>CM053623.1:351402809-351421747 GCA_028646595.1 Phalanger gymnotis
TCATGCTCCAAGGCAAAATATAGACTTTCAATAAAATAGGGGACTTTCAAGCTTTCTCAGTGAAAAGACCAGAACTAAATAGAAAATTTGACTTTCAAACACAAGAATCAAGAGAAGCATGAAAAAGTAAACAAGAAAGAGAATCACAAGGGACTTACTAAAGTTGAAGTGTTTTGTTTACATTCCTACATAGAAAGATGATGTGTATGATTCATGAGACCTCAGTATCGGGTTAGCTGAAGGGAATGTACATACATACATACATACATACATACATACATATATACATATGTACATACACACACACATACACACACATATAGACAGAGGGCACAGGGTGTGTTGAATATGAAGGGATGATAGCTAAAAAAAATCAAATTAAGGGATGAGAGAGGAATATATTGAGAGAGGGAGAAAGGAAGAGATAGAATGGGGTAAATTATCTTGCATAAAAGTGGCAAGAAAAATCAGTTCTGTTGGGAGGGAAGAGGGGGCAGGTGAGGGGGAATGAGTGAATCTTGCTCTCATCAGATTTGACCTGAGGAGGGCATAATATACACACTCAATTGGGAATCTTACCCCACAGGAAAGAAGGAGGAAGAGGAAAAAAAATGGGAATAGAAGGGACTGCAGATAGAGGGAAGAGGTAATCAAAAACAAACACTTTTGAAAAGGGACAGGGTCCAAGGAGAAAATTCAATAAAGGAGGATAGGTTAGGAGGAAGCAAAATATAGTTAGTCTTTTACAACATGAATATTGTGGAAGGATTATACATAATGATACGCATGTGGCCTATGTTGAATTGCTTGCCTTCTTAGGGAGGGTGGGTGTGGAGGGAAGAGGGGAGAGAATTTGGAACTCAAAGTTTTAAAAACAGATGTTCAAATAAAAGTTTTTGCCTGCAACTAGGAAATAACATACACAGGCAGTGGGGCATATAAATTTTTCTTGCCCTACAAGAAAGTAAGGGAAAAGGGGATGGGAGAGGAGTGGGGTGACAGAAGGGAGGGCGGACTGGGGAATGGGGCAACCAGAATATATGCCATCTTGGTGTGGGTAGGAGGGTAGAAATGGGGAGAAAATTTGTAATTCAAACTCTTGTGAAAATCAATGCTGAAAACTAAATATATTAAATAAATTTTAAAAAATAAAAAAGAAAGTGAAGGACAAACAAAAAACATTTCATTTAATATATACATAAAATATTCATTGTATATTTGTATATATAAGGTAAATGGAAGGTAATCTCAAAGGGTAGTCATAGCAATAAGGAGGAAAGAATGGGACTGAGAAAGAAATCCTGATGAAAGGAGAATATGTAGAGTCTTGAAAAAAATAGAGGGAAGACTGGAGGCAAAGGTGAGTAGGAATTCTAGGAAGGGAGAGCAATCAGTAGATGAAGAGTCATGTGTGAGGAACAGCAAGAGGACCAATGTCACCCAGTTTCTCCCTCAGCTCTGATTTTTTTTCAACAGGAATGCTTGGAAGTCATATTCTCTATTAAGGTCCTATTTTTGGCTCAGTAGGATCATAGTTTAGATTAAGTGTTGGCAAACTACTTCTCATGAGCCAAATCGAGCCTACCACTTGCTTTTCAATGTCTCACAATCTAAGAATTTTTATTTTGTTTTATTTTCCATTTTGGTCCATAAAAAAATGGCACTGAGCCAGATTTGGCCCTTGGACTAGAGTTTGCTGATCCCTGGTTTAGCTAATAGGGTCAAAGTTATAGATCTTTAAGTGACCTCAAATGCTATGTGGTGCAACTCCCTCATTTAACATATAAGAAAATTAAGGCCAAGACAATTAGTGACTTTCCCAACATCATGGATGTAATGAATGGGAGAAAGAGCTTCAAACCCAGATCTTTTCACTTTGTAATTGCTATCTTTCCACTGTACCATGGTGGATTATATATGACCCATGAACAACAATGTCACACAGTGGCTCAAAAGCTAGACTTAGAATCAGGAAGAACTGCGTTCACATTCAGTACCTTACACATATCGGCTTTGGGGTTCTGCTCCAAGAACTCTATTTTAAATGGCATAACATGCGCAGTGCTGTCTTCATTAACAGAAAAATTCTCCCACTAGAAAATCTTGGTAACAGTGAAATCATGTCTGGTCTGAAAAAAGTAATATTTTAAGTTTTGTGTAATAAATGATTCTTTGTTGGAGGTATATCTCTCTGGCTTTCTAGAATATTCGTATTCTAATCTTTCCTTTCCATTATGTTACTTTTATATAATCTTGTGTGGTTGCTCAGTACTTTCTTTCTTTCTGACTGAATGTAATAGTTTTTCTTTGACCTGGCAAACCTGGAATTTAGCAATCACATTTTGGGGTTGGATTGAACATGAGGCTCTTAATATTGCATTCTTACTATTTTTACTTTGGCTGCTGGTTCCAGTAGCTGTAAGCAGCTTTCTTTTACAAAAAAATGTATGCCATAACATGTATTTCAGGGACCCCAACAAATGATTAATTATCTCTCCTTATTTTATAGGGATTTTTTGTTGATAGTAGATATCTCAAGGTTTTTATTCTATTTTATTTTTTCAGGCTGTCCACAAAGGCACTAAGGTTATATAGCTTCTCATCTTGGGTATTTTTTGTCCTTCCAGGGTTTTTAATCTCTTTCTACTCTAAGTTCTAATTTTATTCTTTCTTTCTGGTTCTAACACTTCCTTCATTTCTTCTTAAAGTCTTTGCAAATAATTCATTATTTTTATTTCTTATTTTTCTGGATTTTACTTATAATTTCTGTGGAATAATGTTTTTTCCTTGCAATTTTGTTTTGAATTCCTCTTAGTCTATAATATGTCTATGTGGTATTAAGAATTTTCTCTTATTTGCTCCTATCTTGGGTCATTGTACCATGGTTAGATGGTTAACTTCCCTATTCTTATTATTTCTTCCCTTGGCTTTGCAACTGCTGGAATTATTTTAAATTCTCTCCCTCAGTGTAGGATCTAGGGTAACAGTAGAGTTCCATAAGTAATCAAGTTGAACTCTCAGTTCTTCTTCTAGAATTGGGAAGCCAGAATGGTCTTGCTCCTGTTTTCTTTAGGAATTTTGGTCTGGGACATCAATGTGAAGATGATGTTTCTGGAAGGGGCAACTCTGCTTCTGAGGTGGTCAAGACCTAGACCCTGTTGTTTGCTTCAGTTATAGGCTAGGATGCTCTTCTGGGCCTGTGTGATGGGTGAAATCTCAAATAACCGAAGAAGCAAATGTTCAAGCTTCTGGGTATATCGATTTATTAAACAATATATGCCAGCTGAAGAATATATTGGGACAAGGCTTCCTTAACTCAGCACTGAAGCCTGAATACAGATTTTTATGCACTAAAAGCAGACAATTAACAGGATATAAACCAGGTTACAGAATTATATAATCTGATTTCTAGTTGGAGGAAAGATAAGGGACTTTCCAAGTTGAGAGGGAGGTAGCAACAAGAGCAATTCCCCAAAATCAGAAAAAGAAGTATCTTACTCCCTGCACGAATTGGCTGTCTTCAATTAAAGGAATGAGGGAACAGTAATTGATTGACCAGTATGGGGCCAGCTTTCAGATAAGATATGGCTTGCTTTAGATATATAATTGTGAGAAAACTCCTTGCATCAGTATTTTCCAAATAGGAGGGGCCAACTGTGTTTCAAGGACTTTCCTTTCCAGAATTGGGAGAATGCTGATTAATTGCAACCACCTGTGTTTTATAAAATAATATTTGGCTTAAGCCATCTATTTTCACCACAAATGGTTTGCAAATACAACAACAACAACAAAAACAACAACGAGACTGAGGATAATACATATGCAACACAAGATGGAATCGGTGTTCATGATATACAATCTGATAGGTTCTGTCAATTCTCCCACCAAACCAACTCCATTTTGTAACTGGCCTTCACTCTATTTCTTCACCCATGCTTCACCTGCCTCTGCCCAAAATTCTGGATGGGGCTACAATGAGAAGGATGGGATTTGCCTCCTGGGCTCATATCTGGAGTTGTCATACAGGATCATCCCTTTAATCCAGCCCACTTTCCTATTCCAATTCAATCACAGGCCCAATTTCTTAGCACAGTCCATTATAAATATGTACTCTATGCTTTATCTCAATAGCAGTGTCAACCAACTGCATGTCATCATCTGTACAATAGATATTTTTTCCCCAAGAATACAAGTTTCTACTGTGCAGATTATTGACAAAAATTGTCTCAAGAGGGTTAAACAGAGCCTTCAAGACTATATTCCAACAAAGAGTCTCTGTTGTACATGTTAAGATGACACAAGGGTCTTTATTAAATCAATCACAGGGATAAGTAACAGTGCAAAAATTCGCCTATAATTACTGTCGGATGAGGCATTAAACAGGGACATATATGCTTTTCCTCTGTTAATCACTCTCATGAAAGATCCTATGTCAGCTTCTAAGTGAAGGGAAGTTCCCTCTGGATGATGAGGTAGTCTCCCTGTTCCCAGTGGTGATTTGTGCTGATTACATCAACCCTTATCCTGTTCCAGGTGCTATTCCATGAGATACTAAAGTAATAAAAGAAACTCATCTAAAATTCCATGCAGGGAACCAAATGCATATACTTCATAATTGATTAATTGTTTCAAATTTGGAAACAAATTTTACAGTATGTGCAGAAAAATATCTTTTATGAATACTTACTACTTTAAAACTGCAAGTGGGCATTAAGAGTCTGACACAAACAAAGGCTCCATGGGATATAACTGCCATAGTAAATGGTTTTTATAAAAGTATAAAATGACATTTAATATTTATTATTACTTAGCTACAAAAAGCAGTAATCTTATTAACCCTTTTGAAAAATGATTGAATCAATTTACCGCTCCACCAACAATGTATTAGTGTGCACATCTTTATGCAAGACCCTCCCATATTGTTCATTTCATTCTTTTGTTATCTTTTCCAACTTTTGAGGTATAGTTATTTTAACTTACCTATTTCTAATTTTTAGTGATTTGGAGCTAACTTTATTGTTACTGACTAGTACTCACTAATAATAATGAAAGGTAACATTTACATAATGCCTAAGTGTGTTTACATAATGCATAAGTTTACAAAGTGCTTTATATTTGTTAACTCACTGGATCCTTGCAATACCTCTGTGAGGTAGGTGCTATTGTTACCCACATTGTGCAGATGAGGAAACAGACACAGAGTTTAAGCATCATGTTCAGATTCATGCAGTTAGTACTAAGTGTTTAAGACTGGATTTGAATTCAGGTCTTCCTTACTCAAGGACCCAAGCTTTATCCACTGCACCAGTTAGCCTCTTTGCAATTGCTCTTTTGAGAAGTTTCTCTCCACAGACTACCTATTTACTGGGGAATAGCACATGCTCATATATTTATCTCAATTCTTTATCAATCTTGGATATCTGGACATTTTGGAAGATAAAGCAAAATATATAAAGACCTCTCATTAAGCATCCTTCCTTCCATTGACAATTTCTTTTCTTAGCTGCAATATTTTTTTTCATGCAAAAACTTTTAAATTTCATGCAATCAAAATCATCTGCTTTACATTTTGGGATTCCCTCTGTGTCTTGATTAGCCTTGCCCACAATTTTTTTTGGCTGAATATGGAGATTTTCCAAGGAATGTAAACCCTTGGATTTATTGATCACCAGGCCAATGTTTGATTGCTTATATTATCTGTTCCACAGAGTTATCTACTTTTCTATTTTTAAACCATAAATTATTTAGATACTGTTTCATTGCCCAGTTAAGAGCTTAGAAATTATTTTTCTCCTTTCCTACCTGTGCCTGTTTTTTTTTTTTTAATGGAATCTAAGTTGCTAGTTTCAAAACTAAATCTGTACCTACTTCCTCAATTTAACTACTGATACTGGAATTATAAACTATTCATCTAATGAAAAATAAATGGCCACAGTACTGTAAATAACTCAATCCAATCCAGCTTGATATTCCATCAATAAATAAAAGAAAAAAAAACAAAAACACATCTTGGTTAAGTTTAAGGATAAAACCCAGGTCTTCCTTGGAAAGATAAAGATGATATGTTTATCATATGCCCAAACCAATAAAAATGCATCATTTCAAGGAACATTTGGTGTTTGTGATTTATACCATGAAGATAATCTCAGCTTATCTGTCATTGTCTGAGGAAACTATGAAAAAGGGATATGTAATAGGGGACTGATCAGAGGAGGATTGAAGTGGGCCAGTCTTTGAATCAGGCACATATTTTTCCTGCCTGGTTTCAGTTTTCAGAGCATGTGCAGATATTCTTGGCACATGTGGAATTTTGTCAGCTTAGCCTTTTCCTCCCTAAAATATGGTGCACAGAAATATATAAAATATCTCAGAGGGTATCTGTCATCTGACCAGGGCAGAGTACCAACTACTTATTTCTAAAAATTTTGCCTCTCTTAATGCTGCCCATGATCACACAATTTTTTAATGACATGTCATACAATGACCCATATTGTCCACAAAAATCCCTATATGGTATCTCAGTCAAGCTGCTCTCTAACCATGTATACCCCATCATTTTCTCATGAAGTAAATTTCTTCATAAGAAAAAATACCTGTATATACTATATGTAGGTATATATGTACATATTTCTGTGTGTAGAATCTAATATGAATTTTTTTCTAATATATGTAGACTTGGTACCAAGGGTATATGTGTTTGCATATATGTGTGTATGTATATGTGTATACATATACATGTATGTATACACACATACATACACATCTAAATAGTCTAATATATATTGCTTTCATATATATGTATATATGTGTATGTGTGTCTGCATATATACTTGATGAACATATGTATATATGTATGCATAGTCTAATATATTGGTTTCCAACATATATAGACAATCCCAAGTGTGAGTATATATGTATATATACATATATATAGTCATATATATACCCACATGTGTATGTATATACATATACACATACATGCATGCATACACACATACATACACAAATATATATACATATTTACACACATATACATATATAAGTCTTGAATAAATAGAGACTTGATCTGAAGTGTGTATTTTTTTCTCATATTTACCCAAATTCCTCTTCAATAACCATTCTATCTCAATGATATTATTTCTCTGATGCTCTGTGAAAATCCCTGAGGAAATGAAAAGACAAACCAGAGCTACAGAAGAACATAGTGTTGACCAGGGCATCACTAATTTTGTGAGTGTGTGTGTGTGTGTGTGTGTGTGTTGTCTCTAGTTTATTGTTGTGAAGTTTTTTGCAAAGTTTAAATTTTTTTTCCCATTGGTGATGCCCTAATGTTTGCTGGGACAGTTGAGATTACTATACACCATTTTGCTAATTTCAGCCTGCCCCCCACCCCATCCCACAATGAGGGCTTCAGCTATGAGCAAAAGAAGATAGAAATTCATCCTGAGATTGCCTTACTCTCAATAGAAGAGATCAAATATGGTTTAAAAGAATCTCTTTTCAAAAGTTTAGGTATGGCTTATGTATTCCCTGCAGGAGAAGAAGAGATCCTTTCTAGAAAAGTATACTCATGATAAAAAGTAGATAACAAATTTAGGGCAGCTATTTATTTCCTTCATTAAAAAACAATCCTTAAAATGCAAATAACTCTTAAAACCTCTCTGACAAACATTTAATGTGGCAAACCCTCACTATTATTATGTTTTCCCCCAAGTAAAAGCCAATTTGGGAGACAGAATTCCCCCTCCCTTACTCTGCACTGTCCATGAAGAGCTCCAGGTCCACAGGACACATCTTCTGGTCATTCCAGGGATGGCTTGGGCTACTTTTTTCCTTTTAGGTGGAAAAGTCTCTTGTTATCCTCTAAGAGAATTGGTATAGTTACCAGGCAATTCTTCTGTGGCAACCAGCAGTTGCACCTGGAACTTGGGCCCTCCTGAACTCATGCTTGTGCTCCTAAGTATGGAACTGATCTGTTCAAAAGATCATTGTGACTTGAAAGAAGCACAGAAGAGACAACCAGGAACTTGAGATCTCGTTTTGGGTTCCCATACACAAAAACAAACATTTGCTGCCATTTTGTTTGTCCTTCATTCTCAAAGAGGATCTTGAGATCAGGGAGATGATCATGACATGCAAGTGAATTGGATTTAAGTGAGGGACGGCTGTGCAAAGTCACCAGCCTCACTTTCTCCTCCAGAGTCATCTGGGTCCAGTGGCCAGATATAGATCAGGATGACTGAAGATGGCCCAGGAAGCAGTGAGGGACCTTGGCCTTTTTAAGCTAAGATCTTTAACAGATCTCAGTTTGACTGAGGCAGTGTGCATTCAATGATTAAGGCTAGGTAGGGAATGAGGCAGAGAATCAATGGTCTCTTTATCTGGTCAAAGGATGAAAAAAAAATCAGTCTGGGAGTGGAAGACCTTCAGGCTTTCTGACTGAAACAGAAACAATTGCTTTTTCCATTCACTCTGAGCCAATCATTTGCTCAAGCCAAGAAATGTCACAGCTTCTGGGATTGAGGAAGAGACAGAAATCCCCATTCCATCTCCTGCCAGGAGGTCAACAAGCAAGGCTACCTGAATCTCAAGAGACATGTCCAAAAAAGAAGGAAATGTTCTCATTATGTTTCTTAAAGATGACCTCAGATGTGGTCTTTTGGGGCTGCATCACCAATTATCTTTGACCCAGCCTTCAAATAGAGGGATTGCTTATTGCGCCAAAGAACAGAACCATGTCTACCCTAACCAAGCTAGAACGTATCTCTTACTATTATATTTAGGTTGGCAAGCTCAACTTAAAAAAAAAAAGTCTTTTAAATTCCTTAAACTAAAGTGTCAAATAAGGTCAGTCTCCAAAGTGGGACCTGAACCAGAGTAAGATGTAATTGGGAAATATTTAACAAAATAAATGAAAATGCAATAGAATATAGATAATATTAATATGTGGCTTTCTAAGTCAATGTGCAGCAGCCAGGGATCCATATGTATAGTTTAGTGACCCTTATTTTTGTCTGAGGTTGACACCATTTGATTAAAATACCATGCACTGATATACAGTCTTCTAATGCAAAATATGAGGCCAGCAGCTAGTTAGAGAGGTTAAGTCACTTACCCAAGGTCATGAGGCTAGTTAGTAGCATAGCAAAGATAAGAAGAACATAGGTTTCTTGACTTGCAGGCAAGTATTCTCTTAATTACACCCTACTAACTACTTTAGTGTTGTAACAATAGAAGATTTTTAAAAGGTGGATTAATTTTTTTCCCTCTGCCTGGGGGAGAGGAACATCAAAACTCATTAGGAAACCTAGTCTGTTTCCATTATTTCTGAATGTTCGTTGAAGGCCATGCAAACCATACTGTGTTTATCTCCATGTGTTAAATGAGGAAAAGGCCTTTTCGTGGTCCTCAAATGAACAGGAAAAAAGCTTTTTCTCAGCCTGGATTGTCTTTTGAAAGTCAGAGCCTGACAAACTTGAATTATTTCAGTTTGATGGAGTACCTGCTTCTCGTGTTATATGCCAGAGATCTGACTTCTGGAAGCCCACATGGGCATTTGCTGAATTTTGCCACAAGACTAGTTTTATGAATATCACAGAGCAGCGACTTGAGAATTTCCAGATGCCCATATCTACAGTGGTTAAAAGGAGTGATGCTGTCCACATGGGCTAGGACAAACACCAATGCATCTCTCAGAGAAGACAGACTTTGAAAATAGGCAGATCAGCTGCTTTGATGCCTGAAGGGAAGGCCTTAAATGGAGACACTCTCTCTGCTCTTTCAAATGCTGTTTTTGTATTTGGATTCCTTCTCCAAGGTTATTTGACATAAACTTTACATAAATATGTGCACTTCTATGAAAATGGAGCATCACTAATGTGGGTGCAGATTGCAATGTGTCCAATAAGGGATGATGTTTCACTTTGCATGATGTCATTTGGTGCTCATCAGGTCTTCACCTCCTAATGTCCTTCTGAAACAAAGTATTTGAGTTAAATAAATATGGAACTAGCTGCCAGCCTTATTCTCACTCTTGAACTATGTTTTCCAATATGTTTCCCCCCACCCGCTCTTAGGCCCATCTTTACAGTAAAATCAATTGTCAAGTATACATTGATTTAATTTGGTGCATTCTGGCCCTGGCATCTTTTCTGGGTTCACTCCCCCAATTGCATTCACCCTGACAGGTTTGATCTCCAGAGGAGAGAATATTGCTACTCTACTCAAGATTTAATGTTGAATCCTGAGGGGATGGGGGTTTCTCACACTAACACTCACAACACTCCCTTTCAGTAGGTTTCCTATTATTAACTAGAATCAATTATGTTCCATTAGCTTTTAGAAAAGAAATTTAGTGAGAAAGTATAGCAAAAATAATTTATAATATTATTATAAATTATTATATAATATGTATTATTATATCATGTTATATTAATATATTTATAATATAATTGTATAGTAAATATAATTATGTTACATATTAATGTACTAATGACATACTACTATATAAATTACATATGTATGAATTATTATATGATATATTATTATAAATTGTTATTATGATTAATTAGCTTTTGAAGAACACTTTAAGGTTTACAAAGTGATTTACAAATATTATCTCATTTGATCCTCACAAAAACCCGGGCGAAGGCACTATTATTATCCTCATTTTACAGATGAGGAAACTGAGGCATTAAGCAGTCAAGTAACTTGCCCAAGGTCAAATACCTAGTTTCAAAGACAATATTTGAACTCAGAGATTTCTAACACTAAGTCCCGCATTCTGCCTGGTGCACCAAAGCATCCCTCCCCCACTCCCCCATTCACCCTTCAGCTTAGAGGTACATTCTCTCTTTGGAACATGAGATACCTGGGGAGAACTTAAAACATAATGGTAGTGAGGCACAGAGGTAAATAAAACATGTGGCCAAAGGGAACAAACCAGTTTACTTAGGAATCTTAGTATTGAAGTCCCTTTCTCCCCCTTTGGAGTTCCATTGAGCTTCCCCTCCAGTTCCGCTCTCTGCTGGGCTCTGAAGATCAGTGTCTTTCTGGAGTCCAGAGCTAGAATTCCTCCCTGTCATGAGACACCATAATCTTTGAAGTTGCCACTCTCCTGGGGGAGGGAGGACATCTTTCCCTTCCATCTGTAGGAGCTTTTTCTGTCATCAGCCCTCTGCACTGTTCTAGCAAACTCTAATTCTTTTTATCGATGGGACTGACACCTTTAATACATCTCCCTATCACTGGGGCACTCTCTTTTCTAAATACTCATTTACTTAAGATAAGGAAAAGATAAACACACAATTAAGACAGATGGCATGTGGTCAGAAACACATGGTAACCAGGTTAAAGATAGAGCAGCTGCCCTCTGCACCATCCCCCTGACCCCATGTGACAGCAACTTTGCCTCATTCACCACCAGGAAGGAAAAAACACCAAAGGGGCCACTGGAAAGGGATCACTCCTTCCATATGCGCATTTGGTTCTAGGAGAACAAAAGTTAAAGTCCTTCCAGCTCCCCACCCAACTAGAAGACTCTTCATCACCATATGATACCAGTCCCTCAGTCATTTATTATGGCTGGAAGTATGCTCACAGAGTATCCAGAGGAGGGCACTCTTAATGACGAAGGGCCTCAACAAACTGGGAATCTCTTAATTAAAGAAGAGTAGACTGGAGTGGGACAGTGGATATGATCATTGACTTTAAATACTTGAAAATATATCTATCATGTAGAAGAAGGAAAATTTCTTCTGCTTGGTCTCTGACGGTGCCACAAAAACAACGAGGAGAAGTTGAAAATAAGCAAATGTAGACTTGAAGGCAACAAAACCTTCCTGCCCCAAGGTGGAACAGGTCATTTTAGGAAGACTGGGTAACCTTTCCCTTGTGCTTTTCAAATAATGGCTGGACAACCACTTGCTGAATTTAGTGTAGTGGTTTTTGGTTTGTTTGGTTTTGTTTTCTGAGATCACTTCAAGTCCTGGAACTCTGGTCCTACCTCTGACACAGCTGGATGTGTGGCCCTGGGGAAGTCATTTTACCACTGAACATCTTAGTCTTTTTAATCTGGGCAATTTCAAGATCAAGTTGTACAATGGGGTCCACCTTGGTCGGTCCCCATACTAATGAAATCACAGGTTCCATTCCCATCCCATTTATAGTTTACATTTATTTAGCATTTCAAGGTTTGCAAAGCCCTTTACATCCATTATGTCTTTTGAACCTCATAACAGCCTTGCAGAGTGGGAACTACAATGTATATGATCAACCCTGCTTTACAAATTAAGAAAACAAGTCTTTGAAAGAGTCAAGAACTTCTCCCAATCCCACAAACAAGTATGAGAAGGCACAGTCCAACATGCAGCCTTCCTGCCTACAGACGCAGTACCACATTCACCATGCCATGATGGGACCCAATGGAATTAAATGAGATGATATTTGTAAAGCTCTAGCACAGTGCCTGGCACATAGAAGGTGCTTAATAAAGGCTATTTTCTTTCTTTCTTCCTTTTCTTCTACATTTACTTTTGGAACTCATTTTAAATTTTTTGAAAGTGCTTTTGTGCTTTACCTCACATCACGAGTCATGGCATGTGTGTGTGTGTGTGTGTGTATGTGTGTGTGTGTGTATGTGCACACATGCACATGCACAGATACACATAATACTGAGATGTGCTGGTGTTTAATAACTAGCTTTCCAGGAAAAAAAAAAGTACAACATACTTCTAAGTTGAATATGTATTATTAAAATTTTCTTTCTCTTAAACCTAGAGAATCAATAAAATAAATCAAGCTCTGATTTGTGTGTGCATATATTGTATATATAAACATATATTTGCGTGTGTATAGGCAGCTAAAGCAGGCACTGTAGAGTGTTTAGAGTTTGGTCAGGCATCAAAGAGGCCAAGGTCTTCTACTGTATCCTGGAGCCATCTCCAGGCATCTTGACTTTTTTCCTGTCACTGGACTTTGATGACTCTGGAAGAGAGAGTGAGGCTGATGACTTTGCACAGTCTGCCTCACTTAAATGTAATTTGGGTGTAAATCGACACAGCCCATGTCTTTGGTCCTCTTCAAAAATGAAGGGCTAACAATATGTATATCACTATATAGCTAGGTGCATAGTGTGTAAAGTGCTAGGGCTGGCATCAGGAAGAGATGAGTTTAAATCTACTCATTCACTAGCTCTGTGACCCTGGGCAAGTCACTTAGCTTCTGTGTATTTCAGTTTCCTCAAGTATAAAAAGAGATAATAAGAAGAACTATTTCATTGGCCCAGATAATTATTACAAAATGCTTAATACAATGCCTTGAACTGAGAGGTACTCAATAAATGCATCGATCCTTTCTTTCTTTCCTTCTTTCCTCCCTTCTTCTGTCCCTTCTTCTTTCCTTCTTTGCTTCCTTTCTCCCTTCCTTCTTTCCTTCCTTCCTTCCTTCCTTCCTTCCTTCCTTCCCTTAATCCCTTCCTTCCTTTTTCCTCCTTCCCTTCCTTCCTGCCTCCCCCCTCCTCACTCACTCCCTCCTTCTTCCCTGCTTTCTTTCTTTCCTTCCCACTTGTCCTTTTTATTATCACCAAAAACACACCTACTCAGTGACATTGATCATATGGCATAATGGAATGGCAATGTCTCTCTGTGAGCAATATAGCTCATAGAAAATGAACATATTTGCTAGTGTTTAGGAAAGGTAGAGTTATGAGGCAATTTCTATACAACAGCTGCATCTGGAATGGTCTATTAGCTTTAAACAAAAACATTTTGGAGAAATAAATGCACTATATCCAATGACTGTGACCACTCAGGATTTCATTTTATGTTTAGATTAGTGGTAATGTCATTAGGGACTTTGGGGTGGTGCTGACATGTGGCATTGTTCTAGTTGCTCCAAGCCATGAAACACTTTTTTAAACTAAAATTAAGACCTTGAAACACAGAAAGGAGGTCAATCATAATATTTCCATGGGAAAATCCAAAGGGATGAAAAATGGCTATCTTTGGGAATGTACACTGTAGATTAATGGACAGTCCAATTAGTCAATCAAAAATTTATTAAATATATATAATGTGCTTGGCCCTGGAGATAGTCACACAAAGAATGGGATACAATGAGTTTCCATTCAAATAGGGCAGCTAGATGACCCAGCCTTGAAATTGTTATAAGGAAAGCTTCTTTTTAGCTGTGTGACTTTGAATAAGTCACAACCTTCTTTAGACTCAGTTTCTTCATCTGTAAAATAGAAATGGTGACAGCATCTCTCTCTTAGGGCTGTTGTGAAGATCAAATGAGATAATATTTGCAAAGTAATTTGCAAATCTTACAACTCTACAAAACACTATTGCTAGTAAGTATATATAAATATGATAAAGAGAAGAATAATGTAAGTAGGATTCTTATGATTATTTAATCATGCATAATTCAATATTTAATGAACCATGCAGGTAACATATGTATGTATATATATATATATATATAAATACATACAAAGTCATTGAATACAAGATAGTTTAAGGGGGAGGGCAGGGAGTGGTATTGTTGCATAAACTGGGGATATACTGCAGATAAATGAAGCCCAGGGTTCAGAATGGAATAGGAAAAGGAGAAATCATGGATTCCAATTGCAGAATAAGGCATATATTTTGGCCCTGGCCAATGTGGGAGTTTGTTTTGCTTAACTGAATATATGTTCCCAGGGTTTTAATTTTCTCTCTTTTTCTCAATCTGGTGGGTTTAACGGGTAGAAATTTTTTTTTAATAATTGAAGAAAATTAAATTATATTTTAAGAAATAATTGTGCTAGAAAAATTATATGAAGAAAAAAAAGACATACCTGGAAGATGAAATGGGCAGGTAATGAAATGAGGAATGGGATTCTCAAATGCTCTATCAGTACCTACTTACTCTCCAGATCTACAGGGAGTTCCACAGCATTGATGGGGAGATGGGACCTGGACCCCTAAAAGCCCCAGACCTTTCTCATATATAACCCATACCCAGAACTTTCCCACAAGGGTGTTTCCCCTGAGGCATCTGCTCATCCCAATCTACCCAGATGTTCAACATTCCTTTTAAATGCCCTTTCATTGTGGCTCTCTACCACTTAACTCCTTTCATTGTCTGTACCTGGTCTACCCCAGGCTACTTACCACTCCTTAATCCCATTTGGATCTCCTCACAGCCTTTTTTGTATGTAGGTATCAGTCCCACCCTCATCAAATTCACAGATTTACTAGGAATCTTGCCAGCCATACTGGCATTATAATAAAACTCACTACATTGACTAGAATGCTTGAGTGGTGGAATTCTTTGAAGGCAAACCCCCCTGTACCTTTACATTTTGGGGTTCCCACATGCCAAATGGACCCCATGTGCTGAATTTACAGCAAGCTCTTGCTGCGCATGAAGGGCATGGAGGAATGGACCTTTGGAGAGAGTGTCTCCATTGGTCACATCACTGGCAATCAACTGAAATAGTCAAGCCCTTTTGTCCTCTCTTTTCAGCTCTGTGATATGGGTGTCTCTGTGTCTTAGGCTCTAATTATACAGCTTCTTTCCTGTATCTAGAGCTCCTGATTCCCACAGTGATTAGAAGGGACTGCTTTGGCTTGAAGAGATCAAGATCCAAGCCGAAGGGGAACAGAAGAGCAATGAAGATTCTGACCTTTCTAAGGAGGCCTATTGCCGCTTCCCTGCTTCTGCTAATCCTCAAGGTTCCTTGGTGGGCAATATATTTACTACTTTCCAGAGATCTATCCTGGTAAGAGTGATGTGAGCTTGAACCTCCAGGCTCTTGAGCCAAATAGAACTCTCAGGGTAGGCCTTGGATCCAAGCTGACATCCCGGGAGTCCTTTGGTCAAATCCAAGGTCCAGGATCAGACTCCCCGTCATCTGGAATGTTTTTATCTTCAGAGATCAGGCCTGGCCCCAACCCATGGACTTTGAGCCAATATATTGTAATGGAAAGAAATATGGACTTGAGTCAGGAGACCTAGACTGGAATTCCAACCCAGCTCTCATTAGCTACAGGATAGTGGAAAGTCCCTTCAACTTACTGATTCTATTTCTTGTTTTGAAATGGGGGGGGGGTAGGGATAACCTTTACACTATTTACCTGTCAGGGACATCTTGGAGTCAGAGCTCTGTCAACCTCTACAACACCTCAAAAACTGCATCCTCATCTTCATTCTTAACTATTTTTAGAAAATGTTATTACTCTTATTGTTCAGTTATTTTGGTCATGTCTGATTCTTCCCGAACCCATTTGGGTTTTTCTAGGCAAAGATCCTGGAGTGGTTTGCTATTTCCTTCTCCAGCTCATTTTATAGGTGAGAAAACTGAGGCAAACAGGACTGAGTGACTTTGCCCAGAGTCCCACAGCAAGTAAGTGTCTGAGGCCAGATTTGAACTCAGGTCTTCCTGTCTCCAAGCCTAGAGTTCTAGCCATTGCACTTCCTAATTGCCCTATTAAAAAATAAAACCTCACGTTTATACACAAAGTTTTAAATTTTCACAGAGTGATGTTAAGATATAGATTTACAGTTAAACGATCATCTAGTCAAATCCCCTTATGTAACAGGTAGGAAAATTGAGACCCCAAGAGGGTCAGTGATTTGCCCAGGGTCACACAGATATGTAGGAAGGAGCAAAGCTGAGACTTGAATTTCAGTCCTCTGCCCCATGACATAGTACTTCGTCCACTGACTATACCTTTCTTGATCCAGTGATGGGTCTGTGCCGAGGCAGCTGGGTAGCATAAAGGCTAGAGTACAGGATCTGGAATCAGGAAGATACCTGCTATTTGTGGACCCTGGAGAAGTCACTTAACCTCTGTCTGCCTCAGTTTCTTCAACTGTAAAATGGGGATAATCATAATATTGACCTCAAGGGGTTATAGTGAGGATTAAATGAGATGCTTAGCACAGTGAGTGTCACAAAACACATATTTAATATGTCTTCTTCCTTCCTTCTTGCTCCATGACACAATTCCCAGCCCCAGAAATGACCTCTCACTCTCTCACTCTGCTAGAACAGCCAAGGCCAAGTGGAGGGAAGGGCAGCACCTGCTCTCATCAACTTCAGTTTCCAGGCAAATTTTTAAAGTTTGAAAATATTATTTTGACCCTCCCAACAACCCGTTATGGAGATGCTCTTATCCCTCCCCCTTACTCCTTCTCTACCAGCCAGCCAGCCACCCATAAAACAGGCTCATGGGGCTAAATGACTTGATTAGAGTCATAAAGCTAGCAAGAGCTTAGGTAGGATGGCAATTCAATTCTTCCTGACTCCACATCCACCTTTTTAGCCTATACAGTATATACGATGGAGATAGTATTATCTTTGGTACTGCCCTCATGGGGCTGCTGAGAGTCTCAAAAGCGATCCCTAAACCTATTGAGAGCTTTAAAGCATCATCGAAATGGCCATCAGTATAATTTTTTTTCTGTCTTTTTCCTGATCTGCCCAGAGCTTGTCTAAAAGGCTTGCTTAGGATTCTGTGCTCCCTCTGGGAGAGCCAAAGAAAGGCAACAAGATGCAGTGAATAGAGTGCTGGCCCTGGAAACAGGAAGACCTGGGTACAAATCCTCCTTTGTGTACCTACTAATTCTGTGAAGTTGGGCAAGTCATTTCATGGTTTTTAAGATCTTCTCCAGCCTGAAGTCTATGAAGGCATGATCTTCCTCCTCCGAACCCCCAATTAAAAACTATGTTCTTCTCACCTTAAATTGTAACTCAAGAGTGTCTTTAATGGTGCACTCCTTCTCTTCCCTCTCTCTTCACCATTGCTTCTATTTCCTCAGAAGTCTTGGACCTCTGTTCTTTGCATTGTTTGCCATGGCTTGAAATCTTGTTTCTTGTTCCTCTCAATTTGCCATATCCAGTGATCACACATGCAGAGACTGCTTCTGTGGGCCAACTGGCCCCATTCAGTGTCTTGAGGGAACTGTGCATCTGTTTGGGGGGATTATATGCTACTCATAAAGCCAGGCCAGTTTAGTTGACAAGTGTGGGGGTGAGGGAGAAGGATGATTTAGAGGTATGTGTGTTATACTTGTGTTACAGGGCTTTGGAGATTTAACTCATCTTAGTTTTAGCCTCAAAATGAAATGAAAGTGAGTTCATTAATATGTGACAATGGGCCTGATGTTCTCTTTTGCTGGGTAATACCTGCATGAGACATTGGGTTGAACTAGAAATGCCCATGCTAGATTCTAGACCAGATTACCCTATATGGTACCAGACAACTTCTTAAATAAAATTTAGTTTTGTAAACATCTGCTAAAGGTCTTTTAGGATTCAACAAGTATTTACCAGTGAATCATCATGTACCATGATGGAAAGACAATATGATATTGTGGAAAGATCGCAATATATTTAATTAAAGAAGTTGGTTTTAAGTCCTGGTTTTACTGTTAATCCCTGGGGAAACTTCAGGCCATAGGCATTCCTTGGGCTTCACTTTCCTCATCCAGGAAGTAAAGAAGTTGGATGAGATTATGTCAAAGTTACTTTTGATCTCTCAATCTCATGATGCAGTAGAGTTGCCCACTGCTGGGGACTATAAGTCACATGGACCAGTGAGAGAAATGTTCCTTAACTCAGAAGGGCTTGTAGCCTCATTGGAAATAGACACCTGAGGAAGGCAAAGGGAGAGAAACAGAGACCTTCTCTTTTGTCATTCTTCATATTCCCAATGCTTAGCACACTTCCTGGTACATTGTGGTTATTTAGTCGTTTTTTTTTTAATTTATTTTTAATATGTTTAGTTTTCAGCATTGATTTTCACATGCGTTTGAATTACAGATTTTCTCCCCATTTCCACCCCCCCCCACTCCAAGATGGTGTACACTCTGGTTGCCCTGTTCCCCAGTTTGCCCTGTTCCCCAGTTTGCCCTCCCCTCCGTCCCCCCATTCCCCTCCCATCCCCCTTTCC
>CM053623.1:351422247-351456369 GCA_028646595.1 Phalanger gymnotis
ACAAGCGGGAAAAGGACCCATATGTACAAAAATATTTATAGCAGCTCTTTTTGTGGTAGCTAAGAATTGGAAATCAAGGGGATGCCCATCAATTGGGGAATGGCTGAACAAGCCGTAGTTTATGAAGGTAATGGAATACTATTGTGCTAAAAGAAATGGGGATGATATGGACTTCATAACAACCTGGAAAAACCTACACGACCTAATGCTGAGTGAGCGGAGCAGAGCCAGGAGAACATTATCCACAACCACAGATATACGGATTCTGTGAGGACTAACCCTGACAGACTTTGCTCTTCTCTGCAGCACAATGTGCAAAGACAACTCCAAAGGACTCATGATGGAGAATGCTGTCTACATTCAGAGAAAGAACTATGAAGTATGAATGCAGATTGAGGCACACTTCATGCTCGCGTTTTTTCTCCCCCCTTTTTTCTCTCTTTTGTATTTGTTTTTGGGTTGTGGTTTTTTTTTTCTGCGTTCTGTTTCTTCTTTCTCATGATTCATTCCATTGGTCATAATTCTTGTCCATAATTTGACTAGTGTGTAAATTAATTCAATGAGAAGTTATACATGGAAGTTATGAGGGATTCCGTGCTGTCTTGGGGAGGGAGGGAGAGAGGGAGGGAGGGGAGAAAATCTGGAACTCAAAATTATGTAGAACTCTGTGTTGCAAACTAAAAATAAAAATAAAAAAAATAAAAAAATAAAAGGATATAGACAATTTAATAGCTTTGGGGGTTTAGTTCCAAATACTTTTCCAGAATGGCCAGATCAGCACGTAGTTACATCCATCAAAAATACATTCATGTTTTCCCAGCCCCTATAGCATTTGTCATTTTCCTTTTTTTTCCATGTTTGTCAATCTGATGAGTGTGAGGTGGTACCTCAGAGTTTTTTTTTAATTTTAATTTTTTTAATTATTATATGCCTATTGCTAGCTTGAATTTCTTTTTCTAAAAACTGTCCATTCATATTGCTTGACCATCTATCAATTGGAGAATGACTCTTATTTGTATAAATATCTTAGAAATCAGACTTTTATCAGAAAAACTTGTGAGGGAGTTAATTTGTAAAAAATGCATGCCTGTGTATTTCAATTCAGTAAAGACACAGTGGGGTCCTATTACAATAATTCTTCTTCTTCTTTTATTTTTTCATGTACTGCATACATTTACCATGCATGCAATGAGAGGATTGAGTAGAGATAATTTCCTTCTTTGAATTTTAGTTTCCAGTGCCTGGGACATAACTGGCCCATCATTGGCATTTAATAAACATTTGTTGAGTGAATGATTAATTAATTGATTAGATGTGAGGCCAGAAAACTTGTGTTCAATCCCTACCTCAGATATTTTTTACGAACCTGATTTATTGCTCTGGCCATTTTCTTGTTGGCTTCAGTTTATTCGTCTGTAAAATGAAGGTGGTAGTCTCAATGATTTCTGGAAATGCTTCCAGCTTGAAAGACTGCTGAATATAGTTCTTTCTTCCTGATTCAACTTAAATTACTTCAATTCAATAAATACTTATGAGACCTGTTGTATATAAGACATAAGAATGCAAGCTCCTTGAATCCTTGGGTTATCTAAAAATTTTGATTCTCTCCTAGCACCTGGGACATAATTGGGCCTTAATTGGGCCAAATAATTGGGCCTGGTGATTAATTTATAAGGCACTAGTTGGTAGATAAATAGTAATCATTTATTAAATACCTACCATGTGTCAGGCATTGTGGTAAGTGCTAGAAAAACAAATACAAAATAGAAAATAGTCACTGATCTCAAGGAGTTTGCAATGGAAATAGGGAAAGACAGTACACAAAAGAAAACTGAAAAGGGTGGAGGGGGGAAGGCATTTTGGAGAAGCCAAAGAATTTCAAAAAGCCGGCTAGACCCTGGTGGTAGGAGTGAGGGATCAGAGGGGATGGCGATGATTAAAATGAAGCAATCTTGCTAGAGTGGATAGAATACTGAATTTAGAGTAGAAAATCCTGGGGTGTAATGGCACATCAGGCATTTCTTAACAGGTTGGGGGAATCTTATATATGTAATTAGCTTTTCTGAGCCTGTTTTCTCATCTGCAAGGTGGGGATGATGATAATAGCACCTATCTCATTGAGTTGTTGTGAGGAGCATGAGACAAAGCCTGCTAAACACGTTGAAGGTATTATATTTGTATATAAATACCATCTACTTTTAAGGAGCTTACAGTCTACTAGGAAGATACAACATCAACAACAGATAAACAAATATGAGGTCATGTGAGGAGAGCATGAACAATAAGGGAAGGCCAGGAAATCTTCATTGAAGAGATGGCATTTGAAGTAATTTAGTAGGGATTTTGGGAGGCAGAGAGGAGGACTGAGCTCATTTTGGAATGAAATGGAAGAGAATCTATGCAAATACATGGAGTTAGCAAACGAAAAGTCAAGCCCAAGGGAGAGCCTAATCCAGGGGTAGAGACCCTGTGTCGTCAAGGCCACACTTGGCCCTCTAGGCCCTCAAGTGTGGCCCTTTTGCTGAATCCAAACTTCACTAAACCTGTTGTTCCAAGGTTCTTTAGGTATCACTAAAATGCCTGACTAACTTTCACTTGAGTTTCTGTAGTTGTTTGTTGTTCATTCTCAAAGAAGACCAATAACATCAGCAGGGTGACATCTTGAAATACAAATCAGTCAATCAGCAAGCACATATTATGAATCCATTATTTGCCAGCCATTCTAGACAAAAATGAAGCAGTCCTTGGCCTTGAGGAACTTGCATTCTATCAGAGGAACAGCATGCATATAGATCCAAACTAAACACAAAATAAATACAAGGTAATTTCTTCTGGAGGAACAAGTAAAGACCTCAGGAAGGTCATCTTGGTTTAAACATAGAAAACAATCCCACAAATCATTTTTATTTGCAGAACAAAAAACAATCAGTTGGTATTTAATGAGAATCCAGTATCCTATTAAACTTAAGTGAATGCATATTTTCATAGAGAATCTAAGGCATAATTAATTCAGTAATGAATAGTCTACTCTCAAATAAACAACCCTTGGGAAGGGTAGTTTAAATTGGAAATTCACTAAATCACATCACTATTGAGGCTGGGAAGCTTATGGACATTATTTTTTTATGTTCTTGCCTTGTGTTTAAGAAAAACAAAGAAAGAATTAATAGTGATATATAGGCTATATATATGTAGATATACACATATGTATATGTACATATATGTGTATATGCACATGCACATATGCATGCATACATATGCATATATTTTTAATTCCATTATCCTCAACATAATTAAAGACATCCAGAAATTTCAATGTAGCATAAAACTGGAGAGATCAACCTTTTGTTCTTATGACTGAGGTTGGAAAAAAGCTCAGAGAAATTACAGGGGAAAGGATTGGAAAGTACATTTCATCCATCCCTTTAAGAGTCTATAATATACAAAAAAATCCAACTGGACTTAGAGTCATTCTCAATTAAAGAGTCAAAGGATAAGAAAGCCTACCTAGATGAAAAGAATAAACATTTCCCGAAGACCATGTTAGCTAAGCCTATAGCTGTGTCTTTGGATAATTGAGGGATTCCCTCAGGGTGCCTTGTTGCTTCTGCTGAGCTGGATTGTTGATTCTCTGTAGGTTTGTAGTTGGTGGGGATGGTTGGCCTCTTCTCCACAAAAAAAAAAAATGTTTACCCAGATGACAGCTGCAAGGGTTAGATTGGAAGCAGGACCTTTAGGCTGGAGAGTGCTGTCACTCTCAGGACTCTTATGACCATCTATCTATTATCCTCTTATGACCATCTATCTATTATCCCCTTTTTCCTCTTGTTTCCCTTTTAGTCCTCCTTTTCCTCCTCTTCCTCCTCCTCTTCCTCCTCCTCCTTCTTCTTGTTCTCTTGTTCTTGTTCTTCACACTTGTGTTTGAAGGAAAGTTTCTTTGAGCACAGTTTCCTGAATTTCTCCATCAGCCTTCAGAACTTCCGGAGAGGAAAATGTAGATGGTGAGCACAATCCAAAAATAGGAATTAGAAGAGGGAGAAATGTTGAAGTAAATGCATGGAATAAATTAAAAGGAAGAGAATGGTATCCAGTTGAAATGGATGACATTTAAAAACTGGGAAGGGAATGAAGACATATAGATGACGACTTGGGAAAATAGGGGAGGGAGTGGTGGTATGATGATTAGGAGGTTAGAGGTGATTTGGGAGGGAAAGGATTTCCAATTTCTTGTTCTTGCTTGTAAAACAGTGTTAGATGACAGTGAGGTACAAGGGATCATCTAGGAATAGTTAATATCTAAGTAGACACTAGTCTTGGGGCCTCAATACTGAAAAAAAGTGGCAAAGAGATTTACTGAGGAGTAGGTTATGGAAATAGTAGGTGGGGTTTGGTGCTGGGACCTTAGAATCAGGATTTGGAATTTTAGGGTTGAAGACCCTACTTTGCTCCTTTTACTCAGAACATCTTTGACTCTCTCAGTTACAAGGGAATATTGAGGATATATAGTACAATTGGTGCCTAAGGATGTCTGACAACTTATTGCAGATGTTTTGGTGACCATGGTTAAATGGATAGATAGGTTACAAACACCTTCTCCACATTCCTGAAAAGAGACAACACAGATGTGTATTTAGATATGGCTGATGATCTATCTCATTACCTCTTGAGACTCATAGATTCATATAGATGTTAGGTTAGGAAATGATCTTACAGATTCCCTAAGCAAGTGAGAAACTCCATGAGCCACAAAGAGGGATGAATACAACATGAGCTCAAAACTCACCTCTGACACATTAGCTATGGCCATGGTCAAGTCACATTAGTTCTCTGAGCCTTAATCTACGCGTAACAGTAACCACTATTGAGCTCAGAGGCTGGGGGCTGTATACTCTCTCCCTTTCTACTAAGGGATCCCTGTATTACAGATCCACATATACAGTTCAAAACTAGGGGAGATTGGAAAGATGTTAGGTTCCTTTGCTCTTACCATTTGACTCTTTATACCTCCACATTGATTCTGGTTTCCCCAGTGAAAACTATTTATATTTTAGGTTTGTTTCACACCTTCACTTTCACCAAAAGTAGAGTAAAATTTTTACTTGATGTTTAATAAATTAGGTATAGGACAACTTTATTTCCTCCATATAAAAGAATTGGTTAACACATATAAAACCCAAAAGCACACTTGATAGAAAGACTTAAAACAGGATACTTACTTATAGCTATTGTTATACTCTCCCAAGAAGTTGAGATTTGAAAGAATCAAAAGATAAGTCACTTTGTATGACTACTTTTTTTTCTTCACACTTTACCTTGGTTCTATACTGTCTTAACAATTCTCTCCAGGTCCATGCTTTCTGGCAAAAATTTCTCTTTTTGATAATATTCTTTTCAGTGAAGAAATTCCTACTTCCCACTTATCAGCTCTAACCATAGGACCCAAGACTTCTGGATCTCTTGAAGTTGCAAAATTCAGTTTTGCCTTGAAAAGTGTACATATCTATATGAGGATCACCATATAGTCGCCTAAAATCAGGCAAAGAAACGCACAACAGAAGAGACAGTTATGATTCTGAGATCCATTCTCAGGGCTCCATGTGCTTTAGTTGCCATATGATTGTAGCCATTATGCAGCCATAGAGATAGAAGGGAGGAAAGGTAGTCCCTTTCACTCACATCCCATGGGAGAGGCTCAGAATGTCCATCGCTTGTGACTTTTATTCATGTCCTTCAATCATTTTGCCAAAGTGGTGTACAGCAATCCTTATTTAGCTTGTGATATTCCAGTATCAGAAGTAGTGCACTCTGGGTAGCCATCTGTCATTTTTAGTCCTTCCTATGATCAATCCATCTTCTCTTCCTGGTATATAATTCCTTGATAACTCTGTTTACTTCCATTATTCTTAAGAATTCCTAATTATACGTTGTAGCCTGAAGTATCTCTCTATTATCCTATATATGATACTAATCTTTTACTCATCAGAGGAAGTTGTATTCCCTATATCACTGCCATCTAGCAACACTGGGAGGATATTAGCATCAAAAAGATAGGTCTTTGCATTTATGGGAAGCTTGGGTAAGTAAAGGGGCTTCACAATTTCCCTGAAGAAAATGAAGTTTACTGTCCTTCTTTTAAACTGCAAATCCCAGATTACTAATGGACAAGCTCTATAGAATAGCTATACGAATACGTGTTAAAATTGGGATGATAAGTATTCTTCACCTGCTTGGTCATTTCTACATAGTAGAACAGACCAAATACGTTTGAGCAATTAAAGGCCTCTTTCAGGATGTTCTGAGATATTCCAGGATGTGATGCAAAAAGAAGTATCTGGAAGACCTCACCATCCACATAGACTCCTTCTTTCCAACTTAGACTCTAAATCTAGGATAAATCTCTTTTGCAACAGTGGCAAATCCCCTTAATAAGCACATATTTCTGTTTTATGCCTTGCCATTTATAATTGGTGGATCATTGAATAGGGTTATTTCTCTTGTACTATCTTATAAACCTCTATATTGTATAGTTTTTCTATATAAATGGGAACTTATTGTAGAAATGTTTGTAAGGTAGCATGTTCTACCAAATCATTTTTTAAGATTAGCAAACAATAAAAAATGAAATCTCATATTTTTTTTCACATCTTTCAGTTAATTGTGAAATAGTGAGGGTGACCTAATGTTAAATATAACTTGGTAAAATTCTTACCAATACTCTACTATTACTTTGATGAAGAACCATTTGATCCATGCAGATATGTCTCTGATAAAGATTTTATAAAGATCAAGAGAGTAGCATATAGGTCAATAGTTATTGTTGTTATTTGGCATTAACAGGGTCCAAGATTTCCCCCCACAACTTTATCATCTTTCTTTCCTCCATATTATTTCTATCATCCCTTAAATGACCTCAAACTTACAGTGCTTCCAGCACAGCTGTTTTCTATATGATCAAATCTGACTTGGTTAGATTGACTGTTTTTTTTTCCTATCATTGCTCTGTTTACCATCTGCCCTACTCTTTGATAAGCTTATGGGGAACTGTGATGTCAGCATCCAAGTGGGAAGATTCCAATGTCTTTGATGGTAAAAACAAAATAGTTTGTCATAACACTTTTTGTAGATCTTTTCCATTTTTCTTCTATTTCTAGTCCTCTTTCCATTTTCATCCTTGAATGTCTCTGGAATGATTTTGCTTAGTTAGATTTATTTCTAAGTGTTCTTTAGCTGCTTTTTTCTTCTACTGATCCCTCCTATTTGTAGGATGACAATGCCCATAAATATCCATCAAATTCTTTTGCAAGAATTTGCAAACAAGTTTATGTTCTAGCTGGGTGTTGACATTGGCAACTATCTTTCTCTGGCAAACAAGCATAAGTTTGCCAACTAAAGCATTTTCTAGGCTTGGTCTCCTTATTTTGGCAATTAATCTGCATTAGTTAAATTTATGTACAAAATTGTCATGGTTTGTTTGCTTTTTGTTTTTTTTTTTTTTAACTAATTCTGACCTTAGCTGTGACTAGTTTTGATGAAGTTTAAGGTTGAGGGTTGCTCGAGACCCCAAAATACCAACATGCTAGGTCTTGCCAAATGAATTTGACTCACGCCTTCTCAGCCAAGGGAAAAGACAAAGTTTGTTAAGGATTTGCCATATTGTGTAGACTCTTAAGGAGCCTGAGCATTTGTGATGCTAATGCTGGTGGGCCAGATCAATCTGAGCTGAGCTAGATTGAATCCGAGAGCCTTCATGGAGGCAAGATGAGACTTATATACAGAAAGATTGCGGGAGGGATTGAGGAATGGTCTTGAGTAGTCTGGGATCACTAGAGGAAGCATTTAGAATGGACTGGGGTGACTGAGCTAAGGTCACACTCCAGGGGGGGAGATAAGTGAAGGCTAAGTGGAGATGACAGATGATAGAAGGGTAGGGTATAGATATTTCGATCAGGATCAAGGGTGGGAAACAGCCAGAAGGCCATCCAGAGGTAACAGGACAATGGAAGGCTAGGCTAGGCTATTTGGGCCTGAAAAGCCAGCACAGGTGGGAAGATTCAGTGTAGGGTTCAAAGGGGTTCCCACAGTCTAAACCTCATCAGTTCGATACAGAAAACTGAATCAAGGAGAGATAAATGGCACATCAATAACAAATATTTTCCTGTTAAAATAAAATTGTTTCTGTTTTTATGGTATTTTTTGATGCTTTTCTTCTTTTTTTGAGGAAAGTGCCCTTGATATACAATTGAGAGATTGCTAAGTAAGCTACAAATCTTTGATTTCTCTCATTCCTTCTTCCTAAACCACATTTTCCAATGTAATTCTCCCCTTCACCACCTTTTCCCACTTTTGCTTTAAAGTCACCATATATCGGTGTGTATGCTGATTTAATTTGATGGTCTGATCAAGTTTTTCATAGAATTTCTTTCTCTATTCATCCTCATTAATTGATGTCAGTGCCTTTTTTTTCAGCCATGTTAACATTTATTGTATAATTTCAAGGCTTATATTTTTCCCCTCACATCAACACCACGAAGTAGATAATTGTGTTATATTACTATTAATATAGAATAATATGCTATAATGTATAGTATAGTAATATACAGTATAATGCAGTGTGTAATAATAATATAGTGTATGATACCATACTACTATTACAACACAATAGTAAATGGTATTATACCCACTTTACAGATGAGGAAACTGAGATGAAGTGATTTGCCCATGCTCACACAGCCAGTAAATACTAGAGGTGGATTTTAGAAGCTCAGGCCTCCCAACTTCAAATCTAGTTATTTTTCCATTACAGCTAATTTATTTATAATTCTCACCTGCCTCTGGACTTGCATGAGATTTTCCTGGATAAGAAAGTACAATGGAAGTCCTACCCATGGGCCAGAAGAAGAAGAAGAAAAAGAAACTTTCTCCATTATTTAATGGGTTTCAAGTGTCTGATAAGATTAGGGAAAATGATGAAAGCAAGCTGGGGAACTCAGCTCCTTGGCCTACCTACTTATAGCTCATTGACACCTCATTAAGATAGCTTATTCCTGGATTTCCTCAGAAGGTGGAATTTCTTTCCCTTTAACTTCATAGGTTACCCAGCATACCAGGTTCCCTGGAAATCTTCCAGCTATCCCTGCAATAATTTCCAGATGCCACACTCTGTGCTTCTGGCAGTTCCTGGGCTCCATCAACATTGTAACAATTGGCAGGGTTGATGACAGTCTGCAGGGCAGCAAAATATAATCTGAAAGGGGAACCATGGCCGTCTGGTTGTCATCAGTTTCCTGGTGGGGGTACTTACATTCCAGGAAATAAAAACAGCCACCTTCCAGGTAAGCTATAATACCTCATTTTATAGCTCACTTAGAGGTTTGCAAAACACTTTCCATAGATCAGCTCATTTGAGCTCGCAACAAACCAATAGGCTGCAGGTGCTAGTCTTATGTCCTCCAATTACTTTGGATTCATTTATACCCATGCATATGGCTTCCCCAATAGCATATAAGTTCCTTCAAGGAATTCCAGTGACTGGTGCATAGTTGATGTTAAATAAATGCATTTTGAAATGATTGAGCCCTATTTTAAAGATGAAGAAAGTGAAACTCAGAAAGTTTAAGGAACTGGCTCAGTGTCACCTGGTAAGTATCTTAAGTTAGATTCAAAAGTAGGTCTTAATGCTCTTTCTATTCCACCATGATGCCTCTACAAGCAAAGTGAATGGGCTAGGTGGGATCCCTCCCCAGCATTGATTGGCACATAAGCCCTCGGCCAAGAGCTTCCCTAAAGAATTTGCCTTCGCCCTCACTGTTGGAGGAAGGATCCTGGTCATATGACCAGAGCCAAAGGAACATGGAAGACTCCTGAAGACTATTGGCTTCTTCAAGCTTCTGTAAGAAAGGGTAAAAATAATTTGTATATATATTTATGTATATATACATGTATGTTTATAGAATGTAAACTCTTTGAAATCAGAGTTTCTGTCTTTTTCCCTTCCTTCCTTCCTTCCTTCCTTCCTTCCTTCCTTCCTTCCTTCCTTCCTTCCTTCCTTCCTTTCTCTCTTTCTCTCTTCCTTTCTCTCTTTCTCTCTTCCTTTCTGCCTTTGAATCTCCAGGAACTATCACCTAGTTGGTACTTAAAAAATGCTTGCTCATTGATCATTTATCCAAATCAAGGTCAATTCAAATCAGTTCACTAAGACTAAACATCTATTACCTACCAGGCACTATGCTAGGTGTTTTAGCCATCCCTGCCCCTTTAGAAAAGAAAATCAATTAAACATGAGACATATGTAGGGATTGCAGAGTACTGGACTTTCAGTCAGGAGAATTTGACTTCAAACCTGGCCTCAAGCACTTCCTTGCTGTGTGACCCTGTGTAAGCCTGCCTGGATCATCTTCTTAATTTGTAAAATTTTATAAAATGGGGATAAGATCACCCCCCCCCAAGTTGTTGTTAAAGGAGATAATATTGATAAGGAATTTTGCAAACATTAATGTGATGTATAAATTCTAGTGGTTGGTGTTGTCAATATTAAATGGACTGGATTAGAACTCCCTCTTTTTCTCCTCTTCTCTCTATCCTTTTCTCCAATTAGATCTTTGTTCTATCTAGTAGATTTCTACCTGCAGAAAGGCACCTGCTTCTAATCCTTTGCTTACTTTTGGTGAGGAGAGACAATTTTTTTTCCTGTCAAAATCCTAACTACACATGTGGGCAGTTCAATTCAATTCCATATAAAGCTTACTAGGCCACTACTGTGGTCCAGGCACTGAAGATAAGGACCACAAAATGAAACTGACTCTGCCCTCAAAAAGCTTGCATTCAGAGTGGAGTACCTACTTCTGATCCATACCAGCGGTGGGAATCTCATTTCCTTCTCAGGGGTCTGGGCAACTGTCTAGGTGTCAGGTGTGGAAGTGTCCATCTGCCTTGGCAAGAGGGAATTTCTTCACTAGATGTCCCCTACAGCAGAGAAAATAGATCCTGATTTCCCACTCTCCCTACCCAAAAACTCACGTATGGGAGTACTAATAATTGAGGGACGCAGAAGGCGTCATCATAATAATAATAACTTGCATTTAATGTTTGCAAAGTATTTTACATATGGTATCTCTTTTAATCATAACAACACTTTAAAAGAAGATATTCTCCCCATCCAATGCTACCATGGTGATTGTTTTGCTTCTTTTTCTGTTTCTACAGAACAAGGCTAGATCATACATATTGTTTAATAGCATTCACTGCTCTATCTCAGTATCTGAAAGTAGTAAGCAATGCCACCTCTCTTTCCTCACTGATCACTCATTACTGGAGACAAAAAAAAAAGAGTAAGTCACTCTTGGCATGTTCATGGAATGTGTCATGCAGGCTTCAGAAGAGTTATGACCAATGTCTGTTCATGTCTCTTTTCCCATTGTAGACCTGACAACAGAAAATAATAATAATAATGATGATGAGAACAACCAGTGCTGCCTAGCTGTCTTTAGACCCTAGAATTGTGACGTTTCTAATGTCCTATTAATAATAGGACCATTTGTCTTTCCCTTAAAACACTCATTTTTTGGAACGTATCTCTATCAATGGGCTGGCATTACAAACCAATGATCTATACATTTCCTGGAAGGTGGGGAGCCTGGAAAAACTGATGCTTTAGTGCATTTTCCCCATCTCTTACTTACTTCAAGACATGGGACATTTATTGTATTCTCAACACATGTGGAATTGGGTGAGATTGATGTGTCAGAATCTCTCACCCTTTGACTGATTTTGTCAGTGCATCTATAAAACCAACCATATAAAATGACCCATATATTAGTTGAGGTAAAACATTAAAATATTTTTTACAACTGGTTTGATGTTTTTTAAAGTTCATTAACCCATAAGATTCTTATATAGTGTAATTAAACTGGAACAGAAATAAGGAAGATCTTGGTTTTTTTTTTTAATTGTGAAAAACAGCAAAAACCCATGAATATTTATTCTATTCCTCATTCTCTGGTGTTTCAATTGTCTATCTGTATTACTGGCTTGGAGAGTAGTTCCTATTTCCACAAAATTTGAAATGTCTATAGCTAGGGAAATATGACGTTGTAAAAATGCTAGGGTGTAAAATGCCTAAGTACAGCAAGGGCGATATCTAAACTCTTGTGGGCTAGATTAGATTTGTATCCTGCAAAAACATTGACATTATACTTGAGATTTATTTGGTCAAGAGGACTGAGGCTCACACCATTCATGGTGGTTCCTGATGACTTGAGCACAAAAGCCGCTGAATGAGGAGTCAGAGACTTCTTCATACAGCTTGCCACATTCTGACTGGCCCACCAGTAAGACTAATGTAGAATCTAGGGAGCTGCATATATTGGAATTAGTGCTATTCTGTCTGCCCTTAGTTCCTGCAGAGGACCATGATGTCAAGGAGGTGATGCCATGACGTACAAGTGAGTGAGAAGAATATAATTTGGGAAGACTTCACAGGGTAAGAATGTAGGGGCTACTCTCTTCTCATATTTCTGGAATGGAGAATGTCTGAGGGAGTAGGAGAGGCTTGGGATTTAACCTTGTAGTGGCTTAGCCAACTTCTGGAAAGTCAGGGCCTGAAACTGTAGGTGTCATTCCCTTCCCCCCTCTCTTGGTGCTAGCATGAGATCTTTACCAAATAAAGAGATAATGGACTACCTGTGAGCTGTGTGTTCTCTGCTCCAGGAAGGTCCCCCTCTCCTTCCTCATTCTCTCTCTTTAGTCATATTGTCACCACATTAGTAGCCAAATAAGGAATGTATGTATGGATTGGCTGTATATTTTTGTGCCTAGATTGTAAGCCCACCTACCAGCCAATGGTGAGAAGGGATAGAGGTAGGTGGGAAGAGTATATCTAGTGCTGCATTTCCTTAGTACTTTGCCTCCCTCCATAAATTTCCTAGTGGAGGCAACCGCCCAAATCTCACCAGGTTTGTAAAATAAATTTGCTTTGCTTCTCCTAAAGATGTCTCTCCAATTATTTGATTTTTCCATCCCATACACAAGTGAATTGGATTTAAGTGAGGGAGGCCTATGTAAAGTCACCAGCCTCACTTTTTCCTCCTGAATCAATGCGCTATATCCTTGCTGAATATACTTTCCATATTATGACTAAGTAAATTTTTTATTGCTAAATTGTATGTGGTCTACACATGTCTTATTTCATTTTAGTATCAAACCTCACCCAGCAGATCAGTCTGAGTCAGCTCTGGCCTACCACATTTGACATTCCTTAACTGGACTGGAGCAGAATGATATTGTGATTTAAGAGGAGGAAAGACAATGTAAAGGAAGAAGGGGAGACCTGGTTGAGCAGAGACCCTCATATGGAAGCCCAGCCTCCCTTTTTTCTGGAGAGATGATAATTCTGGATATAATATTTAGTTTCTTTCCTTTTCAGATTGATTAGTGCTGAATGTTGGCTTAAGATAAAGTTAGATACAACATTGAGGCTCTCTATGTTTCATTGCTCAGAATATCTAGCCAGAGGAACAGATTATAATAAGTATGGTGTGAAGGAGAGAGGAGACAGGACAGAGAGTCTCTGTTGTGACTGTAAGCCAATGTCATGATCCTTAGCCAAGTAAAGGAGAATTGTGTTGAGTTTATATTCCATCAAATATATTCCAAATATATTCCATCAAATCAGGGCTACAGTTGATTTGGGATTTTCTCTCCCAAAAGCCTGAGGCTTGAGTAAGCAGACTTAAGTGGTAGAAGGAGGTTTGGGGAGGAAGGAGCAGGAGTGGCTTCCCTCCAAGGCAGTTACCAATTTTACTTTCCCACTGTTCTCCAGAAGGTTGAAAAGGGCCCCAACAGCTCCAGAGTGAGGGGTGGAGCAAAGGCTTTGACTTAGGGAAAGTCCCACCCATAGGAACAGCTGAAGAAAGGAGGAGGTGGAGGGGGAAAGAAGGGAGTGTCTCGACTCACATGAAGATCCTGGCTTCTAAGGGTCAGTAGCTAGTTTTTTTTTTTTTTTGCCAACCTCCAAGACACACACTGTTATATTAAAAATAATGGTAGTAAGGGATAGAATTGTAATAATTAAAAACAAACAAATAAACAACACACAAATAATTTTTAAAAAATCTTATTGAGAAAAAAGCTTCCCTTGGATTGAGGAGACTGGTTCAAATCTTGCCTCAGACGTTTAGTAGCTCTGAATCATTTGACTCTAACAATAATAACAATTACGAAAATAGCAGCAATCTCTTAATAGTGATTTCTGTTTTACTTCAAATTTGGCAAGGCATTTTACAGATCTTTTGTGTGATTTTAACAATAATCCTATGATACAGATTTTACTTTTATCCCCATTTTACAGATGAGAAAACTTGATACTGAGAGAAATTAACTAACTTGCCCATAGTCACATAATTAAATACATATCTGAGATACTTGGAATATCAGGGCTCTATCACATCTACCTGGGTCACTGTTCTCTTTTGTAAAGTGAGGATAGCAATCCTTGCTTTAATTAACTAAATTAGATTAAATTAATCCTTGCTAATAGATTGTAAACTCCTTGAGGGTAGGGACTGTCTTTTGACTTTTTTTTATCCTCAGCAATTAGTACAGTGTATGGCACATAAGAAGTGCTTAATCAGTGTTGATGATTGATTCTCTACCTGGCAGTTAGGTGGTGCACTGGATAGAGTTCTGGGCCTGGTGTTAGGAAGCCTTGGGTTCAAATCGAGCCTTAGATACTGATTAACTTGTATAACTTCAGGCAAGTTCATTTAAGCTTTGACTCCTTCAGTTTCCTGGATTCTAAAATGGGAATGCCAACAGCACCCATCTCTATGGTGAATGTGAGGATAAAATGAGTTAATTTTTGTCTAGTGTCTAGCACAGTGCCTGGACTTAGTAGGTGCTGCATCTGCTGTCCTGCATGGTTTCAATTCCAGGTATGAGATGCCTCTCCCAGGAGAAACTCATCACTTCTAGTCTCTACAAACTCAGACTTTGGCTGATAACACTTCCTTTGGCCTTCTTTCCCATAGAGCTGGAGGGCTGGAGGGCAGAGCACCAAACTCCTCCCAATGCCTTCTTTTGTAGAGGGCAAAAATGGAACTTCCCACTCACTCCACCATGCATTTGCTACCTTGGCTGGTTTCAAATGTATGGAACAAGATGCCTCCTGGTGTGCTTCCTTCCACTTTCCTACCTCCTTTTTGTCCCATCCCACCACATTAGATTGTAAGATCCTTGAGGCCAGGGACTGTTTTTTTTTTTAAACATATATTATTAATTGCATCTCCACTGCTTAGTACAGTGCCTGGCACATAGCAGATATTTAATAAATGTTTAATGGATTAGATGAATATGAATATTAGTTGTCATCATCATTATCATCAAAAACGCTTTGCTTAAAGTATTGTAGAAATATGAATTGTTTTCATGTCTCACAAAATTGTCTGAGAAGAGTATAACCTTGCACACTGAGAAGCAGCCCCTTACTCAATGCACTTTAGGACTTTTGAGTTTATTTATTGCACAATCCTTTGGAAATGAACAGCTTCAGGAGTTCATAGGAGTCTGTTGGACTCAGAGCCCAGCTGTCAAGGAGAGAATAGCCCAATGAGACTGTTGCGTGTTTCTTTCTGCCAGGGCAAGATATACTAAAGTCCCTTGAGAGAGGACTTAGCACTTCCTTTTTGCCAAGAAAATTTAATTCCTTATTGGCTGAGTAAGCAGAAGTATCTGAGAGCCAAGTCAATATGGTATATGATTTTCACACAGCCCAGCCCTTTCAGAAGAGGTGTGGAGGGCTCATGGTAGGTCCATGTTGGATGGACCTTGGCACCACTCTTTGCTCCAGTTGGAGCATCTGCAAAGGTTTGTCTAGGAAATCAGGCCACTGGAAAATATTGTATTACTGTTTTAAGAATGCCATTAGTAAAGAAAAAAACTATTTGGGGGATTCAGAGGAGAAAAATGAAATGAATGTGTTCTAGTAAAATCCTCCTGTGGTCAGGACTAGAGATTGCTGCGCTATCAAGGAGACATAACTTAATTGAGCAGTTGTCTTTAGCACCCACAGCTCATTTGGTATCCAGTATTCCACAGAGCACTAGCCAATAATATTTGATGATAATAAGTAAGAAGTAGAGATTTTCAAATTAATAGTGCAAATGACATGAGTACAATATCTTGACTAATTGCATGCATCCCTGTGATTCCTTGGATTCCTTCCCTATAATTCTCAATTTTTGGTGTTTCTTTGGGAGGCAGATGATTCCTTCAGGTCTCCAGGGGACTTTTCGGTGCATTTTATTAATAAAAACACTAGCACAGAATATCAACTTAAAGGGAATAAACATTTACAAGCTAAGTACTTATTAACAAGACTATTAACAAATACTCATTTATTATATACCTACTATGTGTCAGTCATTGTGCTAAGCCCTTTACAGATCTTATCTAATTTGACTCTCACAGCAACCCTGGGAGGTAGGTGCTCTTATTGTTTACATTTTGCTGTGGAAGAAACTGAGGCAAGTAGGTTTAGTGACATGCCTAAAACTAGATTTGAATTCAGTTCTTCCTGACATCAGGCTTAGGACGTTAGGGACCTGTCTGAAACAGAGAATTGATAGTTGAATGAACTTTGTAATTCCAGCTTCCATGATAAGCAATAAAAAGTAGTTTCATTTTTTATTTTTAAATTTTATTTTTAATTTATGGAATAAAACAAGTATTCCCAGAACATAATATAACTAAAAAAAAAAAAGATGATTGCACATGAAACTGCAAATCTACTGTGTATAACTTGCTATTCCTTTTAAATATGTAATAGTTATGATGAAATTTTTTTTTCCTTTTTCTTCCCTCCTCCTGTCCTATCCTAGAGATGGCTACCCTTAGACATGGATTCCATTAAGAGACATATGTAAAATTATCCTATACATACTTCTATTTACCAGTTCTTTCTCTAGATGGAGAAAGCATCTTTCTTCATATGTCCTTTATAGTTAATTTGGATATTTATAAGAGTCAAAATAACTGCATTGCTCAAAGTCATTCTTAAAACAATATTGCTGTTCCTTTACTGTATATAAAGTTCTCTTGGTTCTGCTCACTTCACTCTTCATCATTTCATGCAAGTCTTTCCATGCCTTTCTAAGATCACTGAACTCATCATTTCTTAAAGCACAGTAGTATTCCATCACAACCATATACTACAACTTATTCAATCATTCTCAATTTCCAGTTTTTTGCCACCACAAAGAGAGCTGCTATAAACATCTCATCCACGTTCAAAGTTATAATTACTATTTGTGAATTTCCCTCTGTCTTATTTTTACTCACTATTTTTCTCAGCCTTTTTTTTTACCCTATCCTGGTTATCTTGTTTTTTCCCTCCACCCTCCCACTCCCCATCCCACCCATCCCTCCAAGAGTCTCTCCCCCATCTTATTTAAATAAAATAGAATACTGGTACCTGAAATTTCCATTAAAAAAGTGAAAACTTGGTCAGTCAATAATAATCAGTCAATAAGCATTTATTAAGCACCTATTATATCCTAGGCATTTTGTTAAGTGCTGGAGATGCTGTGAACAGTTCCTGCCCTCAAGAAGCTCAGAATCTAATGGGGGAGATAACAAATATGTACAAATAAGCTCTATACAGGATAAATAGGAAATGAATTAAAGAGAAGACACTAGAAACAAGAGGAATTGGGAAAGGCTTCTGTAGAAGGTATGATTTTAGCTGAGACTTGAAGGAAGCCAGGATACAGAGATGAGGAGCGAGAACATTCCAGGCATAGCAGACAGACAGAAAAACACCCAAAGATCTTTTATCTTGTCCATGGAACAACTAGGAGCTGTGTCACTGGATTGATGAATATATTGGTGGTATAAGAAGACTGGAAATGGAGGAAGGCCTAGGTTATAAAGGTCTTTGAACATCAAAAGAGGGTTCTACATTTGGTTCTGAAGACAAAAGGGAGCCACCGGACTTTATTGAATATGAGGGTGACATGATGGGACTGGTGCTTTAGGAAAATCAATTTAGACATGAAATGGAGGATGGATTGAAGTGAGAGAGATGTGGAAGGGGGACCAAGTGTCATGTCATTGTAAAAATCCAAAAATGAGGTGATCAGGGCCTGCACCAGGGTGATGGCAGTGTCTGAGGGTAGAAGGAGCGATAATCAAGAGATCTTGCAAAACTGAAATCAGGTAAAGCAAAACGTGTCCATTTAAAGGAGGGATAGGGATAGTGACTGGACTTCTCCCTTCTTCAAATGGATGGAGAGCTCCAATGTGAAGAGACCCTTTCTATGAATGCAAGTTGGTACTTTCTCTTCAGCTTCTAGCAATAAAATAAAATTCAACACAGAGTCTTGGGTGGCAAAGGGAGTTCAGTACTTGTTGAGGGCAGCTAGATGGTATAGTAGATAGGGTACCAGGCCAGAAGGCAGGAAGACCCATTTTCTATTGTGACCCTGGGCAAGTCACTTCACCCTGTTTGCCTCAGTTTCCTCATCTGTGAAATGCATTGGAGAAGGAAATAACAAACTACTTTCTGCCGAGAAAACCCCGAGTGGGGTCACAAAGAGTTGGATGTGGCTGAAATGACTTAACAAATTTGTTGGTTCCTTTTCTTTTTTCACCTTTTGGTCTACTTTAGTCATTCAATTTTGCCTTTAGCCAGCTACAATGGCTTATCATCTTAGAGTGCTTACTCTACTGACAGATCAAACTATAGTGAGCTCAGGCTTATTCATTGCCAAAAGAAGCACCAGAAATCTAGTGTTTACCTTGAAGTAGGTATCAGCTCCTACCTCAAACTATGTTCGCTGTCTGTGTATCCTGGGCAAGTGACTTAATATCTTTAAGTCTCTTTCTTCATCTATAAAATGAGAATAATCTTTTAGCTACTTGGTAGTTGGTAGCTAGTTGGTGTGATGGATAGATTGCTGGATTTAGAATCAAGAAGACCGGAGTCAAAATTTGATCTCAGACATTTACTAGTCCTGTGACCTAGAGCAAGCCATGTAAGCCCATTTAGCCTCATCTGTAAAATGGGCATAATAATACAACTATAGGATCTATAGTTGATGTGAGGAACAAAGGAGAAAATATTTATAAGGTGCTTTTCAAAACTTAAAGCTCTATATAAATGCAAGTAATCATTGGCTCTCTTTATTATTTCAAACATTTGTTGTGGGGATCATAAAGAATTTTGCAAACCTTAAGAATTGTGTGTGTATTTATATACAAGTACATATACATATATACATACATATACGGATACACACTATAGATATAGACTGAATGCATAGGCATGTATGTGTATACATGCACATGTATTTATTTGAATTAGATAATCTCTCAGGGGTTGGGAACCTGTGGCCTTGAAACCACATGTGGCCTTCTAGGTTCTCAAGTGCAACCCTTTGATTCAATCTAATTCAAAGAACTGCACTTAGGGACCTAGAGGGCCACATAGGGCCTCAAGGCCACAGATTTCCCACTCCTGGAGCTATCATACTACCCAATGATCCTAATATTGACCCTAAGGACATTAAAAATATAAATCAAGGTATTCAGATAATCCAGTGGACCTGCAATCTTGTTAATTTGGAATCTACAATCCTAAAACCATAATTCCTTGCACTCTTTGACACAATTAGCTGAAAGCAAAAGTGGTATAGAATGAAACAATAAAATATGGGGATGTACTCTCCCACAAATATATATGTTGTCAGTAGGAAGAATGAGCACACATCATAAGTACATTAGTAGATAGACACACACATAAGGAATTAGTTTACCAAGGTAACTCTTTGTTATCCTATTCAAGGTCTCATTTTTTTTTTTGCTCTTATGTTAGAATTATATAGAAATGCTGATTTTTTTTCTTTATCCTGATACCTTACTAAAGCTATTAATCATCTTAATTATTTGTGTGCTGATTCTCTCTGGCTTTCTAAGGACTCTCTTATCATCAAGAAACAGGGATGATTGTGTGTTTTACTTGCCAATGTTCAGACCTTTAATTTTGTTCTTCTGCAGTATTGCTCATTTTTCTCGAGCTAGTTACAATGATGGTAAAGTGATACAGATTTCTTCAAACTGTTTTCACTGGGAAAGCTTCCCATGTTTTGCCATTGTAAGCAACAGTCTCTTTTTATTCTTACTGTATGCTTTTGATCATATTAAAGTATAGCATTTCCATGCCTATGTTTTTTAGGTCTTTTGTGTTTAATATTAGGTACTTCTGTATTCCTTCAGGTTTTTTTTGGATCTATTAAAAGTCATGTGCTTTTTATATTCACTGTTAGTCACGTGATTATCTATGCTAATTGTTTTCCTAATCTTCCTAGGGATATGTATATCCATAGTATTATTCCAACTTGGTCATTGTGAATTTTTTCTGGATATATTGTATATGTTATTTAAAATTTTGTATTAAGATTCATTGGTGAGATTGTTCTATAGTCCTCTTTTTCAACTTTGTCTCTTACTATTTTGGGTATAAGGATCATATATGGGTTATAAAAGGCAGTGGTGAAGAGCACTTTCTGTTCCCATTTCTGTAGTATAGCTATTAAGTGTCTCTATATAATAGATAGAATTCACTTATAAATTCTTCTGGCCTATACTCCTATTGCCATTTGTCTATATTATTTTTTAATTGGCTCAATGGACATAATTTCCCCCATTGTTTTTGTCTTTCTTTTTTCAAAAGAAATATTTTATGTTTTCAGAGATATTAATCAACTTCTTTTGAATCTTCAATTTTACTGACATATAATTGAGTATACTCATTTCTGATCATTCTTCTTACCTCCTCTATTTGTTCTGAATTTGTTACTTAAAAATATTTGATTTTCCTATATCCTTCCTTGGTCAGGCTATCTAGTGGTTAATTAGATTTTCTTGAATTAAAAAAAAATAATCTCAGGTTTTTTTTTAATCAGTTCAGTAGGGCTGTATATTGACTTAGAGAAACCACATAGTAACATTATCTATATTCTATGTAGATTTCGTTAAATATTTCTGAATTATATTTTAATCTAATTTAGTCCATACTAGGGAATTGGCCATGTGTTTAACACCTCTGTATTAGGGAATAATTAAATCACTAAAATATGTCTTAAAAAACCAAGAGAAATACATATAGTGAACAGATCTTTTAAAGGCCATAATGCAATATAGAGGACTGCTGCTTTACATTGAATTCCTCTGCACTGTACATACATATATGCATACATTTACATGACCACATACTGGATTTTTTTTTTTTGGTATAGGGAACTTCTAGGTGATTAAAATTGATAAGAAAAAAACCCAGTAATTCGCTTTTTATAAGAAACACATGTTTTAAACAAAGTAAACAGAAACTTAGCTATGTATATATGTATATACACACACATATATAATTATATGTGTGTGTACACACAGACACATACACACATATGTACATATATATATCTGAATATGGGTGTATGACTTTTTCATTTTTATGTCATCACTTAATCACAGTTTGTTTTGGTTAAGTAATATGAATCTGTTCTCTGTGGGAGAAAAAAAAATACCTCTTCTCGTTTTCATACCCAATCCCAAATTCCTTGACTCTATTTTTTTTTCAAATTTTCTCTCTCATATTTGTTTTGCTCTTGCTTTTCCAGTATAATCATAAACCTCATCCTGGCTCTGTCCCCCCACCACAAGATGGACCATATCCATTCTTATGTTTTTATGATATTGATTTGTAATATACCTTTTTTTAAAAAAAAGTTTTGTTTTATTTCACTCTCACTTGCTTTCAACCCTTTCTAGGATTTCCTATAACTTATTCTCAAAAAATAGCAAGTATACATGAAAATAATGAGATGCAGAGAGAAATGGCAATTCCTGGGCACCTACCTTAACCTTTGCCTTTTCCCTCATTGCTTACCTGTCTCTACAGGATGATATGCCATGGTGATCTCTTCAGCTTCTATGGATTTAATTATTGTCTCTTTGCTTATGGTGATCAAATTTGCTTATCCACTCCTAATTGGTCTGCTGACTTACATCTCCAGCTGTCTATTGAATGTCAACTGGAGGTCCCATAGGCATCTTAAATTCAGTATATCCAAAACTAACCTCATTACCTTGTCACCCTACCCCGAGCCTCCTCCATTCCAAATTTCCATATTATGATTCCTATCCTCCTAGTCTCCCAAGCTTGAAACTCAGGTATCTTCCTCATTCTCTTTTACCACCCTGCTCCACATCCAGTCTGTTGTCAATTTCATTTTTGCAACATTTCTCTAGTCCAGTCTCCTTTCTGTTCCTCACACAGGATACTCCATCCCCTGACTCCTAGTATTTTCAGTGGCTTCCCCTAGCCTGGAATACTCTCTCTTATCATTGTTTCCTGTTTTTCTCGACGTTCTTCAAATTCTAGTTTAAATACTGCTTTCTACAAAATGCCTTTCCCACTCTTGATTCTCATTCCTTCATTCTCTTAATTATTTCCTATTTATCCTTTATGTGGTTTCTTGGACATTGTCATTTATAAGTGGTACCAGTGATTAGACTGTAAGATCCTTGAGGATGGGGACTGCATTTCATCTTTTTTTGTATCCTCAGTGCTCAGTACAGTGCCTGGCATATAGTAGATACTAAGTGAATGTTGATTTTGACAGACCACATCAAACTCTCTTTGGCCCTTGTACACTGTCTGACTCTCCCAGGTATTTCGTTGCAGACATGAAGAAAGGATATGCTTTTATTATACATCTACAGGCAGTAAAAAGCACTGATGAGTATTTCCAAAATGATGAGCATGAAAATTCATAATCCATTGTTTTTGAGGATTGATGGATAAAGAAATCCTATGAAGAACTCACAAAGACCCTCCAAATTAAATCTACACATTCTAATACTTGGTGCTTCAGAGCAAGGGGGAGGATGGTAAGAAATACATGGGAAATCTTGGGTCAAAGGCAGGAGAAAGTCCTACTTCTCTCATTTTCATTTTACTGGATTTATAGATTTTATCTTATCTTCCCTTTGGGGGTATGTTTATTTAGCAAATTTTCATTTAATTTGTTTTTAAACTGGGGTCTTTCTTTGTCTATGCCACACTATAGGAAGTATAAACTATAAGAATGTCCTGTTTTATTGTTAAAATCAGTCTATGCCCCTATAGTGATGAGTCCTAGTCCTATCCTCTTACCACAACCCACAACCACTCCTAGGAATACCCTCAATAAGTATAAAAATAGTAAGATAATTGCCTTTGAGAACTTGTGGTGACCTCAACCCAGAGCAACTACATCTTCTGGTGAGGAAAGTACGTGATTGATGAGCCATTGTCACATCCTTTCTATTTCCATGTGTCTTCCCTACCTGGTTGCTGGTGGCCTCTGGAAAGCCCATACACTCTTCTGGGGTAGAATGCAGTCCTGGGAAGCACAAGGCAAATAGTAGGCACTAAATGTAGGTGCTTGTTGGATCTCTTCTCCCTACCCCAGTCTATTTCCACAGACTTTTAGGTCTTTTAACACCAAAATGGGAACATAATTTAATGATAACCTTCTAAGTCAACATGTACCTAACAATTTTTCCTCAGTCATATACAGTGCTCCTTATTAATTTATTTTATTATCTCTCCTACAGACTTATGCAGTTTTTGAGAGATTAAGAAAGTTATTCTCTGTCCTTTCTCTGCCTACCTTTGGATTAGATAGAGCTGTATCATAAGCTCTCCCTACCCCTTGTGTCTGCCTATTTGAGCTACTTCTCTCAGAGTTGCTCCTCTTCATCTTTTTTTCTTGCTGTAGCGAGGGGTATCTATGTAAGGGGAGATCGTAAGGAGCTTGTTGACTTATAAGGGTATCATATCTATATCAATATATCTGTATCTATATCTTTATGAGAGAGAGAGAGAGAGAGAGAGAGAGAGAGAGAGAGAGAGAGAGAGAGAGAGAGAGACTGAGACTCAGTAGGGGAATTTAGTCTACAGAATAAGAATGTGAATTTTATTTTTTTCCTTGGCCTGATTCTTTAAAATTTCCTTAAGTTTTTAATGCTTTATATATTTGTATCTCTTGCTGATCCTGCTTTGTTTAATCCTTCAGTCTAGTTTATTTAATACTCTGACATAAGAGGATTTGATTCATTGCTTATTCTTTTCTTGATGATGGTCTGTATTTATGTTTCTTGTGTTTCTCTCACTCCAGGTATGTGAAGATCAATTATTCTACTTTCTTTTTCTGTTTTAAAGAATGCTTCACATTTCTCTCTTGCTCTGAATGTTCATTGTTTTCCATTGATGATTAGGTTTAGATTTGCAGGCTATGCTCTTTTGGAGTGTAACCTGAACTTGCTTGTTATTTGAAATATCACATTCCATCCTTCTTTCCCAATTTGCCATGCCTGGAGAGTAAAATTAAATTATTCAAATTGATGTTACTTCATAACTGAAATCCATTACCCTGGCTACCTACAAAATCTTTTGTTTTGACTTGAATTTCTGAAGGTTAACCATTATATATCTTGACATTTTAAGTGTAAGGATTTTCCCTGGCAACATTCTATAGATTCAATCAATCAGTATTTCTCTGTGAAATTTTCTTGCATTCTTTCCTAAGATATGAAACTCATATATTTTTATCAGGTTCTTCTGGGAGATCTATAACCCTTACTTAACTTAGAAGCATTCTGCCTTCAATGTCAGTCATTTTTACTTGACTATAATTCATGCATATGTTTCTTGTGGAAAGACATTTTTTTAACTTTTATATCTGTACCATCAGTGCCTGGAACATGGTACTTAATAAATACTTGTTAATTGTTTAATTGAATGCTGTGTTCTTACAACATTATCTCCTTTTGTTTCTCTCAAATTTACCAATACTCCTGTAATTAAGTTCCAAAATGTATTGGAAATTCTCTCATTCAGAAGCTCTTCTTTTTCAGAAAAAAATAAATCTCTATTGTGTATTGTAAGTTTTATGTTCTTTTGCTTCTATTCTCTAATTCTGTATTGAGAACTCCAATTTCTGCCCTGTCATTGTACCACCTGTCTTTAAGGCATAGTTCTTTTCTTCTGGTTTGTGTTGATTCATGACCTTTTGGAAGTTTATAGATTTTTCTTTTAACCAGGTTATTTTTGATTCATACTCCTTTACAATATAGTAATCATTTAATGTTAATGTTAATCTTCTAGAGTTTTATTTATTTTCCCTTCTGTATTAGTGTTTTTTGTTGTTTTATCTGCTTGCTATATCTATTGATTTATTTATTGGTCTGACTGCTCATTGATTTATTTGTTCATTTATTTGTAGATCCACTTATCTATTCATTATTTCATTCCCTTTTTGCTCTTCAATGTTTTCATGTAACTTCAAGAACATAATTTCTTTGGCTTTCCTCCTTACTCTTGGTCCTGCTCCCATCCACTACTGGACAGCCTATTGATTCTAGAAGTACTCAGCCTTCTTATAATGAGATTTGTGGGGCCCTGGCTAGGTTCCTTCCCAGAATTAACTTCATTGAAAGAGCAAGGGCCCCAAATCAGTTTCCCAGATCAACCTGGTATGGTCTGGGTATAAGTACAGTAAGTGGAAACTCTAAGCATTTCAGGTTTCTAATACCATTTCATGATGATATCATTTTGTTTATTGTATCTGCCTCCTTTTCCAGTGGCTTTAGTTTTAGCTATTGCATACCTTTGGTACATTGGGGAGCTTTTTTAGTTTAAGGAGGTTTGGGAAAAACAAGTACTCTACTATTTTACTGATCAAATGAACATTCTATTTTCATTTCTCTGTGTTTAGTTGGAAGACAAGAAATTCAGTGTGTCAAAATTCCCATGAAATTTATACTTCTCTGCAAAATCTAAGTATCATTTTTTTTAAATAAGTCAGCTTAATTCATTCACTTAATGAACATTCATGTACCATGCACTGTGCTAGTCATAAGTGACAGAATTTCTGCTCTCAAGAAGCTTACATTCTGTTGAGTGAAACACTAAGTCCACAGATCAGTAAATATAAAATATAAGCAAAGTATATACTAAGAAAATTAATGGAGGGAGATTACTTGTAAGTGCCTGAATCAGCATAGGCCTCATTCAAGAAGTAACACTTAAGCAGAAATTTAAAGGAAGCTAGGATTCTGTGAGATGGAGGAGGCAGGTTGGACAATGACATGGAATCATAAGATGGAATGTCCTGGCCAGGGAGAGCAAATAATTTAACAGATAATTTATGATGATAGTTATTTGAGCATTAGTCTATTCATAAAATGAGGGATCCAGGTAAGGTGGGATACCTGAGCCATATTGATTTGATCATTTAGGCTTCATCTATTTCATTAGAGTTGGGTTTATCCCAAGTTTTGAACATATCCAGCCAACCTTAAAAGATGGGATCATGGGAAATCAAACACAAAACATCTGGGACTTTTAATGTAACCCAAACAATGGGTTTTTCAGATGGGAATTTTCAGATACCTGCAACAAAACTCCTGATGAATAACTTTGAGGTATAATGGATAGTTGCATTTCATTTTGAGAGTTCAGACGTTTTGACATAGGTAGAGTTATTCAAATACATAGAAAATGAGAGTAGGGGATGCATGTTAGCATTCCACAGTTTGGCCTCTATTGCCTAAAAAAATGAAGCTGATCTTATATTTCTCTGTAGAGTTGGCTCCAGAGTTTGGCCTGCATCTCAAATAATATATAGCAACATACAACTTGAGAATGCCAAATGAACTGATATTCTGAGTTATAAAGGGAAATATTTCACTGCTTCACAATCTGTGACCTTGGCTTCCATTCTCTCGTAGACAGCATTTGTGGTCAGCAGTGGGAGTGAAGGAACACAGTGTTCCTAATGAATTTTCATTAAATGAATGAATGAGTAAAGCTGACCTATTAAAAATTTATGATACTTAGATTTTCAGACTAGTATACATTAATGGGAATTTTGACATTCTGAGGTTCTTGTCTTCTAACTAAACAGAGAGGAATGAAAATAGAATGTTCATTTGATCAGTAAGATGGTAGAGTACTTGTTTTTCCCAAACCTCTCTAAACTAGAATAATTCTTTCCACACATAAAGAATGGCTGGGTATTGTACTCATTAATCAAGAAGACAGGGAAGAAGGGGGAAAAAAGGAGATTGGTCAAAATGGTATTTATGGACTAAAAAAGGCATTCTGGGGGGTGATGTTCATCAGTATTAGGAAGAAATTGACATATATTCACCTAACTATGAACTTTTCAGGAAATGTAAAATTGAGTTTTGATCCCACAAAGAGTGAAATTCATGTATTACTTTTATACCTTTCCTCTCTTTTTTAATACTTTATATTTTCAGGGTGAAAAGTGGCAGTTCTTGGAAAAGCTAAATGGTTCAGGAGGCCCAAATTTCTTTTGGATAACTAGAATGTAGAAATGTGAGGCTTCAGTCCCTTTTAACTAATAGAGTATGAGAATACGCAATCAAGTGTGGTATAAAGATTCTGTAATTGGAGGAGGAACCACAAGATTGTTGTTGACATTATACTTCAGGGTTTGGTTTCAGGAATCAAAACTGAAGATCCGAATGATGTTCGTGGCAGCTACAGTGTGCAGCGCATAAACTGCTGAGCCTGCAGTCAGGATGACTTGGGTCCATGTCAAGTCCTCTATGCTTACTAGCTTTGTGACTTTGCACAGGTCACTTAACTTCTGTTGATTTCAGTTTTCTCATTTTGAAAATGGAGATTATAGCACAATAATATGCTAATTATAGCACCTCCCTCTCAGGATTTTTATAAATATCTAATGAGATAATATTTGTAAATGACTTAGCACAGTACCTGCCACATAGTGCTTATTAAATGCTCATTCCCTCCTTCTTGACATGAGGTCAGAGCAAAAACCAAAACCAAAATCAAAACAAAACAAAATAAGGGCCAATGAGATATCTGGCAATTTCCTGTTGTCTCTGTGTCTGGCTCCTTCTCCCCTTCCAAGAGTGGGAAAATCACAATAAATTCATCTTCGAATTCAATACTTCTAGCTGAATTTGGTTTATTTGAAGTTAGATTAAAAAGTCTCTTCCATGTCAACATTAAGCTTATATATCCAAAAAGTTAAACATGATTTCTTTAGAGATATACTGTCTAGTAGATCACAGTATGAGAGGTGGCAAGTACATTAGGGTAGAAATGTTATACTCTCCTCTAGCAAAATGCAGCCCCAACTAGATTAAAATATAATAGGGAAATGTTTAACAAAATTAATAAAAATATAACATAAATTATATTTCTTTGTGGTTTTCTAAGTCAATATTCAGTCCACAGGGATCAGTTTCTATTTGAGTTTGACATCACTGCCTTAGAGGATATCTAATTGAACCCCCTTATTTTTATACATAAAGATACTGAAAAGCCTGAGAGGAATTAAGTGACTTGACTAATGCCACATGGGAAGTAATTGGAGGAGCCAGGATTAGAGCTTAAATCCTCAGACTCCAAACTCTTCTCTAGATTAAGCCATACCATCTTCTCTTTTGATACTTTTTGGATTTCTACTTGTCACTAATCAAGGAAAGAAGTATGGGAAAAGGGATCTTGAAGTCATGGTGACCTGAGTTTAAATCCTACCTCACATACTTAGTAGCATTGTGAACCTGGGTTCTGTTTGTGCCTTAGTTTCTTCATCTTTCAAACTAAGGAGTTGGACTTATTGATCACTAAGGACCCTTCCTGCTCTCAATCTCTGATCCTAAGGAAGCTATGCCTTCAAATAAAACATTTAATGGCAATTAAATATTAACATCCCCACAGCAGGTCCTCATTAGAGATATGGTTATGAGTATAATTTGAACGTTTTCAATTCCTTTTACTATTACAATACTACTATGGTGCCATGTTTTTATGAGGAATTTCATTGCTTGAGAAGTAAAGCATACCAATACATTCTTTTTCTTGTATAATTGGAAAAATTAAGTCTGAGTATGAAGTCTCTCTCTTGATTGGATCTCAAAAAGATTGCTTTAGATCCATAACAACCATGTATCATTTTCAAATGTTTGTTCTGTGGTAAGACTTACACCCATCAACAACCATCCATTATAAATACCTTTAGCTCTTAATTTTTCAGAAAGAAAGTGAATCGTACAGCTTTAATCACTTTAAATGTATCATAAATGATTGGGATATTCATTGTGGGGCAGTGGGGTTGTATGTGACTGCAAAGTGAAGTTGTCACATTTGTCTCAGTAGCTGTAGAAGAGAATCAAATGCCTTGGATCAGCTATAGAACTTCAGAAAAAAAATCACCCAAGCACCAAGAAAGAGCCATTCTGGAGGAACAATCTCTTCTTTCTTGAACCATCCATGCGGGTGGTAGGTATAATACACAGCATAGAATATTTTTTCTGTGCTGTTACAATCTTTCTAACTATGTCTTAATGGGTGGTAGTGCTAGGGCCCTGAACAGAAGCATCAAATGGCTTTGGACCAAAACTTCCCTCCCTCCCCCTCCCCCAAACTAAGATATACCTAAGTGATACAATTTAGGCAAGAAAGATAAGGACCAATGGTAATCTGATTTCTGTCCTCTGGAGTCAGAACAATTTTAATCACCATTTCATAAGGCAGTCCTTCAAATAACTGAAGACACCTAACTCCTAAATTCTGTCCTCCAAAGATTAAACATGTCCTATTCCTTTATTTGATTCTTTACATGACATTTTCCAGTCTTCTGAGATAAATTCTGATATACAAGATAGATAGATGTAGATAGATAGATAGCTTTGCGATTTGGGTCACATAGAGAATAGCTAACAATTTACAATCAACAAAGAAATAAGAATGAAAAAAATTCTCAAAAAGAAAAAGGTAAGATATCAACTAACAAATTAAAAAAAATTACTAGTGACTAATAGTAAGAGAAATGAAGACAAAAACAACTCAATTTCCCTTTTATACCCATTGGATGGGCAAAGTTGACAAAAATGAAAAATGATAATTATAGGAGTAAATGAAGTGTTGGCAGGTCTGTGAATTTGCCTGACCATTCTGGCAATTCTGCATCCTCCTATATCTAACAATACCATTACTATGCCTATACTCCAAAGAGATGAAAGAAACTGGGAAAGACTCACATGTCCGAAAATCCTCATAGCAGCATTTTACAAGAGAACTGGAAACAAATATTTAGCATATTCCCTTTCATTCAGTACGGAGTTTATTTCCAATCCATGGCTATTACTTGAAATCTTTAAGTAAAGGCTATTGATAAGGATGGAATGTGAATGTAGTGAAATACTATTTGTCAGAAAGAAAAGATAAAATGGGAAATTTTAGAGAAACCTAGGAAAACTTGTTAAACTGAAATAGTGAAGTGACAATGCCAGAACAATTTACAATAACATTGCAAAGAAACACTACTTTGAAAGATTTCAGAACATTGAGGAATGCAATGACCAACCATGATGCCAGAGGACCAGTACTGAGTCATGGAGCTATCCACCTACTGACAGAGAGGTGATAGACTGAATATTCAGGATGAGACATAAAATTTTGAACATTATTGGTATGGGAATTTGTTTCCCCTGACTGAATATTTGTTATGAGAGTTTTTTTTTTCTTTTTTCCTATATCTCATGGCAGGGAGGTTAGGAGGGCAGATGTTGGATGGAGAAAAAAAAAACAAATTTTTTTTACTGGAAAAAAAAACTATTCATCATCATTATTATTATTAAAAACAAGGATGCAATGGAAGGAATTCCCATTCAGAATCAGTCTAGATTCATTTCTACATTTCTCATTCTCCTCATTGCTACTTCTGACTTCTGTAAGAGAAGGGTGTAAGAAGAATGGAAGAATGGATTTGGCTTGGGCAAAATCATAATAATTGGAAAATCATGAGGGTGACTTACAAGGTTTATACTCATGAATTAGGACAAAGGTTGAATTTTGGTGAGGAATAATCTGGCAAAATTTGGGATGAATTGGGGAAAATCCAAAAAATAACCTCTAAGCTGAAAAACCGGTCTAGATTTGACTTCCAGAATGTAAGAGACTTGGGTTACAAGAAAATTAAGGAGGATATGAAAAGGTTTATATTGATAAGAAAACAAGTGGATGAGGAGCAGAACCCAAAGAAGTAGCCTAAGAAGCATAAGGAATGAGTAGTTCTTAAGACAAGGTAAATTAAGTAAGGAAAGGTCAGTGGAACAAGTAGAGGAATATTATGGCTGAACTTTAATGTGTATAGGTGAGTGAAACAAACTGGTAAAAAAGATGGCAGATTGGGGTAAGGCAAATAGTTGTCAAAAGCAAAGGGATTCAAGTGAGATTGTCAAGTTGCTAGGGAGTGATAATGTGCCGTAAAGAAAAACAAATAGCCATATGCTTAAGTTTGTGTGTAAATACCTACAAAAGTCTTAAATGAGGTTGAAAATCTAGACAATTACGGAAAATAAGAGAAAATATTCCAGATCTTTAGATTCTGATGTTTGCATTTCTGCTACAATTGAGTGATTGTTATCTGTATTCCTGGTAGAAACTAATCCCCAGCTGGGAAGATAAGGATGAAATCCAGATTACCTCTCTGCACTCCAGGTGTTTACAGAAAATAAAGAATTACTAAAGGAAATAAAAGCAAAGCTTAAGAATGAAAAATAAACAAACAACAAAAACCAAACGAGATGGGAGGTAGAGAAAAGGATACTTGAGCCTTGCCAAAATATTAGGGAAAGGAAAAGAAGTATTACATCATGAAAAAAAGGAACAGTAAATAACTTATATATAATAAGAGCTTAAAAACAGATTGAGCACTTTCCACAAAGAGAATGAAGCAGAGTGCTCTAAGAAGGAAGAAGCTACTTGCCATCTCAAAAATGATATAGTATAATCATAGATGATATCGGTTGAGAAATAATTAGTAAGTAGCACATCACAAAGAGAAGCATAGTAGTAATGTTGCTTAAGGAAAACCAAGGGCAGCTATTTGTTGATCTGATAACAAAGAGATTTGTTAATTTATCGAAGCATCCAAAGATAACAAAGAACTTCCCAAGATTCTGTTATCAAAATACATTATAATTGTCCATGTTTATTGATTTATTTGGGCACCAATGACATGATCAGAAGGAACCCAAGAATTAATGCCAATATCTTGGCCAAGGAACCTAATATCTTAAGGGCATAGATTATGTTTTCCTTTTGTTGCACATTAATGGCAAAGGTTAAAGAAGAAAAAAAGTAACTACATATAAGTATATATGTATTTATATATGTGTATATATATACACATATGCACACATATATCAATATACACTTGTGTGTGTGTATGCGTGTGTGTGTGTGTGTGTGTGTGTGTGTGTGTGTGTGTGTGTAGTAGTAGTGCATAGTTGGCGAAGAAGGTGGTATCCAAGAATGGAATTTGCATTTCTAGATTCATAGCTTAGAATACATGGTTGACAGATTCCTGGCTAGAGATAGAGTACACCAAACACTGTATGATAACAACGCTTTAGCCAAGTATCTTACAAATGTAATCAAAAGTAATTTAAACAAAAAAAAATGGTTTGAGGAAGGAAAAAAACTAGGTATATCCTCAAAGTTAGGCACTTAAAGAGAAGTTTAAAAGAAAGATGATATTCGAGACTCCCAAAAATGTAGAAGAGACAAAAACCAAGATTGGGATCAGTAATGAACCCATACTTCAGGAGTTCTCACACAAATTTATAAAGTTTGGGGAACAAGCAAGAGGAACTGGAGGTTCAAAGGAGAAAAATCTGACCTCATCACTGAGAATGGGAAAAAATCCCACGACTAGGCAATGCCCCTGGATAGGTGTACCTTCTAAAAAACAAAACAAAACAACGATAATGAAACAAGAGATACACAAGGGGAGAGATGTAGCACTGAACATTAAGAAGGTGTACACAGGCAAGGAAATCCAGGAATTAGAGAAGGAAAGCATTTGTAGGTCCATTCCCCCTTTTTAATGATCTCTTTGGGATACAGACCTAGTAGTGGTATTGCTAGCTCGAAGGGTATTCGAAATTTGGTTGCCTTTTGGGCATAGCTCCAAATTGCTCTCCAGAATGGTTGGATTAGTTCACAATTCCACCAGCAGTATATCAGTACCCCAATTTTCCTACATCATCTCCAAAATTTTCCTTTTTTGTCATATTAGCCACTCTGATCAGTGTAAGGTGATATTTCAGAGTCGTTTTAATTTGCATTTTTCCCAATCAAAAGTGATTTAGAGCACTTCTTCACATGCCTAAAGATAGATTTAATTTCTTCATCTGCAAACTGCTGTTCATATCCTTTGACCATTTATCAATTGTTAATTTTTTTTTTACTGTTGGAGGAAAAAAACACAACCACCATATCTTTTTAAAGAGCCAAGGATTTCCAAGGATATGGAAGCATTAAAATCTATTCTACTCTCAAGTACTAACAACAACATAAGGCAAATAGTCCATTGCAAAACAAACAAACAACACTCACTTGAACATTTTTTAAACTTTTGGGAAAATTTTTTACTAGGCTAGCAAGTTCTTACCCTCAATGGTTACAGAAGGTGATGGTTTTTGGATGGAAACCAGTACTAAGAGTTGTGAAAACTGAATTATCTTTTCTGTCTTTACAAAGAAAAATGCTGCCATGAGCTATCTGAGACTTTGCTGATAACACCATTATGGAAGCAGACATTTAAAATATCGGCCATTGAGGACAATAGGCAGTGCGGACAGTTGGGTCATTGGACACAACATAGGACTTGGAATCAGATACCCTTGGCTTCCCTATTTACTACTTCAGTGACCTTGGGAGAATCAATTAAACTTAAATTTCAGGTCATAAGTTTCATCTTCTGCAGCAAATAGAGAGTGCTAGACCAAGAATCAGGAAGACTTGAGTTCAATTCTGGCCTCAGATATTTAGTAACTGCGTAATCCTGGATAAGTTATTTAACTAGTTTGCCTCATTTTCTTTGTCTGCCAAATGGGGAAAATAAGAGCATCTCCCCCTCCCCCTACCCCAGCTGTTGTAAAGATTAAATGAAATAATATTTGCAAAGACTAAGTATAGGCCCTGGCACATAAAACATAAGAGGTTATTGATAAATATTT
>CM053623.1:351456869-351467817 GCA_028646595.1 Phalanger gymnotis
AAAACTTGAACCAGCCTCCCCATTCCAACATCTGGACAAAAAGACTCCAGGCCCAGAAAGCCCATCTTACAAGGGCAACCAGGAGGCCACAGAAAAACAAGATAGTATTTAGCCAAATCATGTTCACTGGCCTCACGTTCCTGCTCGCACTCGGGTAAGCCCTGCTTCCGCAGCTTTCTGCCTCAGCAGCTTCTGGCTTCCACAGCTTTCTGCTTCTGCAGCTTCCGGCTTCCATACCTTCCGCCGCCACCGAAGTTGTCTCCCGGCTCACCCCTCCTCGCAGCCGAGCTTCTGGCGTTCTCAAGCCCCACCTCAATGACCAGAGACCATTGGTTCTTGATCTGGCCCCTCCTAAGTCACCAATCCACACCTACACAGGTTTCACACCTGAAACCTGGGCCTTGGGCCTGGGGCTTAGCACTTAACAGCTGAAAGTACTTCCACTCAAAAGAAACAAAAGCCATGCTAATGAGACAATTTTGCTTAACAACACACTCCACCCCTTGTTCTAGGATACAGACCCCCATTTAATTTCTTATGCCAACCCATGATATATTAAAACTACAATGGGTAGTCACAGTGTGGAAGGGCTAACTGTAGTATTATTACTACCACTAGTGTTGCAGTTTGTTATTGTTCCTCCTCGCTCTTTATTATTATTTGTTTGATTATTGCTTGTATATTTTGTACATGAATGTGCTGTTGTTACATTTGCATGTTTTATTTAGTCATTGAAGTATTTTTAGCCACTGAAGCAAAAACCTCAAGTGAAAGTTTGCATGGTGATAAGTATATTCCGCATAATAGCAAACACATGTTCGATGTACTCCAAGAGATTTTCAAGGATGGAAAAAAAATGCCCATTAGGATAAATGTAATCTAAGATTTAGTAGTCCCTCTCACAATGACTTTTGATATTAATACTCAGCCATTAAGAGAAGACATGTAGGATCTTGGAAAACAAAAAAATTATCCATCATTGTAGGAGAGTGGACAAGACACTTTGAGAAGACCTAGACAACTGGCTTTCCTGAGTGAACTGTCATAGTAAATGAGTCTGTGAGAAATGACAATTTACTTCCATAAAAGAATGATTGTTAGCTTTCGATTTGGAGAGATTCTGAGGAGACATTGTGAGTAGCTGAATCTCATTCCTATTTTTTTGAAAAGACGTGCAATGGAGAGGACATTCTGAGCAGAAATCTGGAGAAACTTTAACTGCCTTCTTGAGAAAACAATGAATTGTTGAACTGTGGTGTTAACATTTTGGAGGTGTTGTAGCCCTTGGTGAGAGAGACTCTGGCTGTAACCTTTCTCATAACTGATATATTATATGAATATTTTTCTCTGTCTTTGTGTTATTTATTAATGTTAATAAACTATGTAGTTAATAACATATAGATTTGCCTAATTCTCTCATTTATGTATAAAAGTAAAAGAAAAAAATATTGTAAATTTTTTTTTTTCTGCTACACACACACACACACACACACACACACACCAGGGTAGACACAGAGAGCTCATTAATTAATGAAAGTGATTTTGTCTGTTAGTGATTTATTAGGAAATATAAGAACACACTCCATTATTTCCTTTTAATTCAGTGATAGAATTAACAAGGTAATGAGTCAAGCAGTAGACTAAAGGATGGGGGCTTTGTTGTGCTTGTCCTGGAGAATAAATGAGAGGTACTGCCCATCCCCAGATCCTCATCCATGGAGTGGCTACCTGTGCAGTAGATGAACTGCATATGTACTTGTAGACAAACACACACACTCACATACCATTTATACACACATTAAATTTATGTAATATACACACCCATACCCACATATATAACACATCTCTCTCTCTCTCTCTCTCTCTCTCTCTCTCTCTCTCTCTATATATATATATATATATATATATGTATTTGTGTGTGTATATGTATATAAAGATATACATGTATGTATGTGGAGGAATGAATAGATATTTAATCTGAGATCTCCAAGGGAGACTATAATTTTAGCTTTTGTGGGGATCAGGAGGAAAGTCATTTCTGAGCACTTTCCTTTGTCAATCTCCAAGGACTTTGAGCTACAATTTATCTACCATACCTCAAAATATATGTGGTTTAGGGGTAAAATAAAGGAGTCAGAATGAAAGGCACTTATTCTGATTATTCACAAGGGAAAAATAATACTTAGCTTAGTATCAGCAGCTTAGGTACCTCCCACCAAGTTCTGGCTACACAAAAAATTAATATGTTTCTTTATTTAAATAAACATACAAAAAAAATCAAGAAAATTATAAGAATAAAATAGATTAAAGAATAAATAACGATTAAAGAATATAAGAGTAAATGAGCTCTTTGGCTAAGAGTAAAACAAGAGCCCAGCCCTAGTAAGCAATAAGAAAACAATTTTTGGGGGGAGGGAGGGGTAAATTGCTCTTAGCAGCCTCTAGGGTTCCAAGTGCCGGTAATCAGTTGGCAGATCGGGAAATGGCTCCTCACATGTCTGAAGCTTCAGGGAAATCTCTTACATACATTTCAAAACTCCAAAGTTTTTCTCCTGAGCCTTCTCCAAAGTTCTCTAAAGGTCTCCTATATTTACCCACCTATGAAGGTATATAGTATCATCAACTCAGAGGTTTCTCAGGTAATCAAGAATGGGTTCTCCTGACACTTGTGGAGCAGACAAAACATGGGTTCCATTAGTGGTGGGATTCAAATGAATCTTCCCTATAAGATCACCATGAACTGGCCAACTAACCTTTGTTAAAAGGCCTTGAAAGAGGGCAATCCTGCTACCTCCTAAGGCAACTCATTTTACTTTGAAATACTTTGATATTTTAGTAGATCTGTGATGTTGATCAAATGAGCATTTTTCTGGTAGAATTCAGGTTGTAATCAATTCATACTTTTAAAAATAAGCACTGCTCTTATTCAAATTCTTTTATTAAATTCTCCATGGTTCCCCTCCCCTCCCCCGCCCCATGCTTGGGACCTACTCACATCACATTAAATCAATTCAACATAGTAGGGATAATCATCATAAAATAAAACTTTAGAGTCTAAAACTACAGTAAGACATTTTTGGGACAGCCTGAACTAAATCACTTCCCTTCTCTGAGCCTTAAATTACCTCTTTGTAAAATGAAAGAGTTGGTCTATGATTTTTTCCTGAGTTCCCTTCAAGTTGGAAATATTATGATGCCTAACACTTATCAATTTGCTGTTACCATTGTTGTTGCTTTTAATATAAGATAATCACAGAAGTTTCTATGGGTCTTGTATTTGATCTACGGGTGTACCTGAAGTCTGAACACACAGACAATTGATGGCAATGTGGAGTTATTGCATCAAGTTCACGTGAATCTTGCAAAGCTCATCAACCTTTGCTTCACCAATGAATTGAAGACGTTATTTGTTAATATTCTGATTAAATAAAATGTTGTTGAAAATTTCATTCATTTCATTTCTTGAAAACGTGCATTTTTGCCTGTGTCCAGACTTTAGGGACACCCCATAGAGTGTCATAATCTAAGATAAAGAGAGAGGGGAAAACCCATTTCCAAAATGCCCTTAGGATTGCCCTTGAGATCTGAGACTCTGTTGACTAATAACATACCTGTGTTGGTGTTACAGTGGAAATGCCAATCAGCAATATTGGGAATATTTGCTTCAGTTATTTTTACGTTTCATTGGTTTTAATATAATTTAATATATTTGCATGACACTTGTGGTTGTGGAAACTTTGTTCTACTAACTCCCAAGGAGTCCACTGATCAATTTCAGAAGATAAGTAATTAGAAACATATTTTGATTACTATATTTTTACATAATTGGGTAGACTAAATAGAATATCTATTTCTATAAACATGGTACTTCCTGGGAAAATTAAAAAGAACAACTAAAACCTTTAGAGCCAGTGTCCTTAACCTGGAGTCTGTGAATTAAAAAAAAAAAGAACTATTTTAATAGGATTTGTTTTCTTTGTACTCCTATGTATTTTATTTAATGCATTTAAAAGCATGATTCTGAGAAGTGATCTACCAGATGGTCGGACAGGTCCACGACGTTGAAAGGGTTAAAAGCCTGGCCTTAGCTAAATTTCTTCAAGACTTTTTCAAAGATCTTCGATCTTATGAAAGTATAGAACCTGGAATTCACTTCCTTGTCTAATTTTTGCTTATGTTGGCTTCTAAAATATTAGATTCTATTCCATCCAAACACTTGCTAATCATCTCCTCTGTTCCAAATGCTTTACTACCTGGATTGCTTTGGGAGAGGCACTTCTTGCCTCTGACTTCAGTTTCCTCTTCTGTTAAATGAGGGTGTTGCCCTAGATGATCTCTAGGGTACCTCCCTGCTCTTAATCTATGTGTTGGACAAGCAGGTGTGTGCTGTTAGAACTGCTACATTATAAAACACAGAAATGCATCGCTAAAAAGAATTCTCATTATTCTACACCTGGTTCCAATCAGTATTTCCAAACATTGCCCTTCTTAATGTTAAAGTAAACCCATACAATAGAAATGGCATGCATTTGATGCTAGTTTTCTATGATCTGATTTAGCTACCCTGATGCAGTTTAATATGCCTACCTCTTAATATGTCAGGAGGATTGTGGAAGGTTTGAAATACTCAAGACTCACTTGGCAAAACTATAGCAAACTAAGAGCTTTTCCAGTATAATGATGTTCAGATCTCTATCCCCCCTTCTCCTTACCTCCCTTCCCACCTTGTCTTCCCTACCTCTAACTATGTTTTACAACATCCAGGATTTCTGAGATCACACATATTTTCCTAAATGGTGAAGAATTACAGGTTACTTCTTTAAATCAGAAACTAGAGATGGAAGAGGATGGGAATTACATTGTTTAAAAGGGAAGAAATGGTGGGGATGGTGGGGGTGAGGATCCACATAGATCAGATAAATCCAATGAGGGAGCTCTATATAAAACATTGAAAGCGATGAAGTTCAGTATCATGGCTTGGTTGCTCTGGTAAGTCATGAAGATAATAGAGAAAGGAAATCAAATGTTTTGATGAGGTGAGGGAGGGAAGAAAATGGAAAAGAAAAGAAAAAGGAAAATGAAGAGAAAGAAAAAGAGGGGAAGGGAGAGGAAGAAGGATGAAGAGGAGGAGGAAAAAAGGAGTGATGGGGTTTAGACTGTGGGAACCCCCTTGGGCCTCAAAGGAATTTGAGTCCCATTTGTTTGAGGGGGGAAGGATGAGGGTACAGTCTCTGAGAACCCCCTTGAACCTGGAGTACAGTGTCTGGGAACTCCCCTTGAACTCTCCTTGAATCTTCCCACTAAATCTGGCCTCACCCAAGGCCATAAGCCTTACATTATCATTACATCCAAATCTCTACCTGGCCTTGCCCTTTATTGTCCAGCTACTTCCCACCCTTGATACTATCAATATCCATGCCTTCAGCTACTTCCCACCCTTCATCCCATTCTCTTGGTTCCTGGAGTCTGACCTCATCCCAGTCCCATCAAGCTCCTCCTTAGACTCCTCCTCAAGAACTTCCTTAAACCCCTCCTCCCACCAACCCAGGACCACCCTAAATCCCTCCTACAATGTTTATGTATATAAGTTTCATCTTGCCTCCATGGAGGTGCTCAGATTCATTCTAGCTCAGATTGAATCTGACCCACTTGTGAAAACAAGCATCACAAAAGGTAAGACTTCTTAAGACAACCCGTTATGGCAAATCCTTAATAAACTTTGTCTTTTTCCTTGGCTGAGAATGCTTGAGTCAAATTCTTTCGGCAGGACCTGGCATGTCAGTATTTTGGGGTCTCAAGCACCCCTAAAAACCTATGGTTCCCTACCATCATCATTTTTCTTTAATTTCATCAGGAGGAGGATGAGGAGGAGAAGGAGGAAGAGGACAAGGAGGAGGAGGAGGAGGAAGGAGGGGAAAAAGAGAGGAGGGAGATAGAAGAAAAAAAAGAGAGACAGAGGAAGGGGGGAAAGGAGGAAGGAAGAGAAATGTAATAGGAGAGATAGAAACTAAAGAAACTAAGAGAAGCTCAAAGGACTTTGACTTTTTCTGGGACCTTTAGTTCTCAGAGCTTACTTCAGTCATGGAAAAGTTGATGCCAATGTCAGTTCTCTTAAATAGTTGATACTCATTTGGCTCAAAACATTCAGTCCACTTTTGTAGTGTTTTCCCTGCCTGGGCCATATGTCCTTCTCCTGATCACTTTCTGATCCCCCCACCCCAAGTGTGCTGGAAGTGCACTTTCACACTTCCCTCAGAGAATAGGGAATGTGCTTAACCTCTTAGCCAGGGGAATTAATTACCTGCAGTTCTCGGTTCAGTGTGAAAGTCTTATCTGCTTTCTTTGGCAGCAAAATTCTCTGCAAAGCCTTAGGTGGTTTTGAAGTTTTATTGTCTCCATCCACACACCCCACCCCCAACCCAGTTTTAATTGTGTCTGGTTAACACAGCCTTATTTCAGTAGGTAATCTCATTGTGTAAATAATGAAAACAATCAAGATGAATTAATCAATGGAATAAAACTTTATATACAAAGCTGGGCAAGGGCTTAAAGACCTTGGCTTTTACTAGGTGTTACTGAGTTTAAATACTTTGTATAAAGTAGAATCAATGCTATTTACCGAGAGAGAGAGAGAGAGAGAGAGAGAGAGAGAGAGAGAGAGAGGTCATTTAGCAAAATGGCTTTTTTATTTTATTTAATCGGATCCAGATGATAAAACTAAAATTTCTGATGGAATCAAAACCTCAAAACACTACATGAGGAGAAAAAGAACTAAAAGGATTTCAATATCAGTGGTTCCTACAACAACTGGATTTTCTTGGTTTTCAGGGAAATTAAAATGATAAATGGTTTAGATAAGGAGAAGAAAAACAAGGGAGTTTATCATTAATGGAAGATTTGGAGTTTTAAGTTTTTTTGGATAAATAGACCTCTTTGGCCTTCTATTGTTGAAATGATTTCTTTCTTTTTTCTCCAACAAAAATGAACTGGTTACCAAATGAACTAATTAAGTACACAACACTAGCAGAGTGCTTTAAACTTAATAAATGCTTAATGAGTGTTTGTTGAATGCAAGGGTGAGCAAATGAAATAGCCAGCAACTAGCAGGAATGGAGAGGAATACATGGACACAAATATCCAATCTCATTTCTTATGATGCCCAATCACTTTCCAGGTTTGCTTGATAGCTGTGCCAGCTACCTAATACCCCAATCCTTGAATCCCTGACTTTGCCCAGGCTGTTGTCTCAAGTTCAAGTGCATGCACATTTCACCTCTCCCTTGTTATGGTTATTTTTATTGTTGTTCAATCATGTATAATTCTTCTTGACCCCATCTGGGGTTTTCTTGGGAAAGGTGATGGAGTGATTTGCCATTTTCTTCTTCAGTTCATTTTACAGATGAGGAAACTGAGGCAAACAGGCTTAAGTGACTTGCCCAGGGTCACACTGCTAGTAAGTGTCTGAGGCCAGATTTGAACTCAGAAACAGGAGACTTCAGGTCCCAGAACTCTAACCACTGCACCACCTAGCTCCCTTGTAGTCTCCATAGATTCTCTTAAAACATATTTCTGTTGCCATCTGCTACACAAAGCAATTCCTAATCTCTTATGCTCTAGTTCTGGGGACTCTTTTGAAATTACTTTGCATTCCTTAGTGTATATTTTGCACTTTCTTATCTATGTACATATCTTATCCCCTTAGCAGAATGTAAGCTCCCTGAGGCTGGGACTGATTTTGTAACACTCTTTATGCTGCTCCAAAATCACACTCACAAGTTAGGTACTTGTTCCTGAGAAAACTTGGAAAGCTATATACCTCATGAGCCCTTACTGATGAGTTTATATTTGGCTTTATGCAAACATATCTAGAAAAAAGACATTTCATGAACGTTAATGATCAGATATTTTCTCCATAAACCCATCAGTGTGCACTGTCCCCCCAAATGCTCATAATGTCGGTCAGAAGAGCAAGCGCACAATTAGAATCCATTAGCAGAGAGGCACATACTTATTGAGTGTTTGTAAACAGTGCAACCTAGGTCCATGCTGCTGCAATGATCCAATGTCCTTTTACTTTCTTTGTCATGTCCTCTCACTGCTGCCCCCAGCATGTCTCCATTTGGCAGGTCATTATCCTGGAATCCCTAGGCTACCCCTTTTCAGCCTCTTATTTCCCAACTGCCAAGCCAAACTCTCTCTGGAGTCTCTTCATTGACTTACTCTTGCATCTGCTAGATGGGGCTCAGTTGGGTGCTGCCATGGCATTGGTGGTGCGGCTGGGGGGTGGTGGTAAAGGACAATTTAGTTCACCCTTCCTTCTTTTGTGGATTCTTCTAAGACCAGGCTGCCTTGCCCCATGCCCTAGAGGCTATCTTGTGTTTACAGAGTTGGTCAGCTTTTTTAATCCACTAGGGAACCTTATCAATTCCTTTACAATCACAAATGGGCTACTTCCAAATCACAACTTTTACAATATGTAAATAAGTTAGAATATGGAAGATCTAGTATTGGGAAGGGCTTAAGAGGATCATTTCTGAACCCCCCCCCCACCAAGCTTAAAAATAAAACAAAACAAACAAAAAACCAAGAGAAAGTTCTCAGTGAAGAAAGAAGGTCAAATTGAGAATGAAGACATCCTTGAGGAAAAATCTCAACCATGGATGGCTCACTTCTTACATTTCTTTTGTTCCTCTTAGAAAGTATCACAAAGGGAGGAAGGTCTTTCTTTTTGTTCTTATGTCACAACTCTGTGGACCTGGAGTCAGGGAGATGAGTTAGAATTTGGCCTTAGACTTTACAGTGTGTTCCTGGATAACTCACCTAACCTATTTACCTTTGTTTTCTTATTTATAAAATGAAGATTTTTTTCCAGCCATCTTTCTAAGCCCCATATTTACCTTAGTATTCTATCTCTCCCAGAGAGCCATCCCATTAATTAAATAATATTAAAACATAATTTCCTTTAGGGAACTCTACAGTTTTTATGGGGTGGGGGGAAACTTCAAAAGAATTTCTGCTCTGATTTAATAAACCATTACCAAAGACGTTTTGTAACCATCCCACAAAGAGTGGTTGCTCTGATCTTAAAAGGTCACTGTAAGGTAATAAAGGAATGCATCTGGTGGATAGATTTAAGGTGTATGTGTGCGTGTGTGTATGCGCACGCACGCGCGCATGCAAGCACACAATCCTGCCTTGGCCTTCAGAGGGGAATGTTTCTTGGTTCTTAAAATGCATTGGAACACTAATGAGGAATAGTTAAGCCGATGGCAGGGTACTGTATGCACTAATCAGCCCTCAAATTCCCCCCTATTATAGACCATATGTCCATTGCAACTTGGCCAAGATGAGAATCTATAACTGGCAACACTTACTCTGATTGTTCTCATAATGATCAAATACTAACCCATTTCAACAAAAGTTTTACAAACCTTAATATCATAAACCCAAAGTAGTATAAGCTGGATCTACCAAGTAAGGTGATGTGTGTGCATATATTGAGTGTGTGTGCATGTGTGTATGTGTGTGTGTGTGTGTTTGATAAAATTAATCCAAAGCACATGAAGCCATGTCATTGTGGTTTACTTAGAGCAGATGAAGCCAAATTGATACTTTAGGCCTCTTAAGAAACATTCAAATGGTCCAAAGTTAGAAAGATGACTGTATCACTCCATCTAACAAGCCTCGAATTTACAAGCCTCTTGCTGTATATAAACTCCCATGGCTGAGTGTTGGGGGAGGACTCAATGAACGAAGGCCTTTCTCAGTTTTGATTTTATATACTTTCTCCTAAAACTTCTGATAGTTTTGTTTTTTTAATGGGGAATTGTGGAGGTGGATTTGAACGCTCTTCATTTGTTTTCCATTAAAATATGATGAAAAATCTCAGGGACATAAAGAACTGAAAAATACATAATGGTAGTCGCCAAACTGAATGGTAGAAAGAACACTTGATTTGCAAATGGAAGTTGGGGTTCAAGTTCTGGCTTTGTCATTTACCATCTGTTGTTGCTGTTGTTGTTTGTCCTTCATTTTCAAAGAAAATCAATGTCATTATGAGGTGGTCTCGACTTGCATGTGAACTGGATTTAAATAAGGCAGAGTTGCACAAAGTTGCCTCACACTCTTTTCCAGAGTCATCAGAGTCCAGTGATGCTGTACAGATGAGTAGGCAAACTTGGATCCACAGAGATTCAGTGATTTGCTCAAGTTCACAAAGGGGAGTAAGGGTGGTTTACTCATTTGCAAATTGATTTGGTTTGACTCGATGACCTCCAAAGTCCTATCTTGGTCCAAATTAATAATCTTAAGTTACAAATAATGAGTTATATACTAACATTGGCATGAACTATGTTATAAATGACTTGGAAAATGAGATGAATCAATCATGAAGCCAGAGTAAATGATGACATCCAATGGCCTTGAGGATGTTGGTGACATTCTCCCTGTAGCTTCCATGGGAAGACATGGACAAGAAGCATGAAACTTGAAAGGCCTAGAGGAACTTTGATCTGCACAAAGGGAATCACTGATCGTGTGTAGTAGGAAGGCCGAATTTATGATCTCAAATATAATCACGTATATGTTTGAATGGTCTGAAATCGCAAGGTATGAGAGATTCTCTAAGGAGAAAACAACAAGAAATTTATTTAGGCCCCACCGCAGCAAAAACTTGAACCAGCCTCCCCATTCCAACATCTGGACAAAAAGACTCCAGGCCCAGAAAGCCCATCTCACAAGGGCAACCAGGAGGCCACAGAAAAACAAGATAGTATTTAGCCAAATCATGTTCACTGGCCTCACGTTCCTGCTCGTTCCTGCTCGCACTGGGGTAAGCCCTGCTGCTTCCACAGCTTCTGGCTTCCGCAGCTTTCTGCTTCTGCAGCTTCTGGCTTCCACACCTTCCCCCTCCACCAAAGTTGTCTCCCAGCTCACCCCTCCTCGCAGC
>CM053623.1:351467917-351493821 GCA_028646595.1 Phalanger gymnotis
GCGTTCTCAAGCCCCACCTCAATGACCAGAGACCATTGGTTCCCGAGCTGGCCCCTCCTAAGTCACCAATCCACACCCACACAGGTTTCACACCTGACAGGGCCCTGGGCCTGGGGCTTAGCACTTAACAGCTGAAAGTACTTCCACTCAAAAGAAACAAAAGCCATGCTAATGAGACAATTTTGCTTAACAACACAAGACGAGAGAATAAAGTCCAGCGGGCAACATTTGCCTTGTGAACACAAGCAGAGGACAAAAGAGACTGAGACCAGAGCAAAAGAAGCATCCAAATGAGGGTGTGGTAGAAACAAAGACTGAGACCAGGGTAAGGAACTGAGAGAAAGGTCGGGCATACATGTGATAAGTTAGTGGCTTAGATGCCCAGGCACAGTCCCCAGCACCACCCTTCCCCCTTAGTCCCTGGAACAGGAAACTGATTTCCATTTATCTGTTCACCACTTACTTCCATTTCCCCCCTCCAATCTGGTGGGTATAAGGAGTATAGGAGGGGTTAGATGGCTACCTGTCCTCTCTCAGCAGTGGCTTTATTCTTTTAATTGCTTATTCTCATTTTATGCTACTTTAAAATGTTATCAGAAGTAGATGGCCATGTAACAGAAGTTTGTCTGTCTGACTGTCAATGCATGGAGTGAAACTGATGGAGGGTTAATCAGACCCAGTGGGGAGAAGAGAATTTTCTCCAGGTGGGACTGGAGACAGCCAGAGAGTGTTTGCTATTAATAATTTTCCAGAATACTTGTTTCTATGTTTAGAGCACATAGGTAGCTTTTCCTTGAACCCAGAGAGACAGAATTACCTGGAAACAAATTAGAAAATCTCTCTGAGTCGAGGGTTGTTGAAGGTTTTGTGCTAGGGTACCCTGGTCTTGAAGTAGTGGAGGCTGCTGTAGCCATTAGGAGTCCACTAGATGATGTAGTGGATAGAGCAGTCGATCTGGAGTCAGAAAGATGAGTTCAAATCCATTCTCAGACATTTACCAGCTGTGTGATCATGCTGAGCAAGTCAATGAACTTTTGTTTGTCTCAGTTTCCTCAACTATAAAATGGGAGTAATAACAGTACCTATCTCACAGAGCTGTTGTAAGAATAAAATCACACAATATTTGTTAAGTGCTTAGCACACTTCCTGGCACATAGTAGGCACATAAGTTCTTGTCCCCTTCCTTTTCTCCATTGAGACTACTGTTTGCCTGACATGGTGCTGCGTAACTTTGGCACAGACCCACAAGGTCCCTCTTTTGTGATTTACAGTATGACCACACATTATCATACACTAATTGGTTAGAAATCCAAGAAAAGTCATTCGTTTATTCATCAGTTCGTTCATTCACCAAATATCAAACACCTGTGTGCCAGACACTATTCTTGGTTCCAGAAATACAAAGACTAAAATGAAATATACCTTCCCTCAGGGAATTTTCTTTTGCATGGAAATATCAAGTAGGCCAATAAGCAAATGCAAAAAAAAATTCCAAATCAATGCAAAGTAGTTTCAGGGGAGAAAGTACATTAACAACTGGAGGGGGGGGATCAGGACAAGTATAGAGTAGGAGAGGTCAATTAATCTAAGCTTTGAAGATAACTAGATATTGTAAGAAGTAGAGGTGAGGGAGTAATGTGTAGAGGACAGCCTGTGCAAAGCTGTGGAGATAGGAGATTGAATTTCTTGTATATGATATACCAAGAAGACCAGTGTGGCTGGAATAGAAGGTACACAATAGGAAGTAGCAGATAATAATCCTGGATAAACAGGAGGTAAATTATGAAAGGCTTTAATGTAAGAGTTTTCATGTTATCCCAGAGACAGATGGGAGCCATTGGAGTAGGGGAATGATATGGTCAGCCCTTTAGAAATATCAGTTTGGTAGTTGATTGGAAGATAGAGCAGAAAGCTGAGTAACGGGGGGGCAGGGAAACCAGTTATGTGGCTGAAGTCCTGCCTATGTAATCATATATGTTAATGATAATGGTCCAGATATTGAGGGTGTGAACTAAGGTAGAGAGCAGAGTTTTAATGCAAAAGATACCACAGAAGTAGATGAGAGAAGACTATACATGTCCAACAGAAAACATGACTTGGCCCAAGGAAGAGTTTGTCAGTTGCTCATAGAAAGCAGGGGAAAAAATACCTAAACTCTTCCAAGGTGAAATAATAGTGCTTATTGTAGCTACAGAGCCTTGCAATTGCATCAATATACCTTCTACCCATTGCTCCTGGTTCTGTGCTCTGAGGCCAAAGAAAAGCTAAATCCCTCTCACATGACAACTTTTCAAAAAATTAAATCCAACTATCCACCTAACCCCATAAGTTTTCTCTACTTTGGGCTAAAGAGCTCCAATTCTTTTGACTGATTCTCAAAACACATCAGCTCAAGTCCACTAACCATCTTGATTGCCTTCCTTTGGATGTGCTCTGGCCTGTCAATGTTCTTCGTAAAATATGGCCTTCATTGCTAAACACGTTGCTCCAGATGTGGCAAGACTGGAGCAGATTATAAAAGATGAATCATCAGTTTATGACTGGATCCAACACTTCACTTCTCTAACTGCAGCTACAAATTGATCTTAAGGCATTCACAATCCACTTAGTTGGTAAAATATATTTTATGGGATAATATAGGTATGTTTATAAATTTATATACACACATATATGTGTGTACCTAAATACATATATGTATATGTGTATGTGTGTGTATTAGGGAGAGAGTGGGAAAAAAAAGGAGGGAAGGAGTGAGAGAGCGAGAGAGAGCGAGAGAGAGCGAGAGAGAGCGAGAGAGAGCGAGAGCGAGAGCGAGAGCGAGAGAGAGAGAAGGAGAGAGGGAATTTAAAGCTAAAAGTAATTTAAAATTATATTGGCAGCCTGTTTATTTTGCAGTCAGAGAAATCTGAAGTTTTAGGCATTAAATTTTAGAAGCCAAATCACTTTAGAAAAGCTAAATTGGACAGGGAAAAAAAATCTAACAAGTAACTCTTTCTCTTTATACATGTGAATTGCAAAATCAAGGAAAGCTTCTGGAAAATTGATGGAGTGGGTCTCTTTTCCAAATTCTCTCTCTCTCTCTCTCTCTCTCTCTCTCTCACACACACACACACACACACACACACACACACACACACACACACTTCAAGTCATTAGTTAAACCACAAGCACCAAAAATAAAGTGTTACATTCCACTAAGGCATTTGACCATTCAGTTACAAGTAACGGAAATAATTGGCTTGCTGAAGAAAGACCTGGGAGTCAACTCCAGCCAGTTAAAAATAACTAAACAGACTGATCTATTTAAATTTTCTAGCCAGTGTGTTAGAAAGGTAATGGTAACTTCCTTTCTCTCACTTCATGACAACACAGCCAGATGTAGTGTAACTGGGAACAGTAAGAGAAGGCAAATGATTTTGAAGCCAAATCCTTGGGATGTTTCTTGTGTAACACTAGGTGTTCACAATGAAGGTCAGACTTATTAATCTTAGAGAGTGACAGATCCTGAATTTCCTTTTAAGCTTCTGTTTTGGGGAATTTCCAACATTACAAGGAAATATGGGATAAATGAGTTATTATAGATGTCATGAGTTAGAGGAGAGTCTTTTGCAATGGACCAATGATTAGAATTTTCCAGCTGGAGCCTGGAAGAAATATTGGACAATCAATGTTCTCTGTAAATAAAATTACCTGGGCTGCCCCATTCTAGACTCGGACCATGAGCAAAGGGACGTGAGGAAATACACATGTCAAGTTTAATCACACTTTTATAGAGAAAAAAAAAAGCAAAAGGAAAAAGAGGAAACAGTTTAGTTCATCACCAGAAAATCAGTGCTTGTGAGAGAACAAGCAAGTTTAGGGGAGAGAAAAGTTTACTTCCAGGCTAGTTCCTTTACATTCCCCACAATTCATCTGCCTCTACTGGAACTTCTCACACCTTTCAGGTACCATAGAATAGCTTCTCTGGGGAGAATGACTTGATCATTGGCACTACCACTTCCAGACTTCTGGCTCAGTGGCCAACAATGCTACTCAAACTTCTCCCAACCTGCCTCTTTTTCCACTCAGCCACTACTCATACCTGAGCAGGGAATCCTCTTTTCCTCTTTGTCTTCCTCCTCTCTTTTGTCTCTACCTGCTGCTCTCCTCTGGTGATCCTTAGCTAGGAAGATAAGCCAAAGATCAAACCAAATCAAAGCAACCAAGCAACCCAGCAAACAAAGCAATGAGTTTTAAAATGTTTAGTGAAGATTTCAATACTTCCCTAGGAAGTCCCTAACATGGCATCACATCGTCAGTAGCTCAGCACCTCGCTGAGGATCTGTCCAAACAACTATTATACTTGAAACTCCTTGAAAAAATAGAGGTAACTCTGTGATGCCACCTCTTATGTATTTCAACAGGAGAAAAGGCAATCTATGTAGTTCTGATTCATTTACACTGAGGGAAGGCTGGAGGGTCAGCCTAGATAATTAAGTAATCTCCCATCAACTAAGTGATAAGATATTACAGTATAATGCCTTTACCAGGTGAGAATACTTCTTCATTGAGTCAAATCAAAGACATTTCAACCAGGTTCAATAGGCAATTTAGGTTCTGATTGCTTCAGTAAAGTAGGTCGTGCTTTGTGGGTCGCATACAAAATAGTGAACCATTTCAGGACCCAGGTATTTCTTCTTTAGGTAAATAAGAGGAGAGTTACCTTTTAGAAGGATAGGCTTGGTGTGAGTGGATGAAAGCAGCTCAGACTTAGCCTCATTCTCCTCCACATTTTCTATCCCCCACAAGCCCCACCATAACCAGAGGAGGACCTTGAAAGATTTTATGGGCCTGGAGGATTTGCAGCTTCCTAAGATGGGGAGCCATCAAGATGATAGAATCTTTCCTTGGACAGCAGGGGTTGGTGGTAGTCTCTTCAGTGAGGGGCTAAGATTTTATATTACAGGAAAAGACAGATTCAAGTCTTTACAAGAGGCCCAGCAGGAAAGGAAAAAAAAAAGCTCCACTACACTGAATGGGAAATTCCAAACACTAGGATATGTGAGTCACCTTTTAGCCATAAATGCTCTCTAAATGTATACTCACTTTCCCCCTTAACTCTGTGTACTGGTGCGAAAGTGTCACAGACTTTCTGGGGGTGGAATGTTTTGTTTCATAGATATCATTATCGGAAATAATCATTTCTAAAAGATAATACAGCCTGGCTGACTAATTACTATCACTGACATTCATTTGGGGAGGGAAAGAGTATAGCATTGTAGGCTCATGAGAAAGAACCCCTCTTTCTCCTCTCCTCTACTTCTCAGAGCAATTCCTAGACTCACAGATTAAATAGAGTTTACCAGGGCAGTGGAGACTGGCAGAGTCTTTCTAAGTATTAATGATAATTAACTTCATTACCAGTTGCTGGGTGGGTGGTTATTTCTTTTTTTATTTCTTTGTCGTTTTTCAGACATTGTTTGACACTCAAACGAAGCACAAATAATTTTTATTGTCCTTCTTTCTTGCTAGTAGAAAGTTGTATTTTGTAAAGTCATCTAGATCAGCTTTTATATACTTAGAGAAATACTTAGATTATTTATATAGTTAGAGAATTACAATCTACAAGGTTATTCTTTTTAAAATGATGCATTTTTGCATATGTATACACACAGGTATGGCCACATTACAGAAGTCTCTGTATGAAATCGTGGGGGAAAGTGCACAGGGTTGGGAGTGAAAGGACATGGATTAAAACCCTTTATCAGGCACTTGATGGAAGTATGATTTTAGGAATCACTTGCCTTTATGATCCTCTTTTCTCTCATTTAAGATGAAGAGGTTGGGGAAGATAACAGCTTAAAGTACTTTTCAGGGCACCTAGGTGGCACAGTGGATGCAGTGCTGGGCCTGGAATAAGGAAGACATCAGGTCAAATACACCCTCAGACACTTATTAGCTGTGTGACCCATGGCAAGTCACTTTTAACCCTGTTTGCTTCAGTTTCCTCATCTGTAAAATGAGCTGGAGAAGGAAATGGCAAACCACTCCAGCATCTTTGCCAAGAAAACCCTAAATGAGGTCGAGAGGAATCAGACAAAACTAAACAAAACTCCAAACCCTTTCAACTCTAAATTCAATAATTTTTGTCTAATTTAGGCATCTCTAGGGCAAAGTTGGGGGAGGGGGAGAGGGAAGAAAAAGAAAAAAAATACATGATGTCTTTAGTATGCATTTAAAAGGAATAACAAGTTGTACATAATAGATTTGTAGTTTCATGTGCAATTATATTTTTAAAAAATATACTATGTTATAGAAATGTTTGTCTTATCCCATAAATTGAATTCCATTATTTGACCATTTGATTTGAGAATTTTTCATTAAGTACCTATTGTGTTCAAATATTATGCTGGATGTTGAGCACATAGAGACAAAAAAGGAAGATTCTCTGCCTTCAATGACCTTACATTTTAGTTAAGCTCAACAAGCTGGAGCATAGTTTCATCTATATACCTATATATACTCTAGAGAGTGAAAGAGAGAACAGACGAATGAGTAGAGAGAACACTAGCCAGAAAAGAGAAAACAATACATTTAGGCAGAAACTGAAATGAGTCTTGAAGGGGGATAAGAAGATGAGAAATCTGAAAGGCAGAGATACTGTATTCCAAGTTGTGAATAGGGTCTGTGCACATGCCTAGAGGTGGGAACTGACATATTGATTTCAACAATTTGACCAGAATCTAGAGTATATGTGATGGAGTAATATAAAATCAGGCTGGAGAGATTGTTCAGATATGTTAGGAGATTTTAAATACCACCATAAGGAGTTTGAATTATTCCTATCTTAGAGCAGCAGTTCACAAAAGTTTTGATCTCAGCACCCTTTATACTCTTAAAAATTATTGAGAACCCTGGGAGTTTTTGTTTGTGTGGTTCTATCTATTTATATTTACCATATTACTATTTAAAACTGATACATTTAAAATAGTTATTTATTAATTACTTTGAATCAACCGATGAACATTTATTAAGTTTTTACAATGTGCTAGGCACTGTGCTAAGTTCTGGAAATGACAAAAGAGTGTTGCAGAGTCCCTGCCCTCAAGGAGCTTACAATAGAATTGGAGAGACAGTATGCAAACAAATATGTACAGAAAAACCTGTATACAGGATAAATGGGAAAAAACAGAGGGAAGAACCTGGAATTAGGAGGGCTTGGAGAACAAGAAATGTATTGTTTGTTAACATAAAGGACTTTTTCTTTAAATGAAAAAGTACCTATATTTTTCAAAAGTTTGGTGAGAAGAGTATATATTTTTTTATTTTTGAAAATCTGTTTAACGTCTGGCTTAATAGAAGACAGCTGGATTCTTGTATTTACTTCTACATTCAAACTGTTGAATTTTATACTCACACATGTAAATATGTATGTACATATATATACATACACTTGTGTATATATGTACATATGAGTATATAACATTAACAGTTTGAGTGTAGAAATAAATATGAGAATCCAGCTGGATTTTTTTTAAATATCACACACACTCACACACACAGATGCGCATGTTGTGTGCACGCGCACATGCGCGTGGGTGTGTGATATTAAAAAAAAAAAATCCAGCCCTGTATATATGTGGTTGGAAAAGGGAGGATAATTTTTAGAGCATTTTCATATTGTGGATACTTTTCTTTGATATTACTCTGAAACTCATTAAGAGGTAGTTTTTTTAACTAGCTGCAACACAGAATCTCAAACCACATCATGGAACTTTTTACACTCTGTTCCATGAAAATCCATTGGTCTATCTCACATTTTGAATGCATCTTTTACCCATGCATGGTTTGTAACTTCATAAATTGGTCATAACTTCATAAACTGGAAAATATTGGTTCACTGAGTTGTGCAGATTTTCTAAATGATGATACATTTCATTCTATGATATTTACAAAAAAACATATTTGGTTATATCACTGTTGATTTCATCAGAAAAAAAAAATCTCTAAATATTGGGAAGCTGTCAGTGCATGGTGCTAGATACACATTTTCCAAAATTTGAATTTTCTCTGGAACATTCTAATTTTGTCATTGGCAACAAATACTATCAGTTGTTTTCTCTGAAGTGGCAAGTTTAACGTCATTCATTTTCAAGAAAATGTCTGCCAAATGCCCGTTTGAATAAACCATACCTTATCATTCATTCCATGGTGTTCAAGGGGGAAAAAAGGAGCCAGTTCAGGTTAAGATTCCAAAATTAATTGCAGAAGTGCATCTCCTTGAAACAACTGTAATGCTATAGGAAAATATGGTACATCATAAGACAATACATCACAAGATGATACATCACAACATGATACCTAAGGCTATAATACTTTGGTACACAGGCCATAATACATGCTTCCCACTTTATCACAGAGAATATCCAAAAGACCATTATGGGTAAAGATTTGATCAAATCTATAATTACTTCATCAAGGATATTCTCAAGTGAAACTGGCATCTTTTTTCAACTGAAAGTGTGTCCAGTGAAGAATACAATGATGACAAGGACATTTCAGTGCCACTGCCCTGATTCATGCTTAGGCACCAGCTACTTTACCCACCATTCCCTTTGTACCGTCAGTATGAATGGCAACATAGTTGTTCCAGGATAAATTAGGACATTCATAAATTCAGTACTTCACATATTTCAGGGTTGTTTGTGCTTGTTTTCAATCATTCACATATAAGATCATTTTAGATGGGACTGATACACAATGAATTTAAGCCAAAGAGCAAGTCCAGACATGTCTGTACTGTAGATTCATCCATTTATATGTTCTAAAGATGAGATATTAACTCAGTATTTATATTAACAGCTATATCTTTAATTGACAGGACAAGGAACTTTTGGGAAATGTCACTATATCATTATAAAAAAGGCAAATAATGTCTAAGCATTATTATGAAAATATTTTTGACCTTAAAAATCTACTAGCAAGGTCTCAGGACCCTCTAGACATCTTAAGACTACACTTTAAGAATCCAAGCTTTATAAGGTAATGTAGTATGAAGGCAGAATTTATGATTTCAAAGAGAATCGTATATATGTCTGAATGGTTCAGAACTGCAGGATATAAGGAATTCCCTAAGTAGAAGGTAGAAGAATCAAAGCATTTATTCAAGCTCCAAAGTAGCAGACCCACGAACCAGTGTCCCCATTTTGATATCCTGGTCAAAAGCTTCTAGACAGTCCACCTCACGAAGGTAACCAGGAGGCCACAGGAAAACATGATGGCATTAAACCAAATCATATTCATGCTTCCCTCCCTCTGGTAAGATTACCCACTGGTCTCAAGCCCTTGCTCAGCACGCCTTGGTCCACACGCGGGTCAGCCCTGCTACCAGCAGCTCCTGCGTCTTTGTCTTCAGCTCCTTTTGGCTTGGGCTTTATCTTCAGCTTCAGCTGTAGCTGTCTCTGGCTCCAACAAATCTCAATCTCCAAGCTGTCTTCTCTCTTCTTATAGAATTTTTGACATCATTAAATGTCATCTGAATGACTTAGACCTTAGTGCCCTGGTGATTGGTTCTTGAGTTGGCCCCTCCCCTTAGGACCCTGGGAGGTTCACATCCACATAGATTAGGTTAACACCTAATAGGCTATGGCTCTGGAGTTAACACCTCCTCTTAGCCAGCCCCACTTGGGCCCCACCCCAGTCACCAATGCACACCCACATAGGTTCCACACCTAATAGGGGTTTGGGCCTGGGCCTTAGCACCTAGTAAGGCTTAATGAAATACACTGAATTACTCAAAGAAAACAAAGGCCATTTTGCTTACCAACACAGGTAACAGGGAATCACAAAATATTTTTGATCGATGTTTGATATGAGACTGTCCTTAAGGACTGGGCTTAGTTGAATGCAGTCTCTAGAATGGACTCCCATCACTAGACCACTGGTAACTTGTTCTTCTGACCTTTTTAAGCTCACAGAATCACAATCTAGACTGTCCAATCTTCAATATGCCTGTACCTATGACAGGAAGGACCGGACACCTCAAGAACTGAAGGAACAAGAGGGCCATGTGCTCACCATTTCATGTCATCCAAAGTGGGAAGAGTAGGCCCCTGACTCTAGCTCTTTCCTCCTGCCCTCTAAATCTCTAAAGGCTTAGAACAGTCCTCACCTCTTCACTAAAATGTAACAAGGAAAGAGAGAGAAGATCAGAGAGAAAGAGAAGCAGAAACAGAAACAAAGGCAGAGAAAGCAGAAAGAGGGAAGAGAGAAAGAAGATAAAAGAATTATAGGGATTTTGCTGAGTTTTATTGAGTCATTTCAACCATGTCTGACACTTTGTGACCTCACTTGTGGTTTTCTTGGCAAAGATAATGGAGTTATTTGCCATTTCCTTCTCTAGCTCATTTTATAGCTGAGGAGACTGAGATAAACAGGGTTAAATGAATTACCCAGGGTTACACAGCTAGTAAGTGTTTGGTGCTGTATTTGAACTCACAAAAATGATTCTTCTCAACTCTAGATGTGGTGCTCTATACAACATGTCATCCAAGTGCCCTTTTGCTGGTTAGTCTCCTTTTAAGTCTACACCTAGTTCTGGCTCAGAAGCCAAAAAAAAATCCCCCCCTTTTTTTTTTTTTTTTGCAAAGTGGTTAGCAAAGAAAACTGTCCTAGAATACTTTCAAATCTTCCTAAATTCCTGAGGGCAGAGTGCCTCAAGGTGAGCATGATACGGATACTCACTTATAAGGACTTGAGCTAATATTGTCCAGTCCCCTTTTCAAGTGAAATGGCCTCTTTGATATGTGTTATATTTTCTTACTTATTATGTGCATCTTTGAATCTTTTTTTGCCTTAAAAGTATTTCCTATGGTTGATAAAATAAAGAGTCATCTCATGTCTAATATTCATGCAGTTCATAGAATATAATTTCAAGAAGGTTTTTGTTACCCACATTTTGGTATTAACCTAAACATAATTTGAACTAAAACTTTGTTTTAGAGATTTCCCCAGACTAACTCTTCAGTGCATCTTACGCTGTGGGTAGTAACCTCATTTGAAGTCAAGTAATTGAATTTGGTGACAGTAAAAGGTTTCTGAATGGGCAAAGGTCAAACGTTAATTCAAAATCAAACACATAATGAATCTAAGGTATTTCTGACAGCACTTGCCCATGTTTCATCACACAACTTCAATTCTTTGGTTCTGAACACAAAACATGCACACTTTGCACTGCACATGCCATCACACCATGCAACACCAATGGATGCTGCCAGAAACACCTTGGCTCAGATTTGAGGTTATTGTATATTATTAATTGCAGTGTTTTTACTGTACATACAAAATCATTAGATGAATTTTGGCTTGAGATCAGGACAGAATTTCTAACAATTTCTGAAAGGTCTCTAAATACAGTTCTGCCATTTTGTGCTATGTGTTTATGCAAAGTACCATTGTGAAATCAAAATATCCATCAACTCTGAAAAACATTGAAGATATTCTATGTCCTGCAGTATCAAATATTCTGCCAAGATTTAATTCTTTATTTAAAAATAAGCATATCCATCTCATTAGCATGTAAATTTACTTTCATCTTAAATAAATGGTAAAGTTATATGTATACCAAAGAATTGTTTGAAAATAAATTTCTTTAGGATTTATCAGTAAATGTTTGTTTTGTATACCTATTTTATGTACCTATATGCCTGGGGTCGTGTAAAAATTTCTTGGGCAAAAAGGGGTTGTGAGTGGAAAAAAAGTTTACGAAGCCCTGCCCTAGAACATTAATAAGGTCTGATCATTTTTCCACATTATGTTATCATTTGGCTATCTTACCCATCAATTTCTTCACACTTTCACAATAGGGTTCCCACCATATACACTTGCTCACAGATGACTGCTTTTCTTGTCTATGTTTTCCTTAGTGCCATTTCTTTCTCCCCTCTAAGTATATCCAAAAGTATAATGGTCCCTTTGCCACTGATGGTGAAAACAGTTGGTTTGATTATATTTACAGATTACCCCCCCCCCCCAATTTTTCTTCTCCTTGTTTTTCTTCTTTCTTCATTTTTAAATAGCCCTTACATATCTTTGGTCAGTTTGATGCCTTGCCACGTTTCTTTTAATTAGTTTCACTACTTCTCTGTCTTTTATTAGACAATTCTCTTCATAATCACCCATCAATCTTCTTTGTACGATTTTGTAAATGAGTTTATATTGGAAACCGGTATTTATATGTTTACCAACGGATGTGGCCCGTCACCACTGTCCTCTTTCCTGAGAAAAAAGACAGAATTTCTTCTCTGGCTCTCTGTTCTGAGATTTCTGTAGAAACAGAAAGGGAAGAAAGAATTTTTGAGTGACATGATGACATTGACAAGGCCCAGACAGCTTTTCCCTCCAGTCAGCAGGGACCAATTTTCTACTCTTCTCTTCAGGTGATGGTAGGCCATCCTTTCTCCCTGTGATAGCTGACCTAACACCTTCCCCTTGCACCCCCATTGTCCCCACAGCTGTCAACACTTAACACCCACCTGCAAGGATAACTTAGCCCTTGCCCCAGGCTCTGGATCCTGTCCCATCCCTTCAGAATTTTGAGAATGGAAAAAAACAATCCAGTGCCTAAGGCAAGGGAAATATACAAGATCTGAGCTCAGATGGTTTGGCATCAAGTCAGCTTTGCCACCAGTGGTATTCTGACCTTTTATTCTGGCTCCTATCATGTTCCTTGTGACCAAGGTCATTGAATTTTACTGTGGTTCCAGTAATTGGGTCAGTCTTCTCACATTCTTGACATTGTGCCCTTGTTTCCCTTCTCATATTCAAGTAGCTCTGGGAGAGGAGTCCTACTTTGATTAGTCCAAGGGTTTGGATTCTTGACCCTGAGCCCCAGACTCCATGGCTGTATTCCTGTAATTTGTATTCCAGATCCCCCTGATGCCAATCTATTGCCTGAACAAATATAATTTCCTAATCTAAGGTCTGACCTGATTATCTGCCGCAAGTCCAGCATGTTGGTCTCCAATTTAGTCAGTCATATCAATTCTGACCCTGTTCAACTGAAATAGCTTTTCTGATAATCTAGATGTTAAATGCTAACTGAGCAAATACATGGGATATTCTCATCCAAGAAATGTATAATTTTAGCAACTTGCATATGATTCAAGTACTTTCACCAAAAACATGTATCTTTTATCCTAAAATATTGTTATATTTGGATCAACATTTAAGTAAAATAGTTTTCAAAAAGACATAAAAGGCTTTTATCATGTCTCTATTTTTTTCTTGATGCTACAAAAGATTTTGTAGAACTAGTTAATCAATCAACAAATATTTATTAAATGCCAGGAAATGCACTTTACTTTGGGGGCATAAGGGGAAAAAGTGAAACAATCTCTTCTTTTAAGGATTTCACATTGTAATTTAGGAAATATCAAGAACATCTAAAAGGATAAACAATAAAAATATAAAATTAACATGTACAAGTATGTACACTGTGATTAAATTCAAGGTAGTTTGAGAAGGGTGGCATTGGCAGGTAGAGTAATGAGAAAACTTCATGATGCTTGAGCTGTATAGAAGACAGAAATAAGGCCTAGTAACAAAATAGTAAATTAAAAGCATGGTAGGTCCTATAAAAATAGCAGCATGAGTGGAAAGACTGACAAGGAAAGCTAAGGACAACAACAACGTTTTATTTTTAGTTATATTAAGGAGAAAAAATAGGATCAAAGAAATAGGACCTCAGGGTAGAAAAAGGGCCAATGGAACAACATGGTGCAATGATCAACTTTGATAGATTTGGCTCTTCTCAGCAATCCAATGATCTAAGACAATTCCAAAAGACTCATGATGGAAAACACTGTCCACATCCAGAGAAAGAGCGATGGAGTCTGAACGCAGATCAAAGCATTCTATTTTCACTATTTTTCTTTCTCTTGGTTTTTCCCTTTTGTTCTGATTCTTCTTTCACAACATGACTAATGGGGAATATGTTTAATATGGTTGTATACGTATGGCGTATTTCAGATTGCTTGCTGTCTTGGGGAGGAGGAAGGGAGGGAGGGAGAAAAGATTTTGGAACTCAAAATCTTATAAAAGTGAATGTTAAACTATCTTTAAATGAAATTGGAAAAAATATTATTACATCAGATGGGGAAATAGATTTAGAATCTTTGTCCTACACCAAAAAAGAAAAAAAGAAAAGAAAAAAAAAAGAAAAAGGGCCGATGATAACTAACAACTGTGGGCAATGATTAATTTAGACATTTATCTTATTTAGACCTCTGATTCATTTCCAATCAATACTAATAAGTTTAGTGTGATTCAATTGGGGTAATCATTATTTCTGTTATACTTATTCACTATTTTACATTGAGTCAGTCAACTAATATTACCTATTAAAACCAGACCTTGATAAAACTCAATGAGTTTTAAATGGATCTCCTGGATCATGGCTTTATACTCAAATCACTCTGACTCTCGGTTCCAGCCCAAGCCTCACTTGGTCATTTTTTGGATTTTGATGGCTCAGAGTGAGTGTAAATAGCAATTTGTTTCTGTTTTGGCCAGAAACCCCAATGATCTTCCCCTTTCAGGGTGATTTTTTTTTGACTAGGTAAAAGGGTCCATTCTTTGCTTTATTTCTTTTGAATTTTTTTTCCAATTACATATAAAGATTCCTAGCCTTTAATATTGAAAGGCATTGCTTCAGACAAATTGGGACTTGGGAAAGACCTTATCTTGAAAAGGCCAAGGTCCTCTACTGCATCATGGGCCATCTCCAGTCATCTTGATCTATATCTGGCCATTGGACCCAGATGGCTCTGGAGGAGAAAGTGAGGCTGATGACTTTGCACAGCCCTGGCTCCCTTAATCTTCTTTACTTGCAAGTCAAGATATCATCTTCCTGATGTCATCATCCTCTTAGATAATGAAGGACAACCAACAAAAACAATACATACATATAGTGTGTATACATACGTATATTGTATATATATAGTGTACATGTGTATACACACATACATGTATGTCTGTGTACATACACACATATATACATTCACATATGCATGTATACATATATGCTTACACACATATATAATTAGATGGGGGATAATTAGAATTAGATAACAGATAGATTCTTACATTAGGCAGCAAAACTTTAAATTACAAGCTAAAACTTCACTGGTTTGTTATAAAGTTCATTTGCTGAACCACAGAATTCTGACTAGAGGACCTCCACCTTTTTTTGCCTAATCATTGTGACCAAGAACAAGGTGGCTGAGATGACCTAATGATGTGGAAAGTCCCCCAGTTTATCTTTGTTGCCCCTCCATCCTTTGGCATCCCTCTATTTTCCAAAATGAGGAGGTTCCCATCCTATAACCACTTAGCAGAGATGATCTTTACTTTGCTCGTGACCCATGAACATTAGCCCTGCCTTACATTCTGGAGGGTCAAGATATGAGTTTGTCATTGGCCCATGTGTACATGCTTTCCTCTAGCTGTCATCAGCCCTAGACTAGGATGTACTGTAGTATCTCTTGGAGAGTCAAGGTATAGGCCTATCAACCAAGGAGATTCTGTATTTCACTCTGCCTCATCTATATGATTTTTGTGTCAAGCACTATAAATATGGCCCAGAGGCCTGGAGGCCTGGAGAAAGGGGCCATCTCAGATCATGAGGAAAATCTGAAGTCCCATTCATTAGAGTGGGCCAGGTCCTTTTAATAAATATTGACTTGGAGTTCTGCCTCAGTAGTTTTTATTTCAGACTGGACATTTTTGTGGTCCACACAACAGAGAGAGTACTGCCATATTGAATAATTCTTATTTTGTTACTATTTTGTTGGCAAAGGAGAATTAACTTTACATTGGAAATGATATGGGCAAAATTACTGCTAATGATCTGACTGGAAGAAAAGCAAGGAATAAAAGAAGTATGTAGCTGACCTGGAATTCAAGCCACCTGGTTGGCATGCACCATATCCCTAGTTCCTGAAGGAATTGTTGGATGAGATTGCTGAATCACTGTCAGTGATATCTGAAAGATTATGGAAAATGGGAGGGTACTACAAGAATGAAGAAGAGGACATTTTCTGATCTTCAAAATAAAGGGAACAGAGCAGTCTGCAAAATATATGCCAGTGAACTTGACTTTAATTCATGGCAAAATTCCCTAATGGATCATTAAAGAGGTAAATAAGAAGGGAATCGGTGATTACAAAGAGACAGCATAAAGAGGAGCTCTTTCCATATTAATCTCATTTTCTTTTTTGGCACAATCACCAGTGAATGAGAAAAATACTGTAGATATCATTTATATAGATTTTTATCGAAGCCCTTGGCAAAATGTCTTATACTAGTCTAGGGGAGAATGTAAAGGCTACAATTTTGAAAAAGAATACAATCTAAAGAATTCAGAACTGGCTAGAAGTCAGTTCCTAATTGTTCAATGGAAATAATGAGGTGTTGAAGGTGGAACACTCCAAGGATACAGATGCTACTGTGCTATTTACCCATTTACTTGATGACTTGCTTAAAGGTAGAGGTAACATGCTTGTCATATGTTCAGATAACACCACGTTGGGATGGATAGCTTGAATGATGGATGTCAGAATCAGGATGCAGAATGATCTTGGGAGGCTAGAATGTGGGACTGAACTTAACACAATTATATTCAAAAGAGAGAAATTTAAGTCATATGCTTGGAAATGAAAAAAATCAACTTTATGAGGATAAGATGGGGGAGGCAGAGTTAGACAGCAGTTCTGGAAAAAAAGTTTTAGTGAAGTTTAATCTCAATATAAGGCAGCATTGTGATGTGGAAGTCAAAAATCTAATGAGGTCTTGGGCTGAATTAAAAGATGTAGATTCATCTAAAATTATTTTATGAAATACTTCTCAAATGCCACCCATCAGATGATTGTATAATTTATTTCAGCTGTTTGTTTTATTTGCATTTACCCTAATCCATACCCCAGTCCTCTTGTACCCTAGTATAAGCATCTGTTTTAGATTAGAAAGTACATTGCAGACCACCTGAATTTGGTAGAATTTCAAAGTAGCAGTACTAAGTTCTCTTCTGAAATTTCATGGAAACAGTCTTGTATGTCATTGTTTTCCATTAAAATAAAGCACAAACATGAGAACAACCCATAATTTTTATAGGCTTAGATAATGAAGATGATCCTAATTGGAAAAGAAAAAAAAGATTTGAGATTGCTGAGAAGTGCTGAGATTCTAGGGAAAAAATAGCCAAGATCCCAAACAATTAATTAGGTGAAATAAATCCGTTACTGCCTGGATGCCTGGGAAGAACAAAGAATGGCAGAGAATTCAAACTAGCGCAAAGTAAGTCACAGGTAAAAAAAAAAAAAGCATTCATGGAATGTTCTGTGTATGCTTGTGATGTCACAGGCACTACAAACACCCAACTAATGGTTTTCACCCACAATTTCTTTCTAAAAAGCAAAAGGAAGACAACTAACATAGTGTATGAAGCCTCTGTAGAGGATTCATGAGAAGGCATGAATAAGAACACAGGATAATTCATACACAACAGGGTTAGTGCAGCTAGGCAGCAGACAGAAGCTGAGTCGGGTCCATGCATACAAACATGATTTCCTGAGTTCAAATCTAGCCTCAGACACTTACTAGCTGTGTGACCCTGGGGAAGTCACTTAACCCTGTGTGCCTCAATTTCCTCATCTGTGAAATGAGCTAGAGGAGTAAATGGCAAATCACTCCAATATTTGTAAAGAAAACCCCAAACAGAGTCATAAAGAGCTGGACACAACTGAACAACAGCAATAACATTGTAGGAATATGCAAACTGAGAGGTTCAGGATACAAAGAAGTATTGATATTTCACAGTGTGCAGGCCACTGTACTAGGTTGGAACTGCTATGATAGCAGTTACCTTATCACACATTTCAATGTTTGTACCATGTCATTGTAGAGATGACAATTCAGTTTGATTTGGCAAACATTAATAATACATTTGTTGTCAGTCAACCAATCAGTAAGCAATTCTTAAGCCCTTTGTGCCAGGCACTGTGTGAAGTGATAGGGATATGAAGTAAAAAATCTTTAACCTTGAGAAGCTTTAAATGTAATGCATGCATACAAACATGCAAACAGATATGCGGGAACAATATATGTGTATATATATGTATATATATGAAACAGATATGCGGGAACAATATACGTGTATATATATGTATATATATGCATATATATATACATATATATACACGTATATTGTTCCCGCATATCTGTTTGCATGTATATACATATGTGTATGTATATGTACACATATACATATACATATATATGCATATATATATATATGATAAATAGGAAATAATTAACAGAAGGAAGGCCCTAGACTTAAGGATGAGGAAGCTGGGACTTAAAGGAAGTCAGGGAGGTGAGTAGGTGGATCAGAGGAGGGAGAGCTTCTGCATGAGTGATAGCCAGAGAAAATGCCCAGAGAATTTGTGGAAAGTACATTGATAGTCAGTGGAGATCCAAAGATGAAAGTCCCTTCAACATCAAGGAACTTACGATCTGTGATGGAGATAAATGCCTACGTAAAGCATTCAGTCAATTAACAATCATTTATGAAGCATTTACTAAACGTCTTGGGCAACTGATAAGTGTTTAATAACTGGCCTTTTGTCTCAATTCTTACCTAGCCCTAAGTTGTTGAATAGGTGTGGCATCAGACAAACTGAGATCTGGGAAAGACCTTAATTTAGAAAGGCCAGGGTCTCCCACGGCATCCTGGGCCATTGCCAGTCTTCTTGACTTCTGTCCACTGGACTCCCATGAGTGGAGGAGACAGTGAGCAAAAGCTTTGCCTCACTCAAATCCAATTCATGTTTAAGTGGAGACATTATGCTTGTCGTGTCACCGGGCCCCTTTGTGAACAAAGGAAGAATACCACCAACTTTATACGTCGTTATACAGGGTTTCCCAAAAGCATTAAACTTTGACATCTTAAAACTGTGCTAAGGTTTGTGGGACAAAGCATATTTGGAATTTTCTGATAGTATGTTAATATCTTATAAAATGCCCTTGCTTCCCAGATCATAAACCTCCGTAGTCAACAAAGAGGTATTAATCATCTACTATGTGCCAGACAGGATACTAGGTATTGAGGATAAAGATGCATTAAAGAAAGAGTAAATACATTTATGGGGTTTATATTCTTTTCGGAGATATGTGTACATAAAGAAATTTATGTGAGGCAGTTAGAGAAAGATCATACCAACAGTTAGGGAAATCAGGAAAGGCTTTGCGTGGAAGGTGATACTCAAGCTTTGTCCTGAAGGTAAAGGACTTTTCTTTGATGCCTAGGTGAGGAGCCACCATATTCCAAGCACTGAGCATGGCCAAGGCACATGTACAGGGGTGTAAATAGAATGAATTTTGTGAGGAACAGAGAGAACGCCAGTCTAGTTAGACTAACGGTTCTCAAACATTTTGGTCTCAGGCCTTCTTTACACTCTTAAAAATTATTGAGGACTCCCAAAGGCTTTTGTTTATGTGAGTTATAGTTATTCACAGTATTAGAAATTAAAATTTCTTAGTGTTATTATGAAAATAGTTTTGACCTCACAGATACCCTAAAAGGGACTTGAGGACCCCCAGAGTTCTCTGGACCACACTTTGAGAACCACTGAGCTAGCCCATTGTATGTGGGAAAGGGAGTAAAGTATAATGAGTCTAACCTTGAGAAAACTCCAGTGGGCCTACAGGGACTATGATACCGCATTCAGGCATGTGGTTTGGATCGAGTTCAGTTCTTGGAAGACTGGCCATTAATGAAACAGGGGCTAAGTTCTTTGTTTTCACACTCTTTGTCTTATTAAATCTCCACCCTGGCCACCTGAGGATGAATTTCAGAATAAGAAGTGCCTTGAGAATATAGGGACTAGAAACCACAACGTTCCGATCCAAAAAATTGTAGTTTTAAAAATTATTTCTTTTTAAAGAATATGTTCAAACCAATACCAATAATAAGAATAAAAGTATGGCTGCTAAAGGCGTGGAGCAATGGGACTATATCTTCTTCACAAAAATCTACAATTAAAGAGGAAAGGGGAGAGAACATTAATCAAGTCTAGCATTTATGAATCAATAGTAAAAACTAATATTTACCTAGTACTTTGAGGTTTGTGAAACCATGTACAGAAGGATCTCATTGGATCTTCTCACAACAACCAACAGGGAGATTGGCACTATTATTTTCCTCATTCTGCAGATGTGAAAACTGAGACATACTGAGGTTAAATGACTTCCCCAAGGGCACAGAACAATAAATGTCTAAGTCTGGATTTGATATCTGGTCTTCTTGATGGCAAACATAGGACTCCATCTACTACACCACCTGGCTTCTTTGGATTCAAGTCTCAGAAATTCCCAAATGGGTAAAGAGGTCAGAGGAATCTAGGGCCAGTAGTAAAGGGTACTTTGGGTGTCATGGGTGTATTTTAGCTCAAAGGCAGCTTATTTTATCTCAGGGAGGACAAAATCACCCAATCTTGGAGATGAGAATTGAAGCTTTTGGTTCAAATAATATTTGCTTTGTCCAACCCAATGCCTTGCTCAGCATAGGCTGAAATGTTTCTTGAATTGAAATGGATGTCTAAAATGAAAATGAAGCCACTAAGAGATAACTAAGTCTGTAGAACTTGCCCTAGAACCATGGTTCTTAACTGGTGATGTGGTATGATGTAAATCCACATTTCCCAGCTAATCTGGCAGGCAATGACCGCACTTTTGCCAAAAGTTTAACTAGAGATCAATGTATACTCTATTATCTTAGATAAGAATAAATATGTGGGAACTAGTAGACTTGGCTTTTGCATTTTCTGCCCCTGTGTATGACTCTTCTTTTTTTCTGTATTTTTGATTTTTGGAGGGGAGAAGGGAAGGCAATTGGGGTTAAGTCACTTGCCCAAGGTCACACAGCTAGTGAGTGTTAAATGTCTGAGGTCGGATTTGAACTCAGGTTCTCCTGACCCCAGTGCCAGTGCTCTACTCACTGCACCACCTAGCTGCCCCAGAAGCCTTTCTACTTTTGTGATTTTTTTTTTTTGGCATACGATTCTTCTTGAGTCAAACCAAGGAAAGAGCTAAGCTGGACGCATTCAGCCACCAAATGAACAATGCTATAGCTTTAAGGACTAATTTCAAACAGAACCCATTCATAGCTTTACTAATAAGGCTACTCCTCATGTATGCAGTGCTAGATTGTTGCTCATTTAATCATTCTACTTACTTGGGGGGGGAGGGGCAGGGACAATAAAGAAAAGCAAACTAACCCACAAAAATATAGAAATAGGGCATCCTACTAACTCCAGAAATAAAATTGTCTCCTGATAATGCCAGTCGGGAGAATAAGGATACTCTTCCCCCGCATCCCCAATCCCTCTTATAGGAATGAATTCCTCCACAATAAATACTCCACTGGTCTAGAATTTCAAAAATAAATGTCCAAAATGGGCAGACTGCTTCCAGCTTTAAATGTAAATCACTCTCTCATGCCAACCTTACCAGATGAGTGTCCTGGTGTACTAGTGTAACCAACTCATCCTTTCCTTCAAGCACACTTCAGCTAGAGGTGGGGGTAAAGGGGTGGGGTGGGAAGGATTGAAAACTAGAGAGTATAGAATCTATACTATATAATCCCTTTAAAAAGATTTGTTCTCTGAAGTTCAAATTCCTTCAAAAGAGACCTAGAGGGCCACATGTGGCCTCGAAGCTGCAGGTGTCCCACCCCTAGTGACAGATGAATCTGTGAGTAGCAGGTTCTTTTGTTTTCCACTATTTTTTGCTTTTGTTTTGGAAAGAAGGAGACTTCTCGTAGAAGTGAGTGAAACCATAATGTTTTGGACACCATCTTGCCCAATGGAGTAGAGAATGGAGTGATGGCAGGTTTCTATCACCTTCTGAATATCCATGATCAGAAGACATGGGGACAAAGAAAGCACTAAAGGAGCTGAACTTTCCATCACAGTGGGTAAATTGAGTCAAGTGGTTTAGAGAGTGTTTTTTCAACCCTGTTGTTATATACCATCAAAATGGCAACTTGGTCAAATGCTCTACATAATAGAAACAAACTGAAGTCGTGTCTCAGTAAAATAAGGATAACACACCCAGGTTCACATGTTTATTTATTTTCCTTATAATAGAGCACATAAATAATTCAAGATTTAACTTCAGCTGTTCAAATTTCATAGCTACTTCTAATTGTATTCTATGTTTGCTTTTTCTCTTTCTAAATTAAACTCCTATATAAAAACAAGACTGCATATTGTAAGTTTACGCTTTTAAAAGTGACTTTTATAACGCTTAAAGAATACAATTAAATTAACCAGCTATTCCATACACTTACTCCAAACTGCTCCTGCTCTGGAAATGAAATGATGAAGGTTCTCCTGCTGGGACCCAGACAAGTGTCAATCTGTCCCAGTCCAACTCTGTTGTTCCTATGGGGATTGTGTAGGCACCCTGCTCCCTCTCTGCCCAGGCTACCACACTTGCTGTAACATGAATCAAGAAAGGGAGACCATGAGGCAAGCTTGCAGATGGAGACCATACTCTGGTTGGATTCATTCCCCAATGGTTGCCATTGTTTTTCAGTGTGCTCACTTCAGTAATACTGATTTCCAAATTACTAAAGAGCTCCCCCCACACCTACTCCTCCATCCCCATCTACTTCAACCTTTCCTACCCAATGCACCATTCCACCTCTGCTGGCTGCTTTAACCATGCCCTCTGGACTTCCAGTGGCATAATTAATAATCAATAAACTTCCTTTCAAAACAGACAGCTTGGCAGAGAGAACAAAGAGCTGGTATTGGAGCCAGAAAGACCTGGGGCAGTTTAGGCAGATGGATAGAGGTTTATTGACATTGGGAAAGGGATCTGTCCAAGAGAAAGTAGAAGCAGCAGGAAAAATGCCAGCTCCCAGGTACTGAGAGAGTGCTTAGGCCAGGTACCAGGACAGGAAGTGATAGGGCAGAAAGAGATCTTAGTAAGGTGGTGCAGTGGATAGAGCTTTGAGCTTGGAATTACAAAGACCAGAGTTCAAATCTGACCTCAGACACTTACTAGCAGTGTGACCCTGGGCAAGTCACTTACCCTCTTTCCGTCTTGGTTTCCTCAACTGTAAAATAGGGATAATAAGCTCACCTACCTCCAGGGGTGCTATGAGATTAAAATGAGATAATTGTCAAGTACTTAGCACAATGGCTGGCATGTAGTAACGACTATAGAAATATTAGTTGTTATTAATTATCATGATCTCTGAGAAAGCACTAGGTTCAGGAACAGGTGCCACGAGGATCTTCTGTCACCCACTGCCAACTTCTTTTGATGCATGGATGAAAATTGTAGATAAGCAGTTGTGAGCTTTGGCCCTAAGCATGTACTGAGTGAGGAACAAGCTCTGGGATGTACATGGTAGCAATGTGGTTGTGATCTCAGGAGCAGAGCACAGCATCCCAGACCAAGGAGGGAATGACGATTTAATCATTCCAAAACTGTAATCTCCCAGTGAGCTAATAGTGGCTGAGATTAGCAGCAATCTGTCGAAAGTCCCAACCAGAAACAAGCCAGTAGACTCAAACCTAGTTCAGGAGCTTGGAGAGCTCAGAGAACAGTAAACAGGTCTCTTCCTGCATCACAAAATTTTGGGAGCATTGACAGCTTAGAGGCTCCTAACCAGCACTGTGAAAGCAGCAGAAGGATATGAGTATCTAAAAGCTGAGGCCAGACACCCCTCCCCAACTCCAAAGTGTGAAGAGCCCAAGACTAACATAAAGTTCAAAATCAGGAAGTAGCCTGGAAGAATAAGCAAAAAAAGAAGAGGAGGAAGAAGAAGCCACAAAGGAAGAATTCAAGTACTAAAGAACCACAATTAGAATGACACAAGATTTAGCACTCACCTCTATAAAGACACAGTGAGCTTGGAATATGATATTCCAGAAGGGAGAAGATCTATGCTTGCAACCAAAATAACCTACCCACCAAAACTGAATATGATCCTACAGGGTAAAAATGGACCTTTAATAAAATAGAACATATCCTAAGTATTCTTGAGCAAAAAGACCAGAGATGAATAGCATATTTGACAAACAAACTCAGGATTCATGAGACACATTAAAAAGGTAAATATGATGGAGAAATCATATGGAACTAAACAAGTTTAAACTGTTCACATTCTTATGTGGAGATGTAATACATATGGCCCCACAGAACCTGATCATCACCAGGGCCATTGAGGGCATCCAGTTAGACAAAGGACCTGGATGTGATTCTGTTGTGTTTGGATAATCTCAAAAGAAGAAAGGGATCAGTGGGGGAAAAGAATGCAGGGGAGGAAGAACATGGGCATGGGCAATCAGTAAAAATATAAATCAAGCCCTGATTCCTAAAGTTTGTTGATTTCCAAAATCTAAATGTTGATATTGAATATTTAAAAATTGGCTCTCACATGTTGGTATGACCTGGCTCCATCAATATTTGCACGTATTCAGGGATGAATTTGTGAGTTATTCAATTTGTTTTTAATTTGTGGAAAGGAGACAAGCCACTGGAGTGAGGGGGAAGCAAAAACAGAAGAATTGCTATTTCCACAGAGGGAAATAAAGGAAGGCATTGGTGCTGAGCTCTGGATACAAAGCAGTGTGGACAAGTCAATTGCAAGTCACTTTGGCACGGATCCTATACCACAGAAACCAAGTCGTGCTATAGGCTAAGACTTAAACTTCATTTTCTTCCTCTCCTTTTCCAATATCTCTCAAGTGCACAGTGAATACTTGCAATCCTGATTTTCCCTTGGACTGTTCTTGCTTCTCTTAAATGTTTGGCTACTCCTTTGTGTTTAAATGTTTATTTTGTTTGAACCAGTAAATGAGTTAAAGCTGTTGATTAATGAATTGCTTGTCTTTGTGTATTCTTGTTTGAATTCAGCATTGAGTAGAATGGGATTGGCCTGCAGCGGGCAGGAGAGAGAAATAGATTTAAAACTATGATACTTCTGGGAGTGAGATTTCTAGCTCATGGCTTAGAGCTGAAAAATAAAGCTTGATTTATTTTTGTAACTTCCCTAGGCAAAGAGAATACATTTACCAGGATACTTCTGAACAAAGAAGTTATCGGTAATGTCTAGGCAGCTAAGGATTTAGGCTGGCATTGAGGAAAGTACCTACCATTACTGTGGCCTAGTTGGAAAGGAAAACCACTCTTCTGGGCCAAAAAAATGGCTAAAGAGAAGCTCAATCCCAAAGGAAATGATAGTTTGGCCAACATAAATTTGGGGCTAAAGGGAATGATAAATGCCTTACCCTCCATGCCTACCTGTTTTAAAAGCTGTTACCACTGTTAGATTTATCTCTTTCTTTTTTATTTCTGTTTCTATGAGTCTTATAATTTATATAATTACTAAAATAGTAATATGTGTTTCATAATTTTAAAATAAGGAAATATGCAAAATATAGCTATGTGTATGCTATATATTATATAATGTATGTTTACATATATGTATGTTGTATGTGTATATATATGTGTATATAGAGAGAGAGAAAGAAAGAGAGAGAGAGAGAGAGACAGAGACAGAGACAGAGACAGAGACAGAGAAAGAGAGAGTCTGTGTTTTAACTGATAGTGGTTGTTGAATGCATAACAATTTTAGTTTACATACAACTACACAAAACTCAAAGCCCCTCTCAGCTTTTACACATGTTTGATTATAAGCTTTGCAGAAATATGGAAGCAATGGGCAGAGCCAAGATGGTGGCTGGGAAGCAGTGACTGGCGTGAGCTCCCCACCAAGTCCCTCCAAAAACCTATTTAAAAAATGGCTCTGAACCAATTCTAGAGCTGCAGAACCCACAAAGTGGCAGAGGGAA
>CM053623.1:351494321-351536035 GCA_028646595.1 Phalanger gymnotis
TATAGTTAGTCTTTCACAACATGAGTATTGTGGAAGGGTTATACATAATGATATGCATGTGGCCCGTGTTGAATTGTTTGACTTCTTAGGGAGGGTGGATGGGAAGGGAAGAGGGGAGAGAATTTGGAACTCAAGGTTTTAAAAAAATAGATGTTCAAAAGAAATCACTACTGATTAGGGAAATGGAAATCAAAACAACTGTTAGATACCACATCTCTCCTATCAAATTGGCTAAAATGATAAACAGGAAAATGATAAATGCTAGAGAGGATGTGGAAAAATTGGAACCAATGTGAAGCTTTTAAAAAACTGTGCCAGTATTACTTAAAAATCATTTATTACTAAACTGACTTTGGTGCAAGATTAGGATGCATGGGACACTCATGAATATACATCAAAATTATGAAGACACACTTCTTCCCATATTATGTGACTTACTCATGGCAGCTTCGTGTGCCCCTTGTGCCTACATCTCTTCATTGGGTTGAGTGACAATACTGTCAGCACTGCAGTGCTCCAAACAAAGCATGGAAGTGGCCGGAAATATACTGACAATGCGTGAGGGCTATTAATTCTAGGCTCACTCATAATGTGCAAGAGCTAAATAAATGTGTATCCCTATGCTACTGGTGAATAATTTGCTGTTCTGTTTAGCTTTAAAGCACCATAATGAACAAAATTATACAATGGCACGATTATATGATGAACATTGTAAATCAGTTTTTGTACTGGAGAAACACACCAGGTTGTGACAATTGTGCAGCAAAATATGTGAATTGGGCATGCTTTGTTATAACAATGCTCTCTCTCTCACTGATGCACGCTTGCCTTCTTCATGTTTCATTTTGACCATTTGATTAACCTCCTTTGTCTTTAGGATTAGGTAAAAGAGTTTCAATTATTCACAACTTTCCAAAGACCCTTTAGCTTTGTTTGGGAATCTTACCATCTTTTTTTTTCTTTTTCCTTTTGGGGGGCAGGGCAATTGGGGTTAAGTGAGTGGCCCAAGGTCACACAGCTAGTACATGTGTCAAGTGTTTGAGGATGGATTTGAACTCAGGTCCTCTTGACTCCAGGGCCAGTGCTCTACTCACTGCGCAACCTAGCCACCCCTATCTTTTTTCTTATATAGATATAAATATATCTACAATTATCCCTTATATATGGGGTGGGTGCTAGGGGCAGAGTATGTACCCTCTACCCTGCAATCTGAAAAATCCATGTAAAATTTTTTGTCCCTTCCTTCATACCAGAAAAGTCTGAATTGTGATGATAAATAATAAATATGTTGATATTACACAACATTATAAAAAAAAAAGAAACATGGAAGCAGTTCTACCAAAGTCTACAAAGATTCTTTAGATGCCAAACTGGAGTCACCAAAATATCAATCCAAATCAATTAAGTTTAATCTTCAAAAATTTGCTTGAAATCCCTACGCTGTGTTAGATGGTTGAGGAAACAGTGTGGTACCGTGAAGTGTACTGTCTCTGGAGTCAGAATATCTGGGTTGTGACTGTACCTTTCATGTTCACTGTCTCATGACCTTTGGCAATTTTCTTGAGCTACTTGAGTCTATATTTCCTCAACCATGAAATGAAAGGGTTGGAGTAGATGGCCCCTGACCAGGGATAAGTGGGTAAGTATTTAACAACTGTCTCTCTCTACATTATTAACATTATCTCCATCACTTTCTTAAGTCTAAATAGTAAATAAAAACCTCAATAAATCAAACCCTGCTTTGTAGCATTTTCAGATTCCCAAAGTGTAAATGTTCATACACACGCATATATATATGTACATATATACATATATAGTTCTATAACCAATTTTGGATCAGCCTTGATAACTTATGTGTGGTGTCCTATTCCAGAGGAATCTTGTAGTCAGAGTGTTCCACCTCTGAAGCTGACAGGTGAATTTATGCCATTAGCAAATTCCGGTAGCATCAAGTCCTATTGTCCACACAGATCCAGTTTATCATTTTGGAATTTTTTCCTGTAGAGGTAACCAACATGTGCTATTTCTCATATATATATATATATGCACATATATATTTCTCATATATGTATACTTATATATGTACGTATATATGTGTATATGTATATGTATGTGTGTGTGTGTGTATATATATGCACATATGTGGGTATGTTTCACTACAAATTAGAATCCAAGTTAGAATTTTTCTTCACTTTTCCAGTGATGAATTTATTTAAATATTTACTCCAATTTCATCTGAGTCAAAAGACTCAACTAAACTATTTTTACAGAAGTCCTATAAAGAACCAGAGAAACAGACATGCATGGAACCAAAGGCTCCATCTGTCTTTCTGATTTCCTTTCTTTCGATACTACATAGAAAGTAGGAGGGGTATAGTCAGTACTACTGACTGAACTCTCGATTACAATTCCAGAGAAGATAATTAGATTGTTCTCATTCCTCACATAGTTCATTCTTAGCTAACTGATGAACTGACTGGGGTTCAGCAAAGGTTAGTAGTTTGATCACTCCTGTCCCAGAAGAACAGAATGCAAATTAAGGTTGTGGTCACCTGAGGCAACAGTCTTGATTACTGGGAATGAGTAGCCTAAATTTGTTGTTGCTCGGTCATTCAGTTTTATCAAAGTCTTCGTGACCCCATGGACCACATGGTCCATGGGGTTTTCTCGGCAAAGATTCTGGAATGGTTTGCCATTTCCTTCTCCAACTACAACATTTTACTAAGAGCAAAACTAGCATATGGATGTCATCAAATTGATGCTAGGACTAGAAAAATAAGTGAACTGGGTCATGTAGTAAAAGTGATGACCGACCAATAGACAGCTTAGGTCTTCCACTGCTACCTTTGCAATATCAAGTTATCTAGAATCCAGAGTATTGGGCCAATCCCACCCTAAAGGATTCATAAGAAGAAACAGACAAATAGTCAAGTGTCTAAAGGTATGAATGAATAGACTGAGATACATACCCTTGGAAGGAGTTTCCACACTAGTGAGATAACAAATTCCTAAAGTCTTCTTCACAACTGTAAAGTTTATATTGAAAAAAGAAAATTATGCATTTTTTAAGACTACTCACTGTTCAGTTGAGGAAAGTTACAGAGCAAATTTGAAATTGTTTTGTTTTGGAAGACAACCCTTTGTGGGTTTTGGATAAACAAAGTATTTCTTTGAATTACAGCTTTTCTCTGACATTTCTGGGTTTTTATTTTATTCTATCACAACTATAGTGTCATTCATTATTACTCAAGAATGAGGGAATTCATGTAATGAGCAAACCTTTTTTATTTGGAATTTTTTATTAGAAGACCTTTGTTTTAGAAGTATCATATGCCTCTCTGTTTTCTTAATAAGAACACAATGACCACTTGAATACAGCTTTTCTATTTGAAGGGGATGTGGCTAGCTAAGTGTTATCAGACAGAGTTGTGATTTTGTGACTTTCTAAGAGAAGAATAAAATCATTAGATCTATTCGTCTCCATTCTCATTGGATACAAATACTTTTTAAGTTCTGTCTAGTTTTCATGATTTTTTCTGTCTCTTCCTAGTTTAAGCTACCATTTGTTGGTGTCAGCATATCTGTCTCTAGTAGTATGCACTCCCATCCTACTTTGTGTTATGTAATTTGCTTTGGATTAGGAAAACAAAGTAAAACCCACTAGAACTATATGCAAAATATTTGAGTTTTAGTACATGTGTTTGTTTTGTTTTTCTTTCTCAGAGGCACTGTTTCCTTCTTAATTCTCAGCTGCTCTCTGAATAATTGAGGTGTTTTGGCACAACCAAGACTGCAGAATGGTTAACAGGCAGGTTGCTCAAAGTTTATTTCTCACAGCTGTACAGTTCAGATATTGATTCTCTTTTTCGATGAAAGGATTTCAGGTTTCGCAAAATATAATGTGATATTTATTCAGTAAGAAAAAGAAACAGGAAATGAGTAGGTTTTAGTGTAGACAGAAACAAGGAGAGGAGAGGGATCTTTAAGGGCACTTTCAGGATTCACATCAGAGTCCATAGTCATCACAAACTGAGAAGAAAGAGAGTGGTTCACATTAAATTATACAACCCATAAACAGAGTAGTTGGGAAAGAATATATATATCTAGGAGTGGATCTCTGGTTAAGGATTCATTTATTTTAGCCATTTTTCACACTTCCAAATTGTTTTCCATAGCTAATTCTGATTGAAGTCATCCATGGCTCTACCAACAAAGTATGAGTGCGCCTATCAACATTATTTCCATCCTTTATCATCTTTGCTTATTTGATGAGTGGGAGACAAAGCATCAGGATGGCTTGATCTGTATTGTTTTCATAAATGACTTGGAGCATTCTTTTTACAGTTGCTAATTACTTGAAAATTTTTAAGAATTCTTTCTTCTTATTCTTTGACCATTTATATATTTGGTCTTATATATTTTTACTGGTCATATACATATTTTGGATATTAGACCCTTATCCAAGAAATTTGATTCAAAGAGATTTTTTTTCTGTCCCAAAGTCTTCTCTTCTTATTGTAGATGCACTAATTTTGCTTGTGAAGAAGGTTTTATTAATTAAAAATTTAAAGGAATTTTAAAATAATTAAAATGTCTATTTATCTATTGCAATTTTCTATATCTTAAAATGTCTATTTTACCTGTTGTAATTTTCTGTATCTTATATATCTTTTCCATACACATAGGTGTGAAAGTAATATGAAGTACTTTTCTCTTTTTTATAATAATATGATATTTAATGTTTAGATCACATATTAATTTTGACTTTTGTGTAATATGCTATATGATACTGTTCAAAGCCTAATTTCTGACAGATTATTTAGTTTTCCAGGAAGTTAGTATTGAGTAGGGAATTCTTTCCAAGGTAATTTGAATTGTCAGGATAATCAGACCCTGGGTTATTGAGTTCCATTATTTCTTACTCTCATTTGTCTTGTCTGTTCCATTGATTTACTTTTCTATTTGAAATCAGTACCAAATGGTTTTAATGGTAAGTGCTTTACAATTCAAGGTATGAAAATTTTATTTGCTCTCAATTCCTAACTTTTTTCTTTTCATTGTTTTCTTGGATATTCTAAGAAATATTTTCAAGGCAGAGCCAAGATGGCACCTGGAAAGCAGGAACTTGCCTAAAGCTCTCCCCCAGAACCCTCCAAACACCTATAAAAATGGCTCTGAACAAATTCTAGAACTGCAGAACCGATGAAATAGCAGAGGTAAGCAGGGCTCCAGCCCAGGACAGCCTGGATGGTCGCTGGGTAAGTTCATTTTTTTCACTTAAACAGGTCCTTATTGCCCCTCCCTTCTACCCTTGCACCTTTTTGTGACTAGATGCTGCATTTGAAAGAAACAACTCCTTCACATAGACAATTGAAAAAAAAACAGGAAAAGGAAAAACAACAACAAAAAACTTCATGTTTCCTTGTGACAGGATCATTATCTGCCATGTTTCCCCTCTCCCCTTTCCCAAACGGTTTAAAGAAGTTTTGCTTGTGTTCTTGGCTTTTCCCTGCTGTCTCAGGAACTTGTAGGCCCAGGGGAATAAGGCTTAAGCTGCCTATCCATTAGCAACTTTCTGGTGGCTCTTAGCCATATCGATATGGCTTCCTCTTCACCTAAACCAACCCAAGAGGAGTCAGTGCCTGTCAAATTTGGTGGGTGTCCCGAGACTCCATGGGTCTCCAATACCTTTCCCTCCTACCAGACATATTTCCATGTAGATAAAGATAAGGTACATGTTTATCCAAATTAAATGCTACAGCATCTTTTTGCCCATCTTTTCTATACTATGGCTAAGTAAACCTCACTTAGTTAAGCATTGAATGACTTACAAGTATTTCATTTGGTTTCAACACCAAGCAAACTGTCAAGATCCTGGCCTGAGTTGGACTCAATCATTATATAACTAAATGTTCAACATAATACAATTAGAATTAGAACTGATACATATGTGAAAGTAAGGAAAATTGGAGAAATTTTACAAAATAATCTGGAATTGGTTTAAAAAAAAACCATAAAACCAAAGTAACAGATTGTGGCCTAACTGTGTCCATGTAAAAGAAGAAGGGAATTTGAATACAAAGACAGTCTCCTGATGCAGACTTTGAGAATATAGCCCTGTCATTTAATGGGTCAAGCATATTTATTTGGATTTGATTAGCTGCAATATGAATTCATTTGAGTACAGGAGTATAGAATATTGTTTAGTATATCTCATTTGAAAAAAAAAATAAGAAGAATTCCCTCATAGTATTATTCACTGCCCAGCAAATATGAAAATTCTTTGGATTATATAGTGATGTTGATTTTTGAAAGCAATCTGACATAGCTCCTGCCCTATATTATTGGAAGAGGAGAGGAGAAAACTATTTACCTGTGACCTTATGGCTCATTTCTAAGTGACAGGAAGCTGCTGGGCAATATGCCAAGATTCCTTAAGGAAACCAGAATGTCTCAAACAGGTGGACCAGTTCCATACTTGACCCAGCTTCCCAGACTGAGTCTGCTCAAGGCAAAAGGTTTTTTTTCCCTTCATGACTTTTTAGCACTTTATTTACACACAGAGATGTAATGTACATGTAAGTATATGCATTCCATGTAAAAGAGCCTGGCATGAAACATATTAATACCATCAGTGGCATCAAATTGTTGCAATGATTATTGCTTTATATAATACATTTTGGGGCCTGAAAGTGCCATTTCCTCTTCATCTCTGACCTTTTCATTATTTTCCCTGATATTCTAGATCTTAGACGTATAAATGGCTGTACATACAGATATGCATGCATCTCTCTCTCTCTCTGTGTGTCTCTCTCTCTCTCTCTATATATATATATACTTATTCATATACACATGCATGTATATATATATATGTATCCATGCATGTATACTAGACATGTGTATAATAACTGCATACACGCAAACATGTACACATATGTATCTGTATTTCCATGATGTAAAATTTTATATAATACTGGGACATTCATTTATATAAGAAGACTTTGTCAGATAGTTTAATATGATTACTTTTTCATTATACTTTGCAAAGAATTATTGAATTAGTGGGCACATAAATGTTATAAGCCATTAATCCATAATCCTTTCCTCTCCCCTCCTTTCCTTTCCGCTTCTCCTTGCCCCCTCTCCTTTTCCTCTCCCTCTTCTCCTCCCCCTTTCTCTCTTCCTTTCCCCTTCCCTTCCTCCCCCCTCCTCTTTTGAAAGGACCTGGAAGTTTAAAGATACTAATTCTTAGTTAAGGAGATCATTATCAAACCACTTACTTCCTTGGAGTCCTAAAAAAACCAATACACCCCTATATTGCATCATTGAAAAATGTAGCTGCTACTCTCATCATCAAAGGAATGAGAAGTCATTGGGATGTGGCATCAACACTTTTAGGGCCTCAAGGTTCCTAACCACATCTCTGTTTACAGCTTAAATCCATACAAAGCTCCACTGGCATGCCCAGGGTCACCCGCCCAGCCAGTGTCAGAGCTGGGATACTAACCCAAATCTCTTGGATCCATGGTCCATGTGATTCCAGCTTTACTGCAGCTTCTTTCATAAAACCTTGGAGCATAGCAGGGAATGATGTAGAGGCAGCTGGATTTTTAGGCAGGGGACTAAGATATAAATCCTAGCTCTGCCACTGTCTATTTGGGTGGCTTTGGGCAAATCGCTTCATGCTTCTAGGACTTAGCTTCCCAATCTATAAAATAAAGAGATTAGATGAGGAAGGAAGGAAGTGAATATTAATTAAGCCCTTACCATAAGTCTGGCACTTTACAAATATTCTCTCATTCGATTCTTCAAACAATCCTGTGAGGGAGGTGCTGTTTTTAAGCTCATTTTGCAGTTGAGGAAATTGAGGCAGAGAGAGAGAAAGTGACATTCCCAGAGTCACACAGCTAGCAAGTGTCTGAGGCTGGATTTGAACTCAGGTCTATCTTGACTTCAGGCTCAGTGCTGTATCCACAGAGCCACCTAGTGATCAGGCATATTAATAACGTTATAATGTATTATCACATATCATGTTATACTGCTATGCTATGCTACATGATATTAATTAGATGACATTATATAATGATAATAATACTAAATATAATACTAGAAAATATAAATTTTAGCCATCTACAACATAGAATTTTAGTAGAAAAAATAGCCTATGGGATAGCTGGGTGGCACAGTAGATAGAGCACTGGCCCTAGAGTCAGGAGAACCTGAGTTCAAATCTACCTTCAGACACTTACTGGCTGTGTGACCTTAGACAAATCACTTATCCCTGATTGCCTAAAAAAAAAGTAGCTGAGCTTGGTAAGAAGGCTTAGACTTCACTCTAGAGGTGGTTACAATTGTAATTGCAAGTTCCAAATCCCAACTAGAAAGTGATGACAAGGCACAAGGGTAACCAAAGCTAGGTGGAGTCACTCCAGGCAGTAAGAGAGATGCTGTTGGATTCCAACATGAGTTCCTAGAAAGACTATGGTTAAGTGATCTTCATCTTGAAAGTCTCCATTTGCCATTTTCCTCAGGCTAGGGCAAAGAATAAGATATTGGGGTTTGAATGCTAGACCCAGAATATGAGATCTACGTCTAAGTCATGCCTCAGTCACTTGCTAGCCATGTAGTCAATGAGAAAGTCACTTATTTTTTTCCCCTCTGCTTCAGTTTGCTCATTTGCAAAATGAGGATGATAAGCCTCCTACTTCCTCTTCCGTAGGGTGGTTGCAATAACTGACATTTATACAGATTTGCAAAACAAAATATTTGACATATTATCTCATTTTAGCCTAACGGGGCCCCATGACACAAGTGTTATGTCTGTTTTTGACTCCGTTTTATTGATGAAGAAACTGAACACAGCTAATTAATGTATGAGGTGGGATTCAAACGCAGGTCCTACTGGTTCCAATCCAGCCCACTTCCTCCTCCCCCATATGCCATGAGGGAAATGCTTTGCAAATTTGAGGTGCTGTAGAAATTCAAGTTGTTATAATTTCTGCCTTGGGCTTTCTACACGCCTACTCTTCCCTCTATAATGACTAATAATAATGTTATTTTATTGGTGTTACTGCTCCTGCTACTACCTAGAATTTTTACAAGATGTCCCAAAAGACTTAATGTAGTTTTGAGCTTTAATGTCTTTAACAACTTAAAACTCCACTAGGATTTTGGGACCCTCCATGGGGCTGTGTGAAGCTTACAAAGTGTTTCTAGACATTATCTCTTTTGAGGCTCCTCATACCTCTGAAGGTAAGGACTGTAGATGTGATTATGTCCATTTTACAGGTGAAGGTACTGAGGCTCAGAGGCAATGTGAATTACTCCAGTTTCATAATATTATAAGTGTCCGAGAAGACATTTGAACCTGGATCTTCCTGATCTCCATTTTAATACTTTCTCCTCTATGATACATTCCTTCCACCTTTCCCAAGGTCTTCTGGGTCTTCTGAGAATTATATCATAGGAGCATATATTTAGAACTGCACCCTTAGAGGCCACACATTGCTAGTTCACCATTTTACAAATGAGAAAATTTGAGCTCAGAGATATTAGTTGACTTATCCAGGATCACATGGCTAGTATGTGTCTGAAGCACAATCTGAACCCAGGTCTTCCCACCTCCTACTGATTCCACTGCATTAGCAACAAGATACTTTTTTCTCATTGACCCTCAATATAACCCTGTGAAGTAGGTGTGATAGATCTTTTTGCCATCTCATAATTGAGGAAACTGACAATCAGAAAGTGACCTTTCTATGGTTGCACAGATATAAGGAGTCATTTCAATGATTTTGGGACTAGCTGAGTTTAACCGAGTGTTCCATTTTCTCTGTGTCTGTGTAGGACCCATTTTCTAGGTGTGTCTGGAGTGAGGATGTGCTTTTTTATTTTCATTTTTTGCGATAAATCTGCTATTTCAATTTCTTTCCATTCTGTGGAGAATGCATTAAAAGCCCACCAGAATCTGGTGAAGTGGCACTCACTCAAATAAACTGGAAGATAAACTTGACCTTTTCTGGCCTCATAAGTTGAACTTCGGTTGGTGTTCTCTGTGGGAGAACCTGTTCACATTTCTGCATGCTACAAGCTAGGCTCCTTTGTTATTTTCCCCAGAGCATGGGGGCCAAAAGAGATCAACTGAGAAGGTGACCATCCCAGCCTGCATCAGATTGCCAAGCATCCTGCTAGGGAACACAGGAAATATTAATAACTTGACCGGTTGATCTGTCAAGGCCCACACAGGATGTTTTCTGCCAAGTAGTTTTTGTGACAGGAAAAAAGGGAAATAATTCTAGGCAAGCTGGAAAGAAGGTTGACTCTAAAGCCCTTTGCCATTGGAAAGGCTTTTATCTGAGAAAACAATCATCTTTGTTCGGTTAAAGCAGCCACTCCCAAATGTGGAAGAGAGAGATGTCACACTTTTTCAGAACTCAAAATCTTCCATCATCTGTAATCCTTTTCCTAACTTGGATCAAGAATATGTATTTATTGTAACTAAAATGAATTTGGTTGGTTTCTGCTGTAGTGGATTGAGTAATGGACTTGGAAACAGGAAGATCTGCATTTGATCTTTTCTTCATTCACCAGTTATGTGACTCTAGGCAAGTCACAACTGCTCTGAAACCCAATGTCCTCGTGTGTAAATAAGAACATTGGACTTGATAACCTCCAAGGTCCCTTGCAACTCTAAATCTATGATCCTATAATGAAAGCCTAGAGCCTCATCAAAGCACACTAAATGTCAATAGAGAAGTGAGTGAATGGACCTTTCTTCAGAGTGCTCTTTGGAATGTCCTAATATATTGCCATTGGTTTAGATATCAGGTGCCAGGGTGGAAAGAATACTTGGCTTGGTGTCAGAAAATTGAGACTCAAGTTCTGTACCTCCCAATTAATGTCTTTGAACCTCTGTTCCTTTGCTTGTGTTGAGAAAATATCTCTTTGGAAATGAGTGAACATTCATTATGATTTGAATTATCAAGGAATTGCAAAGGCAAATGATATTATAGAAAAAGGTCTTGAAATTGGAGTCAGAAGACCTATCTTCTGTTACTCCCTATGTGACCCTAGTAGAATATAAACTCTTTGAAAGTAGGGACTACTGCTTCCTTTTTAATTTTGATATTCCCACTGCCTAGCATAGTGCCAGGCACATAGTAGGTATCTGATAAATGCTTATTGATCGAAATTGCCAAAAATAATTTGCAGATTATTTTATTTTTATGAAACTTAGTTTTCTAATGGAGGGAGGGAAGGAGAAACAGACACAGAGAGACAGACAGACAGACAAAGACAGAGAGAGAGAGACAGAGATAGAAGAGGGGAGGAGAGGAAAGGAGAGAGAACAGAGCGAGGAGATGGAGGAGAGGGATGTGATGATCTCAAAAGCTTTTCCTACTCCAAATCTGTGACAGTCTAAATAAGTAAAGCTGGGATCTTTCACAAAAAAATAAAACAAAACATCAGGCAATGCAGTCTTTGATATACATTTAAAAGTATTTTTAACCGAGCAACAAACTTTTGTGGGTTACTTTTTCCTCATTATGAACTTAACAAACTGCCATATTTGATCATTTCCACATACAAAGAAGATAAACTAGAGGATGGGAAATAAAACCATGAATTTCTATTATGGACATTTTAAATATATAACATTCAACAAGTTATTTCCAAATCTGTACAAAAACCTATATGAACTTCCTTTGTTTCCTTCTCTGCATTTATTTTTTTCTTGCTTTAATTTATGTTACTAAAAACAAAACAAACCATGTTTTATCATCATCATTCATACTACTACCTTCTCCCCACAAAAGCACCGCCCACTTTAATTTTTTTAAAGGCAAATATCCACATTGTTCATTTTTGAAAATGTGTGTCTCATTCTACACCTCTAGTCCATCATTGCCAAGAGAAGGGAAGCATGGTTCTTTATCCATGTTCTGGAGTCTTGATTGGTCTCTATAGTGTTAAGTCTTTCAAAGATGTTTTCCTTAAGAGTAACTATGGTTATTGTATGTAAGTCCCTGATTCCCAAAGTTTTTGAGCCACCCTGAGGCATTGAAGCAATCTTGCACGGACGTGGTGGGATATTTTGCCCAAACCACTAAATAAATAGAACTCAGGTAAATCTTTTGGTCAAGGGCCACCTCTGAGACTAAAAATGTTCTGAGAGACTGAGGGCACCGTGAACATTTGTAAATCTTTGGTGCAAATCTTTTATCTAGCTCTGCTTACTGCACTCTGTCTTCAACCAGGTTTCTCTGAATCCTTTTCCACATTCTGGATTAAATGCTGGAATTAGAGTCAGACCAGAGTTTGAATTCTGTATCAGACACTTGCTAACTGTGTGTAGACAAGGCACTTAATCTTTCTTTCCCTCATTTTTTTCTCATCTATAAAGCGAAGATAACAACACCTAACTTCTAGGGCTGTTACAAGCATAAAGTGAAATAATATATGTAAAGTCCTTAGCGAAGCTTACAAGCACTTTCTGAAAGATTATTATCAGCTATTATTTTCACTATAACTCTAATTTTCTTAGGTCTCAGTAATATTCTGTTCTTCATAATGTGAAACCATTTCTCCATCAATGGACACATTCTTAATTTTCGGTTTAACCTAAATGTAACCACCAAAAGCCACCAAGATTTTTTTCATATCTCAGTACTTTCTCTGTATTTTTGATCTCTTTGGGATATGAAGCTGGTTGTGTTATTGATGAGTCTAAAGCTATGCTCAATTCAATGACTATAAGTATAGCTCTAAATTGAATTCCAGGATGATTGAACCAATTCATAGCTCTATTAACAGTGCGCCAAAGTGCCTGTCCTCTGACAGACCTTCCAAAAAGAGTTATTTCATCATCTTTGCCATTCTGATTGATGTGAGCTGGCACCTTGGGTGTATTTTTAAGTTTCAGTTGTATTGTCATTGTTAGGAGTGTTTTTGAGCATATTTTCATGATTGTCTTTAGCTTGTTATCTTTCTGCTTTCAAAAACTGTCTTTTTATATCCTTTCAAGATTTGCTTATTAAGGAATGGCTCTCGTTGTAAATTTAATCAATTCCTTGTATATCTTGAATATCAAAAATTTACCTGAAAAATTGGCTACAAAGATACTTCTCTCCACACGTTTCCCACCACACAGAGTGCTAATTATTTCCCTTCTGATTTTATCTGCTTTTAATCTTGTTTGTGCAGAAACTTTTCAATATTATGTTCTAAAAAGTTTCCTTATCATTTTCTGCAACCATTTCAATCCTCTCTCTGTCCAATAACCTTTCCTATATCCATAGCTTTGAAAGTGGCGTCATCTTTTCTTTCTCCATTGTTTGGTTTATGCGATGCTTTATATCTAGGTAGTACATCAATTTGAAGTTTATTATGTTATTTGGTATGAGTTATTGATCTAAACCTAATTTCTGCTAGATTACTTTCCAATTTTTGCTGAAAGTTTTTTTTAATATGAATTCCTTATAGCAGTAGTTGGGTTCCTGCTCCTGACCAGGAGGAGGAAAGAATCTCATGGACAATGAATGAGGCGGGAAGCAAGATGGTAGGCAACTCTGTTTATTGTTACAGCAAGCAGGATTTTTATGCAGAACTAGCCTTTGTATCTGGGTGCAAGCAAGCTTGTGCACGATCCTCTAAGCCTATCAGGAGCCCCAGAGCCATGAATCATAGCTCATGGACAACTCGTGTCCAGTGCTTATTTGGAAAGGGGGCATGTGTTGTTCACAGCCTGCCTTATCAGAGGAGGAGGAGCCAAGCCTGAATGTGTAGCTCCAGATAATTCCTTTTTCCCATGGGACTGTCCTTGGGTCTCAACTACCAATCTCATCAGGCTCTCAAGAGCCCCTTACAACTCCCCCTTTTTGTTTTTGCGCCAAGAGTGGATGTGTACTGAATCAATGACTGTATACAGGGCCCCAAGATACATCCTCAGCATTAAAGGAGTGCAACAGCATAACAGAAGAGGAAGACCCCCAATAATGGCCACAGTCTCTAAAACATGAGTAAACCAATTGGGGGTTGAAAAGGTCTTAATATAACTCAGAAAGTCATCTATAACACTGTCAGGTTGTAAGTAAACATGGGAAGGATTGATCGACGCATTGACAAATCCAAGGGGGCAGTCCCCTTTGTGAATATAGATACATAGATTCAAAAAAGAAATAAAAATGTAATTGTCTCTTTAAGAGTCAAAAGTTTTTTTGGTATACAGCTGTCTGGCAGAGGACATCGTCAATAAAATCTTCTGGTCCTTGGTATCTATTTCAGTCATCTCCAGCACAGAGTCTGCTTCTTCTTCTCTTCTTACAGGAACCAGCTTTCTGTCCATTCTCCTACAAGAGTAATCTTAGCACAATTTTAAATTATCATTTCTAATCTTTGTAACCCTGATCATTTTTAAAAACTGAAAATTTGAACCATGGCTAATTGTCATATTTAAGAAATTCACATCAGAAACTATTGTCATGCACTTTACATACATTCATTATTAATTTCCTCATTGGGAGGATGAGATGTCACTTAAGGAATTAATAACAGGCTTCAGTACATACATAAATACATAAAAAAGTCAATTTAGCACAATGGATATAAAATCTTAACCTTTTAGCTGTGCCATCTTTCTATGATGGCCTATACAAAATAAACCACAAACCATTTTCTTATTAGCATGATTAAAAACTTTAGACAAGCATGATATTAATCAAATAACAAAATAACATTCTCACATTGCATAAGGAACATATACAAAGCAAGCCCTATGTGACTTGTATGCATTTCTACCCTTGTTCAAAAGGCTTTACTGAATTGGTGCAAAAGTCTATAAGTAACACTAGTTCCAAAGCATCATAAAAAACAAAGTTTCTAGTTATAGCAGAATTCCTAAATATCACAAAGTTTCTTAGTCAAAAAGGTGTTGTAATGCAATCTCACACTAATAGCAGTAAGAGAGCGATCATAGGAAAAAATACTATTGCTCTTAGATTCCTTTTTAGACAAAGGGAACATCTTAAAGTGAGTCTTAAGGAGTTTGTTTAATTTTCTGCACATGCCCTAGATCTAGATAAAAATAATATTAGATTGCCCAGTAAGATAACACAAAAGAGCTCATACCTTATACTGGCTACTTGCTCTGATCACAGAAATTTGCTCTTGAAGGAAAAAAAAAAAGCAGGGACAAGTGACGCGCCGAATATGACAGGATAAAACATCCTTGGCCTTGTTTATAATCCAGACATAGTTATGATTCCTCAATTATGCAGCATCTCTTCTACCTCATAGCTACACTCAGTAATAGTTAGGTGAGAAACTTCCTTTCCAAAGAAACAGAGGGGGGAAACTGAGGCCAGGAGGATCCCATCCTAGACTGAGGCTAAGATTGTCCTCTCAGCTTTTTCCCAAATGCAGATCTCCACCTTTAATAGTATGGATAACATTCCTTCTGAGTAGCTTGTGGCATTTCTCTCAGATACTGATGTAACGTAGACAACTATACCCAGATTCAAACTCAAGACAAAATTAATTATGGTCCCGAGTGCTTTTTAACCTTGAACAGCAAGTCCCACCAATCACAGCTTAGAGTCAGATACAGAGGTGCAATAAGCAATAAAGATTTACCAGGACTCACATACATAAGGGATTTAATTGAACATCTTTCATCTCCATTTTAAATTTGTCTTGGTGTAAAAGCCAAATATTAGAATCCTTTCTATCTATTGTACATAAACTTTCAGTTTCTCAGCAAGCTAAGTTCATTGTTTAGGACCTACATAACTCAAACACGTTCTTTTCTGGGGCTGAATGACCTTGCCCATGCAGATAATTTCCAGGGGCCTTGGCAATATTACAAAATAAGGAGAAGTAACATGGTTCCCAGGAAGAGGTTGAATAGAAAAAAATCTTAGGTCTGTATGCTATCTTTTGCTGTGTCTCTGAGCACACTTATTCAAGGTTGAGGCTTTCTAAAAATCATGCAAAGGATTTTACAAAACTTTTCTTCATAAAAAAAATCTCTCTTTCTCAGAAACAGCTTATAATTTATCCCGATATTATTATTAATTCCTAAGTGCTAAGCAATTCTTAAATTTTGATCACCAAACCTTTTCCACATAATTGAGAAAAAAGAACAGAAAACTAAACATAGTATTGTAAATACCATCTCTAAGCAATAACATCAATAGCTTAATTAATGATCTCACAAATTTCCCAAATGATATCAAAACAATTAAAGACAAATTTTGGCAATTTTTAAGATTTCTTAAATTACAATTCCTAACCTAATAACATTTAGATTATAAAAGAAATTGCTTTTCTAACAACACAGATGATACAGCTGCTTACCAAGTTATGCAATAAGAAAAATTTTAGAAATATAACAATATCATAAGCAATTATCATCTATTTAAACTTGAGAACCAAAACCAATTAATTTCCATTTAGGTGGCTTTACCTCAGACAGATATGACCCAAAATTGCCTGATAACAGAGAATCATTCATCTCATTACCAAAACTTCACATTGAAGAAAATCCACATAAAGTTAATGAATACGAAGCAATTATTTTTAACTTAAAACAGTTTACATTCAAATAGCATTTATATTATGCCAAGCATTGTGCCAAGCACCTTTACAATCATGCAATCTTTGTAATACCCCTGGGAATGGATTCCACCACCATCCCCTTATTGAACAATAAACTACAGTAAATAGAATTTTCTTGGGGCTATATAGTTAATAAATTTCTCAATGCCAAATAAGTTCCATTCATATTTTTCTTGGGAAAGTTTTACAAATAGTTTGCAATCATCTATTATAATTAGATAGGTTTAAAATGTTCCAGGCCAGTATTCTAACTACTTCTTTTGCCTCGGGTAAAAAAGAAGCCTAAGAAATTTGAATGATTTCTAACAAGGTATAGTCAGTTTCCCTTCCAGGCAGAGGGGGTTGATAATTAATTGAACAGCAATAATAATAACTCACAATAATCAATATCCTTACCCTAATCCACATCCATATAAGATTTAATAGAACCCACCCATAAATCTAGCCCGTAAGGTGGGTGGACATAATTTCTTTTATTTCTCCAAAACTTTATTGGTTTTAAACATTAAAACAGTAATCCCAAAAAAAACTAGTTAACAATCTTACAAGTTTCATAAGCTCCAGCTGAATTGTTTTAGCTGTGACCTTCTACTAACTACAGGTAACTACATACCTGGTTTACCAAATGGCAATTATAAAATATAAGACAGGGTTAGCAAGGGTGAGAAAGTAACTTAACCAGTTTTACACAATTGTTTTCATTTTTTAGTTTCAACAAAATTCAAATTAAAAATTTCTTTGTCTAACACTATTTTTAGCTCACAACATTTGCTCAAGTTTTACAATGTAGGAGAATTTTACTACAATTTAGAAGTACAATAACAATACAAATAGAAAAATTTCAGATGACATTAATTGCATTCTGAAATCATTACATATATTGAGCTTACCAAGCATAGAGGCTTTTCTTCTCTCACCACAGTTGCAGAGTTTGGCTGTGGATTGGGGGTGGTTGAGCCAGGGATTTGGGAAAGGGGATAGGGACTAAGGACTGGGGAGTGCTGGGAAGCTGTAGAGTCCAGCACCTGAATTAAAGGTCTGAGGAGTCATTGAGGAGGGTCCCTGAGAGATCTTTACTTTCTAATAAGGGTTGTTGGGTTTGGAAGACTAGGAGCAAAAATTCCAGGTTCTGGTGGTATGGGAGCAAGGACTTGGGGGATTGGGAGGAGAGGTTCCTCTGTATATCTATAGCCTAGAAATGTGGGCTTCAGGGTGCCCAGAGGTCCCCAATATAGCTGCTGTGCCTCCCTGATTTTTCTTTTCCAGGTTGGGGAGGGTAACTCAAATTTCCTACCGTTACTCTCATCTGATCTAAGATGAGAGATGTTTGTTTTAGCTGCTCTAATTTTCACTCAAGAAGACTTCACTTTTGTGTTCACTCCTTAAAAACTTCTATGAAAGTGAGAACTTTGAATTTGCCAGTCAAAGGCGAGTGGGACTCTGGAAAAGATCCAGTGGTACCATGTCCCTCGAACTGGGGAGCTCAAAGTGTCTCTTTTTCACATCTATGTATTTTCCCAATTTTGCCTTAGTGCCAAATAGTATAATAAATTCTGACTTATCAAAAGTCAAATTAGAACACATATCACATAAATTTAAGGGAAAATTTCCCGCTTTCTTTCTTATCTCTCTTCACATCCCAAACTGGCCAGATCTGGAATGGAAGGAGAAAGAAAGAGCATTTTTTCCAATACCAAATTTTTTACTCTCAAAACCTCTATTCACACTGTTTGCGCAAATAGATTATACCTTCCTACACATGCCTCTTTCTTACATGATTAAACTTTCTTGCTTTTCCTTTCTGGTGGACTTTGATTAAAGCCCCTTTAAAAATGCACGTGCCTTATTTCTAATTCTGACCTGACACTTCTGTATTCCAACACATAACCTAAACAAGAAAACGTTTTTCTCTCTCTTTCTCTCTCCCTCGCCCTCCTGCTCCTCTGAGGAGACTGGAGTCAGGGAGGGAGAGAAAGAGATAGTGGACATTACAGGGTGTCAGATTACATACTCACACAGAAACATAGACACAGAACACAGACAGGAAACACAGAGAGGATTCTTTTAGAAATCCTTTTTACAATTTAGATCTTGCTTGGCCTCTGGAATGTAATGGAGGCCAGGTGCCATGCTTTATTGAGGTCGTGGAGACCCTGCTTTAAGATGATCTGGGGCAGATCCCTGGTTGGTTTCTTCCAGTTGTTTAATAGATATCTTTCTCTTGATAGCTTCTTCAGAACTTTCATATAATGTTATGTTATGTTCCCAAATGCGTGGATTGGATTTATATTGAGGAGTTGGGGGAGGGACTGAAGGAGACTTCATTCTTTCCTCCGGATCATATTCTAAGTTGCCTTTTTCCGGTATCTTGTCCTTGGAGTCTAACAAGTGTGCAAGTTCCTCCTCTTGCTCTGTTCCGGTAGCCACATCTGTCTTTACAACTTTTGTTTTGAGGAACTTCAGCATATATAGTGTTGAGACTTCCTTAAGGGTGTGTATGAGGTCCTTGACTTTTCTCAAATGAATTGTGCATCCTTGCTTCTTGCTAAGCTTGTGAAGTATTCTACAGAATGTCTCTAAGTCCTTAGAGTCTGTGAAGGATGCAGACTGCCTCATGTTGAGTGGTGGCACTCACCTTCCCAATCCAGGTTGTCCGTGGAACGCAATTCCGCGTTGCCTGCCTGTGCTTCTCCTGGGGCTGAAGATGCTTCAGGAGAGCGCTTCCTCCACGCAGTGCTCCTAATTGGGCACCCAGGGGATGTGGGGGACGTGAGTGGCAACATGCCTCGCCCTGCATTGGGTACCACTTGTTGGGGGTCTCTACCACCCACCTCCCACTCCTGACCAGCAGGAGGGAAGAATCTCATGGACAATGAATGAGGCGGGAGGCAAGATGGTAGGCAACTCTGTTTATTGTTACAGCAAGCACGATTTTTATGCAGTACTATCCTTTGTATCTGGGTGCAAGCAAGCTTGTGCACTATTGTCTAAGCCTATCAGGAGCCCCAGGGCCATGTATCACAGCTCATGGACAACTCGTGTCCAGTGCTTATTTAGAAAGGGTGCATGTGTTGTTCACAGCCTGCCTTATCAGAGGAGGAGGAGCCGAGCCCAACTGTGTAATCCCAGATAATTCCTATTTCCCATGGGACTGTCCTTGGGCCTCAACTCCCAATCACATTAGGCTCTCAAGAGCCCCTTACAGAGAAATTCTTGCTTTTGTCTGGAGAGAATGACCATTTCTATAAAAAAGAAAGCATTTCTAAGAAAAATAGAGTAGGCCAAAATCTTTAAAGCAAAGGTTCTTTACCCAAAGTCTAAGATAGATGGATAGATAGAAAGGAGTGTGTATGTGTGTGTATGTATGTGTGTGTGCGTGTGTAACAGACTGACAGGATAAGTCTCCCTTTCCTTTTCCCAACCTCTTTGCTGACCATTTCAAGGTAAAGAATTGAGGGGAGTAGTTGGCCATATGAAATTCTGGTTTTTACTTTTGTTGTTGTGTTTGTCCTTCATTTTCAGAGGGCCATGACATCAGGGAAATGATGACATGACTTACAGTTGAGTTGGATTTGAATGAAGGGCAGTGCAAAGTCACCAGCCTCACTTTCTCCTCCAGAGCCATCTGGATCCAGTGGCCAGATATTCATCAGTATGACTGGAGATGGCCCAGGATCCAATGGGAGACCTTGGCACTTTTAGCCTAAGGCCTAGTTGTTCCAAAGAGCTTATGGGTAGGAAAGACATGTGCTGGAAGGGAAGGAAATGAAACAAAATAGGATAAACATTTATTTAGCACCTATTTTTTTGCCAGGCACGGTGCTAAAATCTTTATAAATATTTCATTTGTTAGGGTTAGACATTATGGGGATAGAGGGAAGAGAAAAGACCTAAAATCTATTTTGCTTCCTCTGAATCCTTCATATGAACTTAATCCCTCAAGACCCCCTCCCCAATTTCCATTGCCTTCAAACTAGTTCTTTCTGGAACACAAGGAAGGATAAGATAAAAAGTGGGTGAAAGGAAGAAAGTTTTTATCACCCACTTAGCTGTGGTGTCACTACAGCCTATAATTCATATTCTGCCTCATTAAATCAAGGATTCTTAGCCCTGAGATCATGAGCTTGTTTAAAAAATTATGGGAAGAGGTTCATATGCTGCAAAGAAGTCCATGCTGCAAAAAAGTCAAGAATTCTTGCTTTAAAAGCTTTTTTTTTGTTGTAATGACACTAGTTTATGATGCAAATAAGGCTTGGTTAATTTTTTTATGGTGTATGGCCAAATTGAAAATGGGGGGGGGGATGAGACAGAGAAGCAGAGAAGCCAAAGTTCTTAAAGAAGAAAGAAACACCTGAAGCATAAGCTGGGGGTAAAGCCTGGACCCGAGATATTATCTTAAATTTTATAAAACTTTAGAATTTGTATGAATCCCTATCATATGCTATGACGGTAAGAAAAGCGAATTGAAAAAAAAATTCTTGTAGTAAAAGGGGTAGATTCATAGCTGCCATTTTAGGACACTGAAGCTACTTGGCTTTGTGGTATTGTGACTGGCCAATTAGCCAGAAGACTTCAAGCAGCTGAGTCCCTGACACCTCTGTTAACCTGGCCTAATGTTAGAGGCCTTCCAGATCCAAACACATTTCAGAAATGAATATTTCTGTCTCATATTTAATAACTACTGCGTTGGGACCAAGCTTTCCCCCATTGTCTATTTCCTCATCCAGAAACGAACCAGTGTGTGAAATCTCTCTTAGAGATGTACCCAGGCCAAAGTCTAATCAGACGGTAAAAGAAATTCTAAGATTGGGCCAAAGGATGTATTCCTGCGCATTGTGTTTGCTCAGACAGGTTTGGGAAAATGTTGATTTTCTTTATTATCAAGATAGGTGATATGGAAATTGATGGCTCTTTGACCAAGTTTTGAGTGATCTAAGTTATTTATCCCAAAATAGCTCACCTCTCATTGTGTTAACCAGAGTTGAGTAAGGACCACTGGGTTACCTCTTTGAAGGATATACAAACCCCACTACCATTAGGGGTCTTTGGTCTAAGAGAGATAGCCAAATGACCATTTTTAAAAAAAAAATTAATAACCAGCTGCCCTTATTAAGAAAATGATTAAATTACCCAGAAACTGTGTCTCTTAGACCTTTTTAATCATCACACACATATCCCAACACATACAGGTCCATGGAATTGTTATGTGTGAAAGAATATTTTTACGTCTTTCCTAATATTGGGATCCTTACATTTTACTTTATGTTCCACATTTCGTTATTCATGTTATGTTTTAACTCAAATGTCCCAGGGACATTGAGACCACACTGAGGAAAGTCTCACTCTGAAGAAAATCATTGATTGTTTATTGAACCATACTATTCTATTGTATTCAGATAGCAATAATTTGTCCAACTCTGCACCAGTTCATACCCATACCCTTAGGTTTTATTTTTTGCTACACCAAAAAGAAAATATTATAAATATTTCTCTACCTTTAGGTCCTTTCCCTCTATTTTTTTCTCTTTGAGTTATAGGCTTTGTAGTAGTATTGATGGGTCAAAAGATATGCACAATTTCTGGACCTTTTTTGTCTATAGCTCTAAGGTGTTTTCTAGAACAGTTGAATCCACACATTGATGTATTATTTAGTAAGTGCTTACTTAATATATAATAATAACTTACTATATTTCAGGCACTGTGCTTAGCCCTGGGAATACAAAAACAAGAAACAATCCTTCCCTGCAGAGAGGGAACCTACATTCCAACTGGGGAAGAAAACGCTTAAAAAAGAAGCTGAAAAGGAGTGGGGATAAAGGTAGCCATGTAGGGCTGTGGTGAGACAGGGACATAACGGTTCAAAACCAGACTCAGACACTTAACAGTTGTGTGACCCTGGGCTAGTCACTCAAGCCTGTTTGCCTCAGTTTCTTCATCTGTAAAATTATCTGAAGAAGAAATGGTGAACCCCTTCAATATTTTTGCAAGAAAACCCCAAATGAGGTCATGAAGAGTTGGACATGACTGAATCACTGAATAACATCTTTTTGGGAGGTCCTGCCTGGGAAAAATCCATATCTTATTATTATTCTTTTACAATTACTGTTCTCTATGGAATTGCATGATTCTCCATCTATACTATTTCACTTGGTGATCTCATCCATTCCCATGGATTTAATTACTATCTGAATTGGAATGATTCTCAAATCTACTTCTCTTGCAGGAGCCTCTCTGTTGACCTCCAGTCTCCTATCTCCAACTACCTTTCAGACATCTCAAACTAGATATTCAGTAGGCACCTTAAACTCAATATGTCCAATTCAGAATGAATTATCTTTCTGCCTAACCTGCCCCCCACCTTGCACCACACACACACACACACACACACACCACACACACACACACTCACCTTCCCTATTACTGTAGAGGGCACAATTGTGCTTCAGGCTCACAGCCTAGGAGTGATCCTGGATTCTTCACTATCTCTCATACCCCATATCCAAGCTGGTGACAAAGTCTGCCTATTTCACCCTATCAATATCACTCAAACACATCTCCTTCTCTCCTCTGACATTGCCACTACCATAGTACAGGACCTCATCACTTCATACCTGAGCCATCCAAATAGCCTGCTACTAAGTCTGCCTGCTTCATTTCTGTCTCCACTCCAATCGAGCTTTCATTCAGCTACCAAACCAATTTCCTTCAGTGTAGGTTTGACCATGTTACCTTCCTCTATTCCACAAAGTCCATTCACTCTCTCTTGTCTCCAGCATCCAATTAAAAACAATTTCTGTCTTACATTAAAAATCTTTCATGACCTTTTGTTGTTCAGTTATGTCTGCCTATTTGTGACTCTCCTTGGGGTTTTCTTGACAAAGATAATGCCAACTTGCTGTTTCCTTTTCCAACTCATTTTATAGATGAGGAAACTGAGGCAAATGGGGTTAAGTGACTTGCCCAGGGTCATACAGTGACTAAGTGTCTAAGGCTAGATTTGAACTCAGGAAGATAAGTTTTCCTGACTCTGGGTTTGGCATGTTTTCCACTAGTCCACTCAGCTGCATGTTTCATAACCTAGCCTCCATCTATCTCTCCTTCTTACATCGTACTCCATCACCAGCACTTGTCAATCTAGTGACACTGGCCTTTTGGCTGTGCTATAAAGAAGACACTCCACTCAGCACCGACCATTTCCCCTGACTCTCTCCCATCCTTGGAATGCTCTTCCCCCTCAGTTGCACCTACTGACTTCCCTGGTTTCCTTGAAGTCTCAACTAGCATCTCATCATTTATGGGAAGCCTTTCCCAGTCCCTCTTAATTCTAGCACCTTCCCTCTGTTAAATATTTCCTTTTTATCCTATATGTAGCTTTTTTGCTTATATGTTGGAGGGGATGGGGAAAACTGGGACCTTAATGCAATGTTGGTGGAGTTGTGAACTGGTCCAACCATTCTGGAGGACAATTCGGAACTATATCTAAGAGGTAAAGGACCTATTTGTGCAAGGGTATTTATAGCAGTTTTTTTTGTGATGGCTAACAATTGAAAATTGAAGGAATGCTCATCAATTGGGGAATGGCTGAACCAATTGTGATATGTGATTGTAGTGGAATACTATTGTACTAGTAGAAATGACAAGCAGGATGATTTCAGAAAATACCTGGAAAGATGTACATGAACTGATGAAGAGTGAAGTGAGATCCAGGAGAACACTGTATGCAGTAACAGTAGTAGTAGATTGTAAGCTCTTTGACAGTAGAAACTGTCTTTTGCCTCTTTATGTATGCCTAGTGCATAGCACAGTTCCTGGCACATAGAAGGCACTTAAATGTTTATTGATGGATTAACCAGCAGATCAAATAATTGCTTTCTGTGGTTCAATAAAAGCATTGATATAAGTCCAGCCTCTGTAGGCTCAATCAAACCAATCTTGATACATAATTAGCTCATTCTCTTCCCATGTTATTTCGACCTTCTCTGCTAGGTCTTTAAATTTTAAAAGCTTTTTAGAAAAAAAATTCTTATATGTAGCTTGGAGCTGGAGTTTAGTGTATGGTTACACCTATTTAAAATAGATTTCAAAATGCACATAAAAGCAATTTTATCCTGTTGTTTTTAAATTTTGATTCCCAAATTCTTTCCCTCCTCCTCTGTCCCACCATGACAAGGCAAGCAATTTGTTTTAGGTTAGATATGTTCAGTAAAACTTCTTTCCATAATAGACATGCTGTGAAGGAAAACACAGGCAAAAAAACAAAACAAAACAAGAAAAAGTATCCTTTTATCTGTATTTAGATTCTATCAATTTTTTCTTTGGAGATGGATAGCTTTTTTCATCATATCATTTCCCCCAAACTATCTTTGATCATTGTAGTGCTTCAAATAGCTGTCATTTATAGCTGATCGTCATGCGCTATTGCTGTTACTGTATACAGTGTTCTTCTGGTTCTCACTTCACTCTTTATCAGTTCAAGTATTTCTTTCCAGTTTTTTTTGAAATCATCCTACTTTAAATACCTTTGCACGAATTTTCCCACATTCCCTCCAACATTTCTCATTTTTGTTTTTTCTGTCATGTTAATCAATCTGATAGGTCTGAGATGGTACTTCAGAGTTGTTTTAATTTGTATTTCTCTAATCAACAGTGATTTAGAACATTTTTATGTGAATATAGATAGCTTTGATTTCTTCATATACTTTCATTACTTATCAATTAAGAAATCACCTGGGAATTTTTATTCAGGAATTCATTGATGGTTTGTTAATTTCCTTTTTTTAAGTTATGGTTAAGTATTTTATTTCCTCTTCTATTAATCTGGACAATTTATATTTCTGTAAATATTCATCCAGTTCACTTATATTGCTAGGTTTTTTTTGTTATATAATTGGGCAAATTGACTCCTAATAATTTCTTTAATTTCTTCTTCTTTGAAAGTAAATTTACTTTTTTGTTTTTTATATTGGTAATTTTATTTTCTTCTCTAATTTTTTTTATCAAATTAATGCATTATTTATCTACTTTATTGTTTTTCATAAAACCAGCTTCTAGATTTATTAATTAGCTCAATGGTTTTCTTACTTCCAATTTTCTTACTATCTTTTTTTGATTTTCAGGGTTTCCAATTTGGTGTTTAATTGGGGATTTTTAATTTGTTATTTTTCTAGTTTTTTTTAGTTCTTTGTCCAAATAAATTATTGATCTGCTCTTTCTCTATTTTATTGGCATAAGCATTTAGACATATAAATATTCCCCTAAGTATTATTTGACTGCATCCCATAATTTTGGTATGTTGCCTTACTGTTGTCATTCTTTTTAATTAAATTATTGATTGTTTCTATGATTTGTTATTTTACCCACTCATTTTTAAGGATTTGATTATTTAATTTCCAATTTTTTAAAATCTATGTTTTCATGGCCCTTTATTCTAATTATATGAAGTGATGAGAGCCTTCACTGAGTTGGTTTCAGTATTCAAGTAAAGAGGGGGATGGATAGAAGAGATACTACACAGTAGTAACAACAGGTCTTGACAATTGATTGGGTATAGGGTGGGAGAAATAATTTAAATTTTAGGTGATTACCTGGGAGACAGAAAGGATGGTGATAACCTCTACAGTAATAAAGAAGACAGAAAGAGGGGAGGTTTTTGTTGTTGTTTTTGGGAGAGAGTTTGGCTATGTTGAGTTTAAGATATCTGAATCACTCAATTTGAGATGGTCAATAAGTGATTGGAGATGTAAGTCAGGAGATAGGTTAAGGATATGGCAATCATCTGTATAGAGATGATCATTGAAACCATGGGAACTGGTAAGATCATCAAGTGAAATAATAAATTGTGGGCACAAAACATCACTCCTCCTATACTTGTCATACTATATCTTGTACACATACATGAGGCTGGGATCAAATTTGTAGTGCAAAGGGTGTGCGTGTGTGTGTGTGCCTGTGTGTGCATGTGTATGTATGTGAATATACACATATTCATGGTTAAGAGGTATTTCCTGGCCAGGAACATGAGGGATCTTTTGCTCTCTTCAAAGAATCCCTACTGGGTTCACGTCTGGTTATAACTAATTACTACCTTGCTTGCAAGATATATTGTCTTGCCTGCTGGGTTAATTCACTGCTGGGTGAGGTCAAACAAATCACTCCTCAGTGCTTACTTCTCCCTGGACTGAGCTATTGTGGCTACTGGTAGGCTCTGTTACCAACTCTGGATGCAAGCAGGTAATGCAGTGGATAGAGATCTGGCCTTAGATTTAGCCAGACCTGGGTTAAAATACAGCCTCAGATTCTTACTTAGTTGTGTGATTGTAGGCAATTCATTTAATCTGTTTGCTTCAGTTTTCTCCACTGTAAAATGAAGATAATTAGAGCACCTTCCTTCCAGAGCTGTTATGAAGACTAAAGGAGATAAAAATTTTAAAATATTTATTAATATTTATATATAACTAAATTTACATATTTTGAAATATTTATATAATTGGCACTATATAAATTTGTTGCTGTTATCATTACTATTGTCATTATTATTTTGGACGTTGGACTTTAGAATGCTCTGCTGATTTTCAAAGCTCACAAGGTTGTTACCTGTTCTCTTCCATCAGTGGATGCTCATTCAACAAGGATTAGGAAAGAATCAGCACAAGAGGCGAAAGAAAGGGATACACTGTGCATTCACAGGACAGGTGGAAGATCAGGCCCAATGACCATCCCCCGCCCCCTCAGAAGTTGCCAGAGTTTCTTCCTCATTTGAAAGCCATGGGGAAAGAGAGAGGGAAATAGTCCACCTGAATATTGTGTTTGCATACTAAGTTTTAGCTTATAATTCCTTTAAAAGACTTCATCCTAAAATAGAGAGCTATCAGTAAGCAGCCAGATCAGAGATGGGGAACGTGCAGCCTCGAGGCCATATGTGGCCTTCTAGGTCCTAAAATGTGGCCCTTTGACTCAATCCAAACTTCATAGAACAAATCCCCTTAATGAAAGAGTGTTTTCTGTAAAATGTAGACTCAGTCAAATAGCCACACCCAAAGACCTAGAGGGTTACATGTGGCCTGAAGGCCACAGGCTCCCCACCCCTGAGCAAGATAATACCCACTGTGCTCTAAAGTAAGAGGAATAGGCCCTCCTTTACATACATCTGCAATGAGACTCACTGAGCCCCGCGTGGTTTAGAATCAATACAGCTATAGTGCATAGGCCCTCATCACACAAAAAAGAATAATGAAGAGGATTGCATGGGAAGACATGCAGAGCTTGGTTTTTGTTTTTTGTGTATTTCTAACTTAACATGGTAGTTCCCGCACTGCACTATTTTGAATTTCCCATTCTCGTCTGTTTATTTCTCAATCGTGAATGCTAAGTTTCTTTTCTTCCTTTCTTTTAGTATCATTATCATAATCACTCTACCTTTCCCCCAACTCTCCCACAAAACAAAATAAGCTAATTTTTAAAATTCTTCACAATAGCTAATTATAATCATGTTGTTTTATCCATCTATTGTCTCTGTATGAAAATAGTTGCTTAATTCTGCATCTCTAGTCCATTACCTCTCTGCCTAGATGTGACAGGAATGATTTGTCATCATCAGTGAAATAAAGATTCTCAATGACTTCTTCAGATTTTGGTAGTTCTTTGATTTCAATTCTTATTTTGGGTAGTCTAGGAAGAAAGGTATCCCTTTATGATTCTCTTTTTCTCTTTTATGTCAATTTTGATATAGTATTTTTTCTAATTGCATGTAAAGACAATTTTTAACATTCTTTTTTAAAAAATTTAACTTGCAAATACTGCTCCTTCCCTTCACTCTCTTCCCTGAAACAGTAAACAATTTAATCTAGGCTATACATGTATAGTCATGTAAAATACATTTCCATATTAATCATATTGTGAAAGAATAAACAGACCAAAAGGGGGAAAAACATGAAAAAAATAAAGCAAAAGTAGTTTGCTTCAATCTGCTTTCAGAATCCATCAGTTCTTTCTCTGAATGTGGATGGCATTTTCCATCATGAGTTCTTTGGAATTATTTTAGATCATTGTACCGCTGAGAATAGAGAAGTCGTTCATAGTTGATCATCACACAATACTGCTGTTACTATGTACGATCTGCTTTTTTCACTTTGCGTCAGTTCATATAAGTCTTCATAGTTTTTTTTTTTCTGAAATCAGCCTGCTTATCATTTCTTATGGCACAATAGTATTCTATTACATTCATTATACTATGACTTGTTCAGCCATTCCCCAATTGATGGGCATCCCCTCAATTTTCAAATTTTTGTCACCACAAAAAAAGAGCTGCTGTAAATATTTTTATACTTGTGGGTCCTTTTCCTCTTTTTAGTGACCTTTTGGGGATACAGACCTAATAGTGGTATTGTTGGATCAAAGGGTGTCCACAGTTTGGTTGCCCTTCGGGCATAGTTCCAAATTGTTCTCCAGAATGATTGTCTATCTTTTTTGTGATTACTGTATGTTGTCCAACAACATATTGTTGTGTGACTTGGAGCTGAAGGTGCTGTTGATAGAGAGCTCCATGATGCTTTTGCCTCTACCTGGAGAAATTTGTTTCTAATTTTATTTTGATATTGAATTGACACATAATGAAAGCATTCATATCCTCATGTGTTCATTTCTTTTGTATTTGTGGTTTGCCTGCTTTTGTGGTCAGTACCATCTACACCAAAGCATTTCCAAAAAGGTGGGGTATTGATATTTCTAATTTCTTTCATTGTAAATAGAAGAGAATTTTCCATGTGAATCACATACTTTAACATCCATACTATGGTTGGATTTATTTTATAGGGAGAGGTATAGACTGGATACATGATTTTTCCAGGGTCATATGAGTACTATATATCTGAAGTCAGTTCTTCTGACTCTGAGTCATGTTATCTACAATGACACATTGAATTTATCATATATTGGCAGTAAATTATAAATCCATGAGTACAGAAATGAGCCAAAATCTTTACAATAATCAGTAAAGATGATATAAATATGTTTTGGGTAGATTGTTCAACAATCACTGAAAGGATAAATTTGTCATTTTTTGGCTCCTCAGTCAATATATTGTTTTCCTGTGTTTATGGATTTTTGAACAATCCAAACTATGAATGATTTTCTGTATGTTGGGTAGCAATGTACATAAAGTATAATTGGGTTCTATATGAAAGAGTTCCAAGGGTTCTAATCTTTTAGCAATAAATCTGTGATGTCTTATGTTAACAAAGATGGCTTCATGGCTGTACAGGAGTCCAGAAAGTAGTTCAGCCAGAAAATATTTTCAAATCTAGCACTTGCCATTTTTCTCAGATACTAATGTTTCATTCACCTAGTTTGATATGTCCATTCCATCATTCAGTATATTAACGGTATATAAGCTTTCTGTTTTTCATTTGATCTAGCTTTCATTTCATTGGATAATATAGATGACCTAAAATTTTCTAAATATTCCTACATCAAGGATTTTCTCTCCCTAATTTCTTTGCTTCTTAAACCTCTATAATATAGATTTTTAAAGTTGATGCTGAGTTGTTTATTAATCTACTTTGATTCCTTGTATCCCTTTAATTTTTTGGCTTTTTTTAATTTTTAAAGGTATTGAGAATTTCTGATATGCTTTCCTCCCTCTCAACTCAATTCCTTGTGTTCTTTTTGTTATTGACTTTCATTGGGTACTATGGCATTTGTATTTTCTATACCATGTACCAAACAGATACTGAAGTAATCTTTCAATATTTTTCTTTCCCTGTAGGTCTTTGATACTTTTTTCCTAGTCTCCCATGGAAGACTAGTGTTTGATAACTCTCCCTAGGAGCATTTCTAGATATCTCCACATTTCCTCCCATGCTCTTCAGCATGTCGAGGTCTTCATACAGAGTGTTTGGGGGCAGATCCTGAAACATTTTTGCACATTGCCATATAATGTAGGAGTGTGTTCCCTCATGGTCTAATAGCTGACCTCATGGTCAGCTTCTATAAATAATTGCTTTGCTGTAAGTTGCATTCATGCCCTCAAACTCCAAAAGGGCTTTGTTGAAATTCCTTTCCAAGCATGCTCATTTCCCTTTCAATATTATTCCAGATGCCAGCGTTAGTTTTACTTTCTCTTTCCTTATTAGCTGTTGCTTCTGATGCTTAAATATGTATTTTCTATACTTTTAGATTCTTCAACTTTAGATTTCAGAACACCTTTATTTCTGCTCTTATTCCATGTTATCTAGTTTAGGAATGAAGCTATTTCTTACATTTACCCTCCATTGATCTACAATATCAATTGTATAACTGGAGCTGAGGAGTTCATTGACAAAAAGCAATATGCAATTCCTACCCATAGTTCGTAAGATTAGTTTCCCATTTGTTACAGGTCTCCAGTCCCTTTCAAACACACTTGTGCATTGCCTTCCCTGGTCAGCAGTACCATCTGCATTTTTCCATCAGGTAGAACATTAGTATTTCTACTTTTTGTAATCATCTTGCCTTCTTGTGGTGCTAGAGCCCAAAAGAGTAGCTCTGCTGTCTGGGGTACAAGTTAAGCATCATGGTACTTTTATGTAGGAACAACTTCTGTCCCTTTCTTAGGACCAGTTACATCATGTTGTTCCAAGCGAATCAATGAAAAAAAAACTATTTAGTGCTTATTATGTGAAAAAAAAACTATACTAAAAGCTGTAGATACACAAACAATCCTTAATCTTAAGGAGCTTATCTGAATTTTAAAGGGATAAGATAAGATAAAAGGTGTCTCAAAAGTCTTAGCATATTTGCAAGCAGTTAAATATTAAGTACTTTCAAGACAACCTGTAAAGCTAAGATATTGAGGACAACCTGTATATGGAGAGGTGGTGGGCCAATAGGCGTATTTTGATTGGAAAATTTATGGAGCCAAAGGCAAATAGACTGGCATATTCTTTCCAGTAGCTGTGGGAATATTCATTTGGTGATGGTTCCAGAACTAGAAATCAAGTGAGGGAGATGGGTGCCTTGGAACCAGGTTGGATAACTGAAGAGAGTCAGCTGATAAATTTTCACTGTGAATATTTATGCGGCCTAGACAAATGTTACAATTCAGGGCTTGGTTTATAGTTTTATGTATTGTTTGGACTTAAGAAAGTGTTAATAATGCATATTAAATTGAGAAGTGCATCATTGACTTTTTTTCCTGGAGAGATGATTGATAAACATTTACTAGCCTACCATTTTGTGTGTGTGTGTGTGTGTGTGTGCGTGTGTGTGTGCGTGCGTGCGCACAAGCGTATGGGGTGGGGTGGAGGAAGGGTATTGAAAAAAGATTATAGGAAAATTAAACAAAGCCTAAGTGGACCAGTCTACCTGCTATAACGAATCACATTTGAGGACACATTAGGGTCTTGGTGCCACCAGGGCAGAAATTCTGGGGCTAAAAATCTCAAGGCCACTGGAACATAGCCTCTCATTCATCAGATCCCAATAGGCTGTATTTCAAGCTTCCTGGTAGGCCTTCATAGCTGTTACTGTAGTCTCCCATCATCCATGCCAGGCTTATAATTCCTTCCATTATCATTGTCCCCATCACCCACCGCCCATTACATAGATGAAACATTGCATTTTGAGTGGATTATTATTATTGTTATTAAGTGTTGCTACGTTATTGCCTCCAGCCAGGAAATTCCATCTGAAATAACAAAAATGCTGAAATTACAAATCATTTAAATTCAGCACTTCCTTCATCTGAGTCCTGTATCCAGAAAATGTAGGCAGTCCAGTTGATGAATATACTGGCAGTTGAATTTTGTTCCAACTACTAAAATTTCCCTCTAAGTAAAGGAACTCATTTATCCTTTCTCTTTTGTCCCCTGACCACCTCCCCCTCCTCTCTCTAAAACTATTCTATCAATAAGAAAGCCCAGGAAACCTTATGTGTTTATGTGTCTATGTGCCTGTGTGTGTGTGTGAACAAGCAATGCCCAGAATACTTTGATAAATAACCGAAACTGACTTCATTGGAATTGTTTTCTCTGTTAGCCTTTTGCTTGGTGCAAGGTTTCTTTTTAGTAGCTCATCTCACACCAGACGCCTGACCTCTGTCACCATAATCACCCTTAATGGAAATTTCACCTCATGAAAAGATAAGATGAATTTTTGGCAGCTGTGGGAGATTATGAAGAGTAAGACCAATCTGAACTGGAATCAAAAGAAAAAGACGGCATCTGTACCCTCCAAATGACTCAGCTGGTTTTCATTAAACATCAAGCTGACATTTATTACAAAGAGGGTAGCCAGGAGACAGGCCTAGCTAGGCTTCTGTACTTAGACTAAAAAGGCCAGTGTTTGATAAAATACGTTTTGCTTTTTGAATTGAATTCAAATGCCTCTTCAGCACTATTTGAAACTGAGAGCATCCATCTGGGGGAGGGGAAGGGTAAGACTTATGCCTCCACTTATGAGGAATGTTTTACCCAAGGCTGGCCAACTGGTTCCCTTTCTACATCTCATGGCTTTACTATGCAGGGCTGGTAATCATAGATCATAAGATGATAAATTGAGATTACTAAAGGACCTTAGATGCCATCAAATATTATTTTAAAGATGGGTAAACTGAGTCCTAGAGAGTTTTAAAGTGTGAATTAAATGACTTGCCCAGAGTCATGTAGCTAATAAGTACATGAGGCAGGATGCCTCCTTCCTGATTTCAAATCCTATGTTCTTGTACTGCTGCCAAATGTACATTATATTTACTAACAAAACAGAACATCTCAGATAGTATAATTTGACAGATGATTAACAGATCTGTCTAAAAATTAGTTATAAATGTGTTTAAGATTCCATGTGGAAAAATTATTGCATTCTTAAAAATTATGTTCTAAATTTTGTGAAGTCATGTTCAAATTAGGTTTTGAAATGTTGAGAAAAAAAGGTCAATAATCCCTTAAAGAAGACTTATTTGCAAAACACCGTGGTTGTTTACAAGCCTAGAATGTGATTGTTGAAGCAAGGAATGGGCAAGGCTCTAAAATGCAGCTGAGAATGAATGATGAAGGTGGAGGAATTAGACACAGGCAAAGGAGACACCATTATGAGTTGCCCTTCCGTCAAAGTTTGAGGTCAAAGGAGGAGAGATTGTTATGTAGCTGTTAGCTGTGAGGAAGTTTCAGGTCATTTTGGAACCATTCATGAGGCAACAAAAGCAAGGAGTCTCTGAGGCTGCTCAATGCCAAAGCCCCAGACAGAGTGCAGGGTCATCCAGAATTCAGGGGCTAGCCAGGATGATAGGCGTGGTGTCTTGTTTTCTCATGCAATTTATTTTTGAGTAGTAGTAGTAACTAATGCTTTATGAAATAAGAAATATAGGAATTTCCTTTCTTTTTTAAAAATAATTATCAAACTAGTAGTTGAAGGAAATGCCCTTGATATAACTTGCCTAGATTTTTACCTGAGCTTTTGATAAAATACATATTATTCATGTGGAGAATGTAACATAAGCTAGGCCAGTTATATCTCCCTGCCCTTCCAGCATTCTCAGGTACATGGGGTTTGGTGTTCTCCTTCCTCTGCTATTGACTCAAGCCTCAGTTGATTATATTCTAGCCTACTCCATGATTTTGAGGGGCGCAGTGATCAGCACCCCAATTCTCTTTAACCACTTAACTTACTTTAAAGATATAAAAAGAATCTGCAAACATTTTTTCTGTCATCTGAGTATACTCTGCCTAGCTCACCTAAAGTGCGGGGATGGGGATGAGGTTCACAGTTTAGCTAGGTTCTCACAAAGCAATCCCTGGTCCCACCAAATTCATGCCTCGTGACAACATTGATGGACTAGAGTCTCAAAGGTGATTGTAGATAGGTGGTGTAAAATAGAAGGCTGAAATCCCCACTTGGAATCCTGTGCTTCCAGAATCATGTGGCTCCCACTTCTGGCCTTTTGGACCTCCCAAAATCATATTTTTCTGCTCTCTCTATCTAGAAAGGAAAACAATAAAAGAGATAACGCAAGAACCTAGATCCATTTCTTGATGGCCAAATGGGCTAGGGTGGTAGAGCAAAAAGCAGAAAGGAAAGAGGACCTCCCCCTTTACTTTCTGGTCTCAGCTGATGAGTAAAGGAGTCATACCGCCCCTCCATAAACACATACTGGAATACTTCAAAACCCCTTGCTGGGACTGACTCAGGCTCCTTTAATGACAACAATACCAAATGTGTAGCCCATGGAAAAAGGCTTCTCCCAAATGTGTTACTATGTCATAGGCAAACACAGAACAGCCACACATGCTCCAGACCTCATGTTTGTGCTGGAAGTTCATTTTCCCAGTGGATGATGCCATCTTTGGTTTGAACATGCAATCAGAATCCTCTATCCTTCTAATGAAAGATGATAGAAAGATGTAGAGTAGATATTAATGTGGTTAGTTGGATTCAGAACTAGTAGGGGCTGGTTTCAAGGGATTGTCATTGGTGGTTCAATGTCAACACTGGCAAGTGGTCTTTAGTGAGAAAGTGCAGGGACATCCGCTTGGGCCTGTTGTGTTGAACGTCTGTTATCAGTGACTTGGATAAAAATCTAACTGTCAAATTTGCGAATGATACAGAATTAGGAGGGATAGCTAACAAAGGGATGATGGAAATGGATGCTAAAAGTTCTCTACAGGGTAGGACATCCAGCTGAATCTGATACGATAAAGCTCAATAGGGACAAATGTGGTGTTAAACTTGGGTATTAAAAAAATCAGCTCCATATTTACAAGATGGGAGAGGAATGAACAGGTATTGGCTCATCGGAAAATGACTTGTGGCATTCACTGAATAGAAGGCTTAGTGAGTCAGAAGTGTGATGAGATAACTAAACGAATAGTGTGATCTTGGGCCACGTTGATAATCTTTAATAATAACAATGACAGCAATAATACCTAGCATTGCTTGAAAAAGTATTTTGTATCTGTTATCATGTTTGACCTCACAATAATCCTGTGAGGTAAATGCTAATATTACCCCATTTTACAGAAGAGAAAACAGAGGCAGACAGGAGACAGAAGTTAAATAAGTTGACCAAGGTCATGTACAACTAATGTCTAAAGCAGGATTCCATCTTGGCCCTCCCTGACTCTAAGTCCAGCATTTTATCTTCTGTGCCATTATCATCTCTCTGCTCATGATTCTCAGATCTATCTATGTATTGTTAACTTTTTTCTGAACCTCCAGACTCATCTCCAATGGCCTCTTAGATATTTCCCACTTAATGTCCTGTAGATATCTTAAATTCTAGTCCAAAACTGAACTCTTCTTTTTTTCCCCCGAAACTCTACCCATTTCTCAACTTCCTCATTACTGCCAAGGGTACCACCATCCTCATAGTCACCCAGGCTCAAGATCTAGTTGTTATCCTTGACACATCACTGACTCTCCCACAAAATCCGATCTGTTGCCAAATCCCGTATATTTTTACCTTTGCCATCTATGTCCTGCTTCTCTCCTCTGATACAGATATTCCCCTATTACAGGCTATTATCACCTCATGCATACATTATCAGAATAGCTTTTTTTTGGTTGGCTTCTTCACCTCACATCTTCCCCCTTTCCAATTCATCCTTCACTCAGCTTTTTATTTTTTAATTTTTATTTTCAGTTCCAAATTCTCTTCCTCCTTCGGGCTCCTCCCCAACTCTTTTAAAAGGCAAGTGATATGATTTCTGTTATATATGTGAAGTAATGCAAATCTTATTTCCATATTAGCACGTTGCAAAAAAGCAAGAAATATTAGGTGAAAAATATGCTTCAATCAGCCTGAGTCCATTTTTGTTTTCTTTCTGGAGGTCGATAGCATTTTTCATCATGAGTCCTTCTGAAATTTGTTGATCATTGGATTAATCATAGTGGATGAGTCTTTTACAGTTGACTATCATTACAATATTCTAATTATTGTATACCATGTTTTGCTGGTTCTGCTCACTTCACTTTGTATCATATTTAAATTTTCCCAAGATTTTCTGAAACTATTCCACTCACCATTTCTTATGGCACAATAGTATTACTGCAGTCACACATTACCACAACTTGATCTGTTATTACCCAATTGAAAAGCATCCCATCAGTTTCCAATTCTTTGCCAACACACACACACACACACACACACACACACACACACACACACACACAGAGCTACTATAAATATTTTTTTGTACATATGGATCTTTTTCCTTTTTCTTTTGGATCCAGACCTAGTAGTAATATTGCTGGGTCAAAGCATACACATTTCTCTAATTGTTAGTAATTTTTTTTTCATATGACTTTTGTTAAGTTTGATTTTTATTAGATATATTACCTGTTCATATTCTTGGCCCATTTATGAAGTGAGCAATGGCTCTTAGTTTTACACATTTGGCTTAGTTACCTTTATGTTTGAGAAATAAGACCTTTATTGGAGACATTCTTCACTCGTCTTTCAAACTGATCTCTCTAAAATGCAGCTCTGACAGCGATCCTGCCCTATTTAAACAACTCCAGTGGTTCACTGTTGCATCACAAATCAAATATAATATATTTGGCATCCAAATAGCTTTTCAATCTGTCTTACTAATTTTCTATTCTTATACCTTACCAACCAGCCCCCACTCCCATATACTCTGTGATCTAGTGACACTGTCCCCTTTGCAGTTCCCTGAATAAACCAATCCTCCTGATTTTAGGAATTATCTCTCACTGTCCTTCAGTGCCTGGAACTCTCTTTCTTCTAATTTCTGCCTCCTGGCTTCCCTGGCTTCATTCAAGGCCCAGCTTAAATCTCACCTTCTATGAAAAGTCTTTATCCCCTTTTATGGTGATCTTCCCCTCTGTTTATTATTTCCGGTCTCCCCTCTATATATCTTATACATACATAATTGCTTGTATTTTGTCTCCCCTATTAGTCTGTGAGCTCAAGAAAAAAAAAAGACTGTCTTCAGGCTACTTAGGATTCTGTAGCTGAATTTTTTTCCCTAGATGCTTTTAAAAGAAATATCAAGATATTTGTTTTCTTTTCTTGAAGTAATTGTTTGGAACTAGGTTGATGCCTAGAAAAATCACTTCCCCTCAAGTTGAAATTTTTTTTTCTATGAAAGAGAGTGTTGGGGATGATTAATCAGAGGACTATGGGCCAACATCCCATATTCCTCTGGATCCTTCTTCCTGCCTGATATCTTGCTACCATATTTACTGCTAAGCTTTCTCTTTAGTTTATAGCTACGTTATAGTTTTTAGGTTAAAAGTGAATTTTGTACTCACTTAGAAAAATGGAAACCTAATGGCTTGTGGTTAGTGGAGTCATCTTGTCAGTATTTATAATGGATAGAGTGTTGGACTTGGAGTCCAGAAGAAGTGATTTCAAATCCTTTCTTTAATACTTCTTATCTAGGTGACTCAAGGGCAAGCTACTTAAGCCCTCTGAGACTCAGTATTCTCATCTGTAAAGTGCTATTACTAATAATAATAGCTAACAAGTATATAGTGCAAATATTATCTTGTTTGAGCTTTACAATTGCTCTGGCAATTTTTATCCCCATTTTACAGTGAAGGGAATTGAGGCAAACAGAGGTTAAGTAGCTTGCTCAAAATACCAAAGCCAGTGTCTGAGGCCTAATTTGAACTCACATCTTTCTGACTCTAGATCCAGTGTTCGCTGTACCACCACCAATGAAATGGTTGGACTAGATGTCCTCTAATGACCCTTTTAACTCTATGACACAGGCATCTCCTTTGAGGAGATAAGATTTAGAATATTCCCTAGTTTGAGAATTTAAAGGTTTGGTGAAAAGATCTCATTGAATGTAGAGAAATACTTCTACCCTGAAGAAAGAATATTCTTCTGGTTGTCTTTTTTGTTTCACATTTATATCACATATGAACAGAGTGAAGTCTGATTATTTCTGCCCCTTCCTTAGCTGATCAAAAGGTTGTCACTCTGTATTTCACACTGGCTTTTAAGATATTACTCTTGCCCTATACCCAGTCCTCATTTATTGTTTGCTTCTCAGTTTAAGCCCTTTTTACTGAGGCAAAGAGTAGGACAAGTGGGTGAGAAATAATTCCCACCCCTACACCAGCCACCAAGAAAATCTGTGACATATACTCCTCAAATACATAGAGAATCAGGCAGAAAATGGATGCAAGCTTCTATCACATATGACAAAGGAGGCAACTGCTGGTTATTAGCAGTCCTTTTGATGGAGTCTAAAATATGTTCTCCTTAGCTATGGCATGGAGTTTCCCACTGGACGTCTTGTATCATTAAGAGTGACTGAAAACAGGAACTCAGTGAAATATGAGAAGACATAAATGTTGTATTAATTACAGTGACCAAGCTTGGCCCTGTAAAAGAGATGAGGAAATGAACATCTCTATGTATATTATAGCATATATATATATATATATATATATATATATATATAAATTTCTCTGATACTCTCAAGGTGTTCAGGGCTTTGGGGAAGGGAAGGAAAAGGTAATAAGCATTTATATACTACCTACTTTGTGCCAGGCCCTCTGTTTAGTGCTTTTGACAAATACAATGACTCAATGTGCCATTATTATGCCCTTTTGTATAGTTTAGGGACTTGGGCAAAATGTTTGTGATCAGTAATCCTAGGGGAAAGAATGAAGGATTCTGAACTATCAAATTACAAAAAAATAAGCCCCAAGTCCTCAGTGCTACCTGCCTTTAGAATTATACAGCAGAGGTCACCAAGTTTTGGGTGCCTTTCCTACAATAGAAAGTGAGGGGTGGAAGAGTATCTTCAAAGTCTCTCTCTCTCTCTCTCTCTCTCTCTCTCTCTCTCTGTATGTATATATTATATATATATACAAACATATATGTATATATTATATATACGTACATATATGTATATGTACATATATGTATATATACTATGTATATGTATGTATATATGTGTATGTATGTGTGTATATATATATGTATATACTATAACAACAACAAACAACAAACAAACACGAGTCCATGAAGGCTGCTCACTCTCGCATTTTCATCAATGGTATCAGTGTATATATAGTGTTGCAGTATATCAGTGTATAAATTTTCACTCTCATGAAAATTTAATAAAAATCAGAAAGTAGAAAACATTTTTTAAGGAATTGGCAGTTGCTAATATTGTCTTGAAAAGCTGTCCTTGGTAATGACAACACCATTCACAATTTTATTTATCTTTTCTGGAATCTCCCTTTCTGAGATTTTTTTTGAAAAACAAAACAAAACGAAACATCTTTATGTTGCATTCAATTCAGATTTTTACTCTAAATTCTTGGGCAGATCAAACTCTCTTCTTACTCTCATCATTTGGACCACTTTTTAATTTCCTCATACAGTACACTGAAGTTCTCTAGTCTACTACCATCAATGGTGAAAGTAGCATACTATCGAACCTCTGTCAAATCAAATGCACAACTAAGTGCAATTATAAGCTTATAGAGTTGCCTAGAGTATGACTTGCCATACTGCCAGGGTCACATTGCAAGGATTAGGTTATCTTGATTCCAAGGCCAATCCTCTAACTCCTATTACATACTGAGTTTTGAGACATACAAATCATTAAAAAAATAATTTTAAAATTAAAATATCAATTAAGAAAAGCTCCATAAACATGCAAAGTATACTTCAAATTAATTGAAATGGGGAGATATTTAGTTGTAAATTTTTCAGTTAGCAAGACTAATATAATTTTACACATGTGTTTTCAAAATAAAATAAATAGACTTGGAAAAGATTAAGGGCATATAGGTGATGCAGTGGATAGAGTACCAGGTCTGGAGTCAGGAAGACTCATCTTCATGAGTTCAAATCTAGTCTTCAACATTTACTAGCTCTGTGACCTTGGACAAAGTCTCTCAACCCTGTTTGCCCTAGCTTCCTCAACTGTCAAATGAGCTGGAGAAGGAAATTGCAAACCAGCCCTAGTATCTTTGCTAAAAAACTTCCAAATGGGGTCACAAAGAATCTGAAATGCTTAAACAGCAATGGAAAGTCTTGGAAAAGACTATATGGTAGAGCTTTAAAAAATATGGAGGCTTACTTTGGCCTCTGTGTCTGATGGTAGTGTGATTAAACTACTCCTTATTTTAATAACAAATAATTTGAACTTTTTAAACCTATAATTTCACTTCAAAGGATAAGAAATTAATCATTCACAATGAAGATATTTACATCTGACATTATTCGATAGGGGAAGAAATGGTCTCAGTAGAGGCTGAAATGTAATTTGTGCTTTCCTGATGCATTATTGAGTTGAGACTTCTGCTGCAGTTGTGTAATAATTCAGGCAGTGAGAAGAATCTCTGTCAGAAAGTCAGTGGGGAAGGCTACCATGAAGCTTCCTATTAACTTTTATTGAAGTGGGGCTCAGTTGCTAGGTAGGCATTCATGCCTGTATTGCAATTGTTTTCCTTAATTTCCAGAGGGACAATGGTGTTTATTCATACTCCATTGTGAGTTAGCATTACATTTCAGGAGAAAAAGAGTGTGCTGTGTGGCTAATAGTTTTCAAAAGTGGAGAAAGATTTCCCTGATGATTTTTATGCACATGTTATTTTAGTATTTGGTTTGTTCACTCCATGTGAAATGGAGGTTTGAAGGGATAAGTTCTTGGATATCATTGACTTTTTTGGGAGGTAGCCAGGTGATATAGTGGATAGAGTGCTGGGCCTTGAATCAGGAAGACTCATCTTCCTGAATTCAAATCTAGCCACAGACACTTGCAAATCATGTAACCCTGGGCAAGTCACTTGAGCATGTTTCCCTGTTTTAACAATCTGGCTAGCAGCTTCTGTGGGGGTGTAAGATCCACCCACAGCCACCACCCAGAAAGCTGCCGGACAGCACAGGTTCTTTTGATCTGTTTAAGTAAGGAAAGCAAGGTGAAGGGGTTGGCAAGCTTACTTTAATTCAGCACACAAATATCATTCACTTAGTTCAGGGGAAAAAGCCAGCACACTGAACTTCAGAGCAAAATACAATCAAATTACAAACATCAACAGACAGACCCAATACAATTCATAGTTACCAACATCTAGGTTCAGCCTGGGAGCTCAGAACAAGGGCTGGCCCACAGTCACATGTGCCACCACTGCTGCGG
>CM053623.1:351536535-351566192 GCA_028646595.1 Phalanger gymnotis
AAAAAGGAATGGGAGCGGAATGGGGTGACAGAGGGGAGGGCAGACTGGGGAACAGGGCAACCAGAGTGTACACCATCTTGGAGTGGGGGGGGGGGAGGAAATGGAGAGAAAATTTGTAATTCAAACGCCTGTGAAAATCAATGCTGAAAACCAAACATGTTAAAAATAAATTAAAAGTAAAACAAAACAAAACAAAACAAAAAATAAAATAGTCTGCTTCCCTCTGAAAAAAAAGAAAAGAAACTGATTTGAAAAGGTAAGTGTCAGACAGAATTCAAATCCAAGTTTCCTAATTCCAAGTCTCTTCAGTTCCATTACTCTACTTCTCTTCTAGATGAAACAAAAAAGATGAGAGAGCAAAATTAGAAAATGATTACATTCTGAGAGAGTAGACAGATGGGCAGAGCAGGGAATTATAAATCAAAAAAATAACTATATTAAGTCAGAACATATTTGATGTCTTAAAAGATGTGGAGGTAGACTGCAATTTTAACTAGTATTTGTATAGCTCTTTATTATTCCCAAATCTTGTTACACATTTTGTCTCATTTCAGCCTTCGCAACCTTCACAGTCCTGTGAAGTATGTCCTATTATTCAAATCAACAAAAAATGTCTTACCTTGAGTTGACTTGCTGCTCCTTAAATGTGCATTATGCTTTCTTATCTCTTCTGAACATTAATTATGTTTATTCCCTCTTTCTGTAACATACCACCAATCTTACCCATTTGTACCGGTCAAAAGCAGTGCTAAGACCCCATCGTCTGCAATATTTCTCTAGTCCATTGCATTTTATAGATGAAGAAACTAAGTCTGCGGAAGTTTAAGTGACTTGCTTAGGTTCACATGTCTCCCAAGTGTCTGAGGCAGGATTCGAATTGAGGTTTTCCTGACTCCATGTCCCGTGTTCTAACATACCACTTAGTTGCCTCATGACTTATATTTACAAATTTCAAATCTATCCATTCTCCAAATTTCCTTGCAAATGTGGATATTTTGAGTGCCAAAAATAATTCTTTGTTTAATGGGATTTGAATGACCTGGAGTAATTTTTTATACTACTACAATTCATCGGATAGTTGCCAATTCTCTATTCTCTACAGTCTTAACCATGAAGAGAACCTGTGTCACAGCTAGGAAAAGAAATCAAATTTTTTGAATCTGTCTGAAAGGCAAAACATTGGACTCTATTGTTGAATATTCTTAACCTTCTGTCATCACTAATGTCTTTTATACTTTGTCTCCTTAGATTCAAATGACAGTTCTTTTTCTCAAAAACAAAAATCTAATGACATGTTTATATTTTTATTTTAGGCAGGAAAGAAGGTGACTAATGTTCCAAACTTGACCTACTTAGCTCTTTTAGTTGATTTTCCAGCTTTTGTATTATACAATTTCAGGGTTGACTTTTAGTTTAAATTTTTTAAAATTTTTGCCAAGAAAGTCCTGTCTGCGGCTTTCTAATATGGAATGAATCCATGAGTCAGAGCAATTTGCTTAGTAGTTGGCTTGGGATCAATAAACTTGAGGAAGAAAAAAAATCCATGATTCTACATAAAGAATACACCCTAGAGCATTGCTGGAATACAGAGAAGTCTTCAAAGATGAGAGGGTGTCATAGTAAGGTCAGTTTCATATTACTGAAAGCAATAAATTGAAGTTGCTGATGTCTAAAATTGATTCACTTCATGTTCATGGAATACCAGAGACTTATGATGAGTAACTAGGATATTTGATTTATAATCTCTCTGTCTTCCCATCTGCCTATGAACATGGTCAGGTCTTCCCTATGGGGGAGGGGAAACAAACAAACAAACAGCAAATAATAACTGTTTCCTTTCTATCAAGGATAGAACAGTGTTATGCTTGAAAATATTTATGAACTGGCTCTCTGAAAATGCAGCATATATTTCATCTACTTAATTCTTATTTTCTTTATCCCTTTCTTAAGTCAAGACAATCAGCAAATCAATACAATCCTAATTTATATCATTTGCCAGTGTCTGAAATGTACATATTCAAATTGAAAATTTAACAATTGGCTCTTGCAAGCTGTTTCGAGCTGACTGCAGCACACCCAGGAGACGAAGTCTTTAGAGGGTGAGAGTAAATATGTAAAGAATGCTTGGGACCCAAGATTCAACTTTGAGGCACTCTGGAATTCATAATCATACTGTCTCAAAATCAGAAGGCCCCTCACCGGCTATTTAGTACAATGCATTAAGAAGCATGTTACAGTGAAAAGTCATAGGGGCTGGATTCAAATCCTGTGTGACACAAAACTGTATAAACTTTGCCACATCACTTAACCTCCTTGGCCATTAGGTTTCTCTCTGTAAAATGATGGCTTTGGACCAGAACTCTTCTGGGTCCGCTTCCAGCTTTTGAGCTATGTTTTTACTTCTTAACAATCATCTCCTCTAACAAAAATTCCAACAAGTGCCAAGTTTTGCTATGGTTCTTTCCTCTTACTTTATTATAGTTTCTGTGTAGATAGATTTCCAGGAACAAAACAAGATACTTCATTCATTAGACATTTAACAAAAAAGGAGAGATTTACTTATCCCTAGCTGGAGAAGTATATTGAACAAGCATAAGTTTTGCAGATTCCTCAAGGTGATTTAGTTGATCAAATGTCCCTTGCATGCAATACTCATTACAATCTACCATTCAAGCAATGGAAATCTCTTGGTGCTCTCTGTGGCTTCTTTGTATTCAGATGACAATCAAGTGATGTCAGTAACCTGAGCCTTTAGTCCCCTAAACCAACTAAGCTTCAAGGATAGTCTCAATATTTTGTTTAGGAAGCCTATCTATGAAAGCATAAAGTTATTGGCATCTATTCTGCTTGAAAGAGAAATTGTATCATTAGCATCTCAGGTCCTTGAGGAACTTTGACTTTCTTTAAACAAAATTAAAGGACATATAGTGAATAGAGTGCTGGGATAAGTGTTTCAGTTCAAGTTAGGTTGGTCAGGCTTCAAATTCCACCTCTGATATTTAATAGTTGCCTCTGTAATTTCTCTCTTAAGCCAATACCCCTTTCAGTCTGAACTAGAATGAATGTTGGGTGTGGTCACTATATTGATTAAGTTATGGGTACTTCAGATATTTGAATAATTGTAAATATTTTTAAAGTAGGTAAGAAAGAACTAAATGTATTTCCAAAATATTTTATTATATTTCCTGCAACCCTTCAAGAACATAGAGATTTGTGGCTTCTGTTAATTTATACAATGTTATTCTACAAAGGCAATAAACTATAAAGTCACGTATTTACTTTTCTGTGGACATATTGTTTCCCCCAGAAAAAAAGGCTCCTTGAGGACAAGGAATATTTCTTCTTTGTTCTTTGTCCCTTAAAAAAGCAAGCACTTAATGAATGCTTGTTAAATTTATCTGAATTAATTATTCATGGAAAAAAAGACTAATTATGGGAAAGCAATATTATATATTGAAATAAATTTTATGTAATGTAATACAGAAGACAGAATAATAATTGAAAGTTGTATAAAACTTTGGAATTGCTATATTCGACCTATTTAACCTTGTTAAATAGGTGTAGATAACATTACCTCTAAAATGTAGATGAAGAAACTGAACCATTTAGGATTTAAGCAACTTTTCAATAGTCAAACAAGTTTCAAATATTCTGGAGCTGGCTTAAATGGCTCCTAAAAGCTAATTGTTAAATTTGCTGTGTATTTACACTTTTTAAAGGCAAAATCTTTTGTTGATTGTATAGATTGAAGAAAGTGATAGAGAAAATGTTAATAAGGTAGATTGGACTTAAAACTGACTCTCCAGGATGCCAAACTGGGTTTTCTTGGCAAAGATACTGGAGTGGCTTCTCTAGATCATTTTACAAATGAGGAGCTGAGGCAGGGTCACACAGCTAGGTAGCATCTGAGGCCGTATTAGAATCCAGGTCCTCCTGACTCTAGGGCCAGTACTCTGTCTACTATTCCAACTATTTGCCTAGAAATATATCAAGCATATTTTAAAAATAGATCTGATTGGTAAACAATACAAGCACATCCTTCAGTGTAGTAAATGTTGATGACATTCAAATTCTCGTCTTCCTGATTCAAATTTTGATAGCCTAGACTTGGTTTTTCCTTGGATTCGCCCATTCATCTCCAAAACTACTCACATTAAATAAAACTTAGAGCAATGAAATATAACAGTTGTACCTGAATGTACATGTAAATTCATGGCTTAGTTAAGTTATTGCTTCTTTCATGAATTTAGATCTACTTAACTAGCTTTTATTTTTTTCTCTACCATATCCCTCCAGCATTGTTTTTGCCACCCCTCCACCCATAATACTGTTTTGTATTCTGGCTTGTATTATGATTATTTCTCTTCCTATCTTGTTTTGCTTTTGTTAGACAGTAAACTCCTTGAAGGTAGGCATGTAGTAACCTAGTTAAGTACCTTAGCTATTACTAGTTAAGTACCTTAGCTAAATACCATAGTTATTACACATTAATTATTCAATTGAACTGAATGAATGCATTAATAGAATTTGTGGGAGTTTTTTAATTCAGTATGTTTACTGAGTCAATTTAAGTTGTGAATAGGCACAATCAGTGGGGGAAAACATGTAAATAATAGGGATAATTCATTGAATAAAATAAAGAATATTTTCTAAACAGTCTACAAGTCAACTATATTAATCACGGAGAATACTGGAGTAGTAGATGGGGAACTGAGCCTGGATTCAGGAAACCTTGAGTTCAAGACTAGCCATAGAAACTTAGCAACTGTGTGATCCTGGCAAGTCATTTAACCTCTTTGATTCAATTTCCACAAATGTAAATGAGGGATAACAATAGCATTTAAATCTCAGTATTATAAGAATCAAATGAAATATTTATAAAGTTAGAGTAAAAATGGTGGAGAAGATGGAACACCTCAGCTGAATTCTCTCAATAATACCTCCAAGCAACTTTAAAATAATACCTCAAATCAAATTCTGGAGTGACTAGTTGAATAATGAAACAATGGGGTGAGACATTTTTCCAGACCAAGACGATTTAGGAGATTAGCAGGAGATGTTTGTGAAACTGGAGAAGTGGGGACTGGTGGGGCATAGCCTGCAGCTCATGTTGTGGCAGTACCAGCAGGGGGCCTTGGAGGTGGTTGTAACAGTAGCAGCAGCCACTTCAGGAACTCTCAGCCCAGAGATGGCAAGAGGTCAGAAAATTGGTTAGAAAGAGAATACATATGACCCTTTGCCAGCACTGAGGGCAGAACTTTGTTGAATTGCATGTATATAGTTCCAGGGCAATGATCAGCACCAGCTCTTGCATGTTTCATGGAGCAGGGGACCCTGGTCACAATTTCAGAATGGAGAAGAGTACTTATGGCTCCTCAGAAGAGAGAAGGGGCCCTGGTTTCAGTTCTAAAAAGAATTTAAAAAGCAGAAATCTTGTTATTGTGGCTGCAGAACAGGTGACTTAGTCACAGTTCCATGGCGAAGAGGAGAACTAACATTTTTGGCTCCAGGGGAGCAAGATCCCTTCTTGTGTAAAGACCAGATCATAGTCCAGGAGAGAAGTGACCGCACCTTTTCTAGGATCATGTTACCATGGAAGCACTGAAAACTTACAGACCCCCAGGACTAGATCTGTAAACAGCAGCACAAAAAATGTGAAGCTTGGAACAGTGTCCTCCCCACTAGGGGAGCAGAACTCAACTTTAAAATAACATTAAAAGCCAAGAGATAGTTGGGAAACATGAACAAACAACAAAAAGAACTTGACCATGTGTAATGGTGATCAAGATGGGGCTTTCTGTTCTTATCTTAAATGCCTTTAATGATTCTGACCTTTGTTCGAATGGGGCTGGTAAACTGGTATCTTGTCTTGGAATATTACTCAGCATTAAGACAACTGGGAGTCATTGACTGTAAACCCTGTATGTGGTAGTACTAGGAATTAACTAACTTTCCAATACCATAAATGGGACTTCTCACTGTTCTTTGCTTGAGTGCTTCTAGCACTGAGGTTATCAAGTGCCCCAGGGCCCTGAGAGGGGTATATAAGATCCGAGGTTTGAATTTTGGAGGTACACTCACTGGAAGTATGAGAGCAATAAGACTCTGGGCAAGCCGTTGAACCCCACACCCCCAGCTTTGTAATCCAGACAGATAGATATTAGTGTTTCTCTGGTAACTATGAATTGTGATTTGAATCAGAGAAGGTTGGTCTGTTGATGTTTGAAATTTCTGTTTGTATTTGCCTTGAAGTTCAGGGGGCTGATCTTTTCCCCCAACTAAGCGAATGGTATGTGTATGTTTGATTAAACTGAGATTGTTAACCCCTTAAAGTTGCTGTCCTTAGAAAAGCAGATCAAAGAACCTGTGTTAGTGGCCTTCTGTGTGCTTTTTGTTAGTTTTACACAGCAACAGTAGCAGCTAGCAAATTGTTGCTCCACCATAAAAATAATTACTATGATGAAAGAGATCAAAACATAAACTCAAGTGAAGACAATCATATCAAAATAGCTACAAACAAAATCTCAAAGGGGAAAAAGTAAGTGAATAGGACACAATCTTAGCAAGAATTGCTAGAAGATTTAAAGAAAGAAATAACAGTGGTAGATGAGAAATTGGCAAAAGAAATGAGAAGAGTGCAAGGAAATTATGAAAAAGAGAATGGATTGATAAAAGAAGTACAAAAAAACCGAAGAAAATAACACCTTAAAAAGCAGAATTGGCCAAAAGAAAAAAAAGAGGTACAAAATCTTACCGCAGAAAATAATTCCTTAGAAATTAGAATTAGGCAAATAGAAGTTTGTAACTCAAAAATTAAAATGAAGTCAAAAGAATGAAAAATAGAATAAAATGTGAACTATCTCATAGGAAAAACAACTGGAAAACAGATAAAGGAAAGACAATTAAAAAAAATATTCAACTACCTAAAACCATGACAAAAACCATCTAGACATCATAGTTTATATATATATATATATATATATATATATATATATATATATATATATATATCCATAACTTATAACCAGAGGGAAAAGTAGAAAATAAAGTTAAAGTGACTTTCCCAGCATCGTAAATGCAGATACAATGCCTTAAAGTTTGTCAAGCACATTAAATTATTGAGTCCATTAATTTGTCTGACCCTCATAACAATGTTGTAAAGTATGTACAGTGGAGAGGAGTATGTTACAGTGGAAGAAATTTATCCTTACAAATGTTGAATACCATACTCATGATTGTGTAGTTAGATGGGGTCTGAGTCAGGATTCAAATCCAAATTTTTCTAACTCTTAAGTATATTATTCCAGGTAGTCTCTAAGGTTTACAAAGCATTTTCCTAAAAAAAAAATAACCCTGGAAGATAAACACACACACACACACACACACACACACACACACACACACACACACACACTCTAATTTAACATACTAAGAATTGAAAATTTAGACTGGTTAAGTAACCTGCTCAATGCTCTATAACTAGTAATTGTCAGAAGCAAGATTTGAGCTCAACTCAACTCTAAATCCATCACTCTAGTTACAACTCTAGCCAGAGAATGAAAGGGAAGGTGTGTATAGGAGAAGGCGGAGGAGGTTAAATTGCAAAGTAAAAGGTTTTTTGAAAATGTCTCAAACTCCCAGAAATACATTACTGATTCATTTATTTGTTGTTAATCAGAATACTTACAGGATTCTAAAAATGTCACATATATAGTCATCTGGTGCATCTGTTGTCTCTAGATAAGTTTTCCAGTTAAAGGGACATCCTGGTAGAAAAGAATCTCCATGAAAACAGGAATAATTTTATCTGTATCATGTATAATATCTTGCACATAGTGGGTGCTTAATAAATACTTGCTGAATGAATTAATTTAATTTGAAAAGGAAATGAATTAGGGTTTCAACCTTTTTCCATAGCCAGTTCCAACACTTCATAGCCCATACTCTCAGGAAATTTGGCCTCTCTTTCTGTTGTAATTTAAAGTGATTTCCTCTTGCATACTTCCCAGCAGGGAAGCATGGAGAATAATTGGCTGACATTCATCTTTACTATAGTATTCCTTTGTATATCTGAAGGCTGAAAGAGCTGATGAAACTGACTCTTATTCCTTACTTGAATAATCTCAGTTCCTTTACTAACAACTTCAGTATGTGTGGTTATAATAGTTGGAAACGAGGTATTTGTCAGAATATTATGGTGAGGGGGGCAGGGAAGAAAAGCCTATAATTCTATTTGAACCACTTCAAGCCTAACAAAGATGATATATATTTGACCTTTCCACAAACTATGCCCTTTCTTACCCTATTCATCAACATACCTATAATCCACCTTCTGCCTTTTCCTGAATATAAACTGCATATGAACAAAGGGAAATAGTCAAAAATGTAATTAAATTATAGAGTGTGAAGCTGATATAAGGTCAGGTAATGCCGTATGTCTCTGGATCTATGTGGTAATAATGGTCCATAGTTTCAAACCATTTCATAGATGAAGCATTATTAGATTTAGATTATGTCAGTGGTATTTATGAAACCCAATTCTGCTTCTTTTGAAGGAGAGATGATACAAATGAGCAGTCAGGAAATGAACTCTTAAATTAAAGATCACTCACAGGAAGAGCCTAGAGACAATTCCATTGACACAGACAATTCCCTGGACCATTGTATGCTGCCACAACTAGCTGCATGTACTAGCCTTATGTCTCAAGGCAGATGAAAATTGAAATATACAAGTTTTTCAAGTTTCTCTCTAGGTGCCTATAATTTTACACACATGTAACTGACTAATACATAGTATTGGGGGAAACCCTGAGAAGGAATTTTACAAATGTAGTAGTGGATAAAAATAACAATTTTACTTAAACTAAACCTGTTTATTCAATGCCATCTTAACTAAATTACCTAAAAATAACTGAATTAGGGAAAAAAAAAACAATAACAAAATTCATTTGGAAGAAAAAAATAGTCTGGATTATCAAAGGACCTAATAAAAATGTAAAGGAGGTATAGCAGTATCAGATCTTAAAACTATTCTATAAGTCTGTAATGATCAAAACTATCTGATACTGGCTAAGAAATAGAAAGGAAAATCAGTGAAACAGTAGACATACAATTTACAGCAGCAAATAAATACAGTAACCTTGGATTTGACAGGTACAAAGGCTTATTTTGGGGTGATAAGAATTCATTATTTGGTAAAAATTATTGGGAAAACTACACAACAGTCCAGAAGAAATTGGACAAAGTCCAGTATCTTATACCATTTACCAAAATGATAACACGACCATTATATAAAGAGAAATATTGCACAAACATTGCAAGAACATGGAATATATTACCTATTAGACATGCATAGGCCAACACTTTATGAATAAACAAGTGACAGAGAAAAGTGTGAGGTGTAAAGTGGATAATTTCAATCAAATTAAATTAAAAACAAAGTTTTGTACAAATAAAATAAATCTAGCCAAGATCAGAAGGAAAGTAGAAAATTGGAGAAAAAATTTAGATAAAAGTCCCATATCTAATATATAATAAATTTTGTCACATCTATAAGAACATGAGTTATTCCCCAATTGATGAATTTTCAAAGGATATGAACAGGCAGTTTTCTTATGAATAAATTTATAGTTATGTAAAAAAATGTTCTAAGTCATTATTGATTAGAGAAATACAAATTAAAAGAACCTTGAGATATCATTTTATGTCTATCAAATTGGCTAAAAAGATTGAAGAAGAAAATGACAAATGTTGGAAGGGATATGGAAAAACTGGGGCACTAAGGCATTGTTGGTGGAATTGTGAATTGATACAACCATTTTGGAGAGCAATCTATAATTATGCCCAAAGATTTATTAAGCCTCATATACACTTTGATAACTACGAGATCTGTTTCCTAAGATGATTAGGGAAAATGGAAAAGAACCTATATGTTCTAAAATATTTATAGCAGCAATCTTTGTCATGACAAAGAACTGGAAATTGTGGGGATGCCCAATGAATGGGGAATAGCTAAACAAGTTGTGGTATATGATTGTGATGGAATACTAATGTGCAATAAGAAAGTATGAGCTTGATGATTATAGAAAAAATATTGATAAACTTGCATGAAATAATGAAGAGTGAAATGAGCAGAATCAAGAGAATATTGTATACACTAATGACAGCATTTTGTCTTAAGAACAACTTTGGGTGACTAAGTCATTTTGACTATTATTAATGCCAAAATTACCTGTAAAGGACATATGAAGAAAGATTTTCTCTGCATCCAGAGAAAAAAACTAAAAAATAAAAACATGTATAGAATGTTTTGCAAACACACACACACACACACACACACACACACACACACTCACGTTTGTGTATAATGGTTGCCATCTCTAGTGGGGGGGGGGGAGGGAAGAACAAGAGGTGTAAATATAGCTACATGATAACCTCATTATATATTTAAAAGGAATAGCAAGTTGTACATAATAGATTTTCAGTTTCATGTAAAAAATGATACTGGATAGAGATATAAAGGATTAGATAATATATTTAAATTGATTTTATTTCCATTACTTATCCAAAAAATTGTCAAAGACATGTGGTGGAAATCATCTATAATGATTTACTTCAGGTCAAGGCTATATCACATACATAACAAAAGTTGTGTTAAACACTTAAGATCCCTGAATATTTACAAAACATGGATGATCAAACTTAACTGGCTTTTTATACAGATGAAAACTCTAGCGAAGTTGTCCATTTTGTAAATGTTAGCGCTAACCTTCACAAACTATCTATAGGATTTGATTTTGCTAATCTGCCTCACTTCCTGCATACTCTTGTTTTGTTTTGTGTGATACAGCTCTCTCCTGATTTTCTTCTTACATGTCTGCTCCTTCACATTTTTCTGTGATAGTATCTGACACTTAGTAAATACTTATTATTTGAGTATATAATATCCAGGCTCCATTATTAGATGGCTCTTTTTGCCATGGTTGATGCTTCTGCCCGCTCCTTTCATCCCATCTCTTTCTTTTTTTTAGCTCATTTATTTCCTTCTTTCTAATCTTCAGTGTCTCCCAATTTTATCATTCTTTCTCTAGTTCCATCAAAAATGTTCAAGTTTTAGATTACATCCAGTCTCATACATAATTTCTTTTCATGCACTCAGAAGCCAAGCCAAGCTGATTTTTCTGTTTCTCTCACACAATGTTACATCTTGCATCTCTGTGACTTTATAATGTTTATCTTCTATTCTTTAATTTCACTATCTCCTCATCATGGTCTCATAAAATTCCTCTCTTCTTCCAAGATGCAGACCCAGTACCACCTTCTATATGAAGCCTTTTCTGATTCATCCAAATGCTAGTGTCAAGCCTCCCTAAATGCCTTGTATTTATTATTATACTTCTTATATTCTGTGAACACACACACACCCACACACATACACACACACACATGCATGCATGTGTGCACACATGTGCACAAGCAAGTTTTCTTCCCTGAAAGACTGCAAGTTTCTAGAGAATAAGGATCCTTCCTTCCTTCTTGTGTCTATTTTACAAGTGCTTAGAATATTTCCTGACATCCACTAGGCACTTAATAAATGTTTGTTTGTTGATTGATTGTTAATTTGAGACTAGATGATACTACATGATGAGGAGAGACTTATGGGAAAATATGGAACTCTAAATACTAGTTGAAATTTGGGATTCTGGGTTTTACCCCCTTCCATGCTCCATGATGCAGAGTTCTGATAGAATTTATGATTTTTATAACTACTTTTTTTTCTTTAGCTTTACCTGCTTTCTTTTGCCAAAGAGTAATTTGGTCATGAAAATTTGTATGATGGCAGGACCTAGTCTTTAGAGTATCCTTGGATTCCCCCTTTTTTGTGGGCTATGCAGAGTACATGTGGATATAGGCATGGTAAACATTTGTTCACTAAAATATTAACTGAAAAAATGTACATGACAAGAGGCATAAATAGTATTATCAAAGAAGTGATTGATCAGGAAAAAAGTACTTTGAACACGGACTATGAGGATTGGTGAGAACATGATATCAAGAAGTCTCAAGTGAAATACTCAACACATTAACTAGATCTCCATAGTAAGGTTTATAGGACAACAAGGATCAGATTCATATAGAATACATACAGAAATAGATACTGAAAGGATGACTATGAGTTGTATTCTGGACCACAGGAGGGAATAATCACATATATGAGATTACAGATCAATCAAATTACTGAAGAAGCCTTATCGCAATTACTGTTAGTATGATATGGTAAAAAAAAGAGTCTTTAGAGAAATTTCCTGTAGTGATCATAGATAGGATCTATTTTTTGCATACATATGCGTAACTAGACAATATACAGTTGAGAAATATATTTAATTACAAAATAAAGTTTCAAATAATACTCCTAACTGATGCCCCCTCTCAGGTGCCCTCAGATTTTTCTGTGCTGTTGGTACGATTTACATACATGCCTCTTGCATATGCTATTTCTGTCCCAAAAGTGATCATTGACAATTTTCTAGTCTACTTCCATCCCTCCCGTAAACTATATGAGTCTGAACATTGCATTTGAGATTGTCTATGATTATGATTTGTCTAAAAACTTGTAATTTCTCATTTTGAAGCTGATATCAGTAAAAGAATATTGATATTTTAATAAAAAGAGAAAAATTCTTTTGCCGTTGGGAATATCTCAAGATCATTGAAAGTGCAGGATAAATTCTTGAATTTCATCCCACCTAATGCAGTGAGTACAAATCCTACCTCAAACATTAGATTTATGACCCTAGGCTTCACTTTCCTTCTTTGTATAGATTGGATTTGGTAACCTTTAAGTCCTTTTCCATGTCTAAATCTGATTCTATTATCTGTCCTCCAGTTAAGTATTAATTGCTTTAAGAAATGAATATAAGAAATAACTTGTCCAAAGAGCACAAGATCAACAGTTTTGACATTCATTGTTTATGTTTTTCATACACACAAAATGCATAAATATATTCCATTTTAAAGAAAAAAAATGCTTTATAGCAGGTCAGGGTGGGGGTCAGGTTCAAATTTTACCTAAGGAGTAAAATTTCAGGTCATCTTTCTGTGACACAGAGTCATTGAAAAGCCCATCAACACAGAGCTGACATGTTTGTTGATGACTCAGGAGGCCCAGGAGGTCCAGTCTCTCAAGAGCTGTATTGGTTTCACAGTTTAACACTTGTACAAACCTACTTTTGTTGAGAAAAGAAAAAGAAAAAAAAGATTTGAAAATCAGGAATTTGGTTTATTCAACTTACCACCCAAGGAAACACATGGTCCAGGTGAAAAGAGAGGAGGGAAAAGTCTAGTTACTTTTTCATCCATCATCGGATTGAAATGTAAAATGAATTAGATATACTTTGGGTCATTATTGCCTGCTCTGTGATAATTTCATATGGTCTCTTGCATTAGAAGCTGTTTCACTGAGAGGAAATGTTTGCCAAGACATTGGGATTATCTTTCCCTTTCTAATAAACTGCCAGGAGAGCTATAAATGCTTAGCTACTGAAAGCAGATTTTAGTTGTATGTCAGCTAAAGACTGCTACTTACTAGGAAAATACACACACACACACGCATACACACACACACACACAGGAGTAATGGTGGGCAGATAGAGATATCTCCACAGTCCCATGGTTCCTAACTTAGAGAACATTAGCAACTGAATTCTACCTATATCATCAGAAGTCTAGGTTCTCATTCAAAATATTGCTCTTTGATGTTTAAATATAGAAATATAGTTAATTAACCTTAAAGTAATGGTTACCACAAGTGGACATTCTACTTATGAAATAATATCATGAAATCCGTTATCTCCTTTTTTTTGTCTGTGGTTCATTAATTCTTCTGTTTATACCAGCAAATTAATAAACTCATAATACTGACTTAGACCATTGTGGGCACCCATCGACTTTGTGTGGTGTCCTTTAATAAATCATTGAACTTGAAGTCAGGAAGACCTGAAGTCCCATCTCTGTTATACCCACTAGCTGAGAGACAGTTGCTGAGGCAGTTAATCTTGTCTGAACCTCAGTTTCCTTGTATATAGAATGAGAATGATAATATCTGTAGCACCTGGTCTACAGCACTGTTGTAAGCCTTAAATTAAAACAGATAAGATCGTAAGGTGTTTTGCAAATCTTGAAGTACTACATAAATATTTAGGCTGTTATTGTTGTTGTTAATATATATTTAAAAGACATTGCAAACTTTGTAGTAATATGCAAGGGTCAATAACTAGTTTTTTTTAATTTTCTGCCTCATCCATAGACTAGTCTGACCCACATCAAGGCTCTAATACCAGAGAGGAAATATAATGAAAGATTGTGAATAGGTTGTAAAGTGGATAGATCTGCTGGGCCTGTTATTGGGAGAAAACACAGTTCATTCATTCATTCATTTATTTTTGGAGTGAGATTTATTTAGTATTTTATTTTTCCAAAAATTATATATAAAACCATTTTAACATGCATTTGAAAAATTTTGAGTTTCAAATTCTCTACTTGTCTTCCCTACCCCTTCATTGAGGAGGCCACAATTTGAAATAGGTTGTACACGTGCAGTCAGGCAAAATATATTTCCATATTACTTGTGTTATGAAAGAAAAAGATCTAAAGAAAAAAAGAAAAAGAGTATGCTTCGATCTGAAATTGGACTATGTCAGTTCTTTCTCTGGAGGTCGATAGAATTTTTCATCATGAGTCCTTTGGAATTGTCTTGGATGATTGTATTGATGAGAATAGCTACTATTCACAGCTGAACATCATACAATATTGCTGTTACTGTGTGCAATAATCTAAGTCTGCTCCTTTCATTTTGCATTGGTTGATGTCTTTCCAGGTTTTTCTTAGAGCATACACAATAATATGCCATCTCAATTGTATACTGCAACTTGTTTACTTGTTCAGCCTTTCCCCAATTGATAGGCATTCTCCCAATTTCCAGTTCTTTGCCATCACTAAAAGAGCTGCTATAAATATTTTTGTATAAATAGGTCCATTTCCTTTTTTTTTTTATCTCTTTGGGACACAGACCTAGTAGTGGTATTACTGAGTCAAAGGGTGTGCATGGTTTTGTGAAAATGAAGTTTAAACATAGAAGCAAATGTCAAATCATTTGAGGAGGCCACCATCAACAAAGGGAATATAGGAGAGGACTTGAACTGAGCTTTGAAAGGAACTGGCTATTCTAAGGGGTCAAAGCAGGGGAAAAGTGCATGGTAAGCATGAAGGCATAGCTTCTTGAAAGGCAAGGCAGTGGGAGATAGAATGATGAGTTGTACAAAAGAGGAAGCAGAGTTCAAAGAAATTATGCAAATAGTTCAAAATCACAGAGATTGTAGTAGATAGTGAGCTGAGATTTGAACTCAGGTCTTTGTACTCCAAATTTCAGACTGCATTGTTTCATTCATCCTTCAAAATAATTGTTTTTAGCATCAATGAATGGATGTTCTTGGGTGTTGGTGAAATGTGAACATTTTCATCAGCAGTATCTATGGCCAACTCTTTCAAAGAACCTACACATTTCTGGGGAGCTGTCAGCACTCTCTAATTATAGCTCCAAAGTCCTCAGGAAAACTAGATGAGGGAACAAATTACATTCATAAAGATTTTCTCACAATTGCCTTTTTTTCCACTCTCATTCCTCCCCCATCTCCTTTGGCTTTGAGGCATTGCTGACAGTTTGGCTTTGCGTTAACTTCACATTGGTAGGAAAATGTGCCTGCATTTGCATTTGTTGATGTCTTTTGTTTTATTTCCTTGACCCTCCCCTAGCCCTCAGCTGCAGGCTACCTTGCCATGAAACCATTGCTGAAAAAGAGAAGTGTTGTCTCAAAAAGCTGTCTATTGAGGACTAGCAATGAAAACTGAGGGCAAAGGACACCAGGCAAAGGCCAATCAGCAGAGAGTTCAACATCTTCTCTGTTTGTCATCATTTATCAAGTGCCTTTCTCCTCTCCTCACCCACAGTTTTTGGCATACACCCTCTTGTGGGGTGACCCCAATGTTGATGATCTGCTAACTTCTGCCTTGTGTGCCTGATGAATCTCAGCTGCTGCCAATAATGACTCTGGTAGCCCAACAAGAAAATTCTCACTTCTCTCATCTGAGTTCTGCATGTGTTTTTTTTTTTTAAATTTAAGAATGGTTTTGTTCTGAGTTTTCTTCAGGCAGAAGAAATATGAAGTTCTGAAATGTGCCATAACTTATTAAAAGCTATCTGATTAGAAACAAAAAAAAAAGTTAGAGATGAGTACTTTAATCAAAAAAAGTAGAATTTTGTTAATGACTTTAAAATTGGATACTCTCATGGAGACAAGAATGAGGGCAAGAGAATCAAACAATTGGTTCTTGGGTCACATTATAAGCAGATGCAGTCCAGGCATGGGTGATGAGGCATTCTGTCACTCAGGATTCCTTTGGGGTTCATATTGGATTTTATCCATATAACTGAGATGCCTTACTTTCATTTAGTTTCATAAATACTGAGAGAACTCATAGAAACTTCCATTTCTCATTTAATATATTCTCATTCATATATTTCTCTCTCTGCCATGCCTCTCTCTTTGAGACTCATTCTCATTCTCCCTCTCTCTCTTTCTCCTTCTCTCTCTCTCTCTCTCTCTCTCTCTCTCTCTCTCTCTCTCTCATCTGTTTCACTCTTAACCTCCAATTTCATCGATGTGGGTAATTCTCACTGGAAACACAGAAATTTCCATTACCAATGAAGATCAACAACTCATCTGAATTTCTAATCTTAGAGAGTTTCCTGAGATACTGCAGGGTAAAAGGACGTGTCCAGTGCCACATAGTCAGAGTGTCTTGGAGGCAGAACTTGAACCCAATTCTTAATACTTTAAGGTTGATCTGGAGCCACTCTAGAACACACACTTCATTCAAGGGTAGGGGATTAATGGAATATTATGGAATGCATTTTTGAATTTCATATAAATATAGATTATATCTAGATGAAAACAGCTCAATGTTGAACTGTTCTCCAAATGATAGACAGTACTACTTAGTTTCCAATTCTTTAGTAAAACAAAAATTTGTTGTTGTTAATAACAGTAATAATTAGTAATAATGGTTCTTTGTATGTATTTCCTTTCCCTCTTTCTTTGATCCAATGGTGGTGATCTGGGGATATGAGCCAACTAGTGGGATAGGTAGGTCAAAGGGCATACAGAATTAAGTGACTTTTTAAATATAATTCTAAATTTCCTTCAAGACTTAAGTCAAATATTACTATCTATTCAAAAGCTTTTGTTTTCCCTCAGCTATTAGTGCATTCCTTCTCAAAACTATTTTTATTCATTTTGCTATGTAAAGCTCCATCTTGGCTCATTACTCCCCCAATTCAAAAGTTAAGGTCCTGCAGAAAGGAAGCTGCTACCTCACATTCTAATTATAACCATTGTGGGTAACTAGCATCTTAAAAATGTGACTACTGGAACCCTCCATTACTATTTAGTCAGTAGATGCAATTAACTCTTAACAAAGGCATTTTACTTAAATGGTATAGCAAGAACAGCAATTAGGAAACATTGCTTCTATAAACTTGAGACACAGTCTCCCACTGTTATACACACGGTCTGTGGGGGAAAGGGACAATGATGCATGTATGTGGAACTCATGTGGTCAATGATACTCACAACACAAGAGCTACACAGCCTCAATTTCTTTTTTTTCTCCTAAACTTCCCTCACAAAGTTTACCACTGCTCTGCAGATGTGCTAGATGGTTTACTCTACTGCTAGGCTGAGCTATTCTACTTTTAGGCCAACATACTCTGTTGTAAGCTGGAATAGCATCTCACAGGGCAACATTCAGGTAGCTCTGATGGACTTCTTTTTTTTTTTGAGGGGGGAAGGCAGGGCAATTGGGGTTAAGTGACTTGCCCAAGGTCACACAGCTAGTAATTGTATCAAGTGTCGGAGGCTGGATTTGAAGTCAAGTCCTTTTGACTCCAGGGCCAGTGCTCTACTCATTGTACCACCTAGCTGCCCCATGATGAAGTTCTTTACCTGTTCCACTATTAAGGTGAGCAATTCTGCTCAGCTGTTCTTGCTCCTTCATGACAGCTATGTGGCTACTTTTTCCTTCTTAGATTTCAGCAGATGCCCTCAGAAAGAGCCCATTATGCTCCTTCAGAAAGAGCACAGATCTTTAAGATTCTTAGCTTGTCGTTAGCATCAATCTCTCCTCAAACTCTGCTTCATCAGGAAAATTGTGAGTTTCTTCTTCTTGCTTATGTATATGTATATGTATATATACATACATACATACATATATATATACATATATATATATATATATATATATATATATTTAGTTGCAGTGAATGAGTAGGCATGGAGGAATTGTGATCTTTATTATTGGAGGGCATACCTGTAATGACTAGACTATAAGTTCATTGGAATGTTAGAGAAATATAGTAGAGCTGTTATCTTGGTCTAGCAGCATGGATTCCAATCATTCTGTCCACCATTTTACCTCAGCCAGCTTCCTGTGCCTCTCAAGCCTGAATGAATGAAAACAACACCAACACTTGTTATTATGTGCCAGGCCTCACGCTAAGCAAATATCAAAGGAAACACGTGGCTTTTCCTACTGAGGATTTCTCTATAGTCAATTGTGCCATGATGATAATTTCATTTTCATGAACTCATTCCTAATAGTATGCAATGAGTAGGACAACATTTAGGAAACTTTAATCAGCCGTCCTTCATCCTGGTAACTAGAAGAGTTTATGCAATGAAGATCTGAAGGAAACCCAATTACTTCATTTTTCAGGTAAGAAAACTGAATTGCCCAAGATCAGACAAGTAGTTAGGGACAAATCTGAGACTTGAATCTGAGACAGATTTTTTTCCCCAAATCTATTGTCTAAAGAAGATTTTTAAAGCATATTTAACTTTGAAACACAATTACTAGCTTTTGGCATTCTAAAAAGTCAGAGACATCTCACTTTTCATTAGAGGTTTAAATAAATGGTGTAGGTTTTTAAAAATTATGTTTTTTGATTCATTTTGACAGATTTTTGAGATAAGGATTCTTTTTGGTTAGAGATTATGTTTTTGAATTTTGATTTTTTTTCCATTGTGACTTAAATTGTTAAAAAATATTCTGGGGAGTAGTATTTTTCAGGGGCACTGTGTACATTTGCCATTAAAATCCATACCCTTCTCTGAATCTTATTTGTATAAAAAAGTTATAAATGTATCATACTACTGATGTACTGAGAAAAACCATATTGAACTGATTCCATTAAAATAGATGTGGCAAGAGAGACAGTTAGTTATTTTTGCTGTTATTATTTTTATTGGATTTCTGTCTGTGATTTCACTCATATAGATAATATCCATTGAAGCAATCTCCTTTACCAACAGAGATTGATAACTTTGCAACTGTTTGGTCTTAAAGTGTTCTCTAGGGGCACAGAATGGTCAAATTACTTGCCCAGAGACAGCCAATACTTGCCAAAGACAATACTGGAACACAGGTCTTCCTGAGGATGAGGCAAGTTTTCTGCCAATTATGCTACCCTTTCTTGACAGAGAGACAATTATTCTAAAGGCAAAACAATGCAGTGTGTGTGTGTGTGTGTGTGTGTGTATGTGTGTGTGTGTGTTTGTGTTTCTGTGTATCTAAATCTTCTTTGTCTGGGTTAGATAAGAGTGAAGAAAGGAATTGCTTGATTCCCACCCCTTTCCTATGTTCTCATATTACAATTACAAGAAATAATATTTCTCTCTTCTTCATTTTTCCTAATGCATTTCTTTTTCTACCCCTTTCTTTCTTCTTCGAAAAAGCAAGTTAAGTCCATTCATATGACTTGTGTTTGTCTTTCTTTACTCCTTCAGTGACCCTAGAGAACAGAGGGCATCTGAAGGAAAATTACTTTTCTCTCTCATCTATCAGCATGCACAACTTTAACATCATTTGTCTTATTCCAATTTTTCAAAAGTGTTTGCCCTTCTAGATTTCTCCTGTATCCTGTGTTATGGTTCCAAATCTTTTATTGAGCTACAGTATTTTCATCAGGAGTGCTTGAAAAGCTTCTAGTCTGTTAAAAGTATAGGTCTCCCTCACTAGGAAACTTAAACTCTTTAGCAATTCTTTTTGATTTTAAGCCTCTATCTTTTGCCTATTGAAATATATTATTTAAAAATTTCTTTTCTTTTATGGTACTTGTAGCATAGTCTTATGTGATTTTGACTCTTTGGTATTCACATATTTTCTTTCAAACTTCTCAGAGTGTTTTTCTCTGACCTCAACAACTATGATTTTAGCTATTATATTCTTGGGTGCTTTCAATTTAGTATGTCAGGATGTGACAGGTGGATCATGGTATTTTCACATTATTCTTCGGTTCTAATATATATGACTTTACTAATATGACTTACTGAAGCATGATATCCAAGGTAGTTGTTGTTGTTTGGTTTTAGTTTTCTGGATGTCTGATGGTTTTTAAATCATTATTCTTTGAACTCTTTCCTAGGTTTTTTTTTTATATAAAAATGTATTACTTGCATGAGATTTTTTTTAAAACCTTTCCTAGGCAATTTATTTTCTTTCCCACTTTCCTCCTCCAGAGCTATTATTTCAATTTTAATTTTTAAAAACTCTTGTTTATTTCATGATTCCATTTTTGGAGTTTTTGTGGCCGAGTCATTTTTCCCTGCTAAAAGTCTAATTGTATTTTCAGAGTTACTCTCCTTAAGGACTGTTGGTTCCATCTGTTTCCACTGAAAGCTGAAAAGTTCATTTGAGGATATTTTGCATTTGAAGTGATATCAAAACAATCCATTTTATGCAAAGCAGCAAACGTAAACATGTATCATGTTCAACACAATGTGCTTGCTTTTGAGGATAGAAAAACAAAATGAAAAATAATTCCTGCCTTTAAGAAGCTGACATTTTCCTGAAAGTATATAACCTGTAAACAAATGAATTAGAGACAGATAGATGGAATAATGGAAAGAGGGTTATGCTTACTAGCTGTGTGATCCTGGACAAGTCATCTAATATCTCTCACCCTCAGTTTCATAATCTGTAAAATTAGGATAATAACTTCATGTACCTCTCAGATTGTCATGAGGATCAAAGGGGATAATATATGTAAAGTACTCTGAAATTTTAAAACTCTATATAAATGGTAGCTATTATTATAATTATGATAAATGATTATGATTTGTTAGTAACATACAGTTGAACAATGTACTCCCATGGGTGCCAAGATGCAAATAAACAAACACAAATTTCATTTCTAGAAAAACTACATGAAGAGTATCCTGAAGACCTGCCTGACCATTTTAAAGAATACCATTTTCTGGAATGGTGTAGACAAAAATACAAGTACCAATGGGATGGAATAGAGTGCCAGAACATACTCCCAAATATTTGCTCCACATTGGCTTGGGTAGAGAGGTTGTAGACACTCTACCCATGCATGAAGGTGAATAGACTAACCACTGGGCTTTGGCCTGTTGGTAAGAAGGTTCAACCCAGGGCTCCTAGATTTAGTTAGATTCAACATATATTTCTCATATGTAAGATATGATCCTGGCACCCAGAAACTCAAGCATGACATATCCTAAAAACATATTTTAAGTCCCAGAAATTCATAACAAGCCAAGTAATAACCAATAAATCCAACAAAAAACTATGGTGATAATTTCTACCCCAGAAGTACCCAGAAATAGGAAAGTGTCCTTTCAGGAAACCTAGTGCCTGTACGTAGTCAGAGTTAGTGTGAGCAAACATTTATTAAGTGCTAGGCACTGTGCTCAGTGCTGTGGACACAAAGGAAAGTATGAGACAGTCCTTGCCTTCAATGAGCTGGCATTCTAATGGGAGAGGATAACATGTAAAAAGATGCTAACAAGGGAAGGAGACAAAGGTACCCAGAGAGAGAGGGTTCATGAAGTCTCACAGCTGGAATGGAAAATGATCTGAGGAAGTGTGAGTAATAGAGTTGATTTTATCTTTTAGGGTGATGAGTTTTTGGTGATCTTGCAGTTCAAGAGGGTGACTGAGTAGGAAATGATGAGGTGGATGCCCTGGGTTCCCTCCTCATATGTGCTCTGAGATGCCCCCCCCCATTTTCTCCAAACAAAGGGAGGGAAGAGTCTTGGGGCAGGGAGTATTGAGGAGGTGTGAACTCCAGAGTGTTCATTTTGCAGAATGATGAGATTTTGGGTAGTTGCTTTCCAAAGACAAAATTATGGAGCAGATCATCACATGTGGCACAAGGCTAGGTTATATAGCTTTAAAAATTAGGCCTTCACAAATGTTAACATTTATCTAGTCTTTTGGTTCAGAGGATAGAATGGTGGGCCTAGAGTCAGAAAGACTCATCTTGGTGAATTCAAATGTAGCTTATATTAGCTAGCTGTGTGACCCTGGGTAAGTCACTTAGCCTTATTTGCCTTGATTCCTTATCTGTAAATTGAGCTGAAGAAGGAAATGATGAATCATTCTGGTATTTTTGCCAAGAGAATTCCAAATGGAACCATAAAGAGTCAGACATGATGGAAACAACTGAACAACAAAACATATAGTACTTGGAGTTTTGCCAAAACACTTCATAAATGTTAACTCTTTTGACCCTCATAAGAACTTTGGGAGCTAGGTCATATTGTTATAACAATTTTACAAATGGGAAAACTGAGACACAGAGAGATATAAGTGACTTGCCCAGGGTCACACAGTTAGGAAGTGTCTGAGGCAAGATTGGAAGTCAGGTCTTCCTGACTCCAAGTCCCAAATACTATCCCCTCATGTCACTTAATCACTTCAAAAGCGGGGTCAGGGGGTAGGGCAATACTGTGTATGGTCAGGAGACCTGGGTTCTTGTTTGGGCTCCACCAATAACCTACAATGTGATCTTCAAGAAGTCTGGATATCCTAGAGTTATAGCTGACAGAGGGGCAGACCTCAGAGGTCATGTAATTCCAACAACTTAATTTTACAGATAATTAAACTGAGGCCCAGAGAATTTGCCTAAGGAAACACAGGAAATAAGTGCCCAAGCTGGGATTGGAATCCTGGTCCTCTCCGCATCCAATGCCCTTTCCAGAACACATGCATTCATGCACACATACATGCATACATACATACACACACGTGTAAATCATCAGTACTTCATTTTAATCCTCAATAAAATGGGTAGGTGACTTATATACTCTCTAAGGTCCCTTCTATCTCTGCCCCATCAGGAATCATCAGATTTGATATAATATATTATTATATTTCATATTATGTATATAATATATATTATATTATGTATTATATATATTATATATAATAAATATAATAAATATAAATAATTATTAAAACTGACATTTATATAACACTTTAACTTTAAAAAAAGTGCTTTGCAAACCTTATCTCATTTTATCCACACATCATTTATAGTCATATTTTAAAAATATCATTATGCCCATTTTACTACAGATGAAAAAGCTGAGAATGAGAAGTGAACACAGAATGATTGGGTAGGCCAATCATCTCTTTGGATTGTAGCCTTTTTTTGTTTTTTCCAGCTGTCTAAACACAAAGCTTCAGCCCAGCATAGAGAAGGCGCTTCTTTCAATGGGTTTAGAGGCAGAGATAATAGGACATTTGGACTTAATATAGGACATTTCCTGTCTGAGGCGATAGGATGTGTGACTATTTCAATCTGACATTCCCATTTGCACTTCAATTATTCTGATGGGGAAAGACTTTGATGACTTTCAGTGCAGAACTACTTATATACTCTATATGCGTCTATTTCTCCTCTGATACATGAAGTGCTTATGTGTACTAGTTAAAAGCATTCACATGACTGACATTGTTACCAATGCTATATGAAAGTCAAATTAATATTAAGAGAGTTAATGCCTTTTATTAATTCCATGTACCACTGAGAGTCACAGAAGTCACTCAGTTCAACTTTAACACACACACACACACACACACTCCTCTACATAATTATTATTGTCATGTAGTAGCTTTTGGAAGGTGCTTTATTCAAAATACCCAGTTCATGTCTGGGATTTCTCTCTTTTCTTCAGAGAGAGAAACCTGTAAATTGTAACTAATTGGTTTGAAAATTGATACCTCTGAATGATTAGAAACAGACCAAGCTGCAAACCCCTTATGTTTGGTTTTCTTAAATGGGATTTCTCTTTGTGCATTGCCCATCAATATGTTTTACTGCCTTAGGGGACTATTTGATAGAGTCTCTCATTAGCTAGTTGAATACCTGGAACTAGCCAGAGGTGACAGCTTAAACACATGGAGGAAATGCACCACAGTGGAGCATTTCAGATATGACTGAGCTCATGGCAATAAAGACCTACAAGAGATCAAGTGCATCAAATTTTGGCCAATTTACACCAAGATCAAAAATCTTTTAAAAGAAATTTTAAGTCACAAATTCCACATTAAAATATATGTGAGATCTACAGGATTGTTTTTAATTATTCTCCTACAAAATACACTTCATGTTCCTTTTTTGTGGGAAACATGACTCTGGAAATTACCTTTAAATATGTTTATGAATCAACTTATAATTGATAAGGTTGGGGATGGAGGAGTAGTTTTCCCAGTTCCAATCTAAATAGTTCAATCTGGTGAATAGCATTTATTGACTGGGTGATTAATGTTAACAGCCAATATGGCTTGGAGAAGATAAAAGGACCATATGGGATGCCACTCCACTAGCTTAACCCTGATAAGTAGATTTGGTGCCCATAATCTGTCCAACTTCTGTTTGAAATAAAAGCCCATCTTGTATGTTTTTTTAAGCCATCAATATTCTACTGATGTTGCTGTATGGGGGCAAGTCTTGAAATACCACCAGATCTGGGGAATTAAAGTTTCATATCATTCAAAGGAAAAAAAAGAAAAATGTGTTGGGCAAAAGTAGGTAGCCTCTTGTTATGAAAAAAAGAACTGAACAGAGCTAATGGGAAAGACATCATCACAGAGATGTGCGTCCAGACAAAGAGGTGGAGGCATGTGCTTTATTTGTATTTAGTTTATCATGAAAGCTAGAGGCAAGTCCAAAGATTTTGGGTAGAAATTTAGTGGCAGATTTATGGGAGGACATGGACAAGAGTCAAAGAGAATGAAGTACGTGATGTTGGAGTCTGTTGTTGGTATTAAAGTCGTGTCACAGAAGTAGATGAAGCATCCAGGGTTTTGACTCATTTCCCTCCTACAATGGAAGACACATAATTGGAGAAGAGACAGGAAGGGACCACAGAAAAAAAAGGCAGAAAAAGGATATGATCAAGGGTACTGTGTAGTCATAATTTCTCTTGATTACAAGAATTCGAAGATAAGGTATCATTGGATTCAGGGCATTGAAACCAGTGATATTTTTCTTGATCAATGTCATCTGCACCAAAAACTTAATGTCCTTCATCTCACTTCCACATGACTTTAGTAATTAATGTCTTATAAATTAATTTGTCATAAGGTACTAGTAGCATAAACTCGCCATTTCCCCATAGCATATTTTCATTTAAAAGGGAGACTCTAAGATATTTCTTTATTTTAAAGGAGTGCATACGTAATGGTGGAAATGTCAGTTTTCCATGGAGCAGACCATAGAGAGGAATATATTTTGTTGAAGAGCCTTTCATACTCTAGGGAGAGCTTCTTAAGAAAACTCAGTTGAAGAGGGACAAGAGGTCCAGAGGTAGAGGAGGTGTGATCTGCACCAGCAGAGAGAGCAGTACCACTGGGGAGTTAAGAAAATCACAAAATCTCATTCATGGGCAGGAATTAAAAAAAAAAAAACATTTCAACCTGATTTTGAACAAATATCTCTTCTATAGCATGGTGACCAATCAAATGACCACCAAGGCTTTGCTTGAAGCTTTCCTTTGAGGGAAAACCCACTGCCTTCAAAGGCAGTCCATTCCAATTGGAGAAATGTCTCTTTATTACATATGCCCTCATGAGCTCAGACCTGCATTTGCCTCTTCATAACTCCTATTTATTACTACTGGTTCTGCCTTCTGGGGCAATCAGAACAAGTCTGATGCTTTCTATCAGATAACCATTCAAATATTTGAAAAAATAAACAACAATAAAACTATCATGCTCACCTGAATCTTCTTCAGGCTAACTATTCCCAAGCTAAAAATCCCATGTTATTATAAGATTTGTACATAAAAACCACTACCCTCCTATTTTCCTTTCTGTGAACATATTTTGGTTTACCAATATTTTCCTAAAATATGGGGCTCAGACTTGTGCCTAAAAATAATGGCATGGTCGAACTAAGATAGAGTACAAGAAGACTGCGAATCCTCAACTCTCTCAATATGGCTTAAGATCATATTAGCTCGTATATAAGTTGCCTCCATGAAGGTGCTCAGATTTCATCTACCTCAGATGGAATCTGGTCCATTTGTGAAAATGAATGTCACAAAGGGGGGATTTCTTAAGACAACCCATTATGGCAAATCTGTAATAAACTTTGTTTCTGTTTGAAAAAAAAAAAGATCATGTTAGCTCATTTGACTGCCATGTCAAAATTTTGCCAGAGGCAGGTAGGTGGCTTAGTGAAGAAAGCCCAGAGTCAGGAAGTTACTAAATTTCTACTTCCTTTTTTCTTAGCCCCTACCTGCCAGATTTGTGGGGATCAAATGAGATAACATTTGTAACATAGTAGGCACTTTACAAATGCTTGTTTCCTTTCCATCCTTCCTTGCTAGCGCTAGTTTTTAAGTCTATTGGAACATGGGATTATTGATGATTTAAAGCATGACTTAGTGGAAAATGTACCAGACTGGAATTTGGGAGCCTTGGGTTTTGATCTTTCCTCTATCATATGACCTTGGGTACACACTGTGGCCCTCAGTTCTCTCCAAATAATATGTGTTTGCAAAATGGTTTGGACAAGAATATCTCAGAAGTTTCATTCGGTTCAAATATTCTTTAAGCCTGGAGATATATATATGTGTGTGTGTGTGTGTGTGTGTGTGTGTGTGTGTGTGTGTGTGTGTGTGTGTGTGTATAGATAGATAGATAGATAGATATAGATATAGATTAGATGTAGATGGATAATGTGTGTATATATGTATATGTATACACGCGCGCACGCACGCACGCGCGCATGTGTGTGTATACACAGAAACACACAAATCTTGGGGCAGCTAGGTGGCACAGTGGATAGAGCATTGGAATCGGAATCAGGAATACTCATCTTCATGAATTCAGATCAGGCCTCAGTTACTAGTTGCGCAACCCCGGCCAAGTCAGTTTACCCTGTTTCCTTCAGTTCCTCATCTATAAAACAAGCTAGAGAAGGACATGGCAAACCACTCCAGTATCTTTACCAAGAAAATCCCAAATGAGGTCACAAGAATTGGATCTGATGGAAAATGACTTAACAACAACAAATACGCATACATGTTTGTATGTTTGCATATGTGTGTATTTGTTTTGCTTTATTTAGACATGTTGCAATCTAATCATTATCATCCAGTTTTTACAGAAATGTAGAATTCAGATCTTTATATTTATTAGTAGCATTAAGGAAGAGCATGTTCTCAGCATTGTGAAGTGTCAGGCGATCCACTCGAAGACAAAATAAATTCAATTCAGTTCAAACAAATAAATATTAATGCACTATTCTGGGTTATTATATACTGATTAGGTAGTACAGCCAATTATTCTACTAGGTGGTGGGATTACAAAGACAAAACAGAAACAATCCTTATTCTAAAGGAGCTCACACCCTATGAGGGGGACAGAATATAAACATACAGGCAAATACAAATTATATTCAAAATAGATACAAGGCGTTGAAGGCAATATGTACAAAGAGAAGTTCATGCTACCCATTTAACATAAATAGAAAGGATTTTAGAAGCACTAAGAAAAGAGGGAATCAGAATGAGACCCTGGAAGTATCCCATGTTCTGAGCTTTGAAGGAAGCTAGGATTCCCAAGAAGTGGAGGCAAGGCAAGAGTCCATTCCAGACATGAGGGAAAGCCTGTTCAAAGATATCAAGACAGGGGAAGGAATGGAGTACACAGAGAACAGCAAATAGGCTGGTTTTTTGCCTGGAAGGTTGAATGTATGAGGGGGAGTAATGTGTGATCAAGCTGGAAAAATAGATGAGAGCCAGATGGTGAAGCACTCTAAGGGCCAAACAAAGGAGTTTGTAAAATATCCTAGAAACAATAGACACTGAAGCTTCTGGAGGAAGGACATAGTATGGTCATACTACATGAATCAATAGTAATACAAATATATAAAAGTAATGAAATATAAATATACAAAATTAATATTCAGCTGTGTAGATGACAGATTGGAGAGGAGAGGGAATAGATGAAGCTAGAGACTAATTAGAAAGCTATTGGAATATTCTAAGGGAGAGACAATAAGGGCCGAATTATGTTGGTGGCCATGCAAGTCCAAAGAAGGCTACAGATGGGAGAGCTGTGGGAGCAGAGTGGAAAAACCCATGAATAATGGAGGTTATTAAATCAGGAAGTCAAGAAAAATTCCCAGGTTTCAAACTAGGGTGACTGGAGCAATGGTAATGGCACCCTGGACAGAACCAGGGGATGTATATTTTGGGGATATATTGAAGGGGAATGAAAATGAGTTTTGTTTGAGACATATTAAGTTTATGTATGTGTGTGTATACACACACATATAAAACTTATTACATTTCTATATGAAACTTAATATATCTAAAATGAAACATATACACACATATATGCAGTATACATATACATGTATACACATATACATGCATGTGTGTATGTATGTATGTAATGGTTTTTGCAACTCTGCTTCCACTTCAAATGTTCATATGGACTATTTGTGCCCAACCTGTGGAAGAGCATTCTGAGCTCATATTGGTCTGATCAGCCATGGTCAGAAATTCTGTACCTTGAACCTTGACTCCAACCTAAGGATGTAATTTTGGTCCTCTTCGAGAACAAAGGACAACAACCAACCATTTCTAACTAACTCTCTCTCAACTTTCTCTCTCTCTCTCTCTCTCTCTCTCTCTCTCTCTCTCTCTCTCTCTCTCTCTCTCTTTCTTCCTCTCTCTCTTTCTCTCTCTCTCTTTCTCTCTTTCCTCTCTTTCTTTCCCTCTCCGTCTCCCTCTCTCCCTCTCCATATATATAAATGCATATGAAAGTATGAATTTGTATGTGTGTGTGTTTGTGTGGTTTTGTGTGTGTATGTGTGTGTGTATCTGTGAGAGAGAAAGAGAGAGAGAGAGAGAGAGAGAGAGAGAGAGAGAGAGAGAGAGATCTGGTGTGCTCTCTGAAAGCCGGGTTGCTACCTTGGTTCTTCAAGGTTTGAGGGTGCCTCGCAGGATATAAGGTGGCTTTATGCCTTATTCTTTTCAATTTGGGATCCCATTGGCTATGCTCATCTATTTAAGGGGCCATGTGACTAGAGCCCCAGTTACATTGAACTATTTAACATCAATTGGTTTTTACAATGAGACATAACAAGAACAAACATACCCCCCCCCCAATTCATATAAAATACTTTACCCTGTTCTTCACAGTGAAATCGCTTTTGTACCCCTTTGGTCTTGGCGTAGGAGATTACAGTCAAAAGTCAGTTCTGACATAACATTGGTCTT
>CM053623.1:351566692-351590669 GCA_028646595.1 Phalanger gymnotis
CCAAATTCACATTCAAAGTCAGGTTGGGGTCCTAAAGGGCACTACCTAAGGTCTTTCTTTGCTCTTAGTGGCACTAATGGTGGAATGCCTACTTTAACTAGGTTAAATTCTACTCTTGGATTTCTATAACTTAAGTTCCCATCTAATTTTGGAGACTCAGCTCCCCTATACTTAGAATGGGAAAAAACAAATTAATAGACCAAGGAGTCTCCATCCCTCGGGGATTATATAGTTTTTGGGAATGGAGGATCCCATTGCCCTTCACTTTACAAAATATTTCCATCTTTAAATGTCATTAGACTATTTGAGCATAACCAAAAATAATGTGTTGAAGAAAAGAAAAAGAGAAAGATACCAAAGTTGAAAACCCTCTTTGCGTCCAAATCTTATCAAAGATCGTTCCTTTCACCACATGGAGTTGACCAATCAGAACCAGTTACTGAATGCATAAGTATACTCCAAAACATTTCCCTCATACAACACTAACATTCTTTTGGATGCAGGCTCCCAGTCTCTCTACATCAGAAAATGCCATCTCAGGAGGCCTGGGCATAAATTAAAAATAAATACATAAAAATACATATTGCTATATCCTATTTTATAGATAAAAAAGTAAGGATCAGAGAGAAGGGACTTGTCCAAATTATGTTATTGTTCGTCCTTCCTTTTTGAAGAGGACCGATGACATCATTGGATGATGTCTTGGCTCATGCATGAATTGGAGTTAAGTGAAGCAGAGTTGCACATACTCAACAGCCTCACTCTTTCCTCCAGAGCCGTCAAAGTCCTGTGGCAAGAAAAATTCAGGATGATTGGCAATGGCCCAGGATAAAGTAGATGACCTTGTTGTCTTCAATATCAGACTAAGCTCTAAGAGTTTCACAGGGCCTGCTTCAGCCATGTTTATGGCCATTGGGGTAAATTTTTTCTCATCTGACTATTCTGCTGGGGGAAGTCTACCCAAGCATGTGGCAGATACCTCCCTAATTCACAGGTTTGAGGACTGTTAGTTACATTCAACCTGGTATAACACATCTGGTTTACTGGGGTATTGTCACTGTGCAGCTTCTTGGAGCTTTAGGTGAGAGTTAACTCTTAGGTAGACACCAAAGGTGGTTAAGCAGCCTTGTAAAGAGATTATGCTCTCTCCCCAGCTGTGAGAGCCCTCGTTGAATACTCCATATGTATATACATGCCAGTATATGCCAGAACTGAGAATCAAAGTCATCTCTTCTGACTCCAAGTCCATTATTATTTCCAGCAAACCACACTTCAATTAGACATAAAACAAACAAAAGTTCTTATTCCCCACCCCCTTAAAATGTTTTAATCTTTCATTGAATTGAATTAAGGCTTATTTGTCATCATTTAGATGTAATACCCCTACTGGGCAATCCCCCTCACTTGAGTATACATCCTCTGGGGCTAGGTCTGCAGAAGGATAACCCTATAGAACTGCACTCCTAATATTAAAGTGACAAGTCCTTACCAGTTTGCTTCCCATTAACAAATAGCAACAAATATAATAGGTTCTTAATAAAACCATTTATAAATTGCAAATAATAAAAACATTAGCTACAAAACATTTCTCCAAAAGCTTGATACATACTTTCCCACAAATACATGTAGCATCCATGGAAAGTGTGAGCTCAAATTCAGAATATAATGTAATGAGGTGCACGTCCTTATGCTAAAGGGAACTATCAACTCCTAGGCAGGCAGAGTATGGTTATCTTTTCCATAGAGTGCACATGGAGCTCGCCTTGGGGGCAATATTTCCGCTATTTGGGTCGTTTAGCTGAGTCCCAATGTGATCCTTGTCTTCGCAACTTGACTCAATTGCCAAGGTCATCTCTCCCTTGATTCCAAACCTAATTTTCTTATCTGTTTCCAGGGGTCATGTTCCTTAAAGCTGCTTCATCCATTTACTTTCCTGCTATATCTGTCTGTCTCTGGATACTTCTTAACTTGCTCAACTGTGAACTCTTTCTTGAACTGATGAATGAGATGCCTCCCACACTACAAGGCCAATTGAGAGAACTCTCTCTCTCTCTTTCATACACACACACACACACACACACACGCGTGCGCGCGCACACATATGGTATCCTCCACAAAGTGCTTCTGAGTTTAGACTCACCCAAATGCTCTAGGGAACAGTTGTCCAAAGTATAAAGGGGTGTGGCTAATTTTATTTGTTAAGGCAGTCATGTCATGCCATTCTGATTCAATCAAGGGATTTGTTCGTATCTCATAAAGATATGGTCCCATTTGTTAAAGTTAGTTCAATACTTTGTTAGCACATTAAAACATCATCATCTGATTAAATCCTGTGTCTATGGCTACTGAATTGAGGGGTGCATGAATCACATCTCCTGTCCCTTACTATGACAAGGTCTAAAAAAGAGTGAAATTAATGAGTTGGGAAGAACACTCTGTTCTTTGTTTTTACTTAGAGCTGATACACTAATACTTTCTTTCTGTCAGCAGCCCCTGCCAAAATACCTACATTGTCCCCTTACTGCTCTTTATTGGAGGTAGGGCAACCTCTTCAAACATCTTTGGAAAAGGTCTCAGGTGAGATCATATATGTGGGGTGCATTGTTAGCCTTAAAAAGATAAATTAGCCATCATCTCTACCCTAGACTATTGTAGAAGCATCCTAATAAGTTTCTTCCTGCCAATCACCTTCTCCCTAAACCATATTCTACACAGCTGCCAAACTGATGCTCCTAAAACACAGATCTGACTCTGTACCCCCTTCCCATTCCCACACAATCAAATAGATCCATTAACACTCAGTTTGCTCAAGAATAAAGTAAAGAGTACACTAATTAGCACTTAATGTCCTTAGCAATCTGGCCTCCACTACCTTGAATTGAATCTATTAGGAGTAACTTGTCTATATATCAATCAACAAGTATTTATTAAGCACTTACTTTGGGTTTGGGTATATTCTAAACACCAGTGATATAAAGATAAAAATTTTCTCTTTAAGTAGCTTATATTCCATTTGGGGTAATAAGGAGATAAGCTGTACACATTTAATTAATACAAAATATATGAAAAATAAATAAAATACGATTTCTCAGAGAAAAGCATTAGTAGATGGGAGAATAATGAAAGATCTCATGGAAAAGAATGCTCTTGATCAAAGCTCTGAAATATAGTAAAGACTCTAGGAAACAGTTCGCAAATGATCGAGATGCAAAGCCTTGTAGAAGTGGAATGAATAAAACTTGACAACTGATTGAATATGGGTTTATGGAAAGTGAGGAGTCAAAAATGACTCCAAGGTTATGAATATGAGTGACTAGAAGAATAGAAGTGCTCCTAATTAAAAAAAAAAAAGGTGCTACAGGGATTTGGGTTTGGAGAAGAGAAAATGTCTTGAATACATTGATTTAGAGATGCCTACAATATGTCTAGTAAAACGTGTTTAATACAGTTGTTGATAAAGAATTCACACTCAAGAAAAAATATGTTTACATATATGGTCCTATGAGCTATCTGCTTAGAGATCACAACTAAATCATTTGGAATTGATGAGGTTACCAAACAACAGGGTATAAGGAGAAAGGAGAAGAACGCAAAGGACAGAACCCTGCATTGCACTCACAACTAGGCAGCATTGTATGGGTAATGATTTGGCAAAAGACACTGAGGAGTATTCAGACAGGTAAAATGAGAACAGGGAGACTGGTTTCTCACGCACGTGCATTCACGCCTGCGCGCATGTGCGCACGCACACATACATACATACACACACACGCACACACGGCGGGGGCATAGTATCTAGGAAGAAAAGATGGTTATAATTAATAAGGTGGGAGGAGAAAAGATAAGTGTCAATTATGTGCCAGGAGCTGTGTTAAGTATGTTTCAAATATGTCGTTTGATAGTACCAAATGCTATAAAAGTCTTTGAAGGATAAAGACAATATATCTACTTCCCATAGTCTCTTAAGACCTCTAACTGTATATTGATTCTTGAAAAGTACATTTTTAATTGTCGCCTCTTTTAGAAATCACCATCTTGTGGACTGAAAATATTACTTAGAAATGTCTATTAAAACACCTTTAACATCACACATGCACAAACACATAATGCTAACATTATTATATTAAATTCAATAACCATAATGGAACTCATAGAATCACAGAACCTGTAAATTGGCAAGTTTTTTAGTAGTTCTCTAGTCATGCAGACAAATCAAAATGAACTACCCCTCCAACACACCCAACAAGAAGTCTTTTAACTTCTAGTGAGGAGGAGCTTACAACCTGGAATGTTTAGTTAGTATCACTGCTTATATCACTTTTCTCCCAATTTTCAAGAAACACTGCCAATATTTTAGTTATACATAATCAAAACAAGAATTTCTTCAACATTAAAATAGAATTAATTGCATACAAACAAGTGTAGAAGATATGTAACATAACTTTCTCTGTCCAATTTCATGTCTTCATAAATACATACAATATTTGGATTTTAGATGGTTTGTATAAGCAGCATTACATGTATTCCCAATTTAAAGGCAAATTGTTCCATAATGAAATTATTTTCTTTCTTTGTAGTTAAAGGCTAATGTTGGCAAGATATGCTATTGGATCTTTGCAACTTCATCATCTGAGTCTGTACGAGCCCAATTACACAAAGCAACTCACCATTATCCTCCAACCCTTCTCATTCTTTCCCAAGCCAAAATATTGGTTGACAGAAGGAAGACTAGAACCCTAGTGTGACAGTAATATAAATAACTCTACTTATAAGATACAGTTGAGACTCTACCCTAGTTATGGAAGAATGTGCCAAATCTGAGTGTAGAGGGGATTTTTTTTATGGCATCTTATCACCAGGTTCCTAGATGACCTTGAGTAAACAGAAACAGGGCTTTTATGTGGCTTTTTCACATGATTAAGCCAGGGGTCTTTCAGCTGACAATCATTGGAGATTTCAAAGCTCCAGCTGAATCTGGGAGTTTCTCTCCCTTTGGAAGGATTCCCCCCATACTCTTCCTACTTGGTCTATCTTAGGAGCTGGCATATGAACCTGAAAATCTCACAGGCAGTAATCAAGAGTGTATTGGTCCTTATGGCAAGCATCAAACGGGTTACTGCCAGGTCTTTGAACTACAAAAATAAATAGAGAATAGAAGTGCATTGTATTGGCCAAGCCTGAGGCCTAGTCATCTGTCTTGGAGCATGCTTGGGTGAGAGTGTTTAACTTGGCCTTCTTCCACCACATGTGGTAGCTGCAAGAGGGAAAAGAAAAAAAAAAGAAAAAAGAAAACAAGAACAATGTTCGATGGTATATTTAATAGTGTGTTGGCTTAGCTATTTTCAGGAAACTGTTACTCCCATTTCTCCTTGCAGCCGTCTTTCCTGGGCTTCTGTAAGAGTGGATGCATACATGAGATCATGGGAGTCTTTCTCCCTCCACCCTATCTCAGAGTTGTAAAAGGCTTAAGAAGCATACACAAAGATTCCCACAAACACAACCCCACTGGAGCTGGCCACACCACAGTCATCTTCCAAGACTGAATTCCTTTGGTGCACAATTTCATCGGTGGCCTTGACATCCATGAATTAATGGGTCTCTCTCAACCTGAAGATTTGGAATTCAGGGTAACAAGATGTTTGTTGTCTTTGGCTCAGATGTGCTCTGCTCTTTCTCTTCATAGCTAGTGTAACTCAAATTCAAACCACTATGGCTCCTTTTCCCTTTATATGCTGTACAACTTTTTTTTAAAGAGAAAAAAAAAGCCTTTCCCAAACTATTCCCGCTTCAAAAATCTGTGGTGCTTTATTTTTCTTTTTTGATGGCTCTAAAAGGAGTGGATCCTTAGAAAGATTGTGCTGCTCAGATGCTCTGCAATAGTGGGAGTTCTGACTGTTTTCACAGCTGAAAGTGTTTGTATTCTACATGTACTGAAAGACTATCCAGCCATTCTGGAAAACAATCTGGAGTGCTGTTAAGACAGGGACTTCCATGCTCATACCTTATGATCCCGAGGTCTCACTAGTAGGTGTGTACTCCAAGTAGGTCAAAGACAACAAAAAAGATCCTATATTAAAAAAAATAGTATAAGTGACACTTTATGTAGTAGCAAAAATGTAGGAACAAAGTAGATGACTATTGATTGGTTAATGGCTAAATAAATGTGATCTTGGACTGTATTCATAGGATCCAAGGTTCTAGTAACAGGGGTGTGATGATTTCACTTTGCCCTAACCTTAGGTATTATGGTTTAAGAATTTTGTTAAGCTTGAAAGTTGTCACCACAGAGCAAAAAGAACAGCACGTGGGCTGAAGTTCATGAAATGAGGACTGATCAAAAGAACTGAAGATATATTTAGCCTGCAGAAAAGAAGACTTAGTGCATGTTTCTGTGTAGGGACAATGACTGTTTACCAAATTTTTGAAGGGCTATCTGTAGAGGATGGAATAGGCTTGCTTTTTGGACCCCAGGTATTAGAACTAGAAACAATGATTTTAAGTTGGGAAGAAACCAAGTTAGACTTCATATCGGTATTTTTTTTTTTAATTTACAGCTTTGCAAAATGTGAAGGGGCTTCCTGGAGAGATGGTGGGTTCCTTTTCCTTGGAGGTCTTTAAGCAGAGTCTAGATGACCACTCTTGTTCATATTATAGTGATGATTATTTTGGTTTCTATGTTGGACTAGATGGACAACGAGGTTCCTTTCAAGTAATAAATTATGTGATTTTATGGAATTGTGATTTATGGATATAATAATTTTTCTATGCCATATAAAATAATGAATATGAAGAATTCAGAGAAGTATCAGAAAATATTTCAAGTGGTACACAAGCAGACCAGGAAAACAATTTATATTAATAAATACTAATTCATTGATGGTGGAATTGTGAACTGATCCAAACATTTTGGAGAGAAATCTGAAATTATGCCCTAAGACTAATTAAACTGTCTATACCCTTCGACTCATCAATACCACTGCTAAGTCTTTTTCAAAGATTATTATGGAAAAAGAAAAAAAATAGGCATTCCAAAATATTTATAAGAATTCTTACACAGAACCAGAAATTGCAAGGATACTCATCAATTGCGGAATGGAAGAACGAGTTGTGGCATATGATCATGTGCTATAACAAATAATGAGGATCTTAGAAAAACATGCATAGACTTGAACAAAATAATGCAAAGTGAAATGAACAGAACCAAAAGAATGTTGTTTGTATAGAGTAACAGAATTATTGTTTTAAGAGCAACTTTGAGCAACTAAGTCATTTTAATTATTATAAAATTACCTACAAAGGACATATGAAGGAAGATGCTCTCTTCCAAGGAAAAAAATAATAAATAGATGTATAGGATGTTTATATATACATATGTATGTGAGTGTTTATGTGTATAGATGTAAACACACACATATATGTGCATATGGTAGCCATTTCTAGGGAAGGGGCAGGAAGGGAAGAAAAAGAAAGAAAGAAATTTACATGATAATTTTTATATATTTAAAAGTAATAGCAAGTTTTACATAATAGATTTGTAGTTTCATATGAAGTTATCTTTTTTATAAGATGTTATTAAAACATATTTTATTCTGTAAATTAAAATTAAATAATTTTTTTAAAATATAAAATTACTATAGTGATATAAATGGAAGAAAAACAACAGAAATCAAAACTTGATGCTATGCTGCAATAATGGTGTTCAGCCATTTAAAACAGAAGAAAAATATGAAGATCCAGTTTTTTCTGTTCTTTGCAATGACAGGAAATAGAATATTGTATGTACTATAAGATTAGATTCATATTTTGCCTATTTTTGCTGAACTGCATTTTCCTCTATTTTTTTTTTGCTTATTATAATCCTCGGCTCTTTGAATGGGGATATTTTGGGAAATGAAGGTGACATGGAAATGAAATACATCAATAAAATTTAATTAAAAATTAAAAACTACATATGAAGCATTACAATTAATTTAGAAACAGAGGAAGCCATATTTTCTTGTTTTTAAGTTTTAGTTTTTCCAAGATATAGACTAGGCAACATTCAGCCTATATGTTAATTTTCATTTCAGCTTAATTAAGGCATTCCTTACCACTTGCCTGAGTTAATGTGATAATTTCCTTATTAATTTCCATGTCCTGAGTCTCACCATACTCTGATCCATCCTCCACATATTTTCCTGAGTGATTTTCCTAAATTGTAGTCTTAACCATGGCAATTCCTATGCAACAAATCATCATGCTCTGTATTGCCTTTTAGGGTCAAATGTAAATTTCTGTTTGGCTTATAAAGCTCTTTATAACTTGACTCCCACCTGTTTTTGAGCCTCACTCTATCACCCCTCTTCTTACACTCTGTGGTATACCAAGATCACCCTTGTTTCCCACAGGCCACTCCATCTCTCTCCTCCATGATTTCTACCAATGTCCTCCATTCTTAGAATGAACTACCTCCTCATCTCTACCTCTTAATATGCTTTGATTCCTTTAAAATGTAAACTAGTCTGAGTTGTATGGGAAATTTCATTGACTTGCATCACACATATATTATGTACATTTCAGCAAAATCCCAGTGGCTGTTATTTGTATTTCAAGTTTGTACTCATCTGCTTCCTGGAGAAAGTGAAAGAACTCGAAGAATGCCTCTCTGTCTAGAATGTCAAAAGGTACCCCTAAGGGTAGGAGAAGAGAGATTTAATTAGGAAAAAAAGAGCAAGTGGTCTGATGTGGATGATGGGAAGACTTGACCCTGGTCAAGAAAATAGAGAATGTCAATGTTATACCAAAGGAAAGAAAAGGACGGCTGTACAATTATATCCTAAAAAAAAAACAAAGAAACAAAGCAAAAAACAAGATTTGATGTTCTTTCTAAAGATGAGGGTCCTCTCTGAAATGAGAGTAGTGCCGCAGAACCTAAACCAATAATGATTTATTAATCATCTACAATGTGCCAGAAACTGTGCTAAGCTCTGTGGTTATAATTCTATGCCCTCTGTTGGGTTAGAAACACAATGGCAAACATTTCCAGTGAGGAGAAAAAACAAAATTTGTTTGAGGAGAACAATGTGAATGCATGGAAATCAACTAGCATCTTAAATTTTCAAAGCCAGAATATGGAATCACAGACAGGATAAAAGAGGCTGATTATAAGAGTATGGCAGGGCCCTATAAATATAGTACTATCTACAATAGTACCGAACCTTATAATAAACTTAAGCTGGTGAAGAAAGATAAAGACAAAACTAACTGAAAATAAATATAGCTATGTTGGGAGAAAAATGAGGATAATAGAAGATATGGCATCTTAGCTAAATGTAAGTAATACAAAACTAAGAGCAGAAAGAAAACAGAACTGTTCAATTTTCATTTTGCTTCTCTTGTCTCTGCCAAGGAGAGTGACCTTTTCAATTGAAAATGACAGAATACATGACTATGAGGGAGTCAATGTCCAAGAGAAGTAAGGGGATAGAGAATACCTAACTTTCCTTGTATTCCAGCCAGCTGGCCCAGATGACCTACATCCTTGGGTTCACCTAGCAGATGTGATGGCTGAGTCACTGCCAGTAATATTTGATAGGTTATTGAAAATAGGAAAGGATCCACAATATTACAGATCCAATATTGCCTTGGTTATTGAAAAAGAGAATTGAATCCACAGAATATAAGCCAGTGAGATTGACTTTGATTTCTGAAAAAGTTCTAAAAACAATCATGAAAGAGATTGGTTGTGAATATATGAATAGGGAAGCATTATTTTTTAATCTTTGGTTACAAAGAACCAATATGACTTCATCAAAATGAGGTGACCACAGATTAATGTCATTTTAATAGGGTTAGTAAACTAGTAGATATAGAGATGCTATGGAAACATTTTACCTAGACTTTAGCAAAGCTTTTGGTCAGATATGCTATTCTTGTGGATGAGATGGAAACATATGGATTTAATGATAATATGTTTAGGTGGGTTGTAATAGGTGTAATGGACAGTTTCAAGAAGGACTTGTTTTCTTATAGTATTTCATTTTTTCCAGTTACATGTAAAGACTCTCCATCCCCCTGATAGCTGAATTATAAAATAAATGGATAGGAAGAATTCAGAGAAAAAATATTGACTTTTATGAACTGATGTAGAATAAAGTGAGCAGAATCAGAAAACAATATACATGGCAACATCTATTTAAATAGCAATAAAAGAAATTGAACTTCATGTGATTATCATAACTGTGTTTGGCCCCAGAGAAGAATTGAGAAAATTCACATCCCTTAATTAGAGATGTGGAGGACTCTAAATTTGTAACTTTACATGCACTGCCAGACGTCATCAATGTGTTGTGTGGTGTTACTGATATTTTTAATTGTTTAGAACTTTTTTTTCACTTTTATTAAGAGAGAACATTTGGCATTACATTGAAAAGAAATGCAACATAAAAACAAAGAGCATCCTTAAAATGAGAAAAGGAAGAAGAAAATGAAGGAATTTTACTAAATAACCTCTCTAGGGTACCTTTAGCATCTAAATCTATCATACTATTATTGTATTATCCCATAAACTGTGTAGGTATAATCCCTATGCAGCCTTGAGTCTAATCATACAAGTTCTAGTTGTTTCAAACAAGATTTCAATATTTAGCATCACTTCAAACTCTGGAGGTCAAGCAAATATTGAAAAATCTTTCAGAAGCAAATTAGTCAATATGATCTCCTTAATAAAAACCAGAGGTAGGTTGGAGGGGGGAGTTCAGAGTTCAACTGAATCTATTAGTCTCATTGGACTCCATGCTCGGCCCATGAAAAACACCCAGTTGATTGCCCTTCCTTCAAGACTCAATTTTTTCACCAGTACCTACTGAGAGCTTTTCCTAATTCCCCCATTTCTCTCCTTCTTGTCCACTTATTTCATTCTTACTTACCTGTTTATGTGTTCTGTTCCACAGTAGAATATAACTTCTCCATCAAGGACTATGGGATGTTATTGATCTTCCTGTGAGTGCTCAGCTCCTAACACAGTCCCTTGCACATGGTAGGCACTTAATAAATGCTTTTTGGATTTGCTTATGATGGAAGCAATCCAACAACAGAGAAGCCATGAAAGAAGTGCTAGGTTTAGAGTCAGAGGAACCAGGTTCGAATAGCAACTTTCTCATTAAAGTTCTCATTTTCATCTCAGGACCTCAGTTTCTCACTTTCCTCCTCCGTAAGAAGAGGAAATTGAACTATAGGACTATGAAGGGTCCTTTCCAGCTTTAAATCTATTCATATGACTCTTTTAATTGTATTGGATTCAAAAAGATGAAAAAATCTTTTTTTTAAATCTTGACTAAAGAACTAGCTTGCAAATATTATGGAAGTTTTATTTTTGAAATCCTTTAATATTCTGTTTTGTTTTTGTAATCTTCACATTTTCTCTGTTTTTCTACTTGTGCAATTTGCTTAGAAACTCAATCTATCCCTATTTGTATAATGCTGGGGTTAAATTCCTAGGAACTTGAGCTTGATTCAAAACAGGATTATTCAAAGCTAAAATTCCCATAAGAACAAGGTTATAAAGGCAGGTTACATTCCTGGAGATTGGAAATAAGCTATCATACTGTCAAGTTAGAGGAAAGGGAACAAAAAATAGAGGTGGGAACAAAAAATGACACATAAGAGATTGTCAATAATTTCTCCTTAACTATTTATGCTCAATACAAAATGAATGAGGTTATTTTTTTTTAATTGCATCCTTCTACATATTGAGAGTATGAATTAAGGTTAAATTAAGCTTTTAGAATAAACTCAATTAGAATATCAGTTTTCTTTTTGCTCTCTTTTTCTTCTTTTCTTTTTTCTTTGCTTCCTTGTTTCTCCCTTCCTCTCTCCCTCATTCCTTCCTTCCCTCTTCTCTCTCTTTCTTTGTTTCTTACTTTGTTTCCTTCTTGGTTTCTTTGTTTCTTTCTTGGTTTCTTTCCTCCCTCCCTCCCTCTTTCCCTTCTCTCTCTCTCTCTCTCTCTCTCTCTCTCTCTCTCTCTCTCTCTCTCTCTCTCTCTCTCTTTCTCTCTCTCTCTCTGTCTCTCTCTCTCCTTATCGCTTTTAGGTGAGAAGTGAAGACCAATACCTCTGTTCATAGGAAAAATCCCATTGTTACCCTTCACTGAAGCTTTGCTCCTCCATTTCTGACCTGAGCTGGTTTATTCCTCCCTGTGCATCCTGGAGGCCCCCGACTCATAAGTTTGCACAATGTAGGACCAGATTTAGTGAAGACATAAAGTCTTCCTGTACCTCAAAACTTCCAATCTAGTTATCCATAAGCCTAAGCCTTCTCAGAAGTAAGAATCAGATGTGCCCACGATACCTAGATAGAAAATCAATTTCAAAAAATTGTAGTTCTCTATCACAAATTGAGTGACAGTGTGGAAGCATAAATCAGTCCTGGGATTTGGCCATCCCATGTATGATAGGACCAATATTTATAGGAATTTTCTCTATCACAATTTTCCCCCCTTGGCCACATTATGGGGTGGGCCCAGTCTCCTGTGCCATCCCCCAAATTTCTTCTCTTTCATTAACTTATCCAAAAATATCCCCACCTGCAATTTGGGGTTTAAAGATTCTTCAAGGATATTGAGAATCAGTAGCTGGAATTTCACCCTGGAAGCCAATTTGGTATCTAAACAAATTCCCAACGGGGCCTAGCCTAAATGAGATGAAAGTTCAGTAGGTCCTGTTTTTCAAGTAAATAAAACCAAACTGTCCTTTCAGATACCATGACCTCTCTAACACAGAAATCCAGCAGCTGGTTGGTTTATTCAATGAGGGAATACCAGTAGTCAGTCCATGTTGTCTCAGGCCCAAAAACATGTATCAATTCAAAAGAGAGTAGTGTGGAATTTGTTTACATGTTCATAAGGCCTTTGAACTTTCTGGTCTATGTCATCTGGTATTCGAAAGAAGAGAGAAACTATTTGGTGGTCTGGAGATGACAGGTTGCGAAGGGTGCACGGTCTGTACCTTATTCTCAGAGCACACAATCAATTCATTCATTAGACTAGACTCATCCAAGTTCTTAAAGAAATTACTCCCAAATCAAATGAAACCGTTAGTATCTAAACTGTAATAACTCTTATCACAACTGCAAGCCCAACATGAAGCTGTAAATATTAAGATTTTTGGTAAAAATTTACATAGAATTCATTGTAGGGAATTCATTCAAGCAATCAACTTGAAGGAACTTATTATTTAGTCAATAAAATTCACTTGCTCATACATTCATGCATTTATATATGTTTAATGAATGCCTGTTACATACAAGTCATACATTCTATATTGTTAAGAAAGATTAGTCAATGACATTGCTCAATGTAATGATCATGATCCCAGAGGATGGACGATCAATACTCGTTTCTTGACAGAGATGTGATGGACCAATGTATAAAATGAGATATGCAGTTTTTGGACATGACCATGGTAGGGATTTATTTTGCTTGATTCCTTATTTTTAATAAAGAATTTGTTTTTCTTTTCTTTGTTCCCATTGGAGGGCAGTTGAGAGAGAGAAGATGAAGGCATAATAATTGGGAAAAGAGAAAATTTAATTAAAAAATTAATCTATTGAAGATAGCCTGTTTGTGGGACTAAAGTCAGTCACATCTACTAAATACTTCTGTATTTAACAGAAGTTCCCTTAGCAATATGATTAACACTTAGCACAGTGCCTGGCACTTAATAGGTGCTTAATAATAAGTGTATATTGAGTGATTAAATAAACTTAATCATTTGTTAATTGACTTGTCATACAGTTAGTATAGGACAGTGGTTTCTTGACCTAGCTTCACTTGATGCAGCTTCCTCCCTACAAACAATCCCACCTCACCTACCTCACCCCATCACATGCACACACAAAGCACACACACACACACACACACACACACACACACACACACAACTTCCATGGCTCCAGTTTCGTGGGATTCTATAATGAAGCTTCCTCCTCTCATGAAATCTAATTGGCCCCAGCTTCTCTAATGTATCTTCTTGGCCTTTATAAAGGCCAATGAAAAAGCCAAACCATGGGTTTGGGTCTCTCAGACTTGGCAGATGCTCTAGACCATTAAAGTGACTGAAGAATGCCACATGCAGAGGAGCTAAGGGTCACTATAGACTTATTGGATAGCCTTACCATGTTGGGGAAAAATATCTTCCTCTGTTCCATATCTGGTGACTTGGGATAGCCTCATTTTGTCCCAACATGGAACCTGAACTGAAGGTTTTATAGCCACATTTACAACACATAAGAATTATTGGTTAAACCCTGGGACAAGGAACTCTGTAGACTTGTTTACAGTCTTTGTTGTACAGGAATTTCATTTTATGGGAAAGTACTCACCATTACTAGAGCTCCAGACAAGCCATGAAAATTGTGGTCTATTGAAATGTGTCTCATAATAATGCATTATCATAAAGGGCTAGGTCCTGTAATTATGTACACGATGGAATTTTGGACATTCTTTCTGCCAATGTGTGAGAGATGTTTACCTCCATCATTAGCCAACAACACTTACGCACTTTTTGTTTGTTTAATTTTTAAAAAGAGTCATCAAGATGTATCTGTCCAGCATAATTTTACTGGAAATTGACCTCATAAGACTGCCTGAGAAATGAAGTGGAGAGTCTCAGGAGCACTGCCAATACCCCCAAACACCAAGCTGGCCTGTGGGGTCATTGTTTGTGTTTGGACCACCATCTGTGTATGAATAAAAATCAGAAGCGAAGGGAAAATAATGACATTCTCCTCTTAAAACAGTATTATATGTTTAAAAGGTACATGAGTATGTGCATTAATTTTTTTAAAGACTTTTGCCTAATGGTCCCTTAGGGCCATTGTTTTCAAGATAACAATTTTTCTTAAAAGTAAAAGGGAAAATAATGCCAAACCTTACATGAAACTTGAGCTGCCAGCAACCTAACAGTTTGGTCCAGCTCTAAAGCATAAGTAAACCTATCACCAAAATATTTCACAGACTAACCTAATATAAATATCAGCCTTTGGTTGCTGGCTGGTATGAGGCATGTAGTTATAGAACTTTAGGAAATAGAGAGTGAGCAGACAGACTCACATGCCACAGATTTTTCTATTAATGATTTACTAGCTTATGTGTTCAATTTTGTCATCTGACTGTTTGCTTGTTTTTGTTTTGAAACCAAGAAATTAGATAAAATAAAATAGTATAAGCCAAGCTGACTTTTTTTTTCACATTTACCTTCTCCCCTTCTTCTTTAGTTATTTATTGTACAACTGTGCTGGCTTCAAAAGTAGAAGACATGGGTTCACATACTACCTCTAATTCTTATTTTTTAATTATTAAATGCTATTTTGTTATTTTAAGTATAAGAATAATGAATGATTTAAAAGAATAACAGCACTATGGTCTCATGTAAAATATGTTGAGTATCTTCTTTTCCTTTTCTGCATTTTCATTTCAGTTTGAGGTGAGATTGGCTGATAAACGCTGTCTCCTTATGAGATTGCTATATCTGAGGAAATCCTTCAAATGGACTTCTAGCCTGCTCTCTGGAGACTCAACTCAAAAGATTGAGTTGGAGTTGGGATATGGACCTCCTAGATCCATTGGGAATCTAAAAGCTATACAATTTACCAAAAAAAAATACTGAATATATTTGTTTTTAAACTTCACCAAATAGAAACAAGTTGAAATTTTAAAATTTCTTAATCTACTTGAGTGGACTAATTTGGTGAAAGAGACCATGTGTAATTAACTCTCCTGTATTGTGAAACAAGAGAGTCTTTATGGTATGAAATTTGCCTCTCTGAGTCAGGCCAAAGACTTCAGTATTAGATGGAACATGGAGGCTTTTTAGACCAAGAAAATCTGAATCCAAAGCACAGACCACAAAACCTTCATGTGGTTCTTAATCCACTGTATCTGTGACTCTACATATGCTCTAAATATGGCTCCAGTACATCTTGTTGGATAAGATCGAAATATTTGCTTTAGAAAGCCTTCCAAATGGGATTTGCTCCTTATTTCACATTTCACAAATTTTCTCCTAGTGAAGTGTTAATTAGATGCCAGAAAACAGTTTATCTTTACCCAGACATTATACCGACTCATTATGTAGGTTCTATATAGAAATCTGTACCCAGGAGTCCAAGTTCTATGCTAAAAATCAAATATTTGAAAATAAGTAAAGCCGATTATTCATCTATGTCATGCATCATTGAATGCCATGTGGACAAGTGGATAAGAAGAATCAAAAAAAACCCTGAAATCCAATTCTGTCTCTGGCACTTTCTAGCTATGTAACACTGCTCAGACTTAATGCCAAGCTTTCTATTTGGAAAATGAAAATGAAAACTTCTATTGCACTTAACTCCCAGAGTTAAGGTGTTGACCAGACGAAATAGTGTGCTCTGAAAATGTGAATACTGGTAATTAAATTTTACTATTGATATTTCATTATGTGGGCTTCAAATTAGATCTATTTATAATCAACAAATAATTTTTCTGATCACTTTTACCGCAGTAAAATGTCATAGAATATAAACAAGGAGAGAGAAAGAGAGGGAAAGAGAGAGAGAGAGAGAGAGAGAGAGAGAGAGAGAGAGAGAGAGAGAGAGAGAGAATAAGAATGAGTTTGTGGGTTTAAAGAACACCAGGCCACTTTAGATTCCTGGTATGGGAATTCCCTCTACCATGACTCAAGATGACTTAGGAGGTTTGTGCAAGGAATTTATTTGAACAGAGGAATTAAGTAATTTAACCAGGGTAGCAATGGTCAATGGTACCAAAGTCTTTCTGAGCAGCATTGATGCCAGTATACTAGAATATGACTATTTAAAATAATACTATCTTTCTAAATTTTTTTGTACAACAATAAACTTCATATTTTTAAAATATCTCCCTTCGGACATATCTTCATTATTTCTCCTTTAGACTCATATAACTCTCTTTAAAATTTGTCACTTAAATAATACTTCTCTAATTCTCCACCTGAAAATGTTCTCTTCTTCCTTAAACTTTCTTAGAACATTTTGTATAACAAACACAACATCTTTCTTCTCCATCATCACATTCTATGTCTTATAGACACAAACACAATTTGATTGGTATGGCACTGAATAAGTAAATTAATTTAGGTTGAATTGTCATTTTTGTTTGGCTTGTTAGCTTGGCCTACTCATGAGCAACTGATGTTTTTACAAGTATTTAGATCTGACTTTATTTGTGTGAAGTGTTTTGTAATTGTGTTCATATAGTTCCTGGGTTTGTTTTGGCAGGTAGACCGCTAAATATTTTGTAATGTTTAAAGTCACTTTAAATGGAATTCTTCTTTCTATGTCTTGCTGTTACGCTTTGTTAGTAACATATAGAAATGCTCATGATTTATGTGGGCTTATTTTATATCCTGAAACTTTGCTAAAGTTGTTTTTTATTTCAGATAGTTTTTTTTAACTTGATTATCTAGGATTCTCTAAGGATATCATCATATCATCCGCATAAACACATTTTTTTACAGGCCATGATACAACAAAAATTTTAATCATTTTAGAACCACCCATAGAAGAAATAGATGTAAATTTAGACTTAACAAAGAAATTCTAAACAACATGTAGGTTAAAGAATATATCATAGAAACCATAGTAATATGAAAGAAAATTTTACTGATAAAACAACATACTAAAATTTCAGTAAGAGGTGAAAATTGGTGACCTGATAATTCATTAAAAAATGAAAAATTCAAAAAAATAAACAAACCAAAGTAAGCACAAAAAAGAATGAAATTAGAAGAGAGTCAGAAAATTAGAAGATATATAGAGAAACTGGAACCTAAAGACTTTAATGATAAATTAAAGTAAAAGTTGGTTCTTTGAAAAGAGTAGAAAATTTGATAAGCTTTTTAGCCAACATGATTATAAAAAAAGATAAAAAAAATAGTAAATGAGGAAGGTGAATTTTTTTTTAAAAAAGTGGAATGAAGAGAATACAGAACCTACTATACACACTTATTTGCTATCAACATTGGGAACATAAAAGAAAAGAATATTTTCTAAAAATAAGATCCCCAAGTTAAAAGATCAAATGAATATTTTAGAAAATATTTTTAATTCACAGAACAAAACAAGCATATCTACAGCATGATTCAGTCAGAGAAAAGCAGTAAAGGAACTACTAAAGGGTGCCAGAACACTCCTGATCCTGATAGATTTGGAAGAGAATTCTATCAGACTTAAAGAATTATTAATATCAGTGGTCTACAAAGTATTCTTAAAAGCTGAAAAGGTATCTTGCCATATTCCTCTTGTGAGGCAAATATATTTTTCATGTCTAAGCTGGGGTAGATAAAGCAAAGATGAACTGTGGACTAATATCATAAATGAATACCAAACCAAAAAAATTAAATAAAATCATATTAAGAAAAGAAAACAACAATTTAATGAAGAAATGATTCATTTTGACAAGTTGTATTTATGCCAGAGATTCAAGGCTGGTTTAACATTAGGAAACCATTCAACATGATTAATCATTTTTAATAAAAGCAAAAACATCCAAAACCACATGATCATCTCAATAGATGCAGAAAAAGCCTTTGTCAAAGAAGACCACACATTTCTGCTAAAATGCCTACAAATCATAGGGATAGTAGGATGATAATCTATAATATCATAAAATATATATGTGTACAGCCAAATGCAAACGTCATTTGTGACCGAGAGTATAGATTTCACTTCTCCATTGTATTGTTTGATATAGCTCTAGAAAGGTTAACAATGCTACCAATAAGAAATAAAACAAAAATAAAATAAAAAGTAAGAAAGAAGACATAACTATCCTCATTTGTTAATAATATGGTGACTTAGTTTGGACATCCTAAGGAAACAGTGAAGATAATGAAGTGGTAGCTTCATCAAAGTTGCAGGCCACAAAAATCAACAGGCATTTCTATAAAATAATAATTAAATATGAGAGACAATAATAAGAAGGAAATTCCCATTCTAATTAATTCCAAATCCCTCCACAAAGTATATGAAGTGATTTGACATCTTTTTTCCAACTCGCTTTACAGATGAGGAAACTGAGGCAAACAGGGTTAAGTGACATTCTCAGGGTCACAGAGCTTGCAAGTGTCTGAGGGCAGATTTGAACTCATGAAGATGAATCTTCTTGACTCCAAGCCTGGAACTCTACTGTGTCACCTAGCTGCCCGAATTTGATGAAAAAAACTCTCAAAACAGGAAAATCAATTTACCAAAATGAAAAATTCAGAATAAGTTAAGGAATTATAAAGAAATTTATTGGAAACCAATTTGCCCAGTTATATGCCAACAAAACTCAAATGGCTGAATGTATTAAAATATATGCATCATATTCCAGATTTTCATGATAATATGCTGATAAATTGCCCAATTTCAGGAAAAAATAAATTTAACAACACATAAGGGAGCTCCTCAAAGGCAATATTGAGGGATGGGGAATAGGACTAGACATATTTTCAAGTGAATTCAATTAAACTTTCAAAGAAAAAATTTTGACCCACTTTACACAGTTTGCCGAAAAAGATACCAAAATCTTCCAAGCAAACACCTACCATGGGTCAAATATATTTGTGATACTAAAACCAGAGAAAGCAAAAGCAGAGAAAAGAAATTATAAGGAAATATACAAGATATGAGTGATTAATCTAAAATATTGAAGAAAAATTGGCAAAATGTCCAGAGTAACATAACAATGTTTATACACTATATATAGTCTGATGTTACACTAGGAATGTAAAATTCATTAGTTAATAAAGCAGCAAAAAGGGGCAGCTAGGAGCACTGTGAGTAGAGCACTGGACCTAGTCAGGAGGACCTGGGTTCAAATCCGGCCTCAGGCACTTGACACATGTACTAGCTGTGTGACCTTGGGCAAGTCACTTAATCCCAATTGCCCTGCCAAAAAGCAAAAAAAGAAAAAAAAAAGAAAGCAGCAAAATAAATGATGTTAACAGCAAAACAATTAAAATAACAACAGATTTACTTATGGGGAATAACTTGACAAAATGCAATGTCCATTTGTTTTTAACATTAAAAGCATACAAATGAATTTTCTTTAGTATAGTATCATAAATAGCATCTATCTATTGGAGAAATGCTAAAAGGAGTTTCTAGTGAGACAAGGATCTTTTTTAAATAATTTAAGAAAAGATTGTGAGAATATATATAAGCAAAGAAGAAACCCAAGTATGTATTTTGCAGATGACCTATTTAGAGAATCCTAGAGATTTAATTTTTAAAAAGAAGTGATATAGAAGCCATTGATCCATAAGTAAATACCCAAAGGATATAAAGACAATTTTTAAATTTAAAAATTATAAGCTATCAACAACCACATTAAAAATCATTAAAAATCAATTGTTGAATGGCTGAGCCAATTATGGCATGAGATTGTAATGGAATATTATTATGCCATAAAAATCATGAAAGTGACACATTTAGTGGAGCCTGAGAAGACTTTTCTGAACTGTTGCATAGTGTAATGAGAACCAGGAGAAAGTACCTTATACTATGATTTCATAACTGTAAATGAAAACAACTTTGACAGACTGAACTCTAATCAATGCAAAGACTAATTCCAACTCCCAATGGTTTATGACAAATCATGTTTCCAAACTCCTACTCATGAATATTCTAATCTTGCAAATCTGATTTTCTTGCTGTTTCTCTCTCTGCCTTGCAATTGATGTCCTTTCCTGGAATGCACTTCCATCTCAACTTCATTTCGCATTATCTTGAGATACCTTGAACATAGTTACCTAAGGGATTATGAAATTGTGTCACAATGCCACAAACTATTTCAGGTAGAACGTATATATTTCCTCTCTGTCATCATTCCGTATAGGACAGATGTATCAATAATGGTTATCAAGGAATCATAAGGAGGAAATATGTCTATTTCCAGGATGTTGTGGTAGCGATAGCAAAAGAAGAGGGAGAGGAGGAGGGAGAAGAGGAATAAAGGAAGGAAGGAGGGAAGGAGGGGAACAGATTTCTATGGACATGGTCAAGTATTCATCTTCAGTTTCTTTCTGGTAACCTCATGTAGCATGTCAAGAAACATAGCCCCAACCATTCTAGAGAGAAATTTGGTACTATGCCCAAAGGGCTAGAGCCCTTTGACCCAGGAACACTACTACTAGGTCTGTATCCCAAAGAGACCAAAAACAAGGAAGAGAAGGACTTTTATGTACAAAACTATAGCAGCTCTTTTTGTTGTGGTAAAGAATTGGAAATTGAGGGGATATCTATCAATTGGGGCATGTGTATACGGATGTAATGGAATACTATTGCAGTATAAGAAATGATGAGCAGGTGGATTTCAGAAAAACCTGGAAAGTCTTACATGAACAGTTGCTGAGTGAGGCGAGCACTACCAGGAGAATATTGTGCACAGTAACAACATTGTGTGATGACCAACTCTTCTCAGCAATACAATGATCAAAGACAAATTCCAAAAGACTCATGACGGAAAATGCTGGCAGCATTCAGAGAAAGAACTACAGAGTTTAAATGAAGATTGAAGCATACATTCATTTTTTTTGTTTTTCTTTCTCATGGCTTTTCCATGATTTTTGATTCTTCTTTTTGATTCTTCTTTCACAACATCGCAAATGTAGAAATAAGTTTAATATGATTGTATATGTATAGCTAATATCAGATTGCATGCCATCACAGGGAGGGGTGAAGGATAGGAAAGGGAGGGAGGGGGGAGAAAAAATTTGGAACTGAAAATTTATAAAAGTGAATGTTGAAAACTACTTTTACATGTAATTAGGAAAAAAATACTATTGTGTGGGGAAAAATAGCCCCAAAGTTGTGATTCCACCAGGAACATACTCAATGATTATTAAGTATTTGCAGATTTGCTGAATGATCAGAAGAAATCAGAAGAAAAGTGGTCGAGTTTATTTATTTTAAAATGTTTAGTAGCTCTCTTTCTGATTCCATCTGAGAGTTAAGTTTTCAGTTCTCTCTACTTGTTGCTCAAGGCAACAAATGCATTTTAAATTAACATGTGGTATGAATTGTACAAATTCCAAAACACAAAGCTTATTATTTCCAGATTAGAAGACACCCTTCAGAGAGTCTTAGTCTTAAAAAAAATCTCACAAATTATTGAAATGAGAAAGTGGGTGGGAAAATTAATAGTCCTTATGGGTAGCTAAGTGGCGGAAAATGGATAGTGTGCTGGGCCTGGAGTCAGGAAGACTCATTGACTTCAATATTTTTTGTCTTCCTTTTCTGTCATATTAGGCAATTCAGGTTTGGGGGTATCTCAGAGAAGTTTAAATGGCATTTCTTTAATGAATGTTTAGCATATTTTCATATGATTATAAGTAACTTTGATTACTTGGAGGACTACCTGTTCATATCCTTTGACCATTTATCAATTAAGAAATGGCTCTTATTTTTATAAATTTGACTCAACTCTCTACATATTTGAGAAATGAGGTCTTTATCAGAGAAACGTGCAGTAATTTTTTTCACAGTTACTATTACTGTATATTTTCCTGAATCCTATTTTCCTGTTTATCCTACTCTCTTTCTACTTTCATCTTGTCCACTCTCAAGGGTTTTCCTTCATTTTTTTTCTTTTTTTTTTACCTACCCCAATCTGCCTTCTCTTCTATCAACCCTGCTCTTCTTGACCCCTTCCCTTCCTACTTTTCTGTGGGGTAAGATAGATTTCTGTATCCAACTGAGTATGTCTGCTATTCCCTCTTTGAGCCGTTTCTGATGAGAGGAAGATTCACGTGTTCTCACTCCCATTTCCCCCATCTTTCCCTCCACTGTAAAAGCTCTTTCATATCTCCATACGAAATAATTCATATCTTTCTACCACTTCCTTCCCCTTTCCCCAGTGCATTTTTCTTTATCATTCCTTAATTTTATTTTGTTTTTTACACAATCATCCTATCACATTCAACTCACACCAGTGCCCTCTGTATATGTGTACTCCTAACTGACCTAGTAAAGAGAAAGTTTTTAGGAATTACATGTATCATTCTCCCATGTAGGAATGTAAACAGTTTAACCTTATAGAAAGTCTTATGATTTCTCTTTCCTGTTTACTTTTTTCTGTTTCTATTGAATTTTTCTTTTTATTTGAAAATCAAAATTTCTATTCAGCTCTGGTCTTTAAATCGAGAATGCTTGAAAGTCTTCTATTTTATTGAATAACCATTTTTCCTCCTGAAGGATTATACTCAGTTTTTCTGGATCAGTGATTCTTGGTTGTAATCCTGGCTCCTTTGCCATCCAGAATATCATATTCCAAGACCTCCAAAGTTTTAACATAAAAGCTGCTGAATCTTGTGTTATCCTGACTGTGGATCCATGATATTTGAATTGTTTCTTTCTGACTGCTTGTGCTATTGTCTCCTTGACCTGGAAACTGTGGAATTTGGCTACAATATTGCCGGATGTTTTCATTTTGGGACCTCTTTCAGCAGGTGATTGGTGGGTTCTCTCAATTTCTATTTTATCATCTGGTTCTAGAATATCAGGGCAATTTTCCTTGATAATTTCTTGAAAGATGATGTTTAGGATCTTTTTTAATCATCGATTTCAAGTAATCCAATAATTTTTAAATTATCTATTCTGTATCTGTTTTGCAGGTCAGTTGTTTTTTCCAGTGATGATTTTTACACTTTTTTTCTATTTTTAAGTATTTTGATTTTTAATGCTCTTTTGATATCTCATAAAGTCATTAGCTACAACTTGCCCAATTCTAATTTTTAAGGAGTTATTTTCTTTAGTGAGCCTTTGTACCTCCTTTTCCACTTAGCTAATTCTACTTTTTACGGAGTTCTTTTCCTCAGTGATTTTTTTTAGTAATTCTTTATTTTAATTTATTTTTAATATGTTTAGTTTTCAGCATTGATTTTCACATGCGTTTGAATTACAGATTTTCTCCCCATTTCCACCCTCCCACTCCAAGATGGC
>CM053623.1:351591169-351617811 GCA_028646595.1 Phalanger gymnotis
CCCACTAACCTTCTCTGATGTCTTTGCTCTTTGTGGGTTGTGAGGTCTGGTACATGCCACAGCTCAGTATTTCAGGATGCCAGGGCACTTTCCGCTCGTCTCCTGGTCTGGTAGGTCCGCGTCTGGTCTGTTTGCGCCGTGGGCGCGGGGCTCAGCTCCGCTCCCCTCAGCTGGGGGCTGGGAGCTCCGTGTGGGTTAGACCTTACCCAGAGACCATCCAGGCTGTCCTGAGCTGGGGCCCTGCTTCCCTCTGCCACTTTGTAGGTTCTGCAGCTCTAGAATTGGTTCAGAGCCATTGTTTTATAGGTTTTTGGAGGGACTTGGTGGGGAGCTCACACCAGTCACTGCTTCCCAGCCGCCATCTTCGCTCCCTTCATCAGGAATTTTTGAAAGTCCTCCATTTCATAAAATATCCATTCCCCTCCCCCCCACCCCGAAGTATTATACTCAATTTTTCTGGGTAGAAAGTTCTTGGTTGCAATCGTAGCTCTTTTGCCTTGTGGAATATTACATTCCAAGTCCTCCATTCCTTTAGCATGAACTCTACCAAATTTTGTGTGTTCCTATCTGTGTGGCTCCATGATTTTTGAATTACTTCTTTCTGGTGGCTTGAAGTATTTTCTCTTTGACCTGTGAGGATTGGGATTTGGCTATATAATTCCTGCAAGTTTTCATTTGGGGATCTTGTTTAGGAGATGGTCAGTGGATTCTTTTGATTTCTATTAAGCTTTCTAGACCTTAGATGTCAGGGTAGTTTTCCTTGATAATTTCTAGAAATAGGAATTGACCTAATGGTAAAAGAAGCATAAGACTTCACTGAACAACTCCTTAAAAAGCTGAATAAGGCAAATGGAAAAGAAGGAACAAAAGTTCACTCAAGAAAAAAACTGCTTAAAAACAAAATTGACCAAATAGGAAAGAGGTACAAAATCTCACTGAAGAATTTTTTTTAAAGTTAGAATTGGGTAAATGGAATCTAACGACTCAATAAGACATCAAAAAACAGTAAAAGAGTCTAAAGATTTAAAAAATTGAAGAAAATGTGAAATACTTTATTAGAAAACAACTGACCTGGAGATTAATTCTTTTTGGACTTGGGTCAAATTAGCATTTTTCTTTGAGGTTTTGTTTGAAGCTTTTTTTTTAAACATTGTCATCTTCTTTTGAGTTTATGTTTTGGTTTTCCCTTCCACCATAGAGTCTTTTATTATCAAGTTTTGTTTGTTTATTTATTTGCTCATCTTTTTCAGCCTACACATTGACTTTGAACTTTATATTGATTTGGAGGGAAGTCAAAGTCCCAAGCTTCAGCATTCTTTTGTCCTACTCTTTTCAGATCTAGGTTTAGGGATATGCAATTTCCCATTGATTTCAATATGGTGCAATCCAGGGAGATATGTGGTCACTGCTTTACAGGTCTGCACTCCGGTCTTCACCCAGGAAGGGCCCCTGGCAAACTGCAAACACAGGAACTAATGTTCTCTTTGCCTTGGAACTATGACCAGGGTTGCTGTCTCTTTGTGATTAAACCTTGGTGCTCCTCTCTGCCCTTGAACTGTGACCCAGAACTGCCTACGGGCAGTAGAGTTGTTAATCAGTGCCAGATGTACCTAGGTCCAGAAAGAGGTCTCCTTTAATCTCTTTATGATTTGTTTTCCCACCCGCTTACCATCTCTGGGCTCAGAGGTCCCAAAATTGCTGCTTCTTCTTTAATTACTGTTGCTGTTGCCACTGTAGCTGCTTTGTTCTTCCTATATATGTGGGCTCTAGATAGACTTCCATCTCAGTGTCACAAACTTTTTCCTGCTGACCTCCTTAGTTATCTCAGGATGGAAACGTCTTACCCTGACCTTTTGTTGGCTCTGCTGCTCCAAAATTTGATTTGATTTTTAATTTTAAAGTTGTTAGAAGGAGAATTTTAGAGTTCATTTGGGTTATCTTTAATCCACCATCTTGGCTATGCCTCTAACAGGTTCAGCTTACTTTTAAAGAAACAAAGAAACTTTTTGAAGCAGAAATAAGGATCAAGCACAGTTCAGGTATGTAGGATGGACAAATGCATGGAGACAGAAAATTATATTTTGTATATAAGAAGCAAAGAGTTCATTTGCCTAGGTTTCTATTCATATAGTTTGAGAGAGAATAATGGCATTGAGAATAAGGATTGGTTAGAGTAAGCTTGGATTGGACATCCAAAGGAAAAAGAAGAAGTTTATATTTTATCCTGGAGGCAATGTAAAGCCATTAGAGTTGTCTGAGTATGGAAACTACATGATCATATTGGTGCATAAAGAAAAAAATTACTTTGGCAGCAATGGCAGCATGGACTGGACTATTGAGAGATTTGAGGCAGGGAGAACAACTAAAAGGCTGTTGAGAAATATTAAAAGCCTGAACTAAAGTGGAAATTGCATAGAGAGAGAAAAACACTATAAAATATAAGAAATACTGGGAAGTTAGAAAGATTAAATTTTGGCAACTGACTGGGTATGTAACTTGAGAGAGGTTGAGAAACCCCATATAACTTTCAGCATAATGTAGTTACTTTGTTTATTTCTTTCAGTCAAATCTGCTTATCCTATTGCTTGTCTATTTTGTGAGTTCAGCAGAAACATAAATTTTGCTCTAGCCCCTTCTTCTTAACTCTGTATGAATATTTGCTTGAAGTGTGTTTCTTGTAACAGATAGATTGACAGATATAAAAATATAGATACACTTGACACTTTCTCATTCATTCTGATGTTATTATTTTATTGATGTTGTGTGTGAATTCATACCATTCATATCCATGCTTATGATTTTTAATTGTGATTTCTCTTTATTCTGCCACTGAATCTTCTAGTTACTGGAGCATGATACTGGAGCCTCAGGAGTTCTTGAAAGAGAGTTATTTCAGTTAAATAATGAGATAAGAAGTCAGATTGCAGTTTAGGGGCATCTTAGGCCCTACAAACTTTCAGAATACTAAGCACTGATTTGATCTAGGGTATGTTAAGGTAATCCTGGTCTGAACCTTGAAGGCTCAAAATCCAGTTCTGGTCTCGAATCAACACAGAAAGAGGTGTCCCTGGCTCACATTTAGTCCACAAACTGGAAGGCATCAATCTTCTGTGCTCCCAGCCTATGCTTTTCTGTCTGCACCCCCTCAACTCTACCTCTTCCCTTGCAGATGTGTATTTCCTCAGTACTTATCTAGACTAGAAAAATGTGCATGTAGTTTTCCCTTGAATTTCTTGCTCACTGCTTATGTGGCTTCTCCTCCTGGATACCCAAATGAAAATCTCCAACAAAAGACATCAAAAAAAAAATTCTCTTTTTTTAAATCTTAAATCAATGTATTTATATTTCCCTTATTTCTGTTAAGTTCACTATCCTCCTTGTAAATCTCCTACACTTACAATTTTGGAGTGATACTTAACTCTTCTCTTTATTTAAGCAGTTACTAAGATATTAATTTTAAGTTTTTGCTGTTTCTAGCCTCCATCACCCTTTCTCTCCTCAGATGGGCTGTTCTAATGTAGGTACACACACTGACATAAACACACATTTACAAACACAGACACACATACACACACACACACAAACACCTCCCATTTGACACACTGTAAGCACCTATATGATGTTGACAGACTTACTATGCTAATAGCTGCCTCACTGGTATCCCTGCAGGCAGTCTTCCAACCTTTCCAACCCATTCTTCCCACAACTACTTGAGATTTGCACTGGAACATAGGATAGTAAACATAGACCTGAAAGAAAACTTGCCCTCTTGGATACTTCTTAATGGATGTGCCACAGACTTCTTTAATTCAACATGTTCAAAATTGAAATCATTTCATTTCCTCCAAATACACACATTATTATCTTCCTGTTGCTGTGAAGGGCATCATGACCCTCCTGGTCAGTGAGGTTTGCAACCTACATGTCTTCTTTAACTCCTGGCTTCCTTCCTCTCATGTGTCACATCCCATCTGTTACAACATTCTGTTGAGTTTATCTTCATAAGATCTCTCATATACATTCCCTTCTGTTCTCTGGCATTCAGATCATAATCATACAAAACTTTATCACCTCATTCCTGGACTACTGCAATTGCTGTCTGTTTGGTCTGCCTTCTTAAATATCTCCCCTCTCCATCTAGCTCTTTGAGAACAATGTGGACCATCTTTTGCCTTGGTTTCTTGTCTTCATCATTTAGAATAGTTCCTGACACACAGTAGACACTTAATAATTGATTACTGACTTGCTCCCTCACTCATTCCCTTCCTTCCTTCCTTCCTCAATGGCTAAGGGATGAAACAAATTATAGCTATTATTTGAAAATATTGACGAATTTTACAAATGAAACTTGAATTAGATATTAGGACTTTCTACATGGGTCAGTGAAAAAGACCTACTTCCTCTGTCTAGCTTTTGTTAAAAAAACAACCTTAGAATCAGACCTCTAGGATTTTTCAGGTTACTTTTCAAAGAATGATAATTTTGTCTTTGCTTTGACATAGTCCATTGCATACAGGTACCCATATGCTTTTGAACCTGAACTTCAACTAAATCAACCAGTCAACAAACATCTATTAAGTGTTTAGACACTTAGTAGTCAGACACTATGTTAAATCTGGGGAGAGAGAGACAGAGACAGAGAGAGACAGAGAGAGAGGGAGGAGGGGGAGGTGAGGAAGGAGAGTGAAGGGAGAAGGGGATATGTAGAAATATATATATATATATATATATATATATGTATATATACACATATATATGTATATATAGATAGATATGCATGACAATCACTTCCATCAAAGAATTCACAGTCTAATAGGAGAGAACACGGGAAAATAGATATGTGCAAGATATATGCAGAGAAGATGGAGTAATTTGAAAGGGGAAAGCAAGAGCCATTGCAGGGACTGGGAAGGGCTGCCTGGAGAAAAGGGAATTTGCACCGAGGCTTTCAGTAAGCTAAGGGACCTAAAAGGCATAGGGGTAAGGATAGGACATTCCAGGCATATAAGAAAGCACAGATACAGAAATAAGAAATAGAATATTGTGATCAATGCAAGTAGGCTGGTGCCGTTGAATCAAAATTTGTATGGAAGGGAATAAAATGGAAGAAGACTAGAAAAGTAGCTAGGTTAAACAGTGCTTTAAATAAAAACATAGAAGTTTATATTGATCATAAAAGGAAATAGGAAGCCAGTGGTAATCATTGAGCAAGAGGTATTTTAGTTATACCTACACATTAAAAATAAGAAAATTAATCATGACAGGTGAGTGGAAGATGGATAGGAATGAGGAGATGCTTGGGGCTGGGAGATTAACTTTTTTTACATTAAGATTTTTTTTTAAATTTTTTAGTTTACAACACTCAGTTCTACATGCTTTTGAGTTCCAGATTTTCTTCCCCTCTCTTCCCTCCACCCTCCCCACAAGATGGCATGGAATCTGATATATCTTCTACATTTAACTTCACATTAAATTTATTTACACAATAGTCAAGTTGTAAAGAAGAATTGTGACCAGTGGAATGGATCATGAGAAAGAAGAAATAAAACCAAAATAAAAGAGAGAGAAAAAGAGAGCAAATAGTTTTCTTCAATTTGCATTCAGACACCATAGTTCTTTCTCTGGATGTAGATAGCTCTTTCCATCATGAGTCCTTTGGAGTTGTCTTTGAACCTTCTGTTGCTGAGAAGAGTCATGCCTACCAAAGGTAGTCATCACAGAATCAATATATTTGTAGTTGTGTACAGTGTTCTCCTGGTTCTGTTCTGCTCACTCAGCATTATAACATATAGGTCTTCAGAGGTTATTATGAAGTCTGTATCTTCCTCAGTTCTTATAGCACAATAGTATTCCATTACATTCATATACCACAACTTGTTTAGCCATTCTCCAATTGAAAGGCATCCCCTTGATTTCCAATTCTTTGCTACCACAAAAAGAGCTGCTATAAATATTTCTTTGCATACAGATCCCTTTCCCACTTGTGTGATCTCTTTGGGATACAGCCCTATAAGTGGTATTGCTGGGTCAAAGGGTATGCACATTTTTATAGCCCTTTGGACGTATTTCCAAATTGCTCTCCAGAATGGCTGGACCAGTTCACAATTCCACCAACAATGTAACAGTGTTCCTATTTTTCCACATCCTCTCCAGCATTTATCATTTTCCTATTTTGTCATGTTAGCCAATCTAACAGGAGAGATGTGGTGCCTAAGAGTTGTTTTGATTTGCATTTCTCTAATCAACAGTGATTTAGAGAATTTTTTCATGTGCCTATAGATATCTTTAATTTCTTCCTCTGAAAACTTCCTGTTCATAACCTTTGACCATTTCTCAGTTGGGGAATGACTTGTATTCCTATAAATTTGCCTCAGATCACTGTATGTTTCTGAGATGATGCCTTTATCAGAGACACTGTTTGTAAGGATTTTCTCCCAATTTTCTGCTTCTCTCCTTATCTTTGTTGCATTGGCTTTTTATACAAAAAAATTCAATTTAACATAACCAAAATCTATCTCTTGTTGTCTCATGAATTCTTTCCCATAAATCTGATAGGTAAACTGTTCCTTGCTCTCCCAAATTACTTATAGTATCAGCCTTTATTCCTAAATCATGAACCAATTTGGATTTTATTTTGGTATATGGCGTAAGATATCAGCCTATGTGCAGATTTCACCCTACCATTTTTCAATTTTCCCAGCAGTTTTTGTGAAATAGTGAATTATTAGCCCAGAAGCTGGATTCTTTGGGTTTATCATGAGTAGATTGATATAGCCATTGACTACTACACATTGTGTACCTAACTTATTCCATTGATCTACCACACAGTTTCTTAGCAAGTACCAAGTAGTTTTGATGACTGCTGCTTTAGACCACCTTCCCTAGCATTTCTTTTCATCAATTCCATAGATATTCTGGACCTCTTGTTCTTCCAGATGAATTTTGTTATTATTTTATCCAGCTCTGTAAAATGCTTTTTTGAAAGTTTGATTGGTATGTCACTGAATAAGTAAATTAATTTAGGTAAAATTGTCATTTTTATTTTATTAGCTCAGCCTAATCATGAGCAACTGAAGTTTTTCCATTTATTTAGATCTGACTTTATTTGTGTGAAAAGTGTTTCATAATTATGTTCATATAGGCCTTGGGCTTATCTTGGCAGGTAGACTCCCAAATATTTTATAGTGTCTACAGTAACTTTAAATGGAATTTCTTTTTCTATCTCTTGCTGTTGGGCTTTGTTAGTAATATATAGGAATGTTGTAGATTTATGTGGACTCCTTTTATAACCTGCAATTTTGCTAGTTATTTATTATTTCAAGTAGTTTTTTACTTGATTCTCTAGGATTCTCTAAGTAAATTATCATATCATCTGCAAAAAGTGACAATTTAGTTTCTTCTTTTCTTATTCTAGTTCATTCAATTTCTTTTTCTTTTTCTTATTGCTACAGCTGACATTTCTAGTACCAAATTGAATAATAGGGGTGATAATGGGCAACCTTGTTTCATGTACGATTTTATTGAGATTGCCTTTCGCTTATCCCCATTACATATAATGCTCACTGATGGTTTTATTTAGATGCTATTTATAATTTTAAGGAAGGCTACATTTACTCCTATGCACTCTAGTGTTTTTTAATAGGAATGGGGGTTGTATTTTGTCAAAGGCTTTTTCTGCACCTATTGAGATGATCATATGGCTTCTGCTAGTTTTGTTGTTGATATGATCAATTATGCTGATAGTTTTCCTGATATTGAACCAGGATTGCATTCCTAAAATAAATCCTACCTTATTGTAGTGTGTTATTCTCATGATAAGTTGCTGCAATCTTTTTGCTAATATTTTACTTAAAATTTTTGCATCACTATTCATTAAGAAAATTGGTCTGTAATTTTCTTTCTGTTTTGACTCTTCCTGGTTGAGGTATTAGCATCATGTTTATGTCATAAAAATAATTTGGTAGGACTCCTTCTTCACCTATTTTCCCAAATATTCCATAAAGTATAGGAATTAATTGTTCTTTAAATGGTTGATAGAATTCACAAAACCTTCTGGCCCTGGAGATTTTGTCCTAGGGAGTTCCTTGATGACTTGCTCAATTTCTTTTTCTGAGATGGGGTTATGTGGGTATTTTATTTCCTCTTCTGTTAACCTGTCAGTTTTATTTTTGTAAATATTCATCCATTTCCCTAAAGTGGTGAAATTTATGGGCATACAATTGGGTGAAATAATTCCTATTTATTGTTTTAATTTCCCCTTCTTTGAAGGTGAATTCCCCCTTTTGATTCTTGATACTGGTAATTTGGTTTTCTTCTTTCTTTTTTGTTAATCAAATTGACAAAAGTTTTATTAATTTTATTAGTTTTTTTAATAAAACTAGCACTTAGTTTTATTTATTAATTTGATAGTTTTCTTGTTTTCAATTTTATTATCCTCTCCTATGATTTTCAGTATTTCTAATTTGGTATTTAATTGGGGATTTTCAATTTGTTCTTTTTCTAGCTTTTGCAGTTGCATGCCAAATTCATTACTCAACTTTTTATCTTTTTTATTCATATAGGTAATTAGAGATATAAAATTTTCCTAAGAACTACTTTTGCTGCATCCCATAAGTTTTGGTATGTTGTGTCATTGTTGTCATTCTCTTAAATGAAGTTATTAATTTTTTCTATGATTTGTTCTTTGGCCCATTCATTCATTAGGATCAGATTATTTAGTTTCCAATTAATTTTTGGTTTATTTTTCCATGGTCCCTTATTACAAATAATTTTTATTGCATCGTGATCTCAAAACAATGCTTTGACTACTGCCTTTCTGCACTTGATTATGAGGTCTTTATGCCCCAGTACATGGTTAATTTTTGAGTATGTGCCATGTACTGCTGAGAAAAAAAGTATATTTCTTTTTATCCCCATTCAGTTTTCTCCAGGGTTATATCATGCCCTTTTCTATGCCTTTTCTAAAACTCTGTTCATCTCCTTAACTTCTGTCTTGTTTATTTTGAGGTTAGAATTATCGAGTTCAGAGAGGGGGAAGGTCCCCCACCAGTATAGTTTTGCTGCGTATTTCTTCTTGTAACTCCCTTAACTTCTCATCTAAGAATTTGCATGCTACACCACTTGGTACATATATGTTAAATAATGATATTGCCTCATTGTCTATGGTGACTTTTAGCAGGATATATTGTCCTTCCTTATCTCTTTTAATTGCATCTATCTTTGCTTTTGCTTTGTCTGAGATTAGAATTGCTACCCCTGCTTTTTTTTTTACTTTAGCTGAAGTACAATATATCCTACTCCAGCCTTTTACCTTTACCCTATGTGTATTTCACTTTGTCAAACATGTCTCTTGTGAACAACATATTGTAGGATTATGGTGTTTAATCCAATCTGCTATCTGTTTCTGTTTTATGGGAGAGTTCATCCCATTCACATTCACAGTTATGATTACTATCTGTGCCTTTTTCTCCATCCTATTTCCCCCCATTTATGCTTTTATTTCTCCCTTCTCCCTTCCACTCCTCAAAAGAGTTTGCTTTTGACTGCTGCCTTCCTCAGTTTACCCTCCCTCTTGATACTCCTCTCTTATCTTCCCTTTTTCCCCTTGCTACTTCTTCCCTCCTTCCTGACCAACCCCCTCCCTTTTCTTTCCCTTTTTTCCCTCCTACTACCTGTAGGACTAATTTGATTTCTATACTTATCAGAGTATGTTATTCCCTTCTTGATCCAAATCTGATGAGAGTAAAGCTCAAATACTGCTCTTCTCCTTCCCTTCTTTCCCTCTACTATAATATTTTTTTGCCTCTTCATGTGATATAATTTACCCTTTTCTACTACTTCCTTACCTCTTCTCCCAGAATGATCCCTTTATATCTCTTAATTATGTTTTTATCATCATATCAGTTATTTCATACTAGCACATAGAGTCTATGTATATCCTTTCAATTGTCATAATAACTGCATTATTCTCAAAATTGACATATATATGTATATATATATATATATATATATAACATATATAAAAAATACAATCCTATATAAGGATGTAAATAATTTACCTTATTGATTAACAAAGGATTTTTCTGCCCTGTTTACCTTTTTATGTCTCTCTTGAGTTTTGTATTTGAAGATCAAATTTTACATTGAGCTTTGGCCTTTTCATTAGGAATGTCTGGAATTCTCTTATTTCATTGAATGTCCATCTCCTTGCCTGAAAAATTATGCTCAGTTTTTCTGGGTAGTTGATCCTTGGTTGTAGTCCAAGCTTCTTTGCCTTTAGGAATATCATATTCCAATTTTCTCCTGTCATTTAATGTAGAATCTGAAAGATCCTGCATGATCCCAACTGTAGATCCACAATATTTGAATTGTTTCTTTCTGGCTGCTTGCAGTATTTTCTGTTTGACCTGATAAGTCTGGAATTTGGCTATAATATTTCTTGGAGTTTTCAATTTGGAATCTCTTTCAGGGGGTGATGGGTAGATTCTTTTGAGGGCTATTTTGCCCTCTGGTTGTAGGACCTCAGAAAAATTATCCTTGATGATTTCTTGGAAGATACTGTCCAGGCTCTTTTTTTTTTCATCATGGTTTTTTGGTATAGTAATAATTGTTAGATTGTCTCTCCTGGATCTGCTTTCCAGTCAGTTTTTTTTTTACAATCAGATATTTCACATTTTCTTCTATTTTTCATTCTTTAGATTTTCATTGACTGATTCTTGATGTCTCATAGAGTCATTAGCTTCTACTTGCCCAATTCTACTTTTTAATGTATTATTTTCTTCTTTTGTCTTCTCTATCTCCTTTTCCATTTGGTTGATTTTACTTTTCAATGAGAAATTTTCTCCATTTATATTATGAATTTCCTTAAATATTTCACAGATTTAACTTTGTAAAGATTTATTTTCATCAGAGAATTTTTTCCCATTTTTTCCATTTTTTTGTTTACCTCTCTAATTTGGTTTTTAAAGTCCTCCTTGAGTTCTTCCAGCAATGCTTTTTGGTCTGGAGACCACTTTACTTTCCCTTTTGAGGTTTCAAATGTGGGTATAGTGCCATGCTGTCCTCTTCTGATTTGGTATTTTGATGTTCTCTGTCTCCAGAGTAGGAATCAATGGTCTTTAGCTTCTTAGTGTGCTTTTTCATGGTGTTTTTTTTTTATTCTTCCTTGCTTCTAAAGTGTATATCTGATTCTGGGGCTCAAGGGGCTCTGTCCCAGACTTCTTGTTATGAGAAATGTGGGCCTGCTCACTGGCTTTGTGTGCTCTGGCCTCTGAATTTTTGAGGTATGGGGGAGGGGTGGTCTGGCTACTGGAAGTCTCCTCTTTCCAGAGACTCCTCTATAGCATGGATGGTCTCAGCTGTTGCCTGTACTGGTTTCTGCCACCTCCTCTGGTTGTGCAAAGGCACTTCTGATGTCCTGGTGTGGACGTTTGTTAGCTCCACCTCCCTGGTGCTCATTAAGTCTCATTGTTCTGCTGAGAGGGCACTTGCTTGGACCCCTCTCTTCCTGCATCAGTCTCCTTCCAGCACCACAAGAAGGACCCTCTCCCCCACTTCTCTCAGTAAAAGGCTACTGAAGCCCTACTTCTGGCTCTTCTGTTTCTCCTAAGGTTTCTCTGGGTGAGGGAGTGAGGGAGAGCTGATTTACCTGGCCATTATGTCTCCTGGGAGTTCAAGAAGGTGAGTTCCCAACCTTTAAGATGTGTGCTGGAAGCCTCCAGGGTAGTTGCACCTGCAGCTGCAGGCTTTGTGCTGGTATCTCCCATAGCTTCAACAAACCCCTGTCTTTGGCTGAGAGGCCTGGGGCTTGATGACTGCCTTAGCTGTACCCAGTCCTTCTGGCTTGGGCTTGTTCCTATTCCTGTGTTTCGCTTGCCCAGCACTCTCCCAGAATGGCATGCTGGCTGGGTTCCTTTGCTGTTCCCAGTTGGTGTGTTCTGGTGCTGTTCTGAGTGTCTGGTGCTACTATCCCTCTCAGCCTAGTAATTGCTTCTAACTCTCTCAGATATGCTCAGATTCACTTTTTTAGATATATCTTGCAGAATTTGTGAGAGAGCTCCAGTAGTTCCTTCCTTTCACAGAGCTGTCTTGGCTCTGCCCCTGGGACATTAACTTGAAAGCTGTCTTTTTTCATTATTCTAGGTAAAAGGAGGTTAGTTTAAAATAGAGTTGTCGCTGTATAAAGAGAAGGAAATGAATGTAGGAGTTGTGAGTGTAGTAATTCTAAAATTTGTCAGTAGATAGAATATATAAGATGAGTTAGATGGAAGAATTAGGAATGATGCAAATGTTATCATTTTACAGGATTCTGAGGATGGAGCATCCTCAACAGTAATAGGAGCTTTTGGAAGCACAGGAGCTGAAGTGGGAGAAATAAGGAGTTTTGTTTTGAATATGATGAGTCACGATGTCTGTGGTATGCCTCATCCTAGATCTTCAGGAAACAATTGATAAAGCATGATTGGAGCTCAAGATGCGTATATTTATATATTATATACATATGTACTTATATCATTGTACATTTTTTGTTCATTATATATATATGATTCACATATTTGATATATGAATCATTTGCATAAAGATGATAATTGAACTTGTAAGAGTTGATGAGAAAGATCACTAAGGGAGATAGTAGAGAGTGAAAAACTGGAGGGAAAGCCAGGAGAGTACCTTGAGAAACACCCAGGGTTAGCAAAATCTGCTTTTCTGGATGAAAATTGTTTTAAATTAAGAAAACCTCACAGAAATTTCTATTACATAAGAAACTAGAATATTTAAGAATAAAGTCCCATTCTGTCTGTTTCATTTAACTTACTCCCCCACCCCACACCAGCTCCTCACCACTAGAATATGTCTATGATTTGAAAGAGAAAATATCAATTGATCTGAGGGTTGGTCCTCCCTTTTTAGAACTGACCATCTACCTTTGGTACCCACCTGATTTGCTTAACTCTCTATTGTGGTTCCAAGAAGCTGTAGCATGCACTGTTGCCACACCCTGGTAAACCATCTCAGTAGGTGAGATAAAGAAGGTTGAGGTAACTGACAGGCCTGAGATCTGTCACTGAGTTAGTCGGGTGTCTACCACAAGTATGTGAAGACTTCTCCTAGTGGAATGGGCCATGAGAACAATTTATTCCAATGGCTATGAATACAGTGGAAGCTTGGAGCACTTAGAGCTTGGTCAGACATAGAAAATGAGGTGTTGGAATAGATGCCATTTTATGTTTCTTCTTAGTTTAGCTCAGTGATCCTGGAATCCCATGTTCCAAAAGATCTGAACCCTGCCCAAGCATATTATCATCACTAAGGCAAAGACCATGCATGTGCTGACCCTGTATTGAGAACTGGATAATGTTTAATATTTATTTTATTTTTGAAATATTAAAAGATTCCAAGGAAAGACAGAAGAACAATGAATTGAATATGTATGGAGGACATGGACAAAAGTGACGTGAAAAGGGTTTAGTGGGTTTTTATCTGTGCTGTTTGGCAGGTATTGACAGAAATGAGACCAAGGATTCATTGAAGTTCTGGTGAACAGTTTGGATTGGAGAATTATAAGTGTGTTAAACATTTAAAGATGTCAAAAGCATTCCTTTCCACTTGACCTGCCTGAAATTTAATGTTGGAGTGCAATCCCAGGTCTTTAGTGAAGAAAAAGATAGTTTTGCTTTGAATTTCAGTCAGTCTTAGTATTAATATTCATTTTGATCACAGTGAAATGTACAGCAGGTCCATTACAATGCCACAGGGGAAAAAAGATTTCTTTAACATGGAGCTATAGAATCTGGGGAGTTCAGGAGCCAGGTTTTGACAAATGAATTTGTGGAGAATTACCAAAAAAACTAACACTTTTTCTGCTGCTTGCATTATCTAGCAAAAAACTAAAACAAAATAAAACTAAAACAGTTGCTTAATTTAGATTTCTGTGGAATGGATATATTCATTTTAAAATCATTCTTTGAGGCCGCAATATCACAGTTTTTGAATGGTAATCCCTCATTTATAATTTAGGACTGTTCATTAGGCAGAACAATTAGAAAAAAATAACTATGATTTCCTTATTTCAAAACTTCCTTTAGAATGTGCCAAATGTGAATAAAAAATAAACTGTAGTTACTTATTAATTCTATAGAATTAGTCTGACTTTAGCCGAATAGAGTTTATGATTTTTTATTACATAATCCCCTTAGTTTTATGTATCTACTTCCCCTTACTCCCCAACTTACATTGTTCTTCCCCCTATTCTTTGTTGCTTTATCCTTTCTCCTTTCAGTCATAATCACTGGAGCCATGACTATCAGAACTCAGGAAGTACATTTTGTTCTTCCTCTGATAATTTTTTCAAAGCCTTATCTGGTTAAAGTGGTTTTATGTCTGGTGTGAATGCTACAGTGTTTATTACCCTCAGATTTTATTGTCCCTTAATGCTTCTATGGCTTTTTGAGATCTTTCAGGGCAAGATATATTCTATATAAACTTAGATTACATTGAATTGTAAACTTTATTCTTTCTGTTCATAAAAACTGAAGGGGGAGAAATGATAAATATCCTTTCTAGAGAGAACTGAGAAAGCATTGGGTGGGGGGGGTAGTTATGAATAGCCTCAGGAAAAATTAGAAATGCTCAAGATGCTTTTACTTCGATGAAATAAGAATTTGAAACATCTCCTTGGTCACTATTGCTACCAAATAGTAGAGTCAGATATATGGATTCTCCCAGGACCCTCAACCATTCTAAAGTAGTGTTTCCTCCCATCTGTTCACCATAGAAATAGAAGAGTTTTCAGGGGTGAAGACCATTGACAAGATTTAAATATTTTCTTACTCATTCTACCATTATTTTTGTCCCCGCTATTGCTTAGGGCAAATGTGATGGTGGTTGATTTTCTATCTATCTATCTATCTATCTATCTATCTATCTATCTATCTATCTATCTATCTACACACACAAAATCACACACACATTTAAGCACATACATATATATGTGTGTATATATTATACATGTGTGTATATATGTATGTATATATACACATACATATGTGTATATATGTGTATATATTATATATGTATGTATATATGTGTGTATGTATGTATATTTTGTGTGTGTGTGTGTGTGTGTGTGTGTGTGTGTGTGTAGTGATGCTAGTAAGATTTTGGATATCAAATACCTATTCAATCCTATGCCACTTTTAGCAACTTTGATTTCTTTAAAGAAGGTACTTTCTTCAATTGATACTGCTCCCAATTTCCCTACATGGTAGATGTTCCTAAGAAGTCCTCAGGCTGATGGTGTCATCTTCTTGAGGCTAATATAGTCAGGAGGAAGGAGCTGTCACAGGTTGTGTTCCACTGGCATGTTTTCTGCCTTCCTTGACTTATCTTTCTTCCATGATGAAACATTACAGAAGGGCTTTAGTAGGAGATATACAACCACAGAAATTCTCTTCAAAGTTACAAATGAGCTCTTAATTGCCAAATCCCTTCCCTTTACTTTTGTTCCTCATCCTTGTTAATCTCTCTGCACTATGAGGTGTGTATTGGCCATCCTCTCCTCCTAGATACTCTTGCCTTACTGAGTTTACATAACATTACTCTCTCCTTATTCCTTTCCTATCTATCTAGTTACTCCTCTGATCTCCTTTGAAATACCATCATTTTTACCTTTTGCATGGGCATAATATCCTAAGGCTTTGTCCTGGGTCCTTTTCTCTCTCTACATTCTCTACTTTTATGACTCCCAGATCAATATCTTCAGAAGTATATATGACTCTTCTGAACTCTAGGCTTTCATTAGCAATTGCTTTTTTGACTTCTTTGAGTCAATGTATTCTAGACATACCTACTCTCACCAATACTATTAACATTATACTGGAAATCATAGCAATAACAATAAGAGAAGAAAAAAATAGAAGGAATTGAAATAGAGAGTGAGGTAGTAAAACTTTCTTTTTGCAGACAATATCATCATATACTTGGAAAATCCCAAAGACTTAACTAAAAAGTTAATCGAATCAATTAATCAAAGTTAACAGTTTAGCAAAGTAACAAGATATAACTAAATCAGCACAAACCATCAGTATTTCTATATATAACAAACAAAACCCTGCAAGAAAATATATTATAAGATACCACATTTAAAATAACTGTAGACAGAATAAAATACCTTGGAGTACACCTGCCCAAACAAGCCCAGGAACTATATAAACAAATACACATACGTACACACACACACACACACACACACACACACACACATATACTTGTTATACAAATGAAATCAGATTGAATTAATTGGAGGAATATTAATTGCTCATGGGTAGGCAGGACCAATATAATAAAAATGACAATTTCACATAAACTAATTTATATACTTGATGCCAACCCAATTAAATTACCCCCCCCCAAAAAACCGATGTATTTGGAAGATATAATAAATAAATAAAAAATAACAAAAGAACCAATGGGGAGAAAATGTAAAGAAATGAAGTTTAGCAGTACAAGATCTTAAAACTATAAGGCAATAATTATCAAAACTGTCTGGTATTTGCCAAAAAAATGGAAATGTCAATCAATGAAACAGATTAGACATATAATTTACAGCAGGAAATTAATAGCCTTGTATTTGAGAAGTGTAAAGATTTAAGGTTTGAGAATAACATTTGGGAATAAAAATCATTATTTCACAAAAATTGTTGGGAAACATAGAAAACATTATGGCAGAAGCTGGACATATATCAATACCTTACACAATTTACCAAGATAAGGTCAAAATGGACACACAATCTAGCTATAAAGAGAGATAGTAAAACAAAATTAGAAGAACATGGAAAACATTGCTTATCAGACTCATGGGTAGGTGAATAATTCATGAATAAATAAGAAATACAGAGCAAAGTTGGGTGCAAAAGAGATAATTTCAGTCACATGAAATTAAAAAAAGTTATTTGTACAAATAAAACAAATATAGCCTAGATCAGAAGGAAAGCAGAAAATTGGTGGAAATTTTATAAACTGTTTCTCAGATAAGAGTCTCATATTTCAGATATATAAAGAATTTTGGCAAATCTATAAGAATATGACTCATTCCCCAATTGATAAGCAGTCAAAGGATATGAACAGATAGTTTTCCAATTAAGAAATCAAAATATTTTATAGTCATATGGAAAATAATGCTCTAAGTCATTACTGATTAGGGAAATACAAATTAAAACAACCTTAAGATATTATTTTATGTCTACCAGATTGATTTAAGTGATTGAAAGAGAAAGCAACAAATGTTGCAGGTGATGTGAAAAAATGGAAACACCAATTCACTGTTAGTGGAACTGTGAACCAAACCAAATTTTAGAGAGGAATCTGAAATTCTCTGAAACTGTTACTAAATTACCTATCTATACCCTTTGACCTAGCAATACCACTACTAAGTCTATTTACAAAAACAATTAAAGAAAAAAGGCAAAGAACCTACATGTACTAAAATATTTATAGCAATGCTCTTTGTGGTGGCAAAGGTTTGGAACTTTCAGGGATGACCATCAACTGATGAACGGCTGATTAACTTGTGATGGAACACTATCATGCTATAAGAAATATGAGCTTCCAGCTATGGCTGCAATCAAGCCACAGTCCCAACCCAGGGCTGGAGTCTGTCTGAGCACAGAGCCTGTGGCTGCAGGAGCAGCTAGCTCAGAGGACTCTGACCCCAGGCAAACACAAGGGCACCAGACCAAACCAACTGGGAACAGCAGAGGAATCCAGCCAGCCTGTAGGTCTGGGAGAGTGCTGGGTGAGCGAAACACTGGAGCAGGAACAGGCCCATGGTGGTAGGACCGGCTATGGCTGTGATTGCGCCCCAGGCCTCTCAGCCCGGGATGGGAGTCTGTTGGAGCACAGAGCCTGCAGTCACGGGAGCAGCTAGCCTGGAGGCTTCTAAACTACAGGTGTGAAACTCGACTTCTTGGACTCCAAGTAGCCAGGATGTGGAGGTAAAATGGCTCATATCCCTCCCTTGAATAAATGCAGAGAATAAAACCTCAGGAGAAACAGAGGAGCCAGAAGGTTGGGCTTCAGTAGCGAGAGAAGTGGGGGAGAGGGCCCTTCCTATGCTGGAGGAAGGAGACTAGTGCAAGAAGACAAGTGTCCCATCAGCCCCCACCTTAGCAGAACAATGAGAGTAACTGAGCCAGGGGGTGGAGTTAACCAAGGTCAGTGCCAGGACTCCAGACTTGGCTTTGCACGGTCAGGGGAAGTGGCAGACACACACACAGACACAAACTGAGACCACCCTTGCTGCAGAGCAGCCCTGGGGAAGAGCAGACTCCCAGCAGGCAGAGAACCCCTCCCCCACACCTCATTAAACCAGAGGCCATAGCACATAAAGCTAGATCCCAACACAAGAAACTTGGGACAGAGCCCCCAGAGCCTCAGAAACAGAGGTCCACTTCAGAAACCAGGAGAGGGAAAAAAGACAAACACCATGAAAAAGAATTGTAAGAAGCTTTCAAAGACAATTGACTCACATTATGGACACATGGAACTCCAAAACACCAATTCGGAAGAGGACAGCATGGATACTACGCCCACATCTGAAACCTCAAAAGGGAAAGTGAACTGGTCTCCAGACCAAAAAGCATTCCTGGAAGAACTCAAGGAGGACTTTAAAAACCAAATTAGGGAGGTAAAAAAAAATAGAAAAAAATTATTGAGGAAAACGAATCTTTAAAAGTTAAAATGGAGGAATTGGTCAAGGAAAATCAGAATATAAATGGAGAAAATGTCTCATTGAAAAATAAAATCAACCAAATGGAAAAGGAGATAGAGAAGACAAAGGAAGAAAACAAAACATTAAATATTAGAATTGGGCAAGTAGAAGCCAATGACTCTATAAGACCTCAAGAATCAGTCAAATAAAATCTACAAAATGAAAAAAAATAGAAGAAAACATGAAATATCTGATTGGAAAAACAACCAACCAGGAAAATAGATCCAGGAGAGATAATCTAAGAATTATTGGTCTACCTGAACACTATGATGAAAAAAGGACCCTGGACAGTATCTTCCATGAAATCCTTAAAGAAAATTGCCTGGCGGTCCTAGAACCAGAAGGCAAAACTGTCATTGAAAGAATCCTTTGATCACCCCCAGAAAAATATCCCAAATTGAAAACTACAAGAAATATGATAGCCAAATTCCAGAATTATCAGGTCAAACAGAAAGTACTGCAAGAAGCCAGAAAGAAACAATTCAGATATCATGGAAATACAGTCTGGATCATGCAGAATCTTTCATCTTCTACATTAAATGACAGGAGAAATTGGCATATGATATTCTGAAAGGCAAAGGAGCTTGGACTACAACCAAGGAGCAACTATCCAGCAAAATTGAAGATAATTTTCCAAGCAAGGAGATGGATATTCAATGAAATAAGGGAATTCCAGACCTTCCTGATGAAAAGGCCAGAACCTGATGGAAAATTTGATCTCCAAACACAAAACTCAAGAGAGACATAAAAAGGTAAATGGGGAAAAAAACCCTAGTTAATCAATAAGGCTAATTAATTACATCCTTATATAGGATTATTTTGTTTTATGTATATTTGATATATATGTATATGTTAATCTTGAGAATAGTATGTTAAATATAAGAATTGAAAAGCATATTCATAGATTGTGGATGTCAATATAAAATAACCGATGTAACGATAAAAAATATAATTACAGAGATAGAAAGGGATGGTTCTGGGAGAAGAGGTAAGGAGGTAGTAGAAAAGGGTAAATTACATCATATGAAGAGGCACAAAAACGTATTGCAGTAGAGGGAAAGAAGGGAGGGAGAAGAGTGGTATCTGAGTTTTACTCTCATTGGATTTGGTAAGGAAGGGAATAACATACCCTAATAAGTGTAGAAATCCAACTTGTCCTACAGGCAGTAGGAGGGGAAAAAGGGAAAAAGGGAGTTGGATGGTCAGAAAGGAGAGACGTAGCAAGTGGAAAAAGGGAAGATAAGTGAGGGGAATCAAGAGGCAGGGTAAAATGAGGAAGGTGGCAGTCAAAAGCAAAAATCCTTTGAGGAGTGGAAGGGAGAAGGGAGAAATAAAAGCATAAACAGGGGGGGAAATAGGATGGAGAAAAAACACAGATAATAATCATAACTGTAAATGTGAATGGGATGAACTCTCCCATAAAACAGAAACATATAGCAGAATGGATTAAAAACTATAATCCTACAATATGTTGTTTACAAGAAATACATTTGAAACAAGGAGATACACACAAGTAAAGGTAAAAGGCTGGAGTAGAACATAATGGGATTCAGCTAAAGTAAAAAAAGGCAGGTGTAGCAATACTAATCTCAAACAAAGCAAAAGCAAAGATAGATCTAATTAAAAGAGAAAAAGAAGGACACTACATCCTGCTAAAAGTCACCATAAACAATGAAGCAATATTATTGTTTAACATATATGCCCCAAGTGGTATGGCATGCAGATTCTTAGAGGAGAGGTTAAGAGAGTTACAGGAAGAAATAGACAGCAAAACCATAATAATGGGAGACCTCAACCACCCCATCTCTGAACGTGATATATCTAACCTCAAAATAAACAAGAAAGAAGTTAAGGAGGTGAATAGAATTTTAGAAAAGGCAGATATGATAGACCTCTGGATAAAACTGAATGGGGAAAGAAATGAATGTACCTTTTCCTCAGTGGTACATGGCACATATACAAAAATTGACCATGTGCTAGGGCATAAAAACCTCACAATCCAGTACAGAAAGGCAGAAGTAGTCAAAGCATCCTTTTCAGATCATGATTCAATAAAAATAATTTGTAATAAAGGATCATGGAAAAATAAAGTAAAAATTAATTGGAAACTAAATAATCTAATTCTAAAGAATGAGTGGGCCAAAGAACAAATCATAGAAACAATTAATAACTTCATTTAAGAGAATGACAATAATGAGACAACATCACAAAACTTATGGGATGCAGCAAAAGCAGTTCTTAGGGGAAGTTGTATATCTTTAAATGCTTACATGAATAAAGCAGAGAAAAAGGAGATCAATGAATGGGGCATACAACTGAAAAAGCTAGAAAAAGAACAAACTGAAAATTCCCAATTAAATATCAAATTAGACATACTAAAAATCAAAGGAGAGATTAATAAAATTGAAATCAAGAAAACTATTGAATTAATAAATAAAACCAAGAGAAAGTTTTATGAAAAAAAATTGATAAACTTTTGGTCAATTTAATTAAAAAAAAGAAGAAAATTAAATTAACTTTTTCAAAAATGAAAAGAATTCACCTCCAATGAAGAGGAAATTTAAACAATAATTAGGAATTATTTTTACCAATTGTATGCCCATAAATTTGACGACCTTAGGGATATGGATGAATAGCTACAAAAATATAAAATGCCCAGGTTAACAGAAGAGGAAGTAAAATTCCTAAATAGCCCCATCTCAGAAAAAGAAATTGAGGAAGTCATCAATAAACTCCATAGGAAAAAACCTCTAGGGCCAAATGATTTTACATGTGAATTTTATCAAATATTTAAAGAAAAATTAATTGTTATACTTTATAGACTATTTGGGAAAATAGGTGGAGTCCTACCGAATTCTTTTCATGACACAAATATAGTACTAATATGTAAACCAGGAAGAGTCAAAACAGAAAGAAAATTACAGATCAATTTCCCTAATGAATATTGATGCAAAAATTTTAAATAAAATATCAGCAAAAAGATTGCAGCAACTTATTACAAGAATAACACACTACGGTCAGGTAGGATTTACTCCAGGAATGCAAGGCTGGTTCAATATTAAAACTATCAACATAATTGATCATATCAACAACAAAACTAGCAGAAACCATATAATAGATGAAGAAAAAGCCTTTGAAAAAAATACAACCCCCGTTCCTACTAAAAACACTAGAAAACATAAGAATAAATGGAGTCTTCCTTAAAATTATAAATAGCATCTACCGAAAACCATTAACAAGCGTTATATGTAATGGGAATAAGCTAGATGCATTCCCAATAAGATTAGGGGTGAAACAAGGATGTCCATTATCACCCCTATTATTCAGTTTGGTACTAGAAATGTTAGCTGTAGCAATAAGAGAAGAAAAAGAAATTGAATGAATCAAAACAGGAAAAGAAGAAACTAAATTATCACTTTTTGCAGATGATATGATGATTTACTTAGAGAATCTTAGAGAATCAAGTAAAAAAACTACTTGAAATAAGAAACAACCTTAACAAAGCTGCAGGATATAAAATAAACCCACAAAATCCTCAGCATTCCTATAGATCACTAACAAAGCCCAACAGCAAGAGATAGAAAGAGACATTCCATTCAAAGTTTCTGTAGACGCTATAAAATATTTGGGACTCTCTTTGCCAAGACAAACCCAGGGCCTTATATGAACATAATTATGAAACACTTTTCACGTGAATAGAGTCAGATTTAAATAAATGTAAAAATAACAGTTGCTCATGGCTAGGCTGAGCTAATATAGTAAAAATGACAATTTTACTTTAATTTATTTATTCAGTGCCATACCAATTGAACTACCAAAAATTATTTTACAGAGCTGGATAAAACAAAAACAAAATTCATCTGGAAGAACAAGAGGTCTAGAATATCTATGGTATTAATGAAAAGAAATGCTAGGGAAGTTGGCCTAGCCATACCAGGTATTAAACCGTACTATAAAGCAGCAGTCACGAAAACTACCTGGTACTGGCCAAGAAACAGAGCTGTGGATCAGTGAATAGGGTAGGTACACAAGATGCAGCACTCAATGACTATAGTGATCTACTCTTTGATAAACCCAAAGAATCCAGCTTCTGGATTAAGAATTTGCTATTTCACAAAAAACCCTGGGAAAATTGGAAAATGGCAGGGCAGAAACTGGGCATAGACCAATATTATACCATATACCAAAATAAATTTAAAATGGGTTCGTGATTTAGGAATAAAGGCTGATACTATATGCACTTTGGGAGAGCAAGGAATAGATTACCTGTCGGATATATAGAAAAGCAAAGAATTCATGATGCAAGAAGAGACAGAGATTATTACAAAATACAAAATGGATAATTTTGAGTATGTTAAATTGAAATGTTTTTGCATAAAAAAAGCCAATGCAATAAAGATTAGGAGGGAAGCAGAAAATTGGGAGAAAATCTTTACACCAGTGTCTCTGATAAAGGCATCATCTCAGAAATATACAGGGATCTGAGTCAAATTTATAAGAATACAAGTAATTCCCTAATTGAGAAATGGTCAAAGGATATGAACAGGCAGTTTTCAGAGGAAGAAATTAAAGATATCTATAGGTATATGAAAAAATGCTCTAAATCACTACTGATTAGACAAGTGTAAATCAAAACAACTCTTAGGTACCACATCTCTCCTGTCAGATTGGCAAAAACGAGAAAAAAGGAAAGTGATAAATGCTGGAGAGGATGTGTGAAAACTGGAACACTGTTACATTGCTAGTGAAGTTGTGAACCGATCCATCCATTCTGGAGAGCAATTTGGAACTATGCCCAAAGGGCTATAAAAATGTCCATACCCTTTGACCCAGGATTACCACTGCTAGGGTTGTATCCCAAAGAGATCACGCAAGTAGGGAAAGGACCCATATGTGCAAAAATATTGGTAGTGGCTCTTTTTGTAGCAGCAAAGAATTGGAAAACAAGGTGATGCTTATCAATTGGATTATGGCTGAACAAGTTGTGCTATATGAAGGTAATGGAATACTATTGTGTGATAAGAAATGGTCATGATACAGATATCATAATAACATGGAAAAACCAACTTAATATAATGCTGAGTGAGTGGAGCAGAACCAGGAGAATGTTATACACAATCACAGATATATAGATTCTGTTATGACCAACCCTAATAGACTTTGCGCTTTTCAGCAATGCAAGGTGCAAAGATAACTCCAAGGGACTCATGATGGAGAGAGCTATCTATATCCAGAGAAAGAACTATGAAGTATGAATGCTGATTGAGGAACACGGTTTTTGCTCCTTTTTTTCCTTTGCTTTTTTTTCTCTTTTGTTTGTTTTTTTTTTGGTTTTGTTTCTTTTTTCTCCTCATTCATCCCATTGGTCATACTTCTTTACAACTTGACTATTGTATAAATAAGTTAAATGAGAAGTTATATGTAGAAGATATATTGGGTTCCATGCTGTCTTGGGGAGGGAGGCAGAGTAAGGGGGTATCTGGAACTCAAAATTATGTGGAATTGAGCATTGTAAACTAAAAATAAAATATCTTAACTCTAAAAAAAGAAATGATGAGCTCAGCGATCTCAGAAAAACATGGAAAGACTTGCACGAAGTAATGAAGAGTGAAATGAGTAGACCCAAAAGAAAATTGCATACAGTAACAGCAATATTGTTTTAAGAAGAACTTCCAGTAAATAAGTCATTTTGACCATTGTAAGTACACAAATGAACTATAGAGGACATATGAAGAGAGACATCTGAATCTATAGAAAGAAATGATGAATAGAAGTGTTTATGGAATAATTTAACATATATATGCTTACTTGTATCCAATTGTAACCATATCTAAGGCAGGGTAAAAAAAGGAGAGAAAAAATAATGAAATCTATATAACTTATATATTTAAAAGCAATAGCAATTTCTGCATAATAGATTTGCAGTTTCATGTACAATAATCTTTTTTATTATACTATATTATGGAAATTAATTAGTCCCTTTCCTAAAATAAGGAAAATTTATCAGGGGTGACAGCACATGCATTAATGTGTAAATGCAAAATAAATACAAGATAGAAACCAGGATGGTAGAGTGGCAGAAGCAAATATAGCAATGTTCCCCAACATAACTCCTCTAGGTCTATAAAATTAATCAGACTAAGCTCAGACCAGAAAACAGAAGAAAAAAAAATATGTTGAGTCATATATCCAACCCAGCTCAGCCTTCAGGACAGGATCCAGTCAACACTTCATGGTACAGATGATTTCTATGAACAGGAGCTGAAAGAGGACCCAAATTATATATCAGGGTTAGGAAAAACTCCAGATCCATAAAGACAGACTCTGGCATTGCACAGGATGCAGAAACAGGTGCCAATAGTCAACTATGACATTCACTACCTAGTTCTAGGTCACAGACCCAGTTCAGACTGAGGAGACCTATATCTAGGAGTGATATTATAGGATGAGGAATAATCTCGGGCCCTAGGCTGACTAATGAGCCAGATGCAAAGTTGGAAGCAAAAATTAGCTGTGCAATTCTGACTGCAGGAGAGTAACCAGCCTTCTGTGAAAGAGCTTCTAGTCCAGCTTGCAGTAGAATAACCAGTACAGGAATGTCAGAACAAAGTGGTGCCTGTATTTCAGTCTCACTGTACCTTGGAAGATTTCCAAGTACCTGACAGTAGTTGAATAAAACAAGAGTCTACTGGAATTCTGACCAAGAACAAACCCACAGGTATTTTATTCAGACTCGAACCCAAGTCAGTAACTTGTAGAGCTCAGAGTAAGAGAGAAGTCATCAGACTTTGCCCTGAATTAGACTATTTAGATAACATTGATAGTTTTTGGATCTCCAATCTGAGCTGTCCCTGATATGCTGTAATAATATAATATACAATACTTCAAGAAAGTAGAAGAAGGAGCCAAGAGGAAACAAGTTCAGCTCAGATGTTCCCTCCAGAAGCGTGCAGAGTATAACCCTAACATAAAGTAGTCCAAAGATAGGAAGTAACCTGGAAGGATTAAAAAAGAAACAAAAGAATGCCACTATAAAGAGTTATTATGGTGACAGGAAATTCAAAACACAAGTATAGAAGAAGAGAATGATTCCAAAACATCTTCAAATACATCCTGAAGTAAAAACGTATTTTGACCACAAGTCTAACTAGAATTCATGGAAGAGATGAAGTGAGTTTTCTTCTTAATTTTTATAGAGCCAAAATTATTCTTAACCAAATCAAATGAAGTCACTATAGGAGAAAAAATGGGAGAAAAATGAGAAGTATTGAAGAAAGAATCAGAAAGAGAATTAACAAGTTGGCACAATAGGTAAAAAATATTATGCAGGAAAGAAAAAAAAGTCTTCCTGAAATTAGAATAGACCAAGGGACTTGGGAGGTCAAGAGTGAATTTTCATTGTCTTTGCCCAAAAACTGGGATAAAAGAGGACAAAATACAAAGTAAATGTGATATCCATTTCCCTTAAAATGAGCGCTTATTCAAAACTGGAATTACTCCTGCAAAGACATGATGCTCCACTAGAGAGGGGCACCTGTACTTATTTGCTCCATATGCTCATCTCCCTTCCAATATGGCTTCCAAATATATAACTTGAATGCAGCTGCTTTCTCCGAGGTTACCAGTGGTCATTTAGCTAAATCCAATGACCTTTCTCAATTCACATTCTTTTTTTAACCTGTGTATGTCTTTTTTTTATTTGAATTTATTTTTAATATGTTTAGTTTTCGGCATTGATTTTGACATGCGTTTGAATTACAGATTTTCTCCCCATTTCCAGGCCCCCCACTCCCAGATGGCGTACACTCTGGTTGCCCTGTTCCCCAGTCTGCCCTCCCCTCCATCCCTCCATTCCCCTCCCATCCCCCTTTCCCTT
>CM053623.1:351618311-351672721 GCA_028646595.1 Phalanger gymnotis
GCCGCGCCGCGAGCGCTGGGCTCTGCTTGGCTCAGCTCAGCTCCCCTCTGCTGAGAGCTGGGAGTTCCCTACGGGACAGACCTTACCCCGAGACCATCCAGGCTGTCCTGGGCTGGAGCCCTGCTTCCCTCTGCCACTTTGTGGGTTCTGCAGTTCTAGAATTGGTTCAGAGCCATTTTTTAATAGGTTTTTGGAGGGACTTGGTGGGGAGCTCATGCCAGTTACTGCTTTCCAGTCGCCATCTTGGCTCCCCCCCCCCCCCCCCCCCCCCCCGTGTATGTCTTTAGACACTGTCAACCATTCCTTCATCTAATTCCTTACATAGGAGTATATGGCAGGGACTTTACAGAAATATATGATAGGGACTCTAGTCCAGCCACCTCATTTGACATGAGAACTGCTACTCTTGTTTGTTAACCATCCTTTCTTTCCAACTCATCTTAGTCCCTTTTGCTGGATTGCTGTCTGTCTGTAACCCATTAATAAGATTGTTTGCCAAGTCTCTACATTTCATCTTCTTTTTATTTTTTTTTCTCCCTATGTTCCCTTTCTGGGTAATCTCATCAGCTTCAATTATGATATCAATGCAGGTTAGAGATGTGGACTAAATCTGTATTTTCCTTGGTACAAGAAAATCAAAGCAATGAAACTCTATTATTTCAGCTCAGTATTTTCTCTGCAACTTATACACTTCAAGAATCACCTATTGCACTCAGAGGTCAAATGCCTTGGCTGGGGTCATACAGCTATTATGGGTCAGAGGTGAGACTTGAACCCAAGTTTTTTCTGGCTTTCAGGCTACCCCTCTTTCTACTACACTACACTGCCTCTCTAGAAAGAACTCCCAAATCTATATATTAAGCCCCATTTTATTTTCTGAACTCTAGTACCGTATTATGAACTGCCTCCAGGGACAAATGTGCCTTTGTTTCATGAGGCCTCTCAAACTGCACATGCCCAAAATGAAACTAGTGATTTTCTCTCCCAAACTATCTTTTTCTGCACATTTCCTCATGTCTATATAGGGCAACATCAATAATCATAATAATAACTAACATTTATACAAGTCAGGCACTATGCTTTGCGATTATTATCTCATTTGACCCCCAGAACAATCCTGGGAAGTAGGTGTTATAATTATTCCATCTTTACAGAAGAAGAAAGTAAAATAAACAGAATTTAAGTGACTTGCCCAGAGTGACACAGTTATTTAGGTGTCTGAAGATTTGAACTCAGGATGAAGAATCTTCCTGACTATAGGCTTAGAACTCTATATAACTATGCCACCTCGCTGCCCCCCAAATATAACAAGTGATCTACCTAAGGTCACCCCAGTAAGTGTGTGAAGCTGGATCTGAACTCATGAAGATGAGTCTTCCTGAATACAGTGCTTTCTCCACTGTGCCACTTAGCTGCCACATTGTAAACCTTACACTTCAGTCATTATTGGCCATTATTATGTCTTATATCTCCTCAGAAGGATGTAAAGTTGTCTAGATCAGGGACAATTTGGTCTTTGTGTCCCAACCACTTAGCAGAGGGCCTAAGTTGCTTATCGATTGTGTAATGACACCCACCTCACATTTATGAAAGCAAAATATTTATGAGTTGAATAGTAGTAGAGTCTATATTGTAGACCATTGAATCTGATTATCTGTTAAGTCCCTTTCAACTGTGGAAAAAATGACAAACTACATATTTAGGAAATGTCTCCCTGCCAGTATTTTTGTGAGTGAGAAATTATTATAGATTTTAACTGTGGCAAATGGTTTTAACCTGAAGGAGAGATTAAAAGCCCCCAATAAAGGAAAAGTTGCTTTGTCAGGAGCTACCTAACCTCTGCCTATTTGATGAAAGGCTTAAATAAGGACTGAGACACTCTATGGAGTTCTGCTCCAATAGTAACCCTCCCTCTTTATCAATTGGTGATTTTTACTTGGGGAACATTAAATTCAGGAAGCGACTTAAACAACGTCTGAGTCAGTATGTCATGAGCTGAGGGTCTCATTTCCTTAAAGTGTTTCTAAAGTGTGGCACAATTAATTCCTATTCATTAAAACCACACCTAGATTTCCATTATAATCTAGTTTTCAGATGGTCATCTTTTTTTTAAATAATAACTTTTCTGACTGCTGCTTTCCATTCCTGGCCTTAACTTAAAATCTTTTTTTCACCCTAAGAATGGTAAGTATAATTTGTTCAGCTGTTTTTAAGCTGTTCAGGGATTCCAAAAGTAAACTTTTCCCACTTAAAAGGTAATTTGCAATAAATGTCTTCTGAATGGGCAAATACCATGGTGGAAACTTAGAAACTCAGGAAATAAAATGCAGACATCCCTGATGCCTCAACTCCCCATGACAAGTAGAAAGAGAAAATCAAGATAATGTGAATAGCAATGAAACCATTTCCCCTTCTAGCCCCAATTTCTCTCCCAACTTCCTCACTTGCCTACTATATAGTTTGAACTTTATGTCCTGTAGATGTCTTAAACTCAACATTCCCCAACCTGAACTCATTTTATCTAATCCATCCAATCCTCCTTTCTTCCTAATTTCCCAATTATTTTCCAAAGATCCCATCATCTTCTAAGTGACCTTGTGGTCAAAAAGCATTTATTAAGCACCTATGATGTTCCAAGCACCAAGCAAAATACTAAGGATACAGAAAAGCATGATTCCTTTCCATATTTCCCTATTGCTGTCGATGGCCCTATCATCCTCAGAGTAGCCCAGGCTCACAACTTTGAAATCATTCCTGATTCCTTGATCTTACTGTCTTCCCATTTCCTACTCATCATCAAATCTTTCTATATTCATGATATTTTTTGTTATATTTCATTTATCCCTCCCCACCAATGTACGCATAGCTCTAATTCAGGCTCTCATCGTGTCTCATCTATATTATTGTGCTGAAGGATCTCTTTCTCTTTATTTAATCTGAGTTATAGGCCAAGATGGGTATTGCTGGGTGAAAGGCATTCAGAATTTAGTAATTTTGGGGGCACAATTCCAAATTTCTTTGAGGAATGACAAAACCAGTTCATAGCTACACCAATAGTACATCAATGAGTATTTTCCATTTTTCATTTTCTTTTCTTTGGGTGGGTCAACTTTGCCAATCTTTTGGATATAAAGAGGACATTTAGAGTTGTTTTAATTTTCATTTTTCTAATCAGTTTTTTGTAACTCTTTTTTTAAATATGGGGACATGGATATCTCAGATTTATTCTCTTAAGAATTCTGTATTTATATGCTTTCATTAATTTATTAATAAATTTGACCATTTATTAATTGGAGAATTTACTGTTAATATAACTTTGAATCAATTTCATGAGTAGTTTGAATAAAGGAACTTTATTAAAGAAATTTGCTGCAAACAATTATTTCCCAATCAAATCTTTCCCTTCTATTCTTGATTGCATTGGCTTTGTGTATATATATATATATATATATATATATGTATATATATATATACATATATATATATATATAAAACACTTTTAAAATTTATATAAGTTTTTTGTTCATTTTGTATTCTGAGATCCTTTCTATCCCTTATTTGATGAGGAACTATTCCCTCATCCATGGAACTGAAATGTAAATTCCTCCTTGATTCTCCTTTTTAAAACCGTGTTTCACTTTATATCTAGGTCACATGTCATCTATACATTTGGAGCTAATTTTGACACATGGCTCAAGGTGTTTGTCTAAGTCTTATTTCTGTCAGACTCTTTTCTGTTTTCCCATGTTTATCTGTTTTCTCATTCTTCCAGTCTATTCTTTGACTTTAAACTTCATGTTAGACCCTGTGAACTTCTTCAATGAAGATCTAGATTGGTTCTATTGCTACTGATCTCAGGAATAGCTCAAGGTAGAGATTTATAAGATTTTAGTGCTCCCCAAATGGGCTGATACAGAACAAAGCAAAGCCTTATTGTGCCCCCCCTGCCCCGATTGGATGAGGTCTTCAAGTTTTTCACCTGGCTTTGGGTCTGAGCAAGAGTAGAATGCTTGTTGATTCAGGTCCTGTCAGCCTTCTGTGTATCTGCTGTTTCAGAGTGACAGAATTGCTTGTTTCCCTTAGGTCTGGAATTACTGCCAATGTTATTCCTCGGTAAGCTTGAGACTGGGATAGAAGTTTGAATTAAGGCTCCAATCTGCTTATAGGATCAGAACCACACAATGGCTGCTAGCTTTTGAACTTGATCCTCTTTCATATATGTCAAAGAACTCATCTCTGTTTCTTAATTCACAATAGCACCCCCAAGGGCAGTTACCTTCATCAGTCAGCTTTTGATTTGTGACCAGGAACTGAGTAGTGAACAACAAAGTTTCCAGTTGGCACTTGCCCCTATGCCCTGCAAACTGTGACCCTCTGTGGGTCTTGGACTTTCTCTTGTCCTGATGCACAGATTCTCTTTGTGTTTGAGTGATAAAGGGAGAAGGTTCTAGGACAGAATATGTATCCGGTGTCCAAAGAAATCTCTGTCTCCTTATGTAAACCTGGGTTAAAAAAAATTGTTCTCTCTGACTTTTTCTTGAATTTCCCCATTAGGATTCAGTCTAGTGCATTTTTAGGTCACATGACAGAGTTTGGGGAAGAAGCTTGCAAAATTTTTTTTCTGCTACTCCACTATCTTGACTCTCCCTTCATCTTTGGCCTTTTGTATTACATTTTTTTCTGCTCTTTTAGGGTGATACTTGCTAAATCTTGTATGATCTTGACTCTAGTTCTTCAGTACTGGAGTTAATTATTTTTCTGACTACTTATCATATATACATAAATATATATATATATATACACACATAGATACATACACATATACGTGTGTGTGTGTGTGTGTGTGTGTGTGTGTGTGTATCTGTGAAATTTGATCTGGAGGTTCTGGATTTCATCAATGATGCTCTTGGGAGGTTTTTATTAATTTATTTTTCAGTTAGTAAATGATGAATTCTTTCTATTTTCACTTTGCCCTACTATATCAGTCATTCTTTTCCTGACTTCTTGAAATATAATATGTAGGATTCTTAAAAATCATGTATTTTAGGCAGTCCTATGATTCTTAGTTCGCCTCTCCTTGATCTGTTTTCCAGCTCAGGGGTATGTACAGTGAAATAACTTAATTTGTATTTTTTTAAATTGATTGCCTTTCTTTTAGTATTTCTTTTTTTTTATGGGGTCATTAACTTCTACTTAGTACATTTTTATTTTCAGGGAATTTATTGTAAGTTAAGATTGTACTGCCATACTAACTTAAGAGTTATCTGTCCAGTCCTTCTATCATTCTCATCCTCCTCCCAAATGCTTCCCTCTAGCACTCTCATTTCATTTATAATGTCTGTTAAAGTAAACCTGACTATCTCTAGCTTCATTTTTTCAGGGAATTCTAATTGATCTTGTGGTCAAGATGTTGTTTTTGTTATTTTTTTGAGGTTTTGCTTGTATATATCTTGAAGTTATTATCTTTTTTCTGTGTTTCTGTCTCAAGAATCCCTTAAAATCTAACATGTTAAAATATCATTATAATGTGACATTATCATATAATAATATTATAATGTCATATAACAAAATATATCATATCATAACATAATGATTTTATAATAATAATATATCATATTTTAATATGGCATTATTAAATGATATAATATAATAATATTGTAATAGATTTTTACCTTTTTTCTTTGTTGACCTTTTCCACCAGGTTCAGAAGTTTCTTGGATTAGTACTTTTTATTAAGGTCAGGCTTTGTGTAGTTCTAATTGGACCAGTTAGCCCTCAGAAGGTCTTGGTCTGTCGTATCTATTGTCCAGCCACCTTGTTTTTTGGGTATGGTAAACTATATTATTCAAGGACGATAGTTTAATTGAATATATGTAGCCACACATTTTAATACAACCTATGCAGTCTGATTAAAATCACAATTTTATCTGTGGATTTTTTCCCTTGACTTCCAGGATCCAGACCCTCATCTGTGCCTATGCAATATAGCAGTAAACTTTCTCCAGATTTGAGGTCCAGTAGATAGTTGCTGGCCTTAGCCTATCTCAGCTGGTTATAAGAATCTTCAAGTTCAGCACTACATTAATGGCTTCTTACCCCTGTTCTTAGTTGAGGAGGGGGCTACAGAGGCTGATTGTATGATTCTGCTTTAAAGTCAAAAAAGCCAAGCACTACTGGCTTATTCATGTTCCAAGAATCCAATCTTGTTTGGATGGCAGAGGAACAGCTCTGTTTTCCTGTTCTGCATTCAAGGGCTGGGTGTATGTTCCCCACTCTGGGTCAACGTGACCAAACTGAGGCCTTATGCTGAACCTAGGGTTGAGATTATGATACCCTTTCATGTCAGATCATATCAAATCCTTAATGAGTCTTGCTATGAAGTTAGGTTCTGCATCCATGATTCTAGAGCACCCTTATTCTATAATTCATTCTCTAATACCTTGTCCATGAGTCAAATTTGTGATCATGTGTAGAAAAAATGTTTGCACCATCTAAAGTCAAGAAATATCCTGGAAAAATGAGCAAACCATAATAAGAACAAAAGAATCTGACCATAGAAAGTTATTATGGTAACATATAAAACTAAAATACAAATTCAGAAGACAACAATGTCAAAACAGCTACATGCAAAGCCTCGAAGAAAAAAAAATATGAATTGGTTTCAGGCCTCCCCAAATTCCTGTTGGTAGAGTTGTGAACTGGTCCACCCATTCTCAATAATTATTTGGAACTTGCCTCAGAAGATCATTGTGTATAATAACAGCAATTTTGTAATGATTATCAACTCTAAAAGACTCAGCTATCTGATCTATACCGTGATCTAAGACAATTTCAAGGGACTTGTTATGAAAAAAAATGGTATCCAGCTCCAGAGAGAAAAGTGATAGACTTGGAGTGCAAATTGAAATATAATTTTCTCATTTTCTTGATTTTTTTTCTTTTTTTAAAAAATATGGCTAATATAGAAACATTTTGCATGATTTTACATGTATAATAGATATCATATTGTTTACTTTCTCAGTGAGGGTAAGAGGACATTGGAGGGAGGTAGAGAATTTGGAACCCAAATTTGAAGGAGGAAACAATGTAAAAATTAAAAAAGATAGTATTTTTTTAAAGAGAGTGCTTACCTCAGGGAGGAGAAGGTTGTTAATATACCATATTGGACTTATCATGATGTTGAAACAAAAGTCTTCAATTAAACTTAAGAAAAGAAATGACTCATATGCTGGAATAATTTGTGGCCTCTGGTCACTTCTCTACTTGGGGAGGGCTGCTCAAGCAAATTATCCATGCCCCCAATTCTGGCCTCAGAATGGAGCTTATGGCACAAGTGGGTGGGGTGGCATTTGGGATAGTGAGGACCAGATCTTTTCTGCTGTATCAGAAGATGTACAATAAATGTGACAAATTACCTTGTTAAAGACCTGAAATTTGGTTGCAGAAGTGAATGTCAGACAGGTTGTATGTTTTGAGTTATTATGAAGTGGTGCAATTTTCTGCATGCTCCCTGTTCGTTGCAGAAGAAATTGAGCAGTAACAAACTAGAAAGTCATGTTATGCTCAAGATATTCCCTAATATATCCATCCTCTAGTAACAAATTAATGTTTTCAGAATGTTGGCCATGGTAGAACTGATTATACTCCACAGGCTGATCGATTAAATATAGAGCCCATTGACCTCTAGAGATAGAGACTACATTTGGATCTATTATAGAATAATTATCTCAAATGCTGTCCAGAATTTTAAGTAAGGATATTATAAGAACATAGAGTAATAGACCATTCCATGCATTCAGCAAAGGCTTTCTGCTACTATTTAAAATTGTCAGAAGAAAGATTCTTCTTTTGACCCTCATCTTTCAATGGCTCTGTGATCTCATCAGTGTGGGTATGCCCAGTAATGAAACCCATCCATGTCTTCCCATTTTGTGTTATTCTGGTTCATACCCCTCTACTCTCAGGTGCCACCTAATGAGCTGGAGGGCCTTTCTATGGACAACAATGAACATTTCTCAGAGTGAAACAAAAAATAGGTTAAGGACTGATGAAAAGCTTTCTGGAAAATTTAATAGCTAACAATACACCTCGTACATAATGCAAAACAGTGTTAATGTGGTTCCATTAGACAAGACCCAGCAACATCGCAAGTGTTGGAGTATGTGATTCTGATGAGTAGGTTGTTTATTGTCCAGAATTTGACAGGCTAATCAGTGCTGGCAAAGGCTCAGATTCCCAGGAACGTTGTGCAGCTGTGGCCTTAGCTAGACTTTCCCTCTTCGGAATGCTCTAATCCTTTCAATATTGCCTCTAATATGTTTTCAATATTCCTCTGGATAAAAAAAAATGCTGAATGTTGCAATAGTTTAATTCTGATGCTTGTCACACAGGAAATCTGGGAAAAGCAGAAGGTTACAGCTTCTTTATTGTTAAAACCTGACACAATTGACTTGTCTTGCACTACTCAGTCTTCATCATATGTATGGGATATTTATGACTCTCAGTGAAGCTTTGAAACAATTGAGAGGTAGGAGTGTGCTCCAAGTGCTTCAGCCAAGCATTAGGCTGCAGGGCTTGGCTGCACTTCGCAAAAGCCCCCTTTGCCATAAACAAGGATTGGTGTCCCAGCAGGCCTCTGTGTCTGCAGGCAATACACTCAAATATAGAATGGCTTTTTAGGTCATTACGTAAAGCAAGTCTAATTCTTGACAAGTCAGGAAGGGAAATTGTTTAATAGCATGTCACACATTTTTTTTTATTAGTTTTCCAAAATGATTACTCAAGTCATTGTTACCTAATCTCTTACACAGAGTACTAGAAAAAAAAATAAAAATACACTTGGTTCCACTTCCACCGCTAGTTAGATGTGTTATCCTGGAATATGTCACAACCTCTCTAAATCTCAGTCCTATTAAATGTAAAGGTTCACTAAATGATCTCAAATGTCCCTTCCACATATTTAATTCAATGTCTTTTTTATTTTAATTTTTAATTTTATGTATTTTAAAGGGAGAAATAAAACTATATGGTCTACGTACATACATGTATGTTGGTATATACATGTATACATGTATATAACATGTATATGTGTATGTGTATACATGTCTGTATATGTATATACATATATAATGTGTGTGTCTATGCACACATACACACAGAAGCAATAATAAATGAGGTCACATTAAAAATGGACTTCCTTGTGAAATAGTGACTCACTGGAGCTATTTGAGCAAAGTATAGATGACTCCTTGTTGTGATGCCTTGGAAGGCATCCAATGGACAAGGGCTTTGTTGGGTTGACCTCTAACATTTCTTCTGAGAGTTTTACAATATATTTTTGAAAAAAAGAATTTAATATTAATATATTATAAGTGTAATATAATATTAATATAATAAGAAGAATATGATATTAATATGAGAAAATTATAACACTTTCTATGTTCTATCCATTATCTATACCATGAAAGATAGTAGACAATAAATAAGTAGTACAATGCCATCCAGGGCAATGTATACTAAAAATTTTGTGTATCCCGAGATGACTATGCCAGATGTGGAGACTTGGTAGGGATGATGACATCTGGACCAGTTGTTCTTTGGTGATGGTACTGATTGGATTAACACAAGAATCAATATGAAGAAGTGCTCCTAAGAATCAAAGAGAAAGATTTAAGAGGGGCCCGGATTGATGTAATGGTGATCAACTTAACAAAAAGTGCAGCAGAGCAAGGAGTGCTTATCATAGCATGTCAAAGCAAAATTTAGAGATATCTCACCAGTTTCAGGCAAGAGTTTCTTATTTGTCAAGGGTACCTTTGGATCATATAATAATCTGTTACTAACCAGGGCAGGTAACAAGAATAATAACAATAATGATATAAACAATAAGTAGTATTATCCCTATGCTTAAATTATAATAAATTGGACAGCTACTATAATCTTAAGGGGGAAAGTTGAAGATCCTTAAATCATTAGCAATCTTTACTTAATTCATGGTCCTAAAATTATAAATAATGTCAAAATAGGTGACAAATATCAACACACAAGCACATAAACACAAGCAGACATACATTGAAGTCTCAAATCATTTTGAAAAGGAGATGGACATACTTAGATGGAATTCTAAAAACAACCTACTTGTGTTCAACTATGTGAATCCTGCAAACAAATCAATCATCCCAAAACAGCGTATTAAAAAAGTTTCTGAGTGATTATAAACACCATTCTCCCACAGTATTTGACAAAAAGTGTAAAACATTTTTTGAGACCTATTTACAACATTATATGTGGTGGTTGTTGTCAGAATAAGAATCACAGAGGACAAGGTGGAGCTATTTTGGAATATGCCTAAGAAAAGGAATCTAACATGAGCATGCAGAAGGCGTAACAACAATGCTGATTGCCAGTACTGTGGCTGTGTAAGACCAACAACACCAGCACACAGAAGGGCTACGAGCACATGTTCTTTGCTCCGTTTTTCTAAGGAAAGCAACTTTAAAGGGTTAACAATCTCACTTCAATCAAACATACATATATAATTCACTTAGTCTAGGGGGGAAAGCCAGCAAGCACTGTGAACTTCAGAGCAAATACAAAAATTATGAACAGAAACAATATAAACAGAGCAAACACACGCAATTATCAACAAACAAGCCTCTGTCTGATCAAAGAATTACATAGTTACCAGAGAGAGAAGTCCCAACATCTGAGCCTTCAAAGCCAGACAGCTCCTTAACAGTGGCTACCCAGAGTCTCATCTGGTCAAATAACACCACACTCTTCCAGTGAGTGAGAGCCCCAAACAAAACACTAACCTCTGAGTTTATATATCCTGTTCAGGGTCAAAGGGCATCCCAACCATGAGACTCAAAAACAAGTGCACTAGCCTTTCCCTTGATATAAGTAGGTCATCAGATTCCTGATTTAATCAAAGAAACAAAGACCAGACTCGTCAAAGGCACTTGATTACAACAACGATCAGAAAGAGAAAACAGTAAAAATAGTCCCACCCTAATTGCCAATACAGAAGCACCTCGAGAGAATCATTGAAGCTCTTTTGAAAGGCATTGGTAAAATAAATCAATATCGAGCTGATTACCTACAGAATAAAATTACAATAATGTATTGCTAACAATATTGGCAACAAAGAAAGAAACATGTAAAGGAATTCAGAAAACAATTCTACATCAATTGAGAGGAAGTGTGAAAATGTTAAGGTAATACAGGGAGTTGAAGTAGCATAAAGAATGAAATAAAATTTTTAACAGTAATCAAAAACTATACTTCAGAGATGTGAGAAGTAGAGAAAAAAGAGGCAAGAGAGACCCCCTGAACAGGGGGAATGTGGAAAATTTCTGGTCCTTTTTTATTTAGTTGCAAGAAGTCCTACATAAGAAAACACAAACTGAGTCAAAGGAGGAACATGAATATTTGAATACCATTAATAAAATAAATTATGGAGAATTTATGTCAGTGGAGGTGACTGAAAATACAGTTTTTCTTCAATCTCAGATGGCAAAGGGACCAGATAAGATCCATAATTATTGGCCAAAATGCTTCACAGTGGTATATAAATTACAAGCATGAGATGGGTGCTGTCATTGTCATTAACTTGCTCTCAGGGGAAAAAAAGGAAAAAAAAAAGCTTGATACCACCCTTTTAAAAAGAGGTCATCACATACCTATTACCCAAAGGTGACAATACCAGTGACGTCTCCAAATGCAAGACACATGTATGTTTGTGTATCTTATTTTTTTTAAATGCACAGTGTTTATCACTAAATGACAACCACAGTATAAAAATAGCCAGCACTTCTAAAGCACATTAAGGTTTGCAAGAGACTTCAAAATATTTTATCATTTTATATTCACAGAAAGCTTGGGAAGTAGGTGCTATTATTGTTCTCATCTTACAGGTAAGGAAACTGAGGCAAACAGAGGCCAAGTGACTTTTCCAAGTCACACAGCTACTCAAGTGTCTGAGGTAGGATTTGAACTCAGGGTTTCCTTATTCCGGCACCAGTACTCTTTCCCCTCCACCACTGAGCAAAATGTCTTATCTGGGGAACAAAATATGTTATATCCCAAATCCTTGAGGCTAAAGAGAATATTACTCTCTCTGGAATATCACTAAGCAAGCTATTTAAAAAAATCTTAATATTTACATAGCACTTATTGATTTTTCCAAAGCCTTTGACTCAGCTCTGTAATGCAATGAGATTGGAGGTGGGAGGAGGAAAATGATATGAGGGGAGATGGCACCAATTATTTCAGTCCCATGTCTTACGATCTAAAATATATATGACATACAATTTGTACATGGTCACACGGGTGGAAAACATAGGAATAATTTGATATCCTGTCCAATGACTTCAAAGAACTCCCTGTAAGGAAATCTTAGAGCTCATTAATAGGTTTTGCTGATAGAGAAGATGACCTTGCCAAAGAAATAGTCAAGTTGATATCACTCTTGACTCAAGATGTCTCTGATATGAAACATTTTGCTAAATTTTTTGAGGGAGCAGTATGGGCAGAATTGATTTCATTTCAATACCTCACTTAGGCAATTATTACTTGCCAAGAACTGTGCTAAGAGCTGACGACACAAATAAAGGCAAAAACAGTCCCTACCCTTAAGAAACTTCCAGTGTAATAAAAAAGAAAACGTACGTGTAAATGTTATTCTTCAGTTGTTTCAGTGTTGTTCGACTCTTTGTGACCCCATTTAGTGTTTTCTTGGCAATGTTACTGAAGCAGTTTGCTGTTTTCTTCTCCAGCTCATTTTACAGATGAAGACACTAAGTAAAATAGGGTTAAATGACTTACCCAGGGTTACACAACTAGTAAGTGTCTGAGGTCAGATTTGAACTCAGGAAGAGAAGTCTTCCTGACTTTAGGCCCAACACTCTATTCACTGTAGTGCCACCTAGCTGCATGGTATAAAAATAAGTATGCCAAAGAAAGATAATGAGTAGATGGAAGCTAACCTTAGAGAGGAAGGCTCTACCAGCACAATTCCAATAAAAACATGTCAACAAGTCAATGAATATTGATTAATTAATTTCTATATGCCATGTGTCAGGCAATATGTTAAGTGCTGGGGATACAAAGTAAACGAAAAGACAGTCCCTACCTTTAAGGAATTTAAAATCTAATCAGGGAAGACAACATACAAAAGGAAGCTGAAAAAGAGAGTGTGTGGGGGTGGTGATGGCAGGGAGTGGGGGGTATCTAGTGTGAAGACAGGATGAAGGAGTGCAGCTGAACAGAAAATGAAGAAATGCATGGCTTGGGCACTTTCTTTTAATGGAGGTTGTAGGAAGAGCTTTCTCCTTTCCTCTCCAATCAGATTGATCCCAGAGTTAGAAGCTACTGATGATGTGTTATTTCCCAGGCTGATGTGATCTTGTAGGAAGAAGAGTTGTTGTCAAGAATATACAACCAGGAGTTCACAGTCTCTGAAGGTCAGACTCATTTTCTTTTGTCACCAAATCTTTGGAGAGACTGGACATGAGTTTGAAACACAGTCCAAGGATCTATGAGTATGGCTGGCAGACTAGAAGCTCTGAAAGTCCATACAGGCAGTCTTACCCTAACACTTTGTATATCAAGGGTGCCTGCAAAAATAATGGAAGAGAAGGAGCACAAGGAGATATTGGTGTGTATTGGGGCCCAGACTATGATCTAAACATAAGTGGTATACGTTCTGGATGACAGACAAACCAAAGAACATCATTAGAAGCAGCTACCAAAGGGATTGAGCAAGTAAAGGCCCAAAATAAAGACAGACTTACTCTATGCACAGATACTCAACTTACCACCAAAGGTATTAATGAATGGATTGACAACTGGAAAGAAAATGGCTGGAAAACAAGTAAAAATAAAAATGCTGTCCACAAAGTCCAATTCACTAAGCTGGATGATCTGACTCAGGACATGAATATTGAATGGAAGTATGCACCTGCTCATTTGAAAGTTGAAGGCAATGCTGAACCTCAAAGATTAGCCAGAGAAGCAACAAGAAAGAAATGAGAAGACACAATCAATACTTTGCTTTCCTATGTGCTATTTTAATTTTTCTTCAATAATATAAACAAAATAGTATATGCTATAATATAATCATACTATAAACAACTGTAGAAATTATTCTCATGTACTACTAATAAGAGAAAGGCAGATTCCTCGTCTCTGTCAGATTCCACTGAACTCTGACTTGCTCAGCTCTTGCCCCAGACTACCTATAAGCCAATCCAGACTATTTGACTGATCACATGACTTGGGGTAATGGGAGTCACCAACTTTTCCTTCAGGTAATATAGACTGTGAAATAAACCTTGATATCTACTCTGGCACTGCTTTCTAAGGACTTCCTGGCTTTGCCATTTGCCCTGCTTGTGTGCCCTACAGTATCCCAATATCATCTGACCTTCTGACAGTCTAAAGATGTCTGTCTGGGCCATTCAATCTGCCCCTCTTGTGCATTCTTAAAACTTTTAGGACTTAGAATTTTTAAAAATCTTTTCATTTATCCAGCAACTGAACTCTCTAATAATATGTTGTCTTCTCCCCCTTGCCCAAAGTATGAACTTGACCATACACTGTCTTTCTGTAGTTGTCATCTATCCCCAGTACTGAGCCTAACATGAAATTTAGTAGGAATAGGAATTAATTTTTTTTCATTAAAAAAGCATACGCAAACAGAAAAGCAAGTGGGCCCATTGCAATAGCCAGCTAATGCAATAAGAGCAGCCTTGGATTTAGAAGGAGAGGAGCTTGGTTTAAGTCCTGACTCTGCATCTTGCCACCTTGCTAACCTTGAAGTAGTCCCTTTCTGTCTTTAGGCATCAATTTCTTTATCTGTCAATGGAGGGGACTGGATCAGGTCACTACCTCAGTACCTTGTAACTTTAAGCAGGTGGAGAGAGGCATAAAATATAGGCTGTCCAGATAGATGCTGGTTATGTACAGAATGTTGGAGATTGATCTCCAGTGAATTAGGCAGATCCACCTGGGAAGTTCTAGGAAGACCATGAACAACAAGGCACTGGATGAGAGGTATTGAGGGATAAGGAGAGCATTCACATGAATAATAGCATAGACTGAAATTATGTAGCTCAGACTTTGGAAAGCAGTGTAATGTAATGTAATAAAAGATGACTTTAGAGCCAGGAAACCTGAGTTCAAGTTACACCTCTAAAAATACTGACGATGTGCTGCAGAACAAGTCGGTTAACTCTTCAGTACCCCAGGAAGCCTTCTGAAATGATCCATTGCTATATAGGTGCTGATCTAACATTATTAGAGTGAATTTTCAAATGATAAGGTTCCCCATAGCAGCGATATCACATATCTAATCTCTATCACTATTGTTTCTGAGTCTCTGCTCCTCAGTAGACTCTATCCTGTGATGAATCTAGATTAGGAATTGGAATAGTCAGATGAGCACAGCAGATAGGTGTCACCAAAAAGAAAAAAAAAAGATATCAGAATAAAAGGGTGAACAGCTCAGTCTCACCAGTTTTAAAGTTGCAGACTGCCAGTCAAAAGAGGTTACCCACACTCAAGTGGTAAAGGAGAAAATGGGCTTCATGTTAGGTAAACTGGGCATGCTCAAAATGTTCCTTCAAGTAAGATTCCATGCTAGAACTGGGCATGCCCATAGAAACCCGGGTTGCATACTATTTTGCTGTGTGTGTGGGGGGGGGGGGAGGGAGCGTGGTGGTGGTAGTTTGTGTATATATGTGTGTATTCATGTTTTAATGTTTTCTCTATATATATTATGTCTGCATCCTAGACCATAGTATAATAGAGTATTAGACACAATTGTTCTCTGAGCAAGACATTTAACCTGTCTGAGACAGATTTTCTTATCTGTAAAATGAGATTTTTAGATTATTTAGAACTATATTCTTATGATCCTATGAACTTGATAGGAGTAGAAATTCTATCTTATTTAATTTTTTAATTTCCCCCAGAGGCATTTAGTAATGTTTGTTAAATTGAATTGAATTAAATTGTAGTTTGCTTCCTAATGTTTGTCCTTAAAATGGTATAAACCAGGCGGGAGTGTTCTGTTTTTCATTATCAGTTGGCAGGAAATGCTATCTGATGTCTGCTTCTTATCTGACTGAAATGAGCCATAGGTCATTTAAGTAGGTGAGCATTTGTAGGATTCAGAACTCATTCTATTGAGACACAGGGACTCTTAATGAGTTGTTTGTGATTATGGCTTAGTAGAATGACCAGTGGCAGTACACGGTATTGAAGTTGGCCCGGTAGGTATGTAGCAAAGCCCTTTTTTTTCTGTTTTGGTCTAAGTCCAAATTTAGTTTCAGACATTATTCTTACAGACTGTAATACACTTGTATAGCAAATACATCCTCACTTATATACTATTGCTTTAAGTTATACTTTTATTTTTAAAACTTTTTATAATTAATTTTTAGTTTCAACATTCACTTCCATAAGATTTTGGGTTTTAAATTTTGTTCCCCTCCCTCTTCTCTCTCTCTCTCTCTCTCTCTCTCTCTCTCTCTCTCTCTCTCTCTCACTCTGTCACTCTGTCTCTCTCTCTCTCTCACACACACACAGACACGCACAGACACATGTGTATACATGTATATATATATATATATATATGTATTTATGTGTGTATGTGCATACCCACATATGTACACTTATTATATTTATTCATTCATTTATTCATTTATTTATTCATTCATTCATTTATGTATGTATGTATGTATGTATGTATGTATGTTACATTTTAAGTTCTGAATTACCTCTTTCCTTTTCTTCCCACCCTGAACTAGAGGATTTGAATAACAAAACATATTATAATAAAGATTTATAATGTAATAAATAATATGATATAATCTATACAAATGTACATAACATTTTAATTATTATATAATTGTATGATATTCATTCTATATACACTTTATATGAAAATATATAATTTATATAATATATTGTATTATAATATATTTTATATATATGCACAGGATATAAAACTACAGGGTGTTCCTAAAGTCTAGACACATAGGCAAAAATGCAGATTTTCAAGAAATGAAATGATGGAAATTTTCAACATTTTATTTAATTGGAATATTAACAAATAACACCTCCAACTTCAAATAACGTCATATGATTTCATATTCGTATTTCAAGAGTGAATATGCTAAAATTGATGGCAATGTGCATTTATTGAGTTATTGCATCGAGTTCATGTGAATCTTGTAAAGCACAGCAACCTTTCCATTACAAATTGTGAAAATCATATTGAAGATGTTACTTGTTTATATTCCAATTAAATATAATGTTGAAAATTTAAATAATTTCATTTCTTGAAAATATGCATTTTCGCCTGTGTGTCCAGACTTTAGCAACACTTGTAGAATATGCATTTATCCGGGTTTTTTTTCCCCCCAGAGGTGGACAGCATCTTCCTTCACAGGTCTTTCGCAATTGATTTGAGTATTTACAATGCTCAGAATAACTTAGCTGTTTACACTTGTTCTTTGAACAACATGGCTTTTACTAGGGTCTCATGGTTCTGCTCATTTAATTATTCGTTATTTTTTTAAAAAATGGTGGTTAAAGCATTTTCTAAGTAGGCCTATTAGTGTGTCTAGACGGTTCTGAGTTCTCCCTTTTTGTGAGTCATTTCTGTTAGATCTTTAAAATCTTATTCATGAGAGTTTACTCTCATTCTTGAGACAAATTAGAATCATAGGATCATTGATTTATAACTGATCTGTTCCTTAGGGGCTGTCCAGTTTGATTACCGATTTTCAAAATAATATTTTCCCCAATTACATGTTAAAACAATTTTCATGTTTTTTTTTTAGTTTTGACATCCAAATTCTATTTCTTCTTCCTTCTCTCTACTCCTTAAAACAGTAATTAATCTGATATAGGTTATACATGTGCTATCAAGTAAAAGAGTTCCATATTAGTCATTTTGCACAAGAAGACTTGAACAAAAAAAATGGAAAAAAAGAAAGGTGGAAAGGAAAAAGAATAGTCTTTTTTAGTCTACATTTTTTTTTGTTTCAGAAACTGAGGCATTGAGAAGTATTGAGACCTTAATATCTAAACTGAAATTTGAACCCAGGTCTTTTTGATGTCAAATTCAGAGTTTTATCCATCATATTTGCAGTCAGTTACAGAATTTCATATCACTGGATCTCACTGATCTCAGAGTCAGAAAAAACAAGGTTCCAGTTTCAAATCTATATGCATACTTATATGTACATATTTATATATACAAATGTGCACACATGAATACAGATCTTTGAGTATGAGAAGCAAGAGAGAGCAATTTCACAGAAATTCACAAAGGAACTCTCAACTTTTCATCGGCAGCTCTCCTTAGTTTTGATTCCATGAAACATCATGCTCCTCCACCAAATTCTCCCAGGTGACACCCTTCCTCCTTCCCAGCTTCCTGTTGTGTGTGATATTCACCTATTAGATTATAAACTCCTTGAGGGTAGGTATGATCTTTCTTTTTCTTAATTACATCCCCAGTGCTTAGCATAGTTCCTGTCACATGATAAGTGCTAATTGAATTGAATTGGAGAGTGCCAATATGAGAAGAATGTCAACAAAGTATATTTCAAGCAGGGACAGGAATTGATAAATTCTACAGTAATTTTCATCCTACTATAGATAAACATGTAGTTACCCATTTTGATAAATAGAGATGCACTTGCACACACACACATACACACACACAGAGTTGTGTGTGTGTGTGTGTAAAGGAAAACAATTATGAAACAATATAAAGAATAAATACACAGGCATCAAATGCAATATCACCTTAATAAACAATGCATATAATAAAAATGAAAATCCTTGGGAAAAAAACAAACTACGAAGATGATTTTCAGTTAAGATAGCAACATGAATGTTAAAGGAGGCTATTTCTCCCAAATACACTGCAGCAAATTTATCTAAAAGAGAGTAATTTTCCTCTTTCTAGATAGACAGATGGTTTGAGTGTGAGTCAGGTATGTTGCTGTTATTCATTTGTGCCTGACTCTTCTTGACCCCATTTGTTTTTTGTTTCTTTTGCAAAGATACAGTAGTCATTTGCAATTTCTCTATCCAGCTCATTTTATAGATGAGGAAACTGAGGTAAACAGAGTTAAGTGACCTGACCAGGGTCACACAGCTAATACATATCTGAGGCTGGCTTTGACTCGAGGCCTGGCACTATATCCACTGTGGCATCTAGCTGTCCCATATAATACTTACATAATAGCTAATGTTAATAATAATAATAATAATAATGTTAGAGGGAAAAGGAAGGAAGAAAGGAAGGAAGAAAGAAAGAAAGGAAGGAAGGAAGGAAGGAAGGAAGGAAGGAAGGAAGGAAGGAAGGAAGGAAGGAAGGAAGGAAGGAAAGAAGGAAGGAAAGAAGAAAGGAAGGGAGAAAGGAAGGAAGGAAGGAAGGAAAGGAAAGAAGAAAGGAAAGAAGGAAGGAAGGAAAGGCAAAAGGCTATTTGGAAGAGATCATAGATCATTATTATCTTGGTCAAAGTATAAAAAAGATAGAAAATCTGTTATACAAATTCAAAAGCTTGAGGACAAAATTGTTATGTTGATTTTTTTAACTGGCAGAAGATATTAGTACTAAGGATGCTACCATATCTTCACCTTAAAATTCCTGTTCCTGTTTAACTGACAAATCAGTTTCACAGCTGAATGGAGGACTAGCTGGAGAGAGGAGATAGACTTGACAAGGGAAATCATCCATAAGGCTATTGCATTAGTTCTAGTGTAAGGCCATGAGGGCTGTTTAAGTGGTTTGCTTAGAGCAACTGACTAGCAAGAGATCTAGAATGGATTTTAATCCAACCTTCTTATTTCCAAGTCCAGCTTTCTTTCTAATATGTCAAGGTTCTTCTTTTCAAAATTTCCACATTAAATCTTTTTATTAAATCCACACAAATCTTTTTATTAAGGGGATTTGTTCTGTGAAGTTTGAATTCAGGCAAAGGACCACACTTGAGGACCTAGAAGTCCACATGTAGCCTCGAGGCTGCAGGTTTCCCACCCGTGGAAGGGATACAGTTGGCCTTGGAGGAAGAAAGGACTGTGTGTAAGACATATCTCTGACACATACTAGCCATATGCCCCTGGACAAATTATTTGGCTATTCCATGTGTCTAGTACAAGGATGGGGAACCTGTGGCCTGGAGGCCACGTGTGGCCCTCTAGATCCTCAAGTTTGGCCCTTTGAATGAGTCCAAGCTCTACAGAACAAATCCAAAGGGCCACACTTGAGGATCTAGAGGGCCACATGTGGCCTCCGGGCCACAGGTTCCCCAACCCTGTCCTAAACTGTGAGGTCCTTGCAAATAGATCGTCTTTTCTTTTTATCTTTCTTTGAATCACCAATGTGTAGCACAGGGCCTGGGGCATAGTAGGTGCTTAATAAAGGGTAGTAGGATTCTTTCTGCATGTATGAAATTTTGGAGGTCACTCCCAAAGATCACTCCTTGCTACCTGAACTATTAATGCTAGGCTGGTGACAACACATAGCCTGTATCCCTTCTTCTGGCTTCCTTTAGCTAGTATTCCTGACCTAGGTGAGGATTTTGTTTCTTGCAGCGAGGAGAGATGAGAAGGAAGAAAACGACTGAGGACAGAAGTCTGTTTCTTAGTGGTCATACCACCTCAGAGAAGAAGGCTCTAAAACCATCATTCAGCCTACATGATCTCTTAATCCAGAAACCATGAACTCTCTCATATGCAAATGAAGAAAAGAGAAGACCAAAGCTGATTCAAATCTTTTTGAAGATGCTGATAGTCCTGGATATGGAGCCAACTAGAAAAACAAAGAAACAGGTTCCTCTCAATGATGTGGTGAATCAGCTGGATCCAGTTATAGACTATATACATACATGCTCCACAATCTCCCCAAGGTACAGACATGATAACCTTTAATGATTCTCTCAGAAGCCATTCCCTCACTGATCTCCACAGGGAAAGATACCATCTGAGCAAGCTGATGAATTCTGACACCCCTATTAGGAATAATTTCACAAGATCCTTGCTTTTGGACAATGAACTGAAATCAGGATTAAGTATGATGACAAGAACAGGCTAGATTTTACTGAGGAAACTGTAAAGCATTTTCAATGATCCTAAGTTTCTGTCACAAACATACATACATACATACATACATATATGCACATTAGTAATTCTGAAAGACTTCAGAAACACTAATATTGTGTATATATGTACATTTGTTATATATCACATATCCACACATGTGTGTATACGTATATATGCATATATACATATGCATATATACATATATACATATATATATATATATATATATATATATATATAATTTTTTACATAGGTTGCAATCTTCATTGGGAAAAAAAAATTCTACAGTAGACCTTTATGGTACTGTAGCATTTAATGGAATAGGAAGATCTTCCCTTTCCATTAATAGGCCTATGTGACCACGTGTCCCCTTTTTTCCTGGAACAGGGGCTGTGTTTCCAGGTCTAAAGGTCCTAATTTCAATCACAGATGTCTTGCTGCTTTGAGCTTTGGCCCAGTTCACAGCTGTGATACATCCTGAGTCACATAGAGCCCATCGGGAGAGGAACTTCCCTAAGGGGAAACTTGCTTGGGGAGGCTTGCTTGCAGGAAAGCTTTCACACTTTCTGCTACTAAGCCAATTAGGCACTGAGTCACATAGGTTGTGATGCCTTCTGTGTCTGAATCTATTAGTCGAAAATGTATAGATATTCTGAGGTGAGATTTTGCTTGGGGCTCACTCATGGGAAGAATGTTCGCCTGAGGTCTTTGTGAGTTGACCAGAGTAGACTCTGGGAAGCCGTTATTAAGGGGCCCCCTGGCTTTGTGAACCCAGATGTTGGTGCTCCCTGGTCTGGTGATTATGTATCTATTACTTTATTTAGACAGTTGGATCCCTGTCTTTTGGATCTTTACATTAATTTCTCTGCTTGTACTTTTTCCGCATTCAGGGTTCTGACTTTTCCCCTGACCTTTACCTTCTCTATTTATATACCTTTAATTAAAGTAGGATAGTTAATCCCTTTGAAACTGTCTTTCCTTTAAAAGCAGATCAAAGAACCTGTGCTAGCAGGCCATCCTGGGTATGCTAGGGTGCTTGCTAATACAAGTGCTGATAAAATTGCTGATCCTTCATGTTCATGCTTCCATGTTCTTATGCTAATACCACAAGCCTACAGCTCATGAAACCTTATAATCTCTGAAAGAACAAAGCTGCACTTTATCTTAGGGGCAATGCATAGATGCCTGGTGGCATGAGGAGGTTATAGCCTTTTGCCAATGATAGTTCATGTGTAAAAGATGGGAGAAATGGTATCTTGAATCTGCACGATTGTAAAAGGAGGTAAGACATTTATTTAGCAGGAAGCAAAATGTTAAATGGATAAGCCAATCATTACACTGTTGCCCACAAGAGGCCAAAATATCTATAGGAGAGTCTTCAGAATAGATCTACACTGGAGGACTTATGGGAAAACATTGGCCTGCCTATATATTCCCTCCCTCTGCCACTTCAAAACCACAAGGGATGCCATATCTCATATGGTTGGTATATGGGGTATCAATTTTTCATAAGTTTATAGGAGCCTAATTAGAATCCTAACTTGATCATTACCTCTGTGTTACCTTGGACAAATAACTTAGCTTATCTGAGTACAGTTTTCTCACCAGTGAACTGACATGTTAAGCTGGAAAACCTCTAAAATCCTTGGAGATCTAGTCCCAGGAAAGTGAGTTACAAGAGAAGTGATTGGACTCAACCAAGCTCACAGAGGCAATGTAGTAAGTAGAGGAATTAGATTTGAATCTACATCCTCACATACAAAATCCAAGACTCCTCCTTTAAGAACTTTAATTTCATTCCATTATACAGGGGAAAACTTTGCAGGAATCATGTGCATTAATTACTATTCTTTTCCATTCTTGGCCTGAAACTGAAACTGACTTCTCACTGATGCAATGAGGTAAATCTCTTTATATTTGGGAAACTACATTTGCTCAGGAAAATAGCATCATGTGGCAATGGCCTGGCAAGGCTCACACCTTGGGTGGCAGAAAACACTTATTCTGGGTGCCTCTGAAGACTCTGAATGCTTTGGAGAATTTTTTTTCTTAATGCTAGGGATTCCCAGTAGCATATTAATTTCTACTGTGTGCTAAGAACAGACCTGTTTTTAAAGTAACTCATTTTAAGTTTATTAACTTGCAAGACAGAAGGATAACAGGCACATATCTGTGAACAAAGTTGGCCTTCATGCTCCCCCCTTTTTTTCTTTTTAATATACTCCCAACTTTCTCTGGCCTTAGAAAAACATGTCTTTTTAAAATAGTGATCTAAGTAATTTCCCATGAAGTGGTTTCCCTGTAACCCCAGAATTTCTGAAGTCTTTAGAAATGGTAGTATCTTATTTCACTGAGTATCAGAGGTTTGTATTGTATTGTATTTGGGGAGGAAGGTGCAAAGCAAACTATCCTTCCCAAGGGCTCTGCAGCCTGAACCCACCGTTGGGGTAGAAGGAGGCTATGTGCTGCCATGGGAAGAGCTTGGGTCTACAACCAAAGGACCTGGGTTTGAATTGCAGCCTTGTCACTGTAGCACCAGTGTGACTTAGAAATAATCATATTCTCTGTGCCTCATTGGACTATATGATTTATAGAGTTTCTTCCAGACAAGTGAGAAGAATAAGGAGATCATTGTGCACAGTAACAGTAATGTTATAATGATAATCAGCTATGGAGGACTTGGTGATTCTTATCGATACCATGATCCAAGACAGTTCCAAAGGACTCATGATGAAAAGGCGGCAGCTAGGTGGAACAGGAGACAGAGCACCTGGCCTGGAGCCAGTAAGACTCATCTTCCCTAGTTCAAACCTGGCCTCATGCATTCAGCAGTTGTGTGACCCTGAACATATCACTTAGCCCTATTTGCCTCAGTTTCCTCATTGGGAAAATGAGCTGGAGAAAGGAATGAAAAACCACTTCAGTATCTTTGCCAAGAAAACACCAAATCAGGTTATAAAGAGTTGGATACAACTGAAAAATTACTGAATTATATGATTAAAAAGTGCAATCCACCTCCAAAAAGAGAAGTGATGAACTCTAAGTACAAATTGAAGTATAATTTTCTCACTTTTTTTTGCTTTCTCTTGTTATATGGCCAATGTGGAAATATATTGGTATGATTTTACATCTATAATTGGTATCACATTGTTTGTCTTCTCAGTGTATGGACAAAGGGTGAGAAGGAGGGAGAGAATCTGGAACTGAATTTTAAAAAAGGGAGCTTAAATAAATGATACATTAATGAAAAAAGAAGAAAAGCTAATGCTGTATCTAATACACATTGAGAATGTACCTCATGTCATTTAGAGCTAGAAACAATCGTAGAGGACAGATAGTCCTAAACTTCCACTTTACACGTGAAGAAACAAAGGCCAGGATCATTAGTAATGTGTCCAAGGTCATAGTTATTAAGTTTCAGAATTGGGGTATGGATTAAGTTCTTATGAGTCCAAGTTCTTCCCACTGAACAAGAGTAAAGGGAAATTGAATCATTTCTAAGCTTCAAATATGAATAGATGGTTCATTATTTCTAATAAGGTGAAACAGAGAGGAAACACATGTTGAGCATGAGACCAGGAAGCAAGCAGGACTTTGGAAGTTTGGACCCTTGACCTCCCTTCTTGTACCAGACTTTTGATGTCCTTCTGAAGGAAGTGGCTCTGTTTCTATGTCTTCTTTCTTGCTTGGGTGATGTGGAAGGACCATGAGACATGATATTTTCAAGAACTAACTATAGAAGGGTGAAGAAAAATGGAGAGTGCTCCAACATTTCTTTCTTGCTGGCTGTGGAGGGTGGAAGAACCTCGTGGTTCTTCTACTTTTCTTCTCTCTCCTTCCTCCTAACCTTGCTTTTGACTTGGGTCTATTTAACTAAAGTGTGTGGCAAACTGAAGAGTGAAGTAATGGAATCCTGGCTTTATTCTCCCTTTCCTCTACTTTTTTTCATTTTAAGGAAAGTTCCCAGGCCAGCCGTATTCTCCTCTTCATTACTCCCTGGGCTTTATTCTTTGCTCTCTGGATTTGTTTCTCCATCATGACCCAATAGTCTTCTAATGCTGGAAGATCACTCCACCACTTCCTTCCTCTGCTTGGTCGGTCACTCCCAGAACCTCCATTTTAAGTAAAGTGCCCAGGCTAGCCATGTTCATTCCTTGATTAGGAAAAGCTCTTGACTCTCCTGACTTTTTCTACAGTGTGCTCCCACTCAGGTACCCTCTTCCATTCCCAATTTTCAGCTTCACTTTAGTGTCATCTTCCCCCATTAGAATGCAAGCTTTTTGATTGTAAGCAAGGATTTTCTTTTTCTTTTCTTCTATCTGTCTTCCCAGCACTTAGCATAATGCCTAACACATAGTAAGTGCTTAATAAATTGGTTTTGACTTGACTTGACTCTTCCCCTGACATGTGCTATCACTTTTTTTTAATCTTCCTTCAGTATTGGGTAGGCCCCATTGGACCCAATGGATTTCATCCAACACCGTGCCCTTTATGGAAATAATTGCATTTTATTTATTATGTTTATTATTAAGGAATACGTTTATATTGTATCAACATCATATTAATAGATTTGTCTGTTATTAAATTCTCTCATGGTTGAAAAATCACGTGCTTGGCAGCTCACCTTATGCTCAGTTGACATAGTATCTTTCATTTGGATCTATAAGACTCTCAGGGGCCATCTAAGCTAGCTTTCTCATTTTATAGAAACTGAAGCCTAGAGGGGTGAAATAATCTTTTCAGGGTCACCTAAATAGCAAGTAGTAGAGCCAGGATATGAACTCATGTTCTCTGACTCAAGGCCCAGTGCTCATTCCATCGCACTATACTTTTTACTAAGCAGGAAATTCCCCCCTTACCTATTTTCAAATGATTATCATTAAATATATTTCTATGTAGAGACCATATAGCTATTTTGTGGGTGCGAATTAGCAGTTACACTAAGACCAAAATATCCCCAGTCCTGAAAGATGTAGGAGTATAGCAAGGTGGGAGGTTTCTACAAAGTCCAACTAATAGCAGCTGGGAGTTTTCCTGAGTCAAGTAGGCTCGGTAACAACAACACCTCTCATTTTGTAGATTACTCAAATAGAAAGGTTTAATTACTCACTCCTTGGCTACATGTGCCATAGAGTTCTGGTTTCCTGTAGCCAAGTTGAGAAAAAAAGTCTTCCATTGCTGACAAGCCTTAGAAACAAGCTTAAAAGAATAACTGCTTGGACCTGATATTTTTGGTAGCAATAGGCAAGGGGATTGATAAAATATTGTTAACTATTGTTTCAAAGTAATAGTGGCAGAATGTGGAGGTTTGTTAATGTCTATCTAGTACATCAACATGATGCAACTTAAAGAACAGCAAAGAGTAGGACATTTTAGGAGACACAATTTTAAACTACCCATCAGTTCCCCCTCTATTTCTTATCCTTTGTAGCCATTGGCCACCCATAACCACTTCTTAAGTAATGCACATAGTTTGTTGAGATATTGATTTTTTTGATTATTCACTACGTGGTATATTTCTTTATTTCATTCATTATAATTCAATTTAAAAGGAACACATTATATATGAAGCATTTTTCTGGTAGAGTTCAATAAATAACAATGCTGTAAGAGAATAGTTTAGTAAAGCGTTGCTAGAAAGCATGGCTATGTTACCATGTTGCCAACACAGCTCTTTAAAAAAAAATAAAACCGGTTGGTCATTGCAGGCAAAATATTGATTGAATTTTTATTTTGATGTTATAAAGGTTGACATCAGCTTTTATTGACTCTCCCATAGGGATGAAAGATACTGTTATTGTATCTTTTAGAAACAATGGAATTGTTGAGAGTTATAGTTTAACTGTCTTCCTATGACAAATCTCTAAGAAGACTGAGAGATTGACTGTCATAATAGAGAAAAATGTTATTAACTGGTATGGCTGAGTATAGGACAAATGAAAAAAGGACCAAGAAAGAATTTTTCAAGAGAGAACCTAGTCTAAACTTCATCTTGTGAAGAACACAAAGAGAACTCTTGGGAAGACATTATAATTAACATCCTGAGGCAACTGAATGTTCAGACTGTTTCCAGAAATGAGGAGAAATCACCAACTGTAGTAATGGTTATAGTTGACTAGCTATGATCTTTCTCACAGCTGATATACTGTAAGTAATTATTTGTGGTTTCATTTTATTATAGATAATACAGTTAATAAATAGTATGACCAATAACCCTGATGTTTATTTAAGCCTAAGAGATGAGGAGATTTGATATATGGTGAGAGATGAGCAAAAACTTATGAGAAAAGTGGTTTCCCACTATGCTAAATAAATAATACCTTAAAACTTTGAATAGAAGCTCATGATAAATTAATTAATGAAAAAGATGACACAATTTTACTAATGTGGAAATAATAGAATATTCTGTTTGATTACCTTAGCATTTGCAATGGTAGCTCAGAGCTAATTGATTAATTAATGAGAGCTGTTGCCATCTTAATAATTTATGTGGACATATAACAAATATTAATGCAAATATGAATATGTATATATGTGTACGCACATTTTAATTACCTTAGAAACTGGAATGAGGATGAAGAGTCAGACAGAGGGGTGACCACCCATTGTAAGCTTCATGTGAATATTGTATGAACCCCTGTTACATATTAGTACAGACTCCTTGTTTGGGACCTGCTTCTACCCAGCATTGACCTCTCCCCCCAATCCCGAGTGTGAAACAGAATTGGAATAGCTACAAACTTTTCTTCCTTTTGGAGAGCTGGCATATTCGGCCTTGAATTAATCAGTGGAGCTCAAAGCTCTTGGGTCACTGACTTCATAAACTGACCTTACTCAGACTGTGATTCCTCTAAAGAGGATGCTTATCCCAGGCATTAAAGCAATTCCAGTATCCTTTAGAAGGCAGACTGATGGCACCTAGACTAAGTTAAGTGAAAGTTACACAAGGTATGTACTTAGATTTTTTAGTCTCTCACAAAAACTTTAGGAAAATTTGGAGAGCTACAGGGAAAATACTACCAGAGTTTGATGAAGTTGCATCTGGTTGAATGATCAGATCCCCAAAGTGACTAATGTGAACAAGAAGCAGTATGATCTTATTGGATTATTCCATTTCACATTAAAAAAAATCATACCTCTCCTGGGGCTTTCAGTCAATTTCTGATCAAAGCTTTTATGATATCTCTACTTTCTCATTTAGTTGCCACTCAATGTTGCTTATAGTCAATTCGATCCCAGTCTATTTTCAATAACATCCGTATCTATATCTACACAGATACTTGTTACTTGAAAAAAATATAGCTACCTGAATATGTTATGTATATGTATGCGTATACATTGTATATGTAGATACATCTTTTTTTCCTCTTTCTTCTACTTCTTCATTTTAAGGAAAATTCCCAGAGCAGCCATATTCCCTTCTTCATTACTCTCTGGGCTCTATTGCTACTCTCTGGGCTTCTTTCTCCACCATGGCCCAACAGTCTTCTCATCCTGGAAGATCACTGTACCATTACAAGCTCTTCCTCTGATCGGTCAGCCACTCCCAGAAACCCTAATGTTTCGTGATGCTTAGAACGATGGACTATATTCCATCCTCACTGAGGAGCCAGTAGAATAGTTATATAGGGAAAACTATCACCTTTTTTCAGGAAATCAGGGAACCAAAGGTATGAAGAGACAAGTATAGTACTGAGGAATTAAAGACCTCTGGAATTGTATTTAGTCATTGCCTTTGTCACAGATTTTAAGTCTTTTTTAACTTCATAGTGTTACACTTATAAAATTATTTTGCTGGTTCTGCTCAACTCGACTGCCTCAGTTGGTCCATTTTTCTCTAAATCGATCCAAGTTTCTGTGGAAGCATCATTTTCATCATTTATTATACTAAGATTCCACTATATTCAAATACTATGACTTATTTACCATTCCCCAAATAATGACAACTCTCATAGTTTCCAGTTCCTTTTTTTCTAACTTTTTTTCCCTTTTATTGTCACACAATGAAAAATGTACCTTCTAATTTGAGGCCAAGAATGTATTGTATTAGCCCTCTCAAAGTGAATATGTGGTAGGGGTGGAGTGGAGGAGTGGATAACAGTGGGAGGGGCCAAAGGACAGTTTCTATGCTTCTACAGGTAGGAAGAATGGCTGGAATTCTATCAAATGTATGATATAATGGATTTTTTATTGCTTGGCCAAGTAAATGGTACATATCTTGGGGACCAGAGACTGAGACTTGGAGATGCTCATGGAAAAGTGTTAGAATAATAGGAAAGAGAGGGAGGGATAGCTTCTTCTTCCTTACTCCAGGGTTGCTGCATCAGCAGAGAGGACCAAAAAGGCAGCTGGGACCAGTTTTTAACAGCAACCATGCCAAGGGTAGGGACTGATACAGAGTTTCCCCTTCCAGGTCCAAGGGGAGAAGATAGGAAACTAATGGGGGTGAATGGAAATTTATAGAGTTCTTTATGATTACAAGTCATGTTTGTGTTAGAGCTCCAATAAAAGCAGATACCTTGTGGAGAATGTGGAGGAACTGAGCTTTTCCTTATCCTTGTCTCTTTCCCCCTCTTTGGCTGTCTCTGGCTGGCACCTCTTTCTGTGTTTCTTTCTGCTATAAGTTGATGTCTTTTTTTCCTGACCTAGTTTTGCTTCTCATAAACATCTGTGGCTGATTCAGACATGAGTATTTCCTCATGTCTGTTTCAGGATCTGATGAGACTGTTCCCATATTTCTAGACACACAGAAGGACACTGACTAGGATACTTTCTTCCCTGTTATGGGCTGTGAAGCATAATTCCTGTCCCATTGTTAATAAATCTTTCTTTAACTGGGATTGGGTATCTATTATGATTTTTTAATTCAGTATTTCTGTTACCATCAGCTCATCAAAAACAAAACTCTAAAAGAAAATTCTCAACCTTTCATTATTATAAGGCAGCAAGGTGGCACAATAGGTCAGAATGCTGGATTTTGACTCGCTATGAACTGAGTTCAAATTCTGCCTTAGAACCTTAACACTCTGTGTAATCCTAGCCAATCCCTTTAATAGGCACTCCCCTTAATCTCTGTCTACTCAGTTTCCTCTTCTCCAGAACTGAATAATAATAGTTCCTACCTTACACAGGTAGTTCTAAGAAGCAAATATTCTCAAATGATATGACATGTACAACAACATTTAGCGTTTTTACCTAGGATAGCTATTAAGACTAAAATGCCTACCTTTAACCTATGTCATTGATAGGAAAGACCCAAAAGAAGTTTTGAGAAGAAGAAAGATTACAATAAGAAGTTTTGTCTTTCTACCAAAATGTAGTTATTATGACAAAGTCATAGGAAAATAAGGCTTTTGAGTTTCATCATGTAGTGAATGAAGTCCATGTTTAGAGAGAGAAGATATGGCTTTTTGGGTGACAAGCTTGGCTATTTCCTAGTTATGTGATAATTGATGGGAAAATGTAGAATATGGGCTGAGTGTAAGGCAAGTTCTACTTGAGGTAAAGGGAAATGTTTCATCTCTGGCTCCAAAGAGAAATAAAATAAAATTCTAACTATTAGGTCAAGGAATCTTAGAGATGAAAGCTATGTTCTTAAAGAATGAGGGACTGGGCTCAAATGGAAAAACCTAGCCTGGGATCACAGTAAAGGGATGACTCTCAGTACATGGACCAGGTACAAGCTAGAAAAACCTGGAACCTGTAGCTGTCTAGTCCAGGTAGAACATGGACCAGAAGTGAGCTAGAGACTCAGAGAGTTTGCAATGATGTCACTTTGCCCTGGAATGGGAGTAAAGAATTTACAAAGTGCAGAATAGGTTGGTGATGAACAGACTAAATGTATATTGTAAATGTATATTGAGACCGAGATAAGAATATATTTTTATGCATTTAAAGTGCTGGCTACTATGTTGATTTATTTTGCTTCACTACTACAGTTTGTTACAATATTTTTTCTTGCCTTTTTCATTTGGTGGTTATAGCAGGGAGATCAACAGTAGTGAATGTCCTAAAATGGGACCATTTAAACATTGTTTAAGATACACAAAGAGGGTCATCTCCAGTCATCTTGATCTATATCTTACCACTGGAGCCAAATGGTTCCAGAAGAGAAAGTGAGAGGCTGGTGACTTTGCACAGCCCTCCCTCAGTGAAATCCAATTCACTTGTGAGTAATGGCATCATCTTCCTGATGTCATGATCCTCTTTGAGAATAATGGACAAACAACAAGAAGCACAAAAATGAATAGAAGAAAGTTCACAATGAAGTGCAGAAAAGTATGATCATTTTGAGAAATCCAAGGGGAAACACACACACACATACATGTGTGTGTCTACACATATATGTGTAGCTACATACACAGAGTTGCATGAAATCAAAATTCATACTTTCAAATGTAATCCTCTTTTCATCTCTGTTATCTATATTTAAATGCTCATTTTAAAATGTAAGTCCAGAATTAAAAAAAAAATTCTGAAAATGAAGAAGTATAGACTCAGAGAATAATTAACCATAGACAAAACAAATTTCTACTTGGAAGTTGGGATTGGAATTTGGAATTTGGAAGAGATCTGAAGATAAAATTAAAAGGAAAGAAAGAAAAGTTAAGAACCTATAATGGGTGAAAGGTTGAGGAGAAGAGGAAAAGGGCAGTAGAGTGGAAGAGGATGTATTAATTAAAGATCACTCATACTGAGCACATTCATCCATCACCAATTTCTTTGTAAAAAAAGAATGGACAAATAGAGAAATAAAAGCAAGAGGACAGGGTGGAAGAACATAAATGGTTAATAAAAATCATAACTTTTAACATGGAGTTAACTTACCCATAAATTAGAGGAAAGTAAGAATACATTAGAAATTAGAATCCATCACTATGCTGTTTACAAGAAATGCATTTAAAACAAAGATTCACACTGCATTGAACTAAGATGCTAGAGTAAAATGAATTATATTTCTTTTGACCTAAAAACAAACAAACAATTGTCATAATCTTTGTGTCAAATAAAACAACAATGAAAATAGAATTGATTTTTTTAAAAAAGTGAACAGGAAAAACAACATAATATGCAAGAGAGCAACACTAGAGATTTTTCCGATAAGATTAGGGTAAAACATGTTTGTCTATTATGATCAGTACTATCTGATATCATTTGATAAATACTATTAATACCATTAAGATTAGATAAAAGTGAATTATGGGAATAATCACAGGCAAAGAGGAAAATTTTTTTCCAGATGCTCTAACATTCCACTAAAGAAATTCTAGAGACTCAATTAAATGAATAAAATTAATTTAACTCATTAATAATTTGAACAAAGTAGGATATTAAATAAACCAACAGAAATTGTCAACTTTTCTCTAGATTACCAACAAAACTAAATAGCGATAGACGGAGAGTTGCCCTAAGAATAGTGTGGATATCCATCATGATCTTAGAACAATCGTAAAAATAGACTTGATGTAAGACGTGAATAAATCAACATTATATGTAATGAAGTAGTGCTAGAGATAATTCTGATAATATCATATCCAAAGTATGAATTTCTAGCATTTGCATTATTATTTTAAATCATTATATATTTATTTTTGACATTCTAATCATTATGTATTTATTTTTGACATTCTTTTTTTTTTAGATTTTGAGTTCCCAATTTTCTCCCTTCCTCTACCCCTCCTCCACCCATTGAGAAGGCAAACAGTATGTTATTAATTGTATACACAAAATCATGCAAAACATATTTATACGGTAGTCATAGCAGTACTACTTGATATAGTTCTAGAAATGATTCTCGTACATTAAGATAAGGAAAAAATACAAATTTTGGGAATGAGGCTTGGGGAAAAAAGGAAACAAATGATCATTGTTAGATTTCCTGGCTTCTTTGAAGTCTTAGCTAAAGTCCTACCTTTTTTCAAGAACTCTTTCCCAAGATTACTTAATCTTGATGCTTTCCATCTGATACTCTTTGAAATACTCTTCTGTCCTTTTTTTTTTATCCTGCATATATCTTGTTTATACATAGTTTTTTGCATGTCATCTCTCCCATTAGACTATCAGCTCCTTGAGAGCAGAGACACTTTTTGTTTGTTTTGGCTATTCTTTAAATTGTCAGAGTTTAGCACAATATCTTGCAAATATGGAGCTTAACAAATACTACTTGTCTGCCTCACCAACCAAGACAATATAATGGTCTATCTAAGAAACTCTAGAGACTTCATTAAAATAATCAATCAATTAAAAAGAAATCAATCAATCAATAAATAATTGAAACTAATTCCAGCAATGTTGGATGTCAAATAAACCCACAGAATTTATCAATCTTTCTGCATGTTGTAAACAAAACATAGCATAAATAGGCAAATTGTAACTATTAACAAAATATGTAAAATACTAGGGAGTCAATCTACCAACCATAAATAGAATCCGTATGAATGATCTTCATCATCTATTAATAGGCCTATGTGACCTGCTTAAGTCACATGGAAGCCTAAGTCACATGAGTTTGAGTCACATGAGCCCTGGGTCATGAGGGTTGTGATGCCCTCTGACTCTAAAGAAGTATATATATATATATATATATATATATATATGTGCGTATATATATGTATATATATGTGTGTATATATGTATATATAATATATATATAGGCCATGTTCATGACCAAAAAAGGAATAGTGTGAATCATACAAGATAAAATGGACTTTAAAAATTAAATACAGTTGAAAAAAAATTACACAAACAATATTAATACAGTTAAATTTAGAAGTGAAATTATTAACTCGGGGAAAATCCTTATAGCACCTTTCTCTGAAAAAGTTCTGTAATTCAAGATTTCTTAAAAAATAATTCAAATATAGAGCTAGAATCATTTTTCCTAAAAGGTAAGTCATCAAAGCATATGAAGAGACATTAGTCAAATAGAAAGACAAAACTATGAACAACCATATAAAATACTCCAATCGTTAACAATCAGAGAAATTTAAATCATGACTAATCTTAAATTTCATATCGGATTAGTAAAAATGACAGAGAAGCAAGATGACAGTTGTTGGAGGAGCTGAAGGGCAGACAGGTAGACTAATGCACAGTTGGTAGATTTGTGAATTGTTACAGTCATTGTGGAAAGCAATTTAGAACTATACCCTCAGATACTCAACTGTACATAATACTAGGCTTACACTCATAAGTGGTTACAAAAGAAAATAATTCAAACATACAAAAAACATATGTATTGAAGCAGTTTGTTAACATTGTAGTAAAGCTTTATTCCCAAAAGGGGAGTAGGAATCAATTGCTGAGTTGCCGAACAGATTGTGTTATGGAGAGCTAATGAAATATTATTAGACGTGATACTATTAGAAATGATAAATAGGGCAATTTCCAAGAAACCTGAGAAGACTTGTATGAACTGGTATAGGACAAAGTGAGAAGAACCAGAAGAACCCTTTATTTAAGGACAAACAACACTACATAGAAAAAAAAAAACAATTGTGAAAGTCTCAACAGCTCTGTTCAATGCAATGACCACCCACAACTCAAGTGCTTATGATGAAACAGGCTCCCCACAACCTCATACCAGAGGCAATAATCTCAAATGCAGAATAAGCCATATTTTCAGGCATGACCAATATGGAGATTGGTTTTGAGTAGGCATATATTTTCTCAAGGATTGTGTTTCCCTTCTATAAATTGGTTGTTCTGGGGGGTGGGAGGGGGAGTGGTGGTATGAAGGTCTAGGGTAAGGGATTGTGATAATGTTGCCAAAAAACAATAAAAAACAAAGGACAATAATTGAAGGATTCAGAATATATGGAACAAGGGAAAAAGTTTTTTAGAAGGAAACAGAAAAGCAGGATATCTCTGAAAGTTAAATAGTGAATTTATCATATAACCTTAAAAATTCTAAGCTATATATAATAGGGATTTGAGGATTCATATAAAAGCATTGTTTTTTTTTTTTTTGCTATATATGTAAGAAGGTACTCCCCCCTCACTTTTTGGTGTATGTTAATTGCAGAAAAAATAAATGAAAATAATATTTTAGGCAGGCAATAGCCATGAGGGGCAGGAAAATCTTCCTGTGGGAAATAGATATTGATCTGAATTATGAAAGCATCTAGGAATTATGAGCAATAGAGGTGAGAAGAGAGAATTTGGTTGTCATTGGTTCCACTGGGCAAAGGCAGGGAGCTGAGAAATAGAATTCCCCATATGAAAAATAGGAAGAAGTTTAATTTTCCTGGACTTTAGAGTACAAAGGAGGTGTAATATATAATAAGGCTCGAAAGGTGGTTTTGAGCGAAGCTGTTAAATGCTGTAACTGCTGCAGAGAGAAGTCTATAATTGATCTTAGAGAAAAGAGACACTACTTTATTGAACAGAGCAATGACTCAGTCAGAACTGGATTTAAGAAACAGTATTTTAGCTGGATGGTGAATGGATTGGAGAGAAGAGTTACTGGAGGCAGGAAGGCGAAGACACTGAAGGCAGAGAATAGATGCTGTGGGGCTGAATTAGGGTGGGGGCTGACCAAGGGAAGAGTACGTATGCATGTAACGGGAAAATAGGGGAGAAAAACAATTAGCAAAACACATAAAAAACTCACATTTCACTAAGTGTAAAAAGCAGCTAAACAGTTAGCCTATCATACTGTCATTACCCACATGTGCGCATATATTCGTATTTCAATGTTGACAGAATAATAGTCTAATGTATGTGTGTATACATCTATGTAGATGTATATATACATCTGTCTACATATATAGTGTACAAATATACCCATGCCATCTGAAAAATATTATATAAATATATAAATGTGTATTGCGCATGTATGCATACACATGTACTCAATGAAATATACATGTGCATAGATACATGTGCATACATACACATGCATATATTGTGTGTATATGAAGATATAATGCATATATAAACACAGAACACTATGTGTAGTACATATACTTATAAATATACATACATAGGTATGTATATATATACATATGCATACATATATACACTCCTATGTTTATGTGTACTTATATATTACATGCATATACATATACACTATATAGTATATATGTATGTTTTATATCATATAATCTATCTCTCTACCTGTCTGCTCAGAGAAAGCGATAACCATATCTGCCAAGAAAACTCAAAATGGGGTCATGAAGAGTTTGATACAACTGAAAACAACTGAACAACAATCACAACAGGTATTCAGTTGTTTTTCTCTGTATAAATGCCTTAGCAATGTTATCTGTGCAGAATTGGATGTTAAAGAATAGGGAAACAGGAAATGCAGAACACGGTGAGGCATAAATGTCAGCAAAACAAGTCTGGGAGTGATTAAAAAGAGTTCATACAGCTTTCGATATATCTTACAGAGTAACTGATGGATGGCTTTTTGGCACCTCATCTCCAGCCTCCTCCTTAAATTCTCCCTCCTCCTCAGCTGTGCCATCATGCTGCTTCTGATATTCAGAAACCAACTCATTCATGTTTCCTTCTACTTCAGTGCATTATATTTTGTCCATGCCCTGTCATAATACACATATACACACATGTGTGTGCATACACACATGTGTGTATATGCGCACATGTATGTATATATGTAGACATATACATATATGTATCTTATTGTGCGCATGATTGCATATGTATTTATGTGTATGTATGCACACATGCGTTGTATTATATATGTATGTGCGTATCTCCGAGAGTCTCATGGATAATGTGCCATCTCTAAGTCTTTGAAATTCAAATGTGAGTAGAGGTAGTGAGTACTGATCACCTTGTCTAGTCAGGCTATGGGTACAACTTAAAAGATTCAGATTCAAAGCCTAATCTCCTACTTATTACCTGTCTGATCTATGACAAATCATTTTATATTTCTCAATTTCCTTGTCTGTTCTATATAACTCCCAATGTTCTTGGGGATGTGTGGGGAGCAATGGGGCTGAAGAATTAGCTCCCCAAGGTCACATAGCACACAATTTGTAAATGCCACAGCCAAATTTGAACCTCAGGCTCCTGACTCCAAATAAAGCACCCAAAGGGCAACATCAAGGCTCTTCCTCCTCCACTTCCTCCTCCTGCTCCTCCTTTTCCTTCTCCTGTCCCTTACTACAGTAAGCTTAATAAGTGTATGCCTTTTGTACTACCTGGGATCCTGAAATTGTTACTTAGAGAGTGGGTCCCAGGTTAGTGGGGGTGGCAAATGGGTGTATATTCTATTCTTATTAGTGCTGCCTAGGAAGCATTATTCCAGATATTTTTTTTAAAGAATGGAGGTAATGTAGAATATTACTCATAACAAACAATAATGATAACTAACTAAAATCTATATAATATTTTGAAGTTTCAAAGTACTTTACACAGTTTTATCAGATAGCAGCTATCTTAAGTCTTTCCAAAAAGAAAATGTAGTCAGCGAAAAAGTAAAGAAAAAACCCTGAAGGCAGGATTTGTGGTATGAATATATTTTACTACTACTATTTTTCTATATCTAATTTTTTCAACTACATGTAAACAACAAAAAAATTGTCATTTTTAAAAATGTCGAGCTCCAAATTTTCTTCCGCCCTCCTCTCCCTCCTTTTGGAGAGGCAAGCAATTTGATATTGAATATACATGCACAGTTCTGAAAAACATTTCCATATTAGCCATGCTTTGAAACAAAACACAGACCAAGAAAACAGGAATAACAGAGTTAAAGAATATGCTTTGATCTTCATTCAGACTCCATTGGTTCTTTCTCTGGAGGTGGAGAGCATTTTTCATGATCAGTCCTTCGGAATTGTCTTGGATAATTGTATTGCTTAGAATAGTTAAGTCATTTACAATCTATCATTCTACAATATTGCTGTCACTGTGTATGGTGTTCTCCTGGTTCTGCTCACTTTGACAAGATTAGAGAACTGGGATGGTACTTTTACATATTACCTTTTTTCTTTATCTAATGCAATCATCACTATTAGATGGCTTCTCTCTAGAGCAGCTGATTTGTTCCTTGGTGGCCAAAGGTCAAAGGTCTCTTTCTGTAAGCCACATGCCTTAGTAGTAATTCTAGCAGTGTTGAGTAAAGTGGGAAAATCTACAAATTAAAAAACACACCATGATTGAGGTTAAGAAAACAAAACTTCTTAAAACAAAATTCTGACCTATGAAAATTATGAGCAGTACCTCCATCCTCCTCCTGCCCCCACACCTCCTCTGCAGCCACACACCTCACTCCCTTGGGTCAATGGCTGCTGTTTATTTGGATAGGGATTACTTGACTTCTTACTTTTAGGGAGAAAAGGCAATAAAGCCATTTGGAAATGCTTACTAATGGGGACAGCAGAGAGCAGATCTTCCAGTGCCCGATTATATTTGGCAAAGGGCCAGGCACCACAAAGACAAAGGCAAATAGTTTGCATTTAATCCTAAACAGAAAAAAAAGACTTTTCAGAGGTGTCTAGCAACAACTTCTTAACATAGTGACATTTTTAAGATACAGAACTAGAAAGAGGAAGCAGTTGTTTATCTTGGGGGAGGAGGAAAATGGAAAGAGCCACATTGCTGATTATTCAAGAGAGTCACTATTTTGGAGATTCATATAAAATATTTTTCCTGTCTTTTATACATATGGAAAAGACCCCAACCCTCATTTTGGTGGTGTTTGTTCTTTGAAGGATTAAAATAAATGAAAAAAAAAAACAATAGTATGAAGGAGGATATAGTAGCAATTGGCAAGCTGGAAAAATTCCCCAAAATAACAAAGTGAATGATAGGCAACAAAGATGGAGTGGGGGTTGGGCAGGGAGGACTGGCTTTACATCAGGACACATGGATTCCAGCCCCTGCTGGTCCATTGACTAGCTGTGCATTCTGGAGTAAATGACTCCCTGGGTCTCAAATTCTTCCTCTGTTTGAGATAGGAGTTACATGTAATACGAAAAGGAATTGGAGTTTGTTATCTATATCCTTCTTGCCATCTTTGACATTGAATGGCTGTTAGCACCACAGCCCAGAGTCACAACATTAGCTCACTTGGAATGTAACTCACTGAATTTCTAAAAGGTTTTTAATTTATATAAGTTCTTCCTATCCCATGCAGCTAGGTGGAACCATGGAGGAGAGCTCTGGAGTTAAGAGTGAGGAATAACAGCCTCAGACAATTACCAGCTCTAAGACCCCAAACAAGTCAGCTTAAAACCTCTCCTACCCTCAGTTTCCTTATTGGTAAAGCCAGGATTATTATTGGACCTACTTCCTTGGGTTCTTATGGGGATTAAATGAAATAACATATGCACAGTGCTTTGCCTACCTTAAAATGCTATCTAAAATTATTTATTATTATTCTCTTGAATTTAAATGCAACATCCTTCTTAATAGGCAATATTTAATTTAATAGCTAATAGCTAGCAAATATGTGTGTGTGTGTTTGTCTGTAGATGGGAGTGCAAGAAGGAGCACTAGCATACCAGAGCTTGAGGCTACTGTGAAGTGGATACCCTTGTCGTAGTTCCAGGGCAGAAAAGAGTACTTGTGGTCACTTATAGACTGGAACACAAGCCAGGAGAATATCTCCTTAGATCACACCACCTTGGAAGAACAGAAAATTTACAGGTCCCTAGGAATATATCTGAAAACAGCTGCACAAAACTCCTGAAGCTTGGGACAATGCAAACTCTACCCTGGAAGCAAAGCTGCACTTTAGCAAAGAGTTAAAAGAAATAGGCTGGAAAAACAAGCAAAGAACAGAGAAAAATTCTGACTATAAAAATTTACTATGGTGACAAAAAAGATCAAAATACACACTCAAAAGAAGAAAGCAAAGTCAAAACCCCTATATCTAAAGCTTCCAAAAATATGAATTGGTCTCATGCCATGGAAGAGTTCAAAAAGGATTTTAAAAATCAAGTAAGAGGGGTAGAGGAAAAATTGGGAAGAGAAATGAGAGTGATGCAAGAAAATCATTGAAAAAAATAGTCAACAGCTTAGTAAATAAGATACAAAAATCCAAGGAGGAGAAGATTGCCATGGAAAGCAGAATTGGCCAAATGGGAAAAGAGGCACAAGAAAAATTACTGAAGAAAAAAAAAACTCCTTAAAAACAGATTTGGTCAAATGGAAAAGGAAGCAGAAAATCTCACTGAAGAAAATACTTCTTTAAAAATTAGAATTGAGCAAGCAGAAGCTAATGACTCTATGAGACATCAAGAAACAAAGAAAACTAAAAGAATGAAAATAAACAGAAAATAGTGTGAAATACATCATTAGAAAAACAACTTACCTGGAAAAAGGTCCAGGTGAGATAATTTAAAAACTATTGACTTCCTGAAAACCATGATAAAAAAAAAAAACAGCCTAGGCATAATCTTTCAAGAAATTATCCAGGAAAATTGCCCTGATATTCTAGAACAAGAGGGTAAAATAGAAATTGAAAGAATCCATCAATCACCCCTGAAAGAGATTCCAAGATGAAAACTTCCAGTAATATTATAGCTAAATCCCATAGCTACCAGGTCAAGGAGAAAATATTGCAAGTGACCAAAAAGAAATAATTCAAGTATCATGAAGCCACAGTCAGAATAATGCATTTAGCAGCTTCTACATTAAAGAATTGGAGGGTTTGGAATATAATATTATGGAGGGCAAAGGAGCTAGCATTACACCCAAGAATAGCCTTTCAGAAAAAAAAATCAGTATAATCCTTCAGGAAAAAAAATAGATATTCAATCAAATAGAGGGCTTTTAAACATTCCTGATGAAAATACAAGAGATAAATAGAAAATTTGACTTCCAAATATAAGACTCGAGAGAGGGCTAAAAAGGCAAAAAGGAAAGGAAAATCATAAGGGAATTAATAAGATTGAACTATTTATATACCTAAATGAGAAGATAGTATTTGTAAATCATAAGAACTTTATCATTATTAGGGCAGTTAGGAGGAGTACATATAGACAAAGGACACAAAGTGTAAGTTGAATATGATGAGATGATATCTAAAAAAGATTAAGGGATGAGAAAGAAGAACATTAGAAAGGGAGAAAGGGAAAGGGAACAGTAGAATGGGGTAAATTATCTCACTTAAAGGAGGCAAGAAAGAGGTTTTTCAGTGCAAAAGATAGGAGAAGTGTCAAGGAATGCTTGAACCCTTCACTGGATTTGGCTCAAAGATGGTAAAATATGCACACTCAATTGGGTACAGGAATCTATCTTACCTTATGGGATAGTAGTAGGGGAGAGATGAGAGAAGGGAGGGGTGCTCATAGATTGAAGAGTGGAAGGGAGAATCAGTAGTTAGTCAGTAGTCAGAAGCATAACACTTTTGAGGAGAGACTGGGGTAAAGGAGAGAGAGAATAGAATAAATGATGAGGGAAATAGGATGGAGTGAAATATAGTTAGCAATCATAAATGCGAAAAACATTTTTGAAGTTCGTTTCTCCAACAAATACCGTATTTCTCAAATAAATAGAGAAATGAGTTAAATAAAAAAAAAATATGAGTCTTTCCCCGGTTGACAAATGATCAAAAAAATATGAAGTCAGTTTTCAGATGAAATAGGCAAAGATATCTATAACCATATGAAGAAAAAAAGAAAACAAAACCTTTAAACTATTGTTTGGAGAAGCACAAAGTCAAGCAATTCTGAGGTACTACCTCATATCTATTAGATTGGATAATAGCTAGATAGGCTAATAGAAAAGGAAAATGACAAACGTAAGGTGTGTGGGAAAATTGAGACACTAACACAATGTTGGTGGAGTTGTGAACTGATGTATCCATCGTAGAGAGCAATTTGGGACTCTGCCGAAATATTTATCACAGCTCTTTTCTGGTAGGTGTTTCCCATTAATTGGGGAATGGCTGAACAAGTTGTAGTAAATAATTTTTGTGGAATACCACTATGCTATAAAAATGATGAATTGGACACTTTCAGAAAAACCTGGACTTACAACAACAGATGCTGAGTAAAATGATGGAGCCAGGAGAACACTGTATATAGTAACAACTTAGCTGTTATCAGCAATATAATTATTCAAGCCAACTTTGAAGAACTTATGATGAAAAATGCTCTCCATCCCTAGAGAAAGAACTGATGGAGTCTGAATACAAATAGAAGCATCCTTTTTTACTTTATTTTTGGGGGTTTTGTTTTGGTCTATGTTTTCTTGTATAACATGACTAATATGCAAATATGTTTTGCATGACTACATGTATAACCTATATAAAACTGCTTGCCTTCTCAGTGGGGGTGAGTTGGGGAGCGGGGAGAGATTTTGGAACTCAATTTTAAAAAATCAGTTTTGAAAATTGTTTTTATACATAATTGGGGAAAATAAAATACTAAATTAAGAAAACAACAATAAACATCTCACTTGATCCTCACAGAAACACAAAAGATAGTTGCTATTATGGTTCCCATTTTACTAATTCAGGTAGTTGGGTAGTGCAAGGCATAGAGCACTGGGCCTATAGTCAGGAAGATCTGAATTCAAATCTAGCCTTTGATGCTTATTATATATATGGCTCAGGGCAAGTCACATGATTTCTGTCTGCCACAATATTTTAAGTGTAAATTTAGAATAGTAATATCAGGGAGACCAACCAGAAAGCTACTTTGGTAGTCCACACATGAGGTGATGAGGGTCTACACCAGTGTGATGATAGTATTAGAATAGACATATATGAGAGACATTCTGAAAGTAAAACTGACATTATTTGACAGCCCATTGGCTAAAGGGTAAGATTAGAGAGTGAGAAGGCAAGCCTGGGTGATTGGGAAGATGGTGGTACACTTTATACTAATAAGAGCAAAGTTAGGAAGACGGGAGGACTGAAGGCAGAAAATAAGAATTTCAGTTTGGACATGTTGACTTTATGATGCATAAGGGTCATCCAGTTGGATACGCCCAAGAGGTGGTTGAAATGTAGGACTTGAAGTTAGGAGAAAGATTAGGGCTGGATAAGTAGACATGATAGCCCTCAGAATTGAGATGATAATGGAATATTGGGAAGCCAATGAGATCACCAAGTGAAATAATTGTACAAAGGAGAGAAGAGGGTCCTAGAGAGAATCCTGGGAGACGTCAACGTGTCAGTTGAAATTACTTGAACGAAATGCCCTCAAAGAAAAGTGAGATTGGTAAAGTGGAAAGAGTGCTGCTTTTATAATCAGAAGATGGGGTTTCAAATCCTGCCCATGACACTTATTACTCAAGTGACCTTGAGCAAGTTATTTAGTTTCCTTGGGCCTCAGTTTCCTCACCTGTAAAATGATGGAGTTAGACTATGTGGTCTCTGAGTCTCCTTCTAATTCTAGAGCTTTGATCCTATGATCCTGTCCATATTTGCTGAAATTCTTTTATCCATGTGCAATTATTTGAATAATGAGTCACCAATAAATAGGTTTGTCCTGACTGTTTGTTTAACCATCTCACTTGCATTATACCCATACCCAAAGATTTCTTGGGTAATGATTTTAAATTCTTTACACTATGTGTTCCCATTCACATGGCTTCGTTCAATTCAGCACTTTGTGTATACTTAATAAATGTTAATTTAATTCTATCCCATCCTGTCTAACCTGGGACCTTCTGTAGAGAGTGAGAACAGAGTCTCGTTTTGGTTTGTTAGTTTTAGGTTTTAATTATGGAAGCTTTTTCCTTTTCTTTCCCTTGCTTCCATATATCTCTCTTCTCTCAGAGGACTTTCTTCTCTGGGCCTAGATTCATGTAATTTATTTAAAGACCAAAAAAGGAATGAGGAAAAAAGTCAGTGTTAAATTTGATGATCTTACATTGTGTAATATAGCCAGACCTTTGCTGATTGTTGGAGGATATTCAACTGTGGCATTAAACATCCAACTCAGCCATATTATATCTTCTAATAATCTGTGCTAATTTTATTGTATTTATGGATTAATTTAAAAATGTTACATCCTTGCCATATGCAAAACACAGTACTATGTTATTCATTAAATATATTGTGCTATTTTAAAGGTATTTCCTCTTAATTTTCATGTTCTGCAAAGATCCCTAATTACTTTAACTTCTTTTGGTTATGTAGTTCTAATGAAATAATAGATGTAAAAGTGCTTCATAAAATGTAAGCAGCTATATAAATATCAGGTAGCTATTATAATTGTCAATTATTAATTATAATTTTAATAACAAAACAAAAAATGAGTTCAACTAAAGTATGTTTTAAAACTGTGCAGATAGAAGCACCCAGTGGTTTATGTTATTCGGAAGAAAAGGAAAGAATTCTTTCCCTCCTCTCCTTTTGGAAATTATCTTAGTCACCGCTCTCCTACATAGATGAAGAGGAGAAAATTCTAGGATCCAACCTCAGAGAGGAGAGAAGGTAAGTTTTACTCTCTCATTGCTTCCAGATGATATGTGAAACAATGCAGAAGATGAGCGAGAAGAAAGAGGAATAGGCCTAGGGTTGACATGACAGCTCTCTTCAGTTATTTGAAGCTCTGTCAATTGGAAGAGGGAATATGTCAATATATCTATATCCATATACTATTCTTTATGATATAATAAATGTTTGATATGTCAATAATGTAACATTCATTGCATATTATAATGTGTGTATATATCCATCTATATCTATCTGCCTCTCTCTCTCTCTCTCTCTCTGTCTCTCTCTCTCTCTCTCTCTCTCTCTTTGTTTGCAGATGAGAGAACCAGGAACAATGAGTAGTAGTTGTCAAGAGATGGATTTAGATTTATTGTAAAAAGAAGAGGAGGAGCAGACTCAACAACACCTGGAATGACTGAAAAATTAAATGGGAATTCTTGGGTGGTAGGAAGTTCCTCCTTCCTGGAAGCCTTCAAACAAAGTTCCAAATCTCCTTGGTATGAATGCTTTGAATGGGATTTTTGTCAGGTATGGGTATGACTCAATGATCTCTTTCTTTTCTTCCAACTCAAAGATTCTGTGAGTTTGCATTCCATTTCTGATTCACTGGGGCTTATCGGGGTTAATGACCATTGCTCATTGGGAGCCAAGTCACAAAGTAAATCCAAAAGGAAAATGTAATATTGATTATATATCATACAGTTTGGCTCTTAGTGCCTAATATTTGATCCTTTGCATGTGAACTAAATCTTCCATTACTTCCACTGCCCAGTGGTGGACATCTTCATGACTGATTTTTCTTACATATAAATAAATTAGAAGAATGATGAATATAAAATCTGGCTGTGCCTATCTACAAGGCCATTAGCCAGGAAAGGGAACATACTTGATATTAAAGTATTCATAGTGGAGACAAACTTGATGAATATAATGATATGGGAAGGTCTTTTGCTAGAAGACTCCATTTACTAAGTAAGCATCAGTGACTTTTTGCTGGCACAATATAGACATTTAGTAAATATTTATTGGTTGATTTAGTAAAACAATCATTGAGAGAAATTTGTCCTATGATGAGTGTTTATCTTAAATGACATATGACCAAAAGGCTTAACTCAGCTAAATTGTTTACCAGTTTCATGGAGGATGCACAGGGAATATCCTAAATAGAATTTTAACTTATCAATGGTAAGATATTCCCGAACTTGTTACATAGATCACATTAAACAAACACTGGAAATGTTATCTCCAGAATTGGACCTAGAATGAATAGAAGGAAGATTGAAGGTTGCATCATACTTGGAAAATCAGACAAAAGATTTAGTGACCCCTAAAATTCTCACTGCTAAAAAGAAAAATAGTTTTAAAATTTAATCACCAGTGTTAGGGGGGCATCATGGTACAGTGGAAAGAAGGCTGGATTTGGTGTCCCCAGACACCAATGGTAATCCTACCTTTGCCACTTACTACCAGAGTAACTTTGGAGAAGATAGGTCACCTCTGGGTTTTGTGGCGTTTCCTCATCTATAAGGTTGATGAAGAAGATAAGATTACCTCTGAGGTCCCTTTCATCCCCAAATCTATGATCTTGTCATTCTAGATGGATGTGTCATGGACCACCAACATCTTAGGAGAATAAAGTTCATTGATGACAAAAAGGAAATTGGCTGATGGTTGTTAATAGACTATATACTATATTGCCAACAAAAATACACATCATAATTTAGAAATATACATGATCAATAAATTATATGATGTGAAAAGTAGACAGAATAGTTCTATTATACGTATAAATGAGAATGAATGGCCAACCTGAATCTTGTGCTGTTATCAGCAAAAAGATACAGAGAGATTTCTGAAGGAATATCTGATGAAGATTATAGAAAGAAATGGATGAGAACTGCATAGGACAGGCAGGTATGGAGTGCTCATGATCTGCACTGGTAAACTAAGAAGGTACAATCATGAGACTCTTGAGATTGGAATGTCTATAGTATTACAGAATCCACCATACTGCTCTCCATCTGACAGGAGGAAAGTGATACCAGGAATGTAAAGAGGAGGAACAAAATGCTCTAATGATGCCACCCCTTCCTATTCCTATCTATTATTATTCTGGCTTTTGAAACATAAGACTGAAGAACACAGGCTTTATAAAAAATGTGTTTGGGCAGGTTTATTATATCAAAGAAGTAACACATTTAGAAATGTGGATATTTTAATTAATGGATGAACTAATAAGACATTTTCCAGGACTAAAAAAATAAGGATAAAAATAATCTCAAATCAGAAAGGGGAAATAAACAACGGTTTAATTCCCTTACTAATACAGTAAGTTCTCAGAAAGCATGTATAAGTGTATGCACACACACATTCACACATTCACACACATACACACACACACACCACTTCCAGAAATTATAAACTACATTGTACATAGTGCACATGAAACCTGACTCTCCTTTTTCTCTGAAGAAGACTTCAAAACCAAACTGTGCTCCAACTCATTGCCCCTTTCTGAGGGTATTTTGGATTAGAGATGAATTTTTTTTCTACATAGGTGATTCTCCTTTACATTTCCTTCATCTCTATGCATAATTTGTTGTCAATTTAGATCTATAGATCCCTTCAGGTAGTCGCATTCAGCAGCATTCAACTACTAGCAGAAAAAGTAAACAAATGAATGCTACAATATTATTCACACCTGTTGCTGTTCATCCTTCATTTTTGAAGAGGACTAATAGAATCACAGGTGATGTCTTAACTTGTGTATGAATCGGATTTAAATGAGACAAAATCATCGACCTCACTCTCTTCCAGAGTCATTGAGATTCTTTGCAAGAGAAAAGTCAAGATGACTGTCAATGTCCTGGGATGTAGTGGATGACTTGGCATGTTTGATGGCTGACCACGCTCTAAGAACTCCATAGTACCTGCTTCGGCTGCCTTCATGGCCACTGGGACAACTTGTTCTCACATGTCCATTCCACCAGGGGATGCCTTCACATGGAACCTGGCATTGAAGGAGTTGAAAACAACAAGAACCACCACAAGGAAAGTAGTAGCATTTAGGGAGCACCAGTGAATAGAAAGTAGTTCTTGCCAGTCGACAAAAATTGTGGGACCGACAGGTGCCTGGAGTCTATTGTATCCTTTAAAATCATAATTTCTCTCCCTACTTCATGGTCAATGAACATTTATTTGGAGAGATTTAGGAAATGATTATTGGGTTACAGGCAATAAGACAATCAATGTAAGATCACTTTGCCATCCTTTAAGAGCTAGAAAGTAGTCAAATATCAAATGTTATTTCTATTGTGATATGCTCAATGTGTTATTTTTCATTTATATTAAATTTGGAAGTTGGGAAAATAAATATTTTCTTTTTACAACAGCATTTTTCAAAGGTGAAATTTCAGAATACATATGATAGATACTGATATTCATTTCTTTCTGTTCCCAACTGGAAAGGTCAGCATTAAAGAAAGGTAAGTGGTATGTAGTAGTATTAGTATTTCAGATGACTTGAGTTTTTTTTTTTACAGACTGGTTTTAATAAAGAAGTAGCTTTTAAAATTAAGTTGTGTTCCTTCCAAGACTGAACAGTACAAGAAAATAGTTACCAGGGAGGACCCAAAGGACTTAATTAAAGTCAGAAGCAGACAAAGCAAAGTAAATTATGTTTGACACAAAAGTCTATAATCAACATATTAGGCTTCTTTCAGGGAATTTGAAATCCTATCCCAGCTGAGACTGTTGTAAGAAACTCTGGAATAGAGGGGAAAATAGCTTTGTCTGTAGCTAATCTTCTTCTTACCTACATGGCCTTGGTCACAGTTTATTATGGCTCAAAATTAATATATCTCATTTATACATTCTGTGTTCATTAGAAGGAGACAGTAGGGGTTAAATGCAGCTCTTCATGGTCTTCTTCAGAATCCCAGATTCAGATAAGCACCAGAATTAGGGACGGTAGAGTCAATTAAAAAATCTGAAAAGGGTTTCCAGTGACCAGAGTCCTGAGTGTTTTTGTCATAAAATAAATGCAGTTACAAAGGACCTATCACGTCCTTGCTTCTTCACACTCTTTCCCCCAACTTTCTATTCAATGGCCTTGTGAATAAGAAGGCTATGAGGCTTAGTGAGTGCTTGGCAACTCAAATAGACAAGAGTGTAGTGGAAGGACTTGAGAGACTTTGCTTACAAGTGATCAACAGCTAAGCTGATATTCATAACAAGATCTCCTTACTACACAATCACTCTTCTTGTCACTACAACATACCCTCCTTCCTCTTATTCTCCGTGAACTTCTAAGCCTTCATGTGTAAAATGGTGCTATGAGTGTTTTTGTAGTCTAATGGTCTTGGAGTCAGAAAGACAGGTTCAACTAATACCGGATGAACTTGGAGAAATCACTTCATCTCTGAGTGACGCACGTAACTCTCTAAGACCATAAGCGGTGGATGAGATGCAAGACTATTGGTGGAAGGAGTCTCCACACGGATGAAGACTGAAATCTCAACCAAAAAGATAGGACAAATGGGAAGTGAAGGAATGATAATACATGTACTATATATGCCATGGGATTAATTAATCCAGCAAGCATTTATAATGAACCACATTAAAGAACGTTGTGCTGCTATGTGCTAGAAATACAAAAGCAAAAATTAGATAGTCCCTTCCCCAAAGGAATTTACATTCAAATCTAGGGAAACAAAATATATAGTATTACATACTATAATAGTACATAGTACTGTATAATAGATACAGTAAATATAAAATATATACATTAAATATGAAATGTTGCAAAACAAATTCCTTAAAGATACACATGTTGTACAGATTATCCTTTGTGAATAATGTTTGTTGTGCCAAGTCTCCAGCACTGCTGAATATTTGTAAGTTTTGAAAATTATAAAATTTAGCCTAATGATCCACATGAGAAAATCCAAGTAGATGAAGGCTCAATCTATCCACAAGTGTTTATTAAATGTTGACCATTGAGGAAGCTAGCTGGCCTGGTAGATAGATTCTTGACTTTAGGAGTCAGAAAGTTGTGAGTTCAAATTGTGCCTTAGATAGGCACTGACTTAGCAACTCAAGACACATCATATATCCTCTCAGGCTGTTTTCTCCTCTATAGAACGGGGATAATAATAGCACCAACAGTCTGATGATCATAAGCCATTCACGGTGCTGGGCTTTGGATATGCAAAATGAATAAATAAATTAAAAATGAAACAATTCCTACTTTCAGTGAGCTTTTATCCTAACTGGGGTAAATGGGTAAATATGTATACATATATTTGAACATTTGTGTGTGTGTATATATATATATATGTATATATATATATACATATATATATATAATTTACTGCATGAAGTTTTAAATATAAAAGGAAACATTTTTAGAGTCAGCTAGATAACTCATTGGTTAGGGTGTTGGATCTGGAGTCAGGAAGACGTGAATTCCAATTCTGCAGCAGAGATTTGCCAGCTATGTCACCCTGGGCAAGTCCAACCTCTGCCTCGGGTTCCTCAAATATAAATTTGGAATAATAATAATAATAATAGCACCTTCCTTACAAGATTGTCATGAGGATCAAGTGAAATAATATTTGTAAAGTATGTAGTACTTAGTACTTATTCCCTTTCGCATATGTTGAATATATATATTTATATGTGCATACATGTATGTTTGTATATACACACACATTTTATACATGCATTATAAATGTTCACAAATAACCTATATTGGCATACATGTATTATACACCTATATATGCATTTTATATGCATACATGCATATATGCACAAACACACATATGTGTACAAGCATACATACAAATACACATATTTTCTGCTGGATGGAGAGAGAGAGAGAGAAGATGCAGAATTGAGCTGTAAAATGAACTTAGATTACATTTGGGAAATTGCAATGTCTGTTTATGATGCCCAACTTCTCCTTGAAGTAGGGCCCATCTTTTTGAATAGCAGTATTACATAAATGATTTTGTATGCTTTTGGAGTAATATTGTTTCTGAAATAAATTTAAAATGAATGTCACTTCAAAAGACAATGGAGAATTGCATAAGGTTATAAGCAAAGAAACAACATATTAAAAATAAGGAAGTGCAAAGAAAAATAACTAGAATAAAGGACCTCAAAGAAATTTATGATCAAACAAAATGGCATGTTTCTTTTTCCAGGACAAACAGAAGCATGGGAATGGAGAGTCTGTCTGTTTTAACTACATTCCTGAAATATCAAGAGAAAGGTCCCAATCACATAGGTTAAACTTCTTGTGATGAATTTATTGGGGGATATGGACAAGAGGTACACAAGATGCTCTTTGCGTCATTGGGAGATATATCCATACTGATGCATTCACATGTCAATCTGGGTTCTAAGATCATAAAATAAATAATTTTACTTCGTGCCTTTTATTGAAGGAACTGAACATATTTAGCTTGACAAGAGAGCATGGAAGGAGAACTTAATAACTGCCTTCAAGTATTTAATGGGATACCATGTAAAGGGAGGATTATATTTGTTTTGTTTGGCCCTGGATGGAAAGACCAAGAATAATTGAGGGAAGTTCCAAAAAGGTCAATTGTCTTTTTTAAAGTGAGTGTCACTTTTTAAAGTGAGTTCCAAATTCTCTCCCTCCCACCCTTTCCCCACCCACTGAGAAGGCAAACAAAATTACATCAATCATACATGTAAAATTATGTAAAATATATGGCCATATAAGCCATATACAAAATGGAAATAAAGAAAAAAATGAGAAAAAATATGCTTCAATTTGACCTCCGAGTTCATCAGTTTTCTCCCTGGAGGTAGATAACATTTTTCAACATGAGTCCTTTGGAACTGACTTGCATCATTGTATTGACCAGAGTAGTCAAGTCTTTCAAAGCTGATCATCATTACAACATTACTGTTTTTGTGCAAATGATCTCCCAGTTCTTCACACTTAACTTTACATCAATTCATATAACTCTTGCCATGCTTGTAATTGTTCTGAAACCACACCCTTCAACCTTTCTATAGTGCAATAATAATCCATTTCAATCATATGCCATTACTTGTTCAGCATCCTCCAGTTGATGGCCATGCCCTCAACTTCTAATTCTTCACCACAACAAAAAGAGCTGCTATAAATATTTTTCTATTTATAGGTCTTTTTTCCTTTTTCCGTGATCTCTTTGGGACATGGACCAAGTAGTGGTATTGATGGGCCAAAGGACATACACAATTTTATAGCCTTTGGGGCATAGTTCATAAATCCACCAAAAGTTTATTATATTCCTATTTTTATTATTTTCCCCCATCTCTTTCATCATTTGTCATTGCCGATAGGTAACGTGCTACCTCGGAACTGTTTTAATTTCCATTTTTTTAATCGATAGTGATTTATATCATTTTTCACATGACTGAAGATAGTTTTTATTTCATTTTTGAAAACTACCTGTTCATTATCCTTTGAACATTTATGAATTAGGGAATAGCTCTTGTTTTATAAATTTAACTCACTTCCATATGTATTTGAGAAATAATGTCTTTATCAGAGAAACTTGCTGTATTTTTAAAAGAATATTACTTTCACACTTATGACACCTTTTAGCCTAATGTAGTTTCCTGGATTATCTCTTAATTAGATCTATTTTTTTGTTTTTACTTTGTCCGAGGTCATGATCGTTACCCCTGCCTTTTTTTAAACTTCAGTTAAAGCTTTAATAGATTCTGTTCCAACCCTTTATTTTCACTCTGTGTGTCTTTTTGTATCAAGTGTTTCTTTTGTAAACAATGTGTTGTTATATTTTAGTTTCTAATCCATTCTGCTATATACTTCCGTTTTATGGGTGACCTGATCTTTTTGATATTCACAGTTATAGTAACTATGAATTTCCTTCCATTCTATTTTATTTTATTTATTTTTCCCTCTCTGTGTCCATATTCAAAAGTCTCTTTTGCTTTTTGCCACCTCTTTCCCTTTTATCATTCTCCTTCCTCATATCTCTTATCACCTTCCTCTTCTATTTTCCAATTGGGTAAGATCTCTTCTCTCTCTCTCCCTCTCTCTCTCTCTCTCTCTCTCTCTCTCTCTCTCTCTCTCTCTCCCTGTCTGAACCAAGTCCAGTGTGAGTGAAATTTAAGCATTGACCACTATTCTCCCATTCTCCATTTTCTTTTTCCACTATGAAAACTCTTCCTTTTGTGTCTCTTTTAAGTGAGAACATTTTCTTCATATCTCTCTTCACCATTCTCCCAATGTATCCTTCTTTCTCATTTATTTGGCAATCATCCCAACATAATTGACTCACACTCATGCCTCCTGTTTATGTGGACTCCTTCTAATCCCCCTAATAATAGTAATAATAAAATTCGTCAGAGTTATATGTATCATCTTCACATTTAGAAATATTAAATTTTACTTTATTGAGTTTCTTATGCTTACTCTTTCATGTTTATCTTTTTATGCTTCTTTGAGTGTTGAGTGCAAATGTTAAGTTTTCTATCCAGCTCTGCTCTTTTCATCAGAAGCACTTGAAATCATTTATTTCATTAAATATCCATTTTCAAGAAGCATTATACTTAGTTTTACTGGGTATGTTATTTTTGATTGCAATGTGAGCCAATCTTGATCATACAGTACCTGGGAAGAGCAAAATATAAACTCAGAAGAAGATAACAATGTGAAAAAACCTACAAACAGTCTCAAATAAAATGTTAATTGTATCTGTTATTTTCTCTTAGCCTTTGTTTCCTTATTTATAAAAATGATAGGTTGAATTATGACACCTTGAGTGACCCTTCCAGTTCCAAAATCCTATAATCTCCAAGCTCCTATTGATATTTTTATATACATTGTTCTATAGGCTATTGCACGGGTTGGTCGAATGACTGATTTTTGTGGTTCAGTAAAATTATTAAGATACAAATCTATTCCCCTACAAGCTCACTGAATTTATCCTTGGTAAAATTCTAATAGAGCATGGTAAAACATACATCATCTTTTTGCCATATATCACTTGGTCAGTAAACATTTATTAGGCACCTACTATGTTGCAGGCACTGTAGTAATCACTAGGAATACAAATAAAAGTAAAATATAGTTTTGGATCTCAAATATCTTATATTCTAATGCTAGAGACATCTTACAAACAACTGTGTATAAACAAGTTAAATACAAGAAAAACTGGAAATATTCAACAGAAGAAAGGCACTAGAAGTAAGGAGGATCAGGAATGGTTCCCTATAAAAAGTGAAATTTTAGCTGACACTTGAAGGAGACCAAGGCAGAAAGGAGGCAAACATGGAGAGGGGAAGCATTCCAGGCACAGGAGACAGATAGAAAATATTTCCAAAGCCTAGAGATGGAGAATCTTCTTTGATAAATAGTAAGGTGGTCCTTAAGATTTTGTTCTCCTCAGCCAAGTCTTTATATTTTGCAAGCTATTTGTTACATATAGCTTGGACATTCTATATATATAGAATAGTGATAGCTATTAAAACATAAATAACACATAATAACAAAAACAACAATAACAGAGACAGCAACAATAATGTTGCTCTTAAGTTTTTATGAGTAAACATTACATATGTATGATTTGGGGCAATAATTTTGTTCTATGATGAGGACTTGTTCCAGTATATCTTATAGGCTGAACTTTTTATTTATTTATTTATTTATTTTTAGTTTACAACACTCCCTTCCCCAAGTTTTTGAGTTTCAGATTTTCTTCCCCTTCCTCTCCTTTCCCCTCCCCGTGCAAGATAGCATGTAATACGATATATGTTCTACACATAACTTCACATTAAACATATTTTCACAATAGTCATTTTGTAAAGAATTATAACCAATGTGATGAAATACAAGGAAGAAGAAACAAAAAAAAGACAAAGAAAAAAAGAGAGA
>CM053623.1:351673221-351696813 GCA_028646595.1 Phalanger gymnotis
TCCAGAGTCTGAGACTGAATCTGGGTGCATTTTCGCTGCCTGGCCATTTTCCCAGACAACTTACTTAACCCCTGAGTTTTTCAGCAGGATATGACTGCTTGTAGAGTATAGAGTTCTATGTTCCAAGCATGGGGGGATGCGCCAGCTCTGCCACACCAGCACTCCTCCTTCCTCAAGAACCCCCACCCAAGACTGTACTTAGATCTTCAGCAGGCTCTCCACTCCTGCTCTTATCTGCCACTTAATTCCTCCCACCAGGTGGGCCTGGGGCCAGAAGCAACTGCAGCTGTAGTTCTGTAGCTGCCCCACCTCCACTGCCCCTAGGGCGGTGGTCGAACTGCTAACTCCTTTCTCTGTGTCCCCAGCAGCTTTTCCCACTAACCTTCTCTGTTGTCTTTGGTATTTGTGGGTTGAGAAGTCTGGTAACTGCCACAGCTCACTGATTCTGGGCGCTAGGGCACGCTCTGCCCAACTCCTTGTCTGCTTGGTCTGAGCCACCCAGGCTGGGCTCTGCTCTGCTTTGTTCCACTTCCAGCTCTGTGCAGGATAGACCTTACCCAGAGACCATCCAGGCTGTCCTGGGCTGGAGCCCTGCTTCCCTCTGCTGTTTTGTGGGTTCTGCAGTTCTAGAATTGGTTCAGAGCCATTTTTATAGGTTTTTGGAGGGACTTGGCGGGGAGCTCACGCTAGTCCCTGCTTTCCAGCTGCCATCTTGGCTCCACCCCCCACGTAGCTACTTATAACCTTCATGTGGCTTTCATTGCTTTTTATAATTGTCATAGATTTTTTAAAAATACTTTAGTTACAACAAGTTTATCAAGTCTCTCCCCACTCCAATACGTCTTCCATGCTGTCGTGAAAGTGATTTTCCCAAAATACAGAACAGATCATTTCACCCTCCTACTCAAAACTCCAGTGGCTTCCTACAGCCTCCAGGAACAAATTAAAAAAAAAAATGCTCCATTCAATATTCAAAGTCCGTACCCCCTTCCTACCTTTCCAGTCTTTCTTTTATATTTTACTCCCCACCTCATTCTCTTTAATTCAGTGACACTGGCTTTCTGGCTATTTCAGGAACAAGACACTTCATCTTTTGGCTTTAGGCATCTTTGTCATTCTTATATGCCTGGAATGTTCTCCCTCCTCATTTTTGTTAGAGTCCATTAAATTCCAACTAAAATTCCATCTTGTTTGTGTGTGTGTGTGTGTGTGTGTGTGTGTGTGTGTGTGTGCGCGCGTGTGTGTTTGGTGTGTCCTCCATCAAAATGTGAGTTCCTTGAGGTCAGGGAGTATCTCTTGTCTCTTTTTTATCTTCATTCCTTAGCATAGTGCCTGATGCATAGTAGCTGCCTAATAAATATTTGTTTATTGACTGACTGACTACTCTGGACAGAACATTTGGCTAATGCCTAGGCAAGACTAAAGCTGAGACTAAAGCACTGACTTTTCTATCTGGTCTTTTACATTCTAAAAATAAAGCAGTAGTTTCAGTGGAAAATGTTAATGAAATACTTGAGAAAATTTTCATGTTTTTGGACTAATCAATTCATATTAGCAATAATAGAGGAGAAAAAATGTCTATGAAATTTGATTTTAGTTATGAAAAAATTGTCTCTAAGTACTCTGGGTTTGTTGTCACAAAATCTCAGTTCAAATTTTAACTATTATTTACCTCTGGTATGACTTTGAACAAATCACATACCTTTCCTCACACCTGTATTGAGGGGTTTTGGTCTTAATGATCTCTAGAGTCTCCTTCTAGTTCTAAATTCTATTATGCTCCCCAAACCCACCTTTTCATGGTGGCTTTCATCCAAGAATGAGGCTGCTACTTAAAATAATACTTAATATTTAGGAAGCAATTAACAACTCACATTTATTTAATGCTTTTGGAGGTCATATCATATGGAAGAAAGAGGACCATAGATTTAGATCCAAAAGGATTATAAGAGGTCATATAGTTAATCCCTCTATCATTTGAGGGCTAAAGAGGAGAAGTGACTTATCCAAAGTCACATAGCTAATACACAACAGACTTTTCTTCAAATTCATTACTTTTCCAGCTGTACTACAAGGAATTGTCTTGGACATTTACTCTGCAAATTGCTGTGTGCCTTTTGATAAAATATTTGTTAAAAGAAAGTGTTCTTAACCTGGGATTTTGGGGAGGTTAACTTGGATGGGGAAAAATTCATTTTTAGTTTAAGAAATTTGGTTTCCTTTGTAATCCTATGTATTTTGCTCTACGTATTTATAACCACTATTCCAATAAGGGGTCCACGGGCATCATCAGGCTGCCAAAGGGGTCCATGACACTGAAAGGGTAGGAACCCTCGACCTAGAGTATCTCTAAGGTCTATGCCACTTAAAATCCTATGATTCTATGCTTTTAACTTTAATGAAGGTCTTCCTTCACTAGAACCCTATGGGCCAGAGAGTTTATTTATTTTTTATACATAGCTAACATTTTCTCAAAAATGTATTGGTATTAGTCTATGAACGATTAAACTAAAGAATTATTTTCAAGCTGTTTCTGTATTATGGTAGTGGTAATTTTCCAGAACTGGGGGCCAGATGACCTGAGTTTACATCAGGTCATAATGGCTACAGGAAAATGATAAGTGCTTGGTGTAATTATCATCTGGTGGCGAACTTGAGTCGGTGAAAGTTATATGAGCACATAGGAGCAAGCTCCAGTAGGTCCTACTCATCTGTAAAACACTGCAGTCTATTTCCAGCAACACATGGCATCTATTGTAAAAGGTATGTCCTATACAATTCCAATGAGATTCATGATCATGTGAGTCCCATGGTGGGGGATATTTCATTCCAAGTCACTTCCACAGACTGTATGGATTGTATGGATCATGGCCAGTGAAGGAATCATGGATCCAATAGGAAATCCCACTAGTAATGACAAAGATAATAATAATGTCATGGAGCCAGTTGGAGTTTGCAAAGAGGACTATGTATACATTATCTCATGCCATCCTTACAACAACAATTCTGGGAAGTAAGTGCTATTAACATCCCCATTTTACATATGAGAAAATTAAAACACAGAGATTTAGTGACTCATCCTGAGCGACACAGATACAGAGTTTCTGCAGTGAGATTTGAACTCAGGTCTTTCTGACTCCAAATCTGTTCAAGTAAAATACCAAGATGATTTCTGCGACTTTTCTGGGGAACATGACTTATAGAAGACATTTCTCTTGCATATATGACATTTATTAAACATGTTAAATACAGAGCAAAGTAATTTTTTTGCCATGTGAAGGTCTATATTACCTGGATTATGGGTCACCTTCCTCTTTATTTTTTTGTCTGGGTGGACAAAGACCAAATTGAAAGTCCCAGCTGGGGGAGGTCAGAAAACATCAGTAAATATGGAGAATGTTTAGCTTCTTTGAACTCAAGGCATTCCTACGAAAATCAGTAGCCACAATGGTATTTTATCCAACTCAACATGTGAATGTAGTTGAGTGAATTTAGCCCAGAATAGTTCTGTGAGCTGTGAATGACCAACATATGAGACAAATTTTGGGGGATCCAATCTGCACATCCATTTGCCATGACATCAGATTGGAGCTTTGTACCTCTCCTACTTAAATAATTGAATACTTCATTATCAGTTCATGATAAATGTGTTGTATAATTATGTAGGGCCATATTCAGGTAAGGTCATAATCCAAGACTTTTGGCCAACTAAAACAGGCTTCTGGGTTGTCTTCTCAGTCCTTTAGTGATAACAGAACTGTTTTAGAAGGTCTGCCCATGCCACTCCTTTGCTTAGGAAGTTTCAGGGGTGTCTATTCCCTCTAATATAAAATACCTTGGTTTACTGTTGAAAGTATTTTTTTTTGGTAATATGACTGACTTAACTCTCTGGACTGATTTTACATAACCTTGATAGGACTGGGATTTCCCCAAGAAACAGTTTGCCCTAAAACAAAACACAGCTTTCACTAGGCCCTGATTGTCCCATCTCCCTGGATGCAGCTTCCTGATGAAAGTCCTACTCTTGTTTGTTTTGGACATGCCCTGATAACCTGATAACATTTTCAATGAAGATGAAAGAGAACTTCCCTTTAGAAGTTTGACCACTCTTCATTCCATGTCCTTGTTGCATTAGACAAAGTAAACCTCCTTTTGCTAACTGTCTAGTGATTTTTGACAAGTGACTCATTTAGTGTCAAATTAGAACCTGAACTCATTTTCCAATTCTTTGCCATACAAAAATAAAACAGAGCTGTGATAAGTGTTTATATATGTGTATATATATATATACATATCTATATATAAACATATACACATGCATATATATACATATGAATCCTTTTTTTTTCCTTTTTCTTTGATCTATGTGCCTTGTAGACTTAGTAAAGCATTACTGGGTCAAAGGGGATACCCAGATTTATAGCCCTTTGAGAACAATTCCAAATTATTCTCCAGAATGGTCAGACCAGTTCACAACTCCACCAACAATGCATTACTGTACTTATTTTTAACATCTCCTTCAGCATTTATCGTTTTCCTTTTCTGTCATATGAACCAATCCAATAGGAGTGAGGTAGTATGTCGTAGTTGTTTTAATTTGTGATTCTGTAATTATGAGTGATTTAGATCATTTTTATATGACTGCAACACTCCCCACATACTCTGTATTCCATCTAAACTGGCTTCTCTGTTCCATGACACCATCATTCCATGCCCTGCCTCTTTTCCTTTGCAAGGCTATGCCCCATGGCTGGATTGCATTCTTTCCTACCTCTGTCCCAGAGAATCCCTAGATCCCAACAAAACACAGAACAAAAGCCACTAATTACATGAATTCTTTCCTGATCCTCTCAGTTAATTTTCATCTGCCTGTTCCTTGATGCTCCATTATATTTACTTTAACTATATTTTTATATTTATTTCTCTCTGCAAAAAGTTTCTCTTTAGTTAAATACAAGTTTCTAGAAGGCATACACTCTTCTACTTTTTCTCTTTCTGACTTCATTGATCAAAATAGAGCCAATCAGTTAGTCAGTAAGCATGTATTAAGCACCAAATATGTGCCATGATTGTCAATATAAAAGAGCTCGGATCTTGAGAAGAGGAAGGGATAAGAGTGTACAAAGTAGGCTAGAAGTCCCTAGGGACATGTTCTGTTGATTTTCTCTGCCACTAAATAGATAGATGATACATAGACAGATAATAGACAGATAGAAGGATAGATAGATAGATAGATAGATAGATAGATAGATAGATAGATAGATAGATAGATAGATAGACGGACTGTAGGTAAAATTCTTCCATTCAGAGACAAATGAAAGGAAATTATGCTCATGTGTGAGAGATGGCCCTCTTACTTCATCACCCTTCTTTCTGAACACAAACTCCTATAAGAGCTACTTTCATAAATCTACAATATATAGGGATCTTAAGATGGAGGAACCAGCTTAGAGTTAGTTATTACTTGTATGTCTCTTCTTTGGTGCATAAGAGTACACTTGATACAGTGATTGTTCTCTGCTAACATAACAAGGCAACTACACTTCTATTTTTAGTTCCATGGGAGCTGATTGTCATTACTTTTCTTTTATAGAGGGATAAGAATGACAACAGCAGCCACAACTATTGTAATTAACATTTATATAGCATTTTACAGATTGAAAAGCTGTTGTTGTTTGTCCTTCATTCTCAAAGAGGACCATGACATCAGGAAGGTGATGCCATCACTTGCAAGTGAATTGGATTTAAGCAAGAGAGATGTACAAAGTTACCAGCCTCACTTTCTACTCCGCAGCCATCTGATCCAGTGGCAAGAAATAGACCAAGACAACTGGAGATGGCCCTCAGGTTGAAAAACACTTCACATATGTCACCTCATTTGAACCTCACAACAATCCAGGAAAGTATGTTATATTATCACCCCTGTTTTATAGGGGAAACAGAGGTTACGTGACTTGCCCAGGACGAGAAAGCTAGTCAGGATCTAAGGCAGAATTTGAACTTAGATCTTCCTGACTCCAGTTCATTATTCTGTCCAGTTCATTATTCTATCGACCACTATATAACAGCCAAGTTCCAAATAGTATAAATAATGAATGTCATGAAGTGATTACATGTATTTGAAATCTTACCATTTTAAATTATGTTATGTAATATATGGCAATTGGCCCTAGCCTAATAGAAATATACATATGAATTCAAATAATGCCACACATTTACAGGATTCATTAGTCATACTAATAGAGACTTCCAATAATGTCATTATTAGTTTATACTGAGGAAAAAAAATACTCAAACATGTTACTCTTGGGGGAATTGATCATTATTCTGCATATAAATCTAATTCTGCAAATCAAGTGTTTAGAGGCATTACTAGTTGTAAATATGGGGATATAGGTAGGATTTTTCTCTTGAGCTAGGGAGCCATGGTTTTTTTCCATGGCAACAAGTGTCCACACAAGTTAATGTCCTCTGCCTAGTCTGTGCTGACATGTATTGTAATTGCCTTCACTCCCCTTACCTTCCTACCTCTCCTTTTAATTGTCAAAGGTGTGATGGCTTAACTAGTCCTTCTCTCAGTATAACTGGATCCACTACGAACTGTCTGCATTCCAGATCATCAACTCTAAATGATTTTTTACCCATAGAAACAACAACCAAAAAAAAATCAGAATTGTATTTTTGCTTGATTCTATGCATATCTAATTGGAGAAACAGTCAAAAACAAACAAAAACTCTGCAAGATCCAAACCAAAAAAAAAAAAAGCTTAACCAAAAAAAAAATATCAGAAGAGCCTGCATTAATTTGTACTCAAATATGTTTCAGTTGTAGAATGTGAATGGACATTAGCAGGGATTAAGGTTTTGATAGGCAAAACAAGTTTTATTGTTTGTTTGTTTTTTGAGAGAGGAAGGTAGGGCAATTGGGGTTAAGTGACTTGCCCAAGGTCACACAGATAGTAATTGTGTCAGTTGTCTGGGGCTGGATTTGAACTCAGGTCCTCCTGGGTCCAGGGCTGGTGCTCTACTCACTGTGCCATCTAGCTGCCCCCAAAACAAGTTTTATTATAAAAGTTTATCTTTGAAACAGGACCTTGACATGATCAATGGCACCTTTTGAAGTGGAGTTTACTCTTGACAGTCATGCATTAGCAGAGTGGTATATTGTAGATGGAGAGCTGGACTTAGAATAAAGAAAACCTGAATTCAAACCTAGCCTTAAGCATTTAGTATCTGTGCAGCTGTGGCCAAGTCATTCAACCTTCCTGCCTCAGCTTCCCTTTCTGTAGAATGAGATATATGGACAAGGTGATCTCTAAGGTCTGTTCCAGCCCTGGCTATATGATCCTGTGCTCTCCAAGGTCCCTTCTAGCTTTAAATCTTTGATCTTATTACATTCTTCCCAATAGGCTGGACAAAATATTAAAAGAAGTCAAAGATCTTAACTTGGCATGGCAACCTAGCACAAGATGTGATAATTAGTCATAACAGTGTTCTGGATCTGACTCTCAAAAGAAAAAAATATATCTTTAACAATGGAAATTGCCTTCCCGCCTGTGTAAACATTTTACTGCCTTTGACAGAGTGGGATTCTGCTGACCATGTAGAGTAAATAGCTGGGAGCCGGGAGTGCCTCACCATAGGACCCACTGTGGATGAAATCATCATAATGTTTTATAGTCTGGCTCACATTTACAAGCAGAAGCCCTGTAAGGGTCATAGCCCTGTTTTATGTCACATGGTGACTGAATGTAGCTGAACACCCACATTGAGACACCGAGGGGCCAGCTGGCATGGTGGAGGCTCAAAATGGTTATTTTGCCCACCCACAGAGATTTTCTTAAAGTGGTAAATAGAGAATACATTACTAGTTTGACAAAGGTACCAGACATAAATAATTAGGCCATTAGATAAAGAAGCAAAGCGGATCTTAATTATGTCTGAGGAATTGGTCCCCTCTAAATGTGATGAACAGGACAGATTGAAATCTCTTTAAAAAGGTACATGAGAGGATCCTCTCTATGATTTTTAGAGCTCAGCCAAGAAGTTCCAAGATGAGAGCTGCCAATGTTGGCCATGATGTTGACATTCAGTATATTGCGCTATATGTTTGAAAGTCTTCTTGGCTTACAAAAGTATGTTCTATTGAAGACAAGAGAAGTCAATGGTGACATACTGACTGGTCTAGCCCAGAAAGAATTCTTCCAGCACATCCCAAATACAGAATCTGTCAAACAGAAACAGCTGAAATATAGATCCTGCACATGTGAAAGAATAAAATCACTCACCAGATGGATTTACATGGGTCATTTTTCTTGATAGACATCACTGTATGCTGCTTAGATTTAAATACAAAGGTAAATTTCAATCCTAAGACAGATGGTCCACTATTCATAGATACATTGATCATTCAATCAATCAGCAAATATTTATTTTAGTCCCATTTTGTGCCAGGAGCTGTGCTATGCCCTGGGGATAAAAGGCAAACATGAAACAGTCCCTGACCTTAAGGGACTTGCTTAGGGTGCCATTTGTCTTTACATAACAATTAAGGAAATACTCTCTATCATAACATAGACCAGGCATAATGGAAATTAAGCAGGTGGAGCAAAACCCTGTTGGTTTTTGTTTCTTTGTTTATTGCAGTTGTGATTAGTTTTGCTTTTCCTAGTATAGGCAGTTAGATCATAAAAAAAAGATTGACTCAGAGCTGAAAGGACTTCAGAGGTCATACTGTGAAAGGAGGAAAGAAGGAAGGAAGGAAGGAAGGAAGGAAGGAAGGAAGGAAGGAAGGAAGGAAGGAAGGAAGGAAGGAAGGAAGGAAGGAAAAAAGTTGAAATCTGAATACATTTTGATAGGGTACATTTAGGGAAAACAGAATGACCCTTTGAGAACAGATTAACATAAAAATAGCATAACTAAAACTAACCACAATAACAAATCCATGAGTAAAATGAGGAACGGGGTAAAATTGTCAATACAAAGAAAAAACATAAACTACAAAGTAAACAAAAATGAATGGAAAGAAAAATAAAATTAATTTGTTCATTGTCTATTATAATGACCAAGGTCGGATGTATAGAAGCATTGAGAAATTTCATGTCATTATAAAAGTGGAGATGGGAATATTGACTACCCCGTTAGGTACGTTGATGTCTTGGATTGTTTTCTTAACATTTCCCTTCTTTTTTCTTTTTTCCCTTCAAACTTTCGTAACAAGGAAAGACTGACTCTGTGTAAGGGAGTAGGAAGGGACATATTCCCAAATCAATGTGATAGAAAAATAAATGTCATTAATTTAAGGGAAAAAAAAATATGCAGTTAGCAAAAATTTCAAATTGTAAGCTACTTGAGGCCAAGAACCATATATGATATAAAGGTTCTCTCTCCTAAGGCCCAACATCATTCACTTTAAATAGGAGAAATTTTTAAAAGTTTGTAGTCCACACCTAAATAGTAGAATTTATGCCACTCAAGGACAAAAATTGCTTTATTTTATCTTTACATACTCCAGGCCATTGTAGAACACCTTGGCCATAGTAAGTACTCAAGATAAGCTTCTTGATGATAATAAAACTGTGCATACCTTTTTTATCCAGTAATACCATTACTAGGTCTTTATCACTAAGAGATTTAAAAAAGCAGGGGGACGTGTTTGTGCAAACATTTATAGTAGATCTTGGTATAGTGGCCAAGAATTAGAAATTGAAGGGCTTCCCATCAGTTTTGGGATGGCTGAACAATTTGTCATATATGATTGTAATGGAATATCATCGTGCTATAAGAAATGATATGCCGAATGATTTCAGAAAAAAAAATAATTGGAAAGAAAAACAGAACGATGTGCGCAAAACCACAAGGATTTCATATACATACAGTAACTGCAATATTGTACAATGAACAACTGTGAATGACTTGGCTACTCTCAGCAATACAATCATCCAAGACTATCCCAAAGGATCTATAGTGAGAAAATGCTACCCGACTTCAGAAAATGAACTGATATCCTCAGAATACAGACCAAAGCATACTATTTCTCTTTCTTTCTTTCTTTCTTTTTTTCTTTCTTTCTTCTTCCCTTTCTTTTTTCTTCTCTTTTTTTCTTTCTTGTTGAAGTTTTCTTGAATAGATGACTAATGTAGAAATATTTTACATGATTACACAAGTATAACCTATTGAAGACTGCTTACTGTTTCAGAGAAGAGGGAGGGGAGAAAGGAAACGATAGAATTTGGAACTCAAAACTTAAAAAAAACCCAATAACAATGCATGCTTAAAATTGATTTACATGTAAATGGGGAAAATTTATTTTTTAAAAGAACTCTTTCTTGAATTGAAGCAAAACACAATTAATTGGTACATTCTTTTGTCCTTCTACCTACCCCTACTCAGCAGAAACATTTTGTATATTTTAATTGCTACACCATTTGGAATTTAGAATTTTCTTTCTTTTTTGTACTGAAAATCCATAAGTAGTTTTAAACAATCATTAACTCTGATTTATTACTTGTATATAGAGAGAGTAAATATTCTTTCATTGCTACAGTTTCCCCATTGCCCTTTTAGAATTGACAGAGTATCTAGTTAACAAAAGAAACTGCAATCATTAATAAGGAACACAAACCCCTCCCCCTTCTTCCCCCCTGCAACCGAAGCTATAGAGTAGCTTAGAATTTCTGAACAAAAAGAGGCAAGTTTCAATTACCATGAGACCACTGTACTCAGAGCAATTCCTGAAAACTGAAAATTCCATCTTCCCTCCTAAAGATGAGGAAGCTGGCTGGCCGAACCTGCAGAGAGAATTATAACCTCCCAGGGTATGGATAATGGGAGATTTTCAAGTCCAAGTGGATAATGGAAAACATACATACATATATACATACATACATGCATGCATATATGTATGTATATTTGTATATGTATATATTTGAATAGATGAGTATATACATACAAATGCAAATACATATGTGTGTATATGTATATGATCCTTCTTCTACGCATGTCTCCTAGAAGAGTCCGTACTATGTATTATGAATTCCTCTACTAGAGGGCAAGGACAGTGCCTTCCTTTGGTATTCTTCTTAGCCTACCACTTTGCTTAGTCCATTGCAGGTACTTACTCAATAAGCCTTAGATCAAATCATACTGTGGCTTTATCATTATATATGGTCCATGACCTCCCCTTTATTCTCCAAGGTGTCAAAGGATCATAGATTTCAAGCCATAAGGACCTCAGAGGACATCTAACCAAAATCTCTTATTAAACAGATGAGGAGAAAGAAGCATACTCAGGAGGGATTCAATCTCAGGACCCTTGACTCTAATAACTGCATTCTTCCCACCCTACTCTGGCAGTCTCAGAACAAGATGCATAGGAGTATAACTTTATTCTTTGGTTTTTCACAGGTTGGACTTCTCCCCAGTCACTCCTACAATCATGGCAGACTATGGTGTCTGCTATTGACCAGGTCATTCTCTGACTACAGATTTAAGACACAGTAAGAAAAAAAAAGGATCAAGAAGATGGTGACCCTCCTGGGCAGTACCGTTCTCTTGGCCTCTAAAGACAGACTCATGTTGAGTAGTTTTACTTTTGTATCTCTAAAACAAACAACTTATTAATTCCCTATAGACAAATTGAAGCTTGTTCTTTATCATCAATGACATGTATTGCTGAAAAGAAATGAATAAATAACAATTAAAAGCTTACTACACAGCAGGCACTATGCTAGGTCCTGAGGATACAATGACAAAAATGAATAATTTCCTGCCCTTTGCAAGCTTTCAGTCTATTGAGTGGGTGGAAAGGATACAACATGTGAACAGTAAGAGTATATAGAAATATTGAAATCAATATAAAATAATTTGAAGAGGGAGAAGGCACTAATGACTAGATGGATCAAGAAAGTCTTCTTGTAGGACAGGGCACCTCATCTGGGTTTTCAAGGGAATAAGACATTCTAGGAGGAAGAGATGCAGGACAACATGCCAGGTATGGAAAAGGTCTTTACAATGGCATGGGGCAGGGGATGGGATATCATTAGAAATGAAAATCTATCTGCTCAGGTAGACTAATACTGAAAATATGTAAAAGGGATTAATATGTAACATGACTAGAAAGTTGTTTGGGACCCAGATTACATAAAATTTGAAATCACATTCTGAAGATTTTGTTCTTTATTCCAAAGGCAATAGGATCCATGGAAGACTTTTGAGTTCATGGGACTGTGATATTGGAAAGAAATGATTGTAAAATACAAATGGGTGAAGTTATTGTTTATACACATATCCTTTGACCACTAGTCTAACTAGGTTTTGGAAAGGTGTTGGTGAGTAAATTGGCCAAATGACTTATTTTTCCTCACAAGAGCAAGAAATGAACAGTGTTATTAAAACTTAAAAGACAGATAGGGTATTGTGGCAATAAAAATTAAAAAAAAATTGTCTTTGGGCTTGAGGATGCCATTTTGATTTCTAGCTTTGTAAAATCTGTAATAGAGTCACATCTTTCATCATGATTCATACTTTTTATTTCAACAAAAGAGGATGTTGGATTATATGACCTCCAATGTATACTTAGAGTTACACACCTAAAATCTCTCACAATCAGAGAGTAACCATCCAGATATAAATCACGATTCTTTTAAAGATTCATATATAAGTACACTTTCATGGAAAACAACATAATGGAGGAACAGACTACTGAGAAAATGTGGTGTTATTAGTGATTATAATCTCCATTATTTTAGTAAGAGAAATTCTCCTTTTCAAAGTTGTAACAAGAGTGAGGAGATATACTTTAATCTTACTAAACAACAATAATCACAAGTCAACTCTCATGTTTTATGTCTAATGCATTACATAATCACATTCTTTGCTTACTATGTTCTCTAGCCATTCTCATCGGCCTTGGAGAACTGTTTCAAACAGGTGGGAAAAGAACTTCCCAGAATGCCTTTCTCCTCACAGGAATACATCAAGAATGATTATGATTGCATATCCCATCACCATAAACTTTTTTAGGTGGTTGTTATATTTATATGTCCAATTGAACTAAAAGTCTTGCTCTTGTGTCATATGAAGATATGATGTTAAGATATAAGCTGCAAATGTGTCAGAAAATGACCATATGGTGGGCAAGAAGGTGGAGAAATTGTCTTCTGAAAATGTTTCCAGTCTACTTTACTAATCTACCACTTAACATTAGCACAACTAATCAAATTAATGATAGAATAAGAAACAATTATATTATTCTATGCCAACTAACAAAATCTGATAAAAATAGAAGATGACCCAAAATTCTTGGTGCAATTTTCACATTAGAACTTCACGAAGGGGGCACAGCCAAGATGGCTGCCCGGAAACAGCATCTTGCCAGAGCTGTCTCACAAATTCTATCAGATACCTCTAAAAAAGTGAATCCGAGCAGATATGAGAGAGTTAGAAGCCACTAACAGACTGAGTGGGGCAGGAGTGCCAGGCACAGAATGGTAGCAGACAACACTAGAATGGTGTGAGGTGAACAGAATTTTAGAAAAGGTAGCTATGATAGACCTCTAGAGAAAACTGAATAGGGATAAAAAGCAATGTACCTTTTTATCAGCGGTACATGTCACATACTCAAAAACAGACCATGGGCATAAAACCCTCTCAATCCAGGGCAGAGAGGCAGAAATAGTCAATGTATCCTTTTCAGATCATGATGCAGTTACACTTATTTGCAATAAAGGACCATGGAAGGATAATCTAAAAATTAATTGGAAACAAAATATTCAAATGCTAAAGAATTAGTGGGACAAATTATAGAAACAATAACTTCAATAATGACACAACATACCAAAACTTATGGGATGCAGCAAAAGCAGTTCTTGGGGGTAAGTTTATATCTCTAAGTGCTTACAGGAATAAAACAGAGAAAAAGGAGATCAAGAAATGGGGCAGTTAACTGAAAAAGCTAGAAAAAAGAACAAACTGAAAATCTTCAATTAAATGTCAAATTACAAATACTGAAAACCAAAGGAGAGATTAATAAAAGTGAAAACAAGAAAACTATTGAACTAATAAATAAAACTAAGAGCTAGTTTTATGGAAAAATGGAATAAAATTGATAAACCTTTGGTCAATTTGATTGAAAAAAAAGAAAGAAGAAAACCAAATTACTGGCATCAAAAATGAAAAGGGTGAATTCACTTCCAATGGAGAGTAAATTAAAACAATAATTAGGAATTATTTTGACCAATCGTATGCCCATAAATGTGATAACCTGAGGGAAATGGATGAATATTTACAAAAATATAAATTGCCCAGGTTAACAGAAGAGGAAGTAAAATACATAACTAACCTCATCTCAGAAAAAGAAATTGAACAAGCCGTCAATGAAGTCCCTAGGGAAGAATCTCCAGGGCCAGATACCTTTACATGTGAATTCTGTCAAACATTTAAAGAACATTTAATTCCTATACTTTATAAACTATTTGGGAAAATAAGTGAAGGAGTCCTACCAAATTCTTTTTTATGACTCAAATACATTACTAACACCTAAATTGCGAAGAGTCAAAATAGAGAAAGAAAATTATAGACCAATTTTCCTAATGAATATTGATGAAAAAATTTAAATAAAATATTAGCAAAAAGATTTCAGCACCTCGTCATGAGAATAATAGACTATGACCAGGTAGGATTTATTCCAGGAATTCAAGGCTGGTTCAATATTAGGAAACCTATAAATATAATTGATCATATCAGCAACAAAACTAGCAAAAACTAGATGATTTTCTTAATAGATGCAGAAAAAAAATTTAAATCATTATTTATTTATTTAATATTTTTAGTTTTCAGAATTAATTTTCACAAGAGTTTGAATTACACATTTTCTCCCCATTTCTAGCCCCCCCCCCACTCCAGGATGGCATATATTCTGATTGTCCCATTCCCCTGTCAATCCTCCCTTCTGTCACCCCACTTCCCCCCATACCCTTTTCCCTTCAAAAAATTGAAGGGCAAGACATATTGTTATGCCCTATTGCCTGTATATCTTATTTCCTAGTTGCATGCAAAAACTTTTTTTCCAACATCTGCTTTTAAAACTTTGAATTCCAAATTCTGTCCCTTCTTCCCTGCCCACCCACCCTCCCTAAAAGGTAAGCAATTCAACATAGACCACATGCATTATGTAAAATGCTTTCACAATACTCATGTTGTGAAAGCCTATATTTTGCTCCTTCCTATCCTATCCCCTTTACCCAGTTTTCTCCCTTGATCCTGTCCCTTTTCAAAAGTGTTTGTTTTTGATTACCTTCTCCCCCTATCTGCCCTCCCTTCTTATCCCCTTCCTCCTTCTTTCCTGTGGGTTAAGATACCCAACTGAGTGTGTAAGTTATTCCCTCCTCAGGACAAATCTGATGAGAGCAAGATTCACTCATTCCCACTCACCTGAGCCCTCTTCCATTCCTACAGAACTGCTTTTTTTTTGCCACGTTTATGATGTGAGATAATTTACCCCATTCTATCTCTCCCTTTCTCCCTCTTTCAATATATTCCTCTCTCACCTCTTAATTAGATTTTATTTTTTTAGATATCATCCCTTCATATTCAACTCACTCTGTGCCCTCTGTCTAAATATATATATATATATATATATATATATATATATACATGCACATATATACACAGATATATACGTATACATACATATATGTAAATATATCTGTGTGTATGTATGTATATGTATATGTATATGTATAATCCCTTCAGCTCATGAATTATACACAATATCTTTCCATGTAGGAATGTAAACAAAACAATTCAACTTTAGTAAATCCTTTATGATTTCTCTTTCTTGTTTACCTTTTCATGTTCTCTTGATTCTTGTGTTTGAAAATCAAATTTTCTATTCAGTTCTGGTCTTTTCACTGAGAAATTTGAAAGTCTTCTATTTTATTGAAAATCCATATTTTACCTTGGAGAATTATACTCAGTTTTGCTGTGTAGGTGATGCTTGGTTTTAATCCTAGCTCCATTAACCCCCAGAATAGCATATTCCAAGCCCTTCAATCCCTTAATGTAGAACCTGCTAGATCTTGTGTTATTCTGATTGTGTTTCCACAATGCTCAAATTGTTTCTTTCTGGCTGCTTGAAGTATTTTCTCCTTCATCTAGGAGCTCTGGAATTTGGAGACAATATTCCTAGGAGTTTTCTTTTTGGGATCTTTTTTAGGAGGCGATTGGTGGATTCTTTCGATTTCTATTTTACCCACTGGCTCTAGAATATCAGGTCAGTTCTCCTTGATAATTTTTTGAAAGATGATATTTAGGCTCTTTTTTTTTTGATCATAGTTTTCAGGTAGTGCAATAATATTTAAATTATCTCTCCTGGATCTATTTTCCAGCCCAGTGGTTTTTCCAATGAGATATTTGATACTGGCTTCCATTTTTTCATTCCTTTGGCTCTGTTTTATAATATCTTGATTTCTCATAAAGTCACTAGCTTCCACTTGCTGCAATCTAATTTTTAAGGTAGTATTTTCTTCAGTGGTCTTTTGGACCTCCTTTTCCATTTGGCTAATTCTGCCTTTCAAGGCAGTCTTCTCATTGCTTTTTGGAGCTCTTTTGCCATTTGACTTAGTCTATTTTTTAAGGTGTTGTTTTCTTCAGTATTTTTTGGGTCTCCTTTAGCAAGTCATTTACTTGTTTTTCATTGTTTTTGCATATCACTCTCATTTCTCTTCCCAATTTTTCCTCTACTTCTCTAACTTGCTTTTTCAAATCCTTTTTGAGCTCTTCTATGGCCTATAAAACCAGTTCATGTTTTTCTTGGAGGCTATTGATGTAGCCTCTTTGACTTTGTTGACCTCTTCAGGTTGTATGTTTTGGTCTTCTTTGTCCCCAAAGGAAGATTCCAGAGTCTGAATCTGAATCTGAGTCCATTTTCTCTGCCTGGCCATGTGCCCAGCCAACTACTTGACCCTTGAATTTTTCTTTGGGGTATGACTGCTTCTAGAGTAGAGAGTAGTTTGTCCCAAGCTTGAGGGGTTGCACTGTTGTTTTCAGAGCTATTTATACACAGCCAGTTCTGCCACACCAGCGCTCCTCCTCCCCCAAGAACCACCAGTCCTGACTGTGACTCAGATCTTAAGCAAGCTCTGCACTCCTGCTCTGACCCACCACTTAATTCCTCCCACCAGGTGGGACTGGGGCTGGTAGCAACTGCAGTTGTTGTTCTGTCCTCAGAACTCCACAACCCCCACTGCTCCTGTGGTGGTGGCCAAACTTTCCCTTTGTACCCACAGCTTTTCCCACTAACTTCTGTTTTCTTTGGTGTTTGTGGGTTGAGAAGTCTGGTAACTGCCACAGATCATTGATTCAGCGTGCTAGGGCTTGTTCCACCTGGCTCCTGGTCTGGTTGGTCCAGGCACAGCCCACGCTGTGCTCTGCTTGGCTCCACTCCCAGCTCGGTGCAATAGACCTTACCCAGCAACTATCCAGGCTGTCCTGCACTGGAACCCTGCTTCCCTCAGCTATTCTGTGGGTTCTTCAGCTCTAGAATTTGTTTAGAGCCATTTTCATAGGTTTTTGGAGGGACCTTGGGGGGAGCTCACACAAGTCCTTGTTTTGCAGCTGCCATCTTGGCTCCACCCCTAGAAAAAGCTTTTGACAAATACAATGTCCATTCCTATTAAAAACACTATAAAGAACAGGTATAAATGGAGTCTTCCTTAAAATTATAAGTAGCATCTACCTAAAACCCTAAGTAAGCGTTATATGTAATGGGGATAAGCTAGATGCATTTCCAATAAGATCAGGGATGAAACAATGATGTCCATTATCACCCCTATTAGTTCAATTTGGTACCAGAAATGTTTGCTGTAGCAATAATAGAAGAAAAAGAAATTGAAGAAATTAAAATATATAAAGAAGAAACTAAGCTATCACTCTTTGCAGATGGTATGATAGTTTACTTAGAGAATCCTAGAGAATCAAGTAAAAAACTACTTGAAAAAATAAAGAACTTTAGCAAAGTTGCAGGATATAAAATAAACCCACATCAATGCTGGGCATTCCTACATATTACTAACAATGCCCAACAGCAAGAGTTATAAAGAGAAATTCCATTTATCGTTAGTGTAGGCACTATAAGCTATTTGAGAGTCTACCTGCCAAGACAAACCCAAGGCTTATATGAATACAATTGTGAAACACTTTTCACACAATGAAGTCAGATCTAAATAAGTGGGAAAACATAAGTTGCTCATGGTTAAGCCAGGCTAATGTTATAAAAATGACAATTTTACCTAAATTAATTTATTTATTCAGTGTCATACCAATTAAACTACCAAAAATTATTTTACAGAGCTGGATAACATAACAAGAAAATTCATCTGGAAGAATAAAAGGTGCAGAATATCAATGGAATTAATGAAAAGAAATGCTAGGGAAGGTGGCCTAGCCACACCAGATATTAAATTGTACTATAAAGCAGCAGTCATCAAAGCTACTTGGTAATGGCTATGAAACAGAGTGGTGGATCAGTGGAATAGCTTAGGTACACAAGATGAAGTAGTCAATGACTATAGCAATCTACTTCTTGATAAACCCAAAGAATCCAGTTTCTGGGACAAGAATTCACTATTTCACAAAAACTGCTTAGAAAATTGGGAAATAGTATGGCAGATACTGGGCATAGACCAATATCTTACAATGTATATCAAAATAAAGTCAAAACAGGTTCATGATTTAGGAATAAAGGCTGATACTATAAACAATTTGGTAGAGCAAATAATAGTTTACCTGCCAGATTTATAGGAAAAGGAAGAATTCATGAACCAAGAAGAGATAGAGAGCATTACAAAGTGCAAAATGGATAATTTTGATTACATTAGATTGAAAAGTTTTTTTTTTTTATGAACAAAGCCAATGCAACCAAGATTAGGAGGAAAGCAGAAAATTGGGAGAAAATCTTTACAACCAATGTCTCTGATAAAGGCCTCATCTGTAAAATATACAGGGAACTGAGACAAATTTATAGGAATACAAGTCATTCCCCAGTTGAGAAATGGTGAAAGGATATGAACAGGCAGTTTTCAGAGGAAGAAATTACAAATATCTATAGGCATATGAAAAATTGTTCTAAACCACTATTGACTAGAGAAATGCAAATCAAAACACCTCTTAGGTACCACATCTCTCCTGTTAGGTTGGCTAACATGACAAAACAGGAAAATCATAAATGCTGGAGAGGATATTGGAAAATTGGAACATTATTACATTGTTGGTGGAGTTGTAAACTGATACAGCCATTCTGGAGAGCAATTTGGAACTATACCCAAAGGGCTATAAAATTGTGCATACCTTTTGATCCAGCAATACTACTTCTAGGGCTGTATCCCAAAGAGATTGCCTAAGTGGGAAAGGAACCTGCAGGTACAAAACTATTTATAGCAGCTCTTTTGTGGTGACAAAGAATTGGAAATCAAGGGTATGCCCATCAATTGGGGAATGGCTGAACACATTGTGGTATATGAATGTAATGATATATTATTGTGCTATAGGAAATGAGGAGCAGATGAACTTCATTATAACCTGGAATGACTTATACAAACTGATGCTGAGTGAGGGGATCAGAACCAGGAGATCATTATACACTGTTACAGACACATGTTATCTGTAAGGACTAACTTTGATAGACTTGACTCTTCTCATCAAAGCAAGGTTCAAAGACAGCTCCAAAAGACTCATGATAGAACAAGATGTGCACATCCAGAGAAAGAATTATGGAGTCTGAATGCAGATTGAGGCAAACTTTTTGCTCTCTCTTTTGTTTTCCATTTTTTGGGGGGTTTCATTTCTCCTTTCTCATGATTCATTCCATTGGTTGTAATTCTTCATTACAACTGAACTATTATGTAAGTAAGTTCAAGGTGAAGGTATATGTAGAACCTTCTTTGCATTACATGCCATCTTGGGGGTTGGGGGGAGGAGTGAGAGGGAGAGATAATTTGGTACCCAAAAACTTGTGGAATTGAGTGTTGTAAACTAAATTTAAAAAAATTAAAAAAAAAAAACTTCACAAAGACATTTGTGACATCCCTACATAACATGCATTTTTCAAACTGATAAAAAAAAAAAGAAAAAAGAAAGAACAGCATCACAAAAAAAGAAAGAACAGAGCCTAGGAATGGAAGAATTTTTCCTTAAAATGATAGAAAAATGCATCTACAGAAAGTACTAGCATTATAAGTTATGGAGAAATACTGAAAAAAAAATAGCTCAGTGATTACAGGAGAAAAATCAGGATGTTTTTGTTTACACTATTATTTGACATAATAAGAAAAATCTAACAATAAGACAAGAAGAATAAAGGGTATAAATAGAAGAGGTATTTATAAGGAATTGATTTACTCAGGAAACACTTGAAAAGAGACAATACAAAAAACAAAAAAGTAAAATCCTAACCCAGACATCTAATTAGCTTCAACAAAGTAGCGGGGAACAAAATAAATCCATTTCTAAAATCAGCATTCCTATATAGTACTAGCAAAATTTCAGAGGGAAAAAAAGCAGAAAAATAAATTTCATACCTACAAAATGAATAAAATATATGTGTTGAGTTATGAAGAGGCAGGTAGAATTTATAAATCTACAAAACACAATTTGTATAAATAATGGGAGACCTACATAAATGAAGAGAGATTCAATGTCTGTTTCACCAATCTAATAAAACATGACAATATTTCTGAAATCAGTCAGCAGTTTTGACCCTTTGCAAGTTAAATGACTAAAGTATTGCTTTTATAGGATTTGACTCAAAATAATGACAATTTATATTGAGGAGTAAAAGGTTAAGAATAGCAAGGAAAATAGTAGGAAAACTAGTTAGAATGGAGAATTCTTACATTACTAGGTCTCAATTTTATTACAAAGAAATAATTTTCTATACCCAGGTAAAAACTTGGAAAAGAGTTCAGTACAATATGCTAGATAAGCAAGAGTAGAAGCTAATACATCAAGTCTCCTGGTGTTCTTTAAATCTACACATTAATTCTCTCTCTCTCTCTCTCTCTCTCTCTCTCTCTCTCTCTCCCTCTCTCTCTCTCTTTCTTTCTCTTTCTGTCTCTGTCTCTCTCTGTCTCTCTCTTTCTCTCTCTCCTCCTTCCCTCCCTCCTACCCCATCCAATACCAGCTGCTAGAAAGTTACTGAATTGAAAACTGGTTTGGACCAACATCTTGACTCATATGTCATAATTAATTCTAAATGAATATTTGAACTAAATATAAAAAGTCACATGTAAAGATATTGTAACAGAATGGAATCTTTAGCTTCCATAGCTGTGGGAATAAAAGAAAAATGTAAAACCAATAATAGAACAGAAAAAAAAAACAACAACAAAGTAAATGACTTGATTTTTTTTGTGTGTATATATATATATATGTATATAAACATACAAATAAGTAAAGGAACAAAATTAATTATTCCAGAATAATAAAAATATGGATGGGAAAACATTGAATCATATATTTGATAAAATTCTGATTCTCGTAGGGAATTGGCACAAAAAGATTAGGATACAAAAATCATTCCCTATTTGATATTTGGCCACAGGCTATGACCAATAGTTTTCAAAAAATAGAAATAAATGCAAATTATCAACAATTACATTTAAAAAACTTCAATATCAATAATAATTAGAGAAAATTGACCCCAGACATTTCAAAAGTGGCAAAAAGACTGAAATAGATAATATTGGAGAGGTACTAGGAGATGAGTACATTAATTCATTGCTGGTAGATATGTGAATTAGTTGAACTCTTCTGAGAAACAATATGAGATTATGGTTTTTTTTAACTTAATAAACTTTCCCTGCCCTTTTATTCAATGACCTAACTACTAGGTATATCTTTAGACAAGTAGGCACAAAATGATATGTGAATCAAAATATTCTTCATATTAGACATTTAATAACTCTATGACAATGAACAATTCATTTAACCTCTATGATCCTATGATCTTATCTGTAATAGAAAACACCTGGAAACAGTCTGATTCCAATAGTTTTTAGAACAGCTGAAAATATTGTTATGCGAATGTAATTAAATAACTGAAATAGGATAAGAAAATATGAATATTAGCAATTCAAAGAAACATGTGAAAACTTCCATGAACTGATACAGAAAACATCAGATCTTTGGAAGAAACCTAAGGCACAAATTTTTGAGAGAGATGTTGAGCAATTATACTTGTTTTCCTTATAAACTTATCTTATAAAAAGAAATGAAGGAAGAAACAAAGAAAGAAAAAAATGAGAATAAAAAATTCAGTGACAATTTTGGGATACTGGTTTCCAGTTATTTCACAGTTAGAGATTAAAACCTATCATATCTTTGATCTTCATGATGAGGAGGAGGAGGAAGGGAAAGGAAGAAGGAGAAGGAGGAGAGAAAGGTGGATGAGAAGCATGACAACAATAACAACAAAACAATTCTAAGGCAATTGCTACATTTCATCCAAAACCAGAAGTAATTAGAAAAAAGTTTTATCAATGCCCTGTCTTTATATCTGTCATTTTAACACTCCCCTCCAGATCAAATACCACCTCAACACAAAGAGGAAAAAAAGCAAACCTTTCCAATACAGTGACCATATCTGACTTTTAACCCAATGATAGCAGTACTCTGCCTTTCTGCTATAAAGGGAATCTGGTTTAATCTATGTCCTTCAACCTCCCTTACAAACACAAAGGCCAGGGAGGAGGCACTGAAGGCCTCACAGGGCAGATTTCCAGCAATTATCTTAAAATTCCCTGGTGTCTTCTCCCATCAGGCCTTTAGCTCCTCCCCCATTACCCACAGCTGAAAAAATTTGTTTCATTGTCCAATCTCTGGAACCTTCACTGGGTTTCATTTGCTCAGAGTTCAACTCCTTTTAGTCATTGTTATGTTGGCTTTCTTTATCATTCTCTGCAACAAATTAGATATTTTTTTTTTACTATATTCCTATAAAATCTTTGAATGCAAACAACTAGGTAAAAAAAAAAGGTAAACACAGTATAAAATGCAGATAAACTTAGAAAGAAGGTACTGGTGTTAAAGAGGATCAGAAAAAAAGCAGCTCTTTTAGAAAGTGAGATAAGAGTAGTTCTACTTAGTTCTACTTCTATCTATTACTAGAAGGAAGCCAGGGATGCCAAGAAGTCAAGATAAAGATAAAGAAGATGTAAATTTCACCAGGTCTGGGGGACAGCAGATGAAAATTCCTTGAGTCAAGAAATACAGCGTCTTGTTCAAGAAAGTAAAAAGATGATACTGTCATTGAATCATTGAGTATTGTGCCAGTAAGGCAAAATGGGCTTAGTTTAACAGGTGCCCTTGAGGAGTTTGGCTTTTGTTTACCGTGAAAGTACTTTCACCTGTTAAATGCTAAGCCCCAGGCCCAAAGCCCTATCAGGTGTGAAACCTGTGTGGGCGTAGATTAATAACTTAAGAGGGGCCAACTTGGGAACCAATGGGTCTCTGGACTCTGGTCTCTAGTCGTTGAGGCAGGGCTTGGCTTGGAGGCTTGGCTGCGAGGAGAGGTGAGAAACTACAGCTGAAAAAAAA
>CM053623.1:351697313-351714455 GCA_028646595.1 Phalanger gymnotis
AGATGGGGGAGGAGGTAATCAAAAGCAAACACTTTTGAAAAGGGACAGGGTGAAGGGACAAAATTGGATAAAGGGGGACAGGATATGAGGGAGTAACACATAGTTAGTTTTTCACAACATGAGTATTGTGGAAGGGTTTTACATGATGATATACATGTGGCCTATGTTGAATTGCTTGCCTTCTTAGGGAAAGTGGGTGGGGAGGGAAGAGGGGAGAGAATTTGGAACTCAAATTTCTAAAATCAGATGTTCAAAAAAAGTTTTTGCATGCAACTAGGAAATAAGATATATAGGCAATGGGGCATAGAAGTCTATCTTTCCCTACAAGAAAGTAAGTGAAAATGTGATGGGGGGGGAGTGGAGTGACAGAAGGGAAGGGTGTCAGGGGGAAATGGGCAATCAGAATATATGCCACCTTGGAGTGGGGGTTGTAGAAATGGGGAGAAAACTGGTAATTCAAACTCTTGTGGAAATCAATGCTGAAAACTAAAAATATTCAATAAATTAGAAACAAAAGAAAACAAAAAACATAAAAAAATCATAGACTCTTTATGGCCTAGTATTAGTCATCTGCATTTATCTAGCTTTTGCTATGAGCAAACAAACCCCATGGGAAACTTAGAGATTATAGGATATTATGAGATCACAATCCCTTCTTTCAATCAGCTAACAATCTAATTTGGGAAGAGAACATGTGTACTTGAAACAACTATGGAAATATTTATAGACTATTATAAACCCAAGTACAAACCTAGGTTGTACAAACTGATGATTTAAGTTGTCTGTGAAACAACAGAAAAATTGGCAAGGGTAGTCATGAAAGTAATTGGGTTTTTAGTTGAGAAGGAATGTGAATTATTTTTGGAGCATCTCCCCTGGGTGGGGATCCTCTTACATTTAGGTTTCCAGAGGGAGGCTATTGGTTCTCAGGGTTACCCTGTGGAGTGGCAGTCCTAATACATAAACCCCTACCAGTGTGCTTCTCAAAAAAAATCTGCCAGTTGACATTAGAGTTTTTGCAAAATATTTGCTCCATAACCTTGAGGTACTCTCTCCCACAAATATAACCATCATCAAAGGGAAGAGTGGGCTTACCTAAAGTACTGCAGAAGAGAGGCACACTTTTAAGATATACATACGGCAAAGACAGCTCTTGTCTTAGTACTGTGGGGTGTGGAAATATTAGATCCAATGGATCATAGCAGGCTAAAAGCTGACTCATTTAACACCTACCTTTCTATATGAAAAAAAACAAGGTCTTGGAAGGTTCTATGACTTTTCCAAGACCATAAAGGTAGGAAGTGTCAGAGCTCCCTTTCTCCCTTTTCAGAGGTCTAATGGAGCCTCCCTTGAGTGCAGCGGTTCTGCTAAGTGAATTGTTTCACTGATTACCCAGAGCCTGCTCCCCTCCGCTGCTTGAATCTCAATTGACAGAATTAACTCTTTTTTTGAGTCCATAGCTGGCACTCTTTTCTGCTGCCATCAGTCCTCATTTATCCATGCTACTTTCTCCCCCCAAAAAATGGCTTTCTGAATATGTGCTTGTCTGGAGTATGTGTCTCTGTTACCTTAAAATGTCTGTCAAAACTTGTTGATCCATCCTGCTTTCTAACTATTAGGTATAGTCGTTTCCTCTTGTAAAAGTGCTTTAAGATACAATGGCCAATGGAGGATTGCCAGAGAGAAAAATGTCTTCTTCCCCATTCAAAGGTCTCCTATAGAAAGCAATCCCCAAACTATATCCCATGGGGTCTTAAGCTGTAAAGGTGACCTGGGTAGCATAATCATCTCAAGTAATGGAAAATTGCCTCCTCTTATTTATTGAGAGAAAGGTATTGATATCTCCTGAAGGAATCAAGGAACTGATTGTCATTATAGCTTAATACTCAATACCTTGTGCTTACATTCTGAGCATTGTGGATTAGAGGGCTGATCAGAATTGTTGTTGTTCATTTGTTTCAGTTGTCTCATATTCTTCATGACCCCTTTTGGTGTTTTCTTGGCAAGGATACTGGAGTGGTTTGCCATTTCCTTCTCCAGCTCATTTAAGAGATGAGGAAACTAAGACAAACAGGGTTAAATGCCCAGGGTCACCCAACTAGTAAGTGTCTGAGGCCAGATTTGAACTCAGGAAGATGAATCTTCCTGACTCTAGACCCAGCAATTTATACACTGTACCACCTAGCTGCCAAATATAATTATAATACCTGTCATTTATTTAGTGTTTACTGTGACCCAAGCACTGTGCTAAGCACTTTACAAATGTCATCTCATTTGATCTTCACAGAAAGATCAGCCTTTTTAGATATGAGCTGGGAGAAAACAGAGGGAAAGTTATGGAAAATTATAGAGAGGAAAGAAGTTTAAATTTACAATGAGAGAAGGGTAACAAAAGAGATTTCCCAATAAAAGGAAAAGCTAAACAAATCAGAGGATGAGTATATAGTAGAACATTCTTGGACCGATAAAATATGAACATTAAGAATTCAGAAAGGCACACAAAGACATATCAACTAATGAGGGGTGAAATAATTAGTACTAAGAAAGCAACGCACTATGAGCACAACTATGTAAATATAAACACCTACACCATCACCCAAAACAGGAAACTGCACACTATCTAATTATAATGACTAATCTTGTTTCCAAAGAAGAAATGAGAGAATGTACCTTCATCCCTTCCTTGCAGAGCTGGGCAGGGGTGGGGGGAGGGTTGCATGTGGAGCAAACATAAGTATCAGTATTTGTTTATATATTTAAAATAAATTACTGAATTACCTTTTTCTTCCTTTATAAAATTCTCCATTATAAAAGATGGCTCAGTGGCTAGAAGAGAGGTAGATTCACAAATGAAAGTTATGTCAAAATATTAGATATCAATAAGATGGGATATTAACAAAGGAGATTAGTTGATTTTTAAATAAATAATAGATTGAGTAAGAAAAAATAAGCTGTTGAAATAGTGTATAATGAGGAGGGCCATTCATGATGGAAGGCCTTAATGTTTAGATAGCAGAGTTTGTATCTGATAACTAATTCAGCTCTACATTTATGAAGCACCTAGGATTTGTAGGCACTGTGTTAGGTGCTGGGTAGACAAAGACAGCTCATTTGTTTTGTCGAGAAAGTTCAAATGGTTAACAGATAAATAAATACAAAATACATTGTCAAGAGGGGTAGTACTTAAGAAGTGAGAAAATAGTATCAATATGTACTCACATACATACATACATACACACATACATACTTATACCTTATATCTGTCTACATCTTTACTTATGCATATACCTATATCTATCTAACCTAAATCTCTATCTATATTTAGATCTAATATGTATCCATATTTATATCTATATCTAATTTGTAACCATATCTATATCTGTGTAAGTTGTGTATATGTAACTGTGTCTATAGCTATACCTATATGTATATTTATATCTATATCTGTATCTGTACCTAATCTATGACCATATCTATATCTGTGTATGTATGTGTATATGCAACTGTATGTATATATATATGTATATATAGCAATAGCTAATCTGCATCCATATTTATATTTAAATCTTTATATATGATCTATTTCTGTAGTCATACTATATTTAATTTGTATCTATATTTTATCTGTATCCATATCTATATTCCATTAAGTTGGATATAGAGTCAAGAAGAGCAGGGTTCAAAAATCTCGTTCCAGACTTACCACATGTATGACAACCAGCAAGTCATTTAGTATTACAGCCTTACTCCCATCTTTTGTACAATCAAGACCATAATAGCTATAGCATCTTCATCACTGTTTTTGGCAGACTAAAATGAGACAAGAGGGAGCAGTACCTTGTGAGCTTTAACATACTACACAAACATTAGTTATTTCCATTCCAGTGTGATTCTCAGGTGGGAAAGAGCATATGAAAATAAATTTTCCCTAGGATTATTACAGTAATGGATAATAAATTGAGCTGAAGGAAATGGAGAAGAGGCAGATACCTACTGCAGTAATCCAGCAGTGGGAGGAGAAGGGAACTCTGGAAATAGACAAGAGTCAGTAAACACACAATTATTAAGCATTTATTCTGTGCCAGCTATTATGCTAAGCACCAAGGATACAAATGAAGGCAAAAAATGCATTCCTTGCTCTGCAGGAACTCACATTGTAATGGCAGAGATTACATGCAAACAACTTGATACATGTAAGATACATACAGAGAAACTTGGAAGGAAACACTGAAGGATAAGGAATTAGCGGGGGGGAGGGGGTTGGGGAATGTCCTTTGCAGAAGGTGGGGTATGAGATTATTCTTGACAAAAGCTAGGGAAGCTGAGAGGCAGAAGGGAGGAGTGATAGCATCCCAAGAGTGGGAGGCATGAAGTGCAAAGCCAGAGATGGGGGAATGAAGCATCCTATGTTAGGTGGAGCTAGTAGACTAGTAAGGTTTTATTATAAGTATGTGGCAGTGGAACAAAAGTCACACACCAATTCTTTTTCCACTTTGGTCTTGGCTTGTAGCCTTTTCAAGTTAAATAATTTACCATGTGTGTGGTAGCTGACCATGATATCATTTTCATCCCTTTTGGAAGGATCCAACAACATTACTGAAAACATTGTGTGAGAAAGAGTGAGAACAAGCCTATCCCTGCTTCACTCCATTTGTCACTGAGAAAGAACACTCATGTGGAGGTCAGAAGAAGTGATATAACACCACTCTCAAGGTCTCTTTGAAGAGCTTTGGAATTGACTGTGAGACACGGGAGCCACTGGCACAGGACCACCCAGCTCTATGAGCAAAATAGAATTACAGTAACCCCAAAGAAATGTAAGATATGCAAACTTAGAGACATCTCCACTCCAAATGTTTATCCGGGCTATTTGGGCCTAATCTATGGTAGCCTTCCAAGTTCATATTGACTTGATCAGTGACAGCTAGACATGCTGTACCTTGACCTCCATATAGTGATGTTATTTTTGTCCTCTTTGAGAGTGAAGGACAATAATCAAACAACGTGGGCAGGGGAATGGGGAGAAATAAAAGGGGAATGTAGCTGTGAAAGAAAGAATTAGTAAGACTTATTGGAGACTGGATATATCAAGCAAAGAATAGACATAAGTGAAATAAAAAAAAATCATACTAGAGTTGGGAGCTTGAAAGATCCTAAAATAATTTATAATAATAGCCAGCATTTATATACAGTTTAAAGCCTCCAGTATACTATATCCTTACAATAACCCTAAGGAGATAGAGCCTACTCTTATCCTACAGGTAAGGAATTTGAGACAGGGAGAGGTTAAGTGACTTGTCCAGGTTCACATGGCTAGTCAGTATCTGGGACTGGGTTTGAACTCAGAACTTCCTGAGTGTGTCACCTGAGCCAACTAGCAGCCTAACTTTCATATGGAGCCTCATATGCATCATAATAGGGATGGAATTCACTGAAGAGAAGACTGGGATGGAGGACAGCCTTCAGATGTTATGACTTTACCCCACTGACTTGAAAACATTCTTTCTTGAGCTTTGAAAGGAACTCATCAACAGAAACATAGAAGAATTATAAATAAATAAAAAAAAACTTTTGGCATACATAAGACAAAGCTGTCCTTGGAACCAGAGAGACCTGTGTTTAAACCCTGGGTCTGACACAAATTAGTTGTGTTATACTGAGCAAGTTGTTTGACTTCGAAGTGCCCCCAGGTGGCTCTCAGAGTGTAAATTATGTGTAGGTTGTCAATGCACATAGATGGAGTTTCCTTGCTAGAAGTCAGCTGCTGTTTTTGTTGTTACTCAGTCTTTTCAGTCAGTTGTGTCTGACTCTTCATGATCCCATTTGGAGATTTCTTGGTAAAGATACTAGGGTGGATTGTGATTTCCTTCTCCAGCTTATTTGACAAATGAAGAAACTGAAGCAAACAAATTTAAGCTAATAAGTGTCTGAGGCCAGATTTGAATAAAGAAAGATGAGTCTTCCAAATTCCAGGCATGGCCCTCTATCTACTGCACCACCAAGGTGCCCTTAGAGTTGGCTAGAAGGATGAACTCACACATGACCTTGACTCGTCTTCTTCCCAAAACAACAGCAGCAGCAACAGTAACTCAAAATCCCACAAACAATAATATTTCTGTTTATTTCCAAGTCAGAATTCATCTTCATCTGTACTCAGAAATGAAAATGTCACCATGATGTGGAGATTATGATAATCTTATCGTGGAAGGAAGATAATAAAATTTGAATTTGGAGTAATGAGGGAGATAAACTGCAATATGTGGGAACCAATATTTCTTGCTATGAGACAGCAAAATGAGAGGTTCATATAAATGGTGAGATATTGCAAAAAATTCCTTGAGATTTCTCAGCATAAACCTCAACAAAATTATTGTAGTAATCAAACAATGAAAGAAAGTGTCCCATTAATACCACAAATGACAAGTAATTAAGCTGAATCTTGGTTTTAAAAAGACATCAGGTTCCTATATCCCAATAGTCTATTAATTCTAGTTTCTTTTTTCTTTCTTTCCTTGAATAGCAGTATAATTTTCCTAGGATCAAAATGATGAAAAAAAAGTCAAGCATACTGATATGTTTCAAAAAGGGCAGGGTCAGAGAGAAATAGTTGCTGTTACCTGGGAATGAACATTGTGAAAGATATAATTCTGTACTTTGGTTTGCTATACTTTCAGCATCTCATATCAACAAAAATGCATGACCAAAAGGGTAAATAAGAATAAATATTCTTGTTGTTAACATTTTTATTATTATCGAGGAGATAGCTATACATTGTAGTAGATAGAGTGCTAGAATTGAAGTCAGAAAGATCACATTTCCATTTCAGGTACATACTAGTTGTGTGACACAAGGCAAAAATCATTTTGTCTTTCTTAGCCTCAGCTTCCTCTCCTCTAAAATGTTAGTAATAGCAGACACCTCACAGAGTCTTAGATAACACATGCAAAACACTTTTTTTCAAGCATTCTTTTTTAATATTTTATGTATTTGTTTTTAACATTGACATTAATAGTTTTCAACAATCACTTCTATAAGACTGTGAGCTTTACATTTTCTCCTCCTGCCTCCACTCCCTGCTCCTCAAGACAATGTGCGGCAGAGGTTGTTGAGAGCTGGGAGGCTGCGCCCTATAGGTGAGAGGGAGACATGAAGCACTATGAGGTGGAGATTCTGGATGGCAAGACACAGGAGAAGCTGTGTTTCCTGCATAAGGTGGAATTCAATGCCACCATTGCTGAGATCAAGAACCTCTTCACAAAATCCTATCCCCAGTGGTATGCTGCCCGGCAGTCCCTGCGGCTGGATCCTAAAGGAAAGTCCTTGAAGGATGAGGACATTCTGCAGAACCTGCCTATGGGGACCACAGCCACGCTTTACTTTCGGGATCTGGGAGCCCAAATCAGGTGGATAACGGTATTCCTGACAGGGTATGCTGGCCCTCTCCTCAGTTACCTACTATTCTACTTCTGGGTACCCTTCATCTACAGTCACAAATATGACTTCACATCTAGCCGGTACACTGTGGTTCATTTTGCTTGTATTTGTCACTCATTTCACTACATCAAGCGCTTACTGGAGCCTGTCTCCGTTTCTCTCATGGGACAATGCCCCTTTATAACATCTTCAAGAACTGTACCTACTACTGGGGCTTTGCTGCCTGGATGGCCTATTATATCAACCTCCCTCTCTATACTCCCCCAACATATGGTAGTCAGCAGGTGAAACCGGTGCTTGGCATTTTTGTGCTCTGTCAGCTAGGTAACTTTTCCATTCACATCCCTCTAAGGAATCTGCGCCCAGCAGGTTCTAAGACCTGGAAGATACCTTATCCGACCAAGAACCCCTTCACGTGGCGCTTCCTGCTGGTGTCGTGTCCTAATTACACATATGAGGTGGGATCCTGGATTGGGTTTGCTGTCATGACCCAGTGGCTCTCTTCTCCCTTGTGGGCTTCATCCAAATGACCATCTGGGCCAAAGGGAAGCATCGCAGCTACCTGAAGGAGTTCTGGGATTACTTCCCACTATGCTCTCCCATTATCCCCTTCCTTCTTTAAACTGCTCTCTTGGAGTAGCCTCGCTCTCTTTTGGGATTATCATTGGGCAGCTTTTCACCCCTGATTTTGTGCCCTGGGGTGGGGCTGAGGACTCCCATCCCACCCTCCTCTTCCTCCCCCAACACTGGCCTGGGGTCAGTTCAGCTGTTACCTGGGCAGAGGGCTTGGCCCTCCCCTCTTTTCCTGACTCAAACACGACATGCGCACTGCAGGAGGGATACCAGTCTTATAAAGTCTTGTTTTCTGGCTACAGGAATAAAACGCATTCTAATTCCAAAAAAAAAAAGACAATGTGCAATCCGATATTGGTCTACATGTACAATTATATTAAACATATTTCTACATTAGTCATTTTGTATAAAAGAAACCAAAGGCGGGGTGGAGCATGAGATAGAAGAAGAAATGAGAGAGAGAGAGAGGGAGAGAGAGAGAGAGAGAGAGAGAGAGAGAGAGAGAGAGAGAGACAGACAGACAGACAGAGACAGAGACAGAGAGAGAGAGTGTGCTGCAATCTGCACTCAGATTCTATATTTCTTTCTGTGGATATGGATAGCATTTTCCATCATGAGTCTTTTGGAATTGTCTTAGATCCTTGTATTGCTGAGAAGAGTTAAGCCTACCAAAGCTGGTCATTACACAACATTGCTATTTCTGTGTACAATGTTTTCCTGGTTCTGCCCCTTTCACTCAGTATCATTTCATGTAAGTCTTTCCAGGTTTTTTGAAGTCCAACTGCTCATCATTTCTCATGGAACAATAGTATTCCATTCCATTCATATAGCATACACAATTTGTTTGGCCATTCCCCAGAGTTGCCAATCAGTGCCTGGTGCACCAAGTGTCAGCAAAGGGTCCCCTTTAATTTCTATTTGGCCAGTTATCTTACTCATTTATCATTTCTGAGTTTAGATTTCCCAAAACTGTTACTGTCCTGTCTCAGTTGCCTACATGGCCTATCACTGATGCTCCTGCTAGCTTATGCCCACCCCAGGGTTATAGATTCCTTCTGTGAGCCTCCTAAGTTGCTTTAGGGTGGAAAAATATCTTCCTTTTACCTTCTGTTAGCTCTGCTACCCCAAAATTTAATTTTAAGAATTATTTTAAAGTTGTTTGGAAGGAAATATTGAGAGAGTTCGGTTGGGTTTTGGCCATTATCTTGAAGAACACTGATTCCTTAGTCAGAGGTTCAAGGTTCATATACCGCCTCTGAAACCACCTGGGTGATTGTAAATAGCATGGTACAACTTAGGTTTTGCTCCAGGGTGCTGGTGTTTCTTTCTCTGATGGATGAAATTTGATGGATCTCAAATATTATAGTCCTGGACATCATGGGGCACAATAACTGTTTTTCCAACCCCTATTTCCCATTGACATTGAAGCCCTATTTCAGAACCATTGTGTTTAATTCCATCTGGGGGAATATTCAGCTGCCCTTCTCCCAGCACAACTGCTCTTAAGAATGGAAAGTCCTCCAAACCACCGTAACTTTCCATTTACTGCCCCTCCCCTTACTGTTTTGGGCCTAAGTAAGGTTCTAGGTACAAACCTGGGAACAAATCTCTTGGGTTAGAAATGAATATTCCTTCTCTCCTCTAAGATAAGTCCCAGAAATAACTTCTGAAGTAGATTAAAGGAGAATAAACTGGACATAGTGATAAAATTTTACATATTTAGGAGCAGATGATAAGAATACATTGTATTGCTATTACTATTGCTTTTTTCTCACGTGATTTTATTTGTAATTATTGCGAAAAATGATATCCATCCACTGGCCAGGAGGTATTCAAAACTGAGAGACAGAGAGAGACAAAGACAGAGAGACAGAGAGATAGAGGGAGAGAGACAGAGACCTAAAGCCTAAAGGCAGCAAGGTAATGCATTGGGTAAAGGCACTCAATTTAGAGTCAGGAAGATGTGAATACAAATACTACCTCAGATACCATCTGTTTTACCCTGGACTAGTGATTTAATCTTGGCCTGCCTCAGTTTCTTTATTCATAAAATTATGATTATAATAAGAGCACCTATTTCACAGGGTTGTTATGAGGATAAAATGAGATAACATGCGTATGACATTTTACAAAGTTTAAAATGTTATACAATGGTATTATTATTATTATTATTATTATTATTATTATTATTACTATTATTACAAAAGTGGGAAGAGTAGCCAGTGTCCATTGGATCTCTTTTCTCTTTTTCATACGCTATGGTCCATCTCTCATTTTCCTCGCTTTGCATTCCTCATACCTAGAATGCTCTCCCTCGGAATCTCTCCACCTCAAATGAGTCTTTCCCAATCATCCCCTCTCCAGTTCCTTGTCTATCTTCCTCCACTTTGCTCTCTCTATATCTTTTCTGTGTCTCTGTGCACATTGCCTCCTCTATTATAATGGAGGCATCTTGACAGAAGAGCCTTTTTCTTCTTTCCCTGTTTTAGAGCCCTTTCTCTGTATTTTTGTCACTTAGCACAATGCTTGGTACACAATGAGACCTTAATAAAAACATGTTGATGAACTAATTAATAAAAAAAATTGATAGACTGATTAATATCATAAGCACAAAAGTATTTCCAAATGGGGGAGGGGGAAGGGTGAGTTGGTGGCAGAATGAAGAGCTGCTCAAAACTCACTTAATCAAGAAGTACATAAAAACTTGAATAGCTTTCATTCTGACTACTTGTGAAAGGTTTTAGGTAACTCTATGCTGCATGATCAAACTAAAATGTGCATTTCTTATAGAAACCCATGTCTGCAATAGAGTGTGTCCTACTTAGGAGGGCTCAAACACCTCCTTAAACAGCCATACAAATGTCTGCAGTTTGGAATTTGATCTCCAACTGAAACATTTTTTAAAGTGGTTTTGGTTTCTTTAGTTTTAGAAGGGCATTTAAATAAAATTGTAGGTGAAATGGTTACTTTAAGGCTTTCCTGTTGCTTTGTAAAGTTCTTCCAAATGTTGAGGATAATCCTTGAGGTGAAAATCTTTGATTCGCTGATTCTATTACTTAATATTGTCTTCTTGCAGTTTATTGTGAAAATAATGATAATAATGAATGAGATCCAGCCATTCGGTTTACTCTCATTCTGGCTGCTGATCAGTTATCCATTGGTGAGGAACGAGACTGTCCATTTCACATATGTGAACTGCTATCCTATTAAATTTCTGTCCATGGGATTGGATTTTTGGAAAGAAGTGAATTTCCAAAATGTTTTGAGATTACAAGACATTTCTTGAGAAATATCATATGATAATATCTAAAGCAAGTCTTTACTTGTTTTTTGCTACTCCAAGTTCAATTACTAAGAAATCCATCCAAAAATTCTTGAATGCATATTAAACAATAACAAAAATCCTTTCTAGGAATGAAAGTGGTAAAGTAAGAAGCAACCTTTTGATTCACAAAAGAGGAAACTGCCTGCTTACTCAACTTAAAGTGGACATTTGTCTGTATTTCATATAATGAACTCCTTTGCCAGGGGTTGCATTTAATTCAATGGATGGCCAGGGTAATAAAAGGTGACAAAGATGGACAGAAAAGATTTCAGCTCCTTATCAAAGTACCTATATCACACTACCTGCCAAATAGATAGTACTCAGAACCACCTATGAAATTCATTTTTCATTTACTGCCACAAAGGTCCAACAGGTATTTTCTATTAGCCAAGGCATTGAAGTGATTTCTTTTTTTTCCTTTACTAATTAAACATATCAATGAAACATAAATGAATGATACTATCTCCAATTCAGAATCCATCAAACATGCTGAAGAAAAAAGTCATTGTGCTATTAAGTTTTCTTAGGTTTCATACATTAGGTTTTCCTAGGTTCACATATAAACATTATTTTTCTGTTCATCTGATTAATTTCTTTTTTAAAAAATTGAGGCATATATATATATATATATTGAGGAGTCTAATAAGGCAACTTCAGAATTAGAAGAAAAAAACAAAGCAGATATTTCTTCCTTGAATTGTAGGTCAGAATAAGAGTCAAAATTCAGGAATTGATGCCACCTAAGTAGCTATCAAAGAAAAGTGGGTGTGTTTATCCTTGAGAGAAGATTTGGGAGGGGGGATGGGCATGATAGGTCTTTTCAAATATCTGAAGAGGTATCAAAGGGATTTGACTTCTTTTACTTGGCCTTAGAGGTCAGAAATGGTGACAATGGATGGAAGTTAAAGAGAGTGAGATTTTTGCTGGATGTCAGGAAAGATTTCCTATTAATTACAGGTAATTCAAAATGGGGAGGTAGTGAGTACCTTCTCATTGAAAGACTCTAAATAGAGACTCATTGTTCTGTTACAGAGGAGAATCCCCATCAAGTATTGTAAGATACCTGAAAAAGTTCAGATTTAACAAAGTATTTGTTTTACTATCTTAAGGATATTGTCATAATGCACTCTGTCAAGGAGTCACACTGCAGATTAGGTCATGATCCCTGAAAGTGGTCAATTAGTCATAAAGAGTTGTTCTTGTCCTCAGACCTGAAATGGAGACAGATAGAAAAGGAATGCATGCTAATTTTCAAATTAGAGAATAAGTATCTATTAATTTATGTGGTGTTAATATGATTGAAGTTCTTCCCTATGCATTCAGCCCCTTAATAGGCCTCAGGTGGAGCTAGTTAAGGGAAGCTAGATTAGAGGAGTTTTGTTTGTAGGAAAGTCCATACACTTTTACTAACTAGGTGTGAGGCTCCAGGCCTACACCTTTTTGATGATGAGGTACAAAGTCCTCGGGCCCTGAGAGAAGGAGAGAGAGAAGAAGAGTGAGTCTGTAGCTCTGGGAAGCAAGTCCATGATTCTTATAAAAATCAAGCAATTGTGACAAATTAGAAAGTGGGCAGAATGTAGAGATGAGTTCAAATGTGTATGTGCTCAATCATTTTTCAGTTGTGTCTGACTCTGTAACTCCATTTTTGGTTTTCTTAGCAAAGATACTAGAGTGGTTTGTTATTTCCTTCTCTAGCTCATTTTTACAGATGTGTAAACTTGGGCAAACAAAATTAAGTGACTTGCCCAGGGTCACACAGCTAGTCAGTGTCTGAAGTGGGAATTGAACTCCTGAAAAAGAGTGTTCTTGACTCCAGAGCCAACAGTCTATCCACTGCAGGGCCACCTACCTACCCCAATGAGTTAAAATATTGATTCTAATACTTACTACATTTGTGATCATGAACAAAGCATGTTAATTCTCTGAACTGGTTTCCTCAGCCTTAAGATATTAATAACAACACTTATATTGCATACCTAATGCAATTTGGTTACATCAGTCTTCTTTACCCAAAAGCAGAGGTGGGGGAATGTATGCATATATGTATGTATATATGCATACATGTGTATATGAATATGTAAATGTATACATACATGTGTGTATATGTGTGTGAAGACAGCACTAGAATGACTAATGTATAGTCATATGTGCAACAAGCAAGACCCAAAGAATTCTATCAATCCATGGTTTTAAACTTTGTTATGCTCTCCATCATCAGTATATTCAAAGATGCCAAGCATATGTTTACTTTATATTGGTAAAAGACTCCAGCTATCTTTGCTTATTTCAGTATAAAACTACAGCACCCTTAACATCTGTAGGCTATGTCATGTTCAGGCTGTTGCCCAAATGAAGCCAATCTTTTGGAAACAGTTATGTGTATCTTCATATTCCCAGGCTAGATAAGAGGAGGTGTCCAGCAGTAGAAGTGAAATAGATAAGAATATACACGTTCTTGTATCTTTCTTGTATGACTAAACATGTTCACATATTTTGCATATTTTAGTGCTAGATTCGGATCAAGTGAATATAAAATTATGTTGCTTCTTATAACCAGCATCTCACAGGTTTTGTTGTGACTAAAGTCTCCATAAATTTTTAAGTGCTATATAAGTAGGAGTTATTAATCTGTAACCATTGTTTGAAGAATGAAATAAAACTACTTAAACTCATGCTTTTAGTTTTTATAAATGGATTAAAAAAATCATAGATTCCTTCTAAGAAGGCATGCTATTTTCCAAAGAGTGACTAAACACTAGAGACTTATATGTTAATTCCTCCTGGAAAATTGTTCTATTACATTAGGATTAGGGCCCAACATCTACAATGGTAACAACAATAATAGCAACAGTAAGAATGACAACAATGATGATGAGCATTTACAGAGCACTCTAAAGTTTGGAAAGTATTTTACAACTATTATGTCATTGAATCCTCACAAAAATTTTCGGTAAGAACTTATTTTATCCCCATTTTATAGATGAGAAAAAAAAATGGAAGTTAAGTGATTTGCCTAGCTAATAAGCTTCTGAGGCAGGATTTCAACTCATGTATTCTTATAAGACCTTTAGCAAACTAGGATACTCCAGATTAGTGACCAGAGTACAATGTTTTTAATTCTATCATTGTTTATTCCAAATGATTTTAGTTAATTTTATGCAGTAGCTAATTTTTGAAATGTTAGGGTAAAATGATAGTTTGTCACCATACTTAAGGCTTAACTGGTGAGTCACCACTGGAATAAGTTAACAAGTAATGGCCTGCTGCTTGAATTTGATTCCATTAACAAGATAATGTGACAATTTTGCCCTCTACGTAATTGTTACTCATTATACTAAAATATAATTTAGCCATAGAAGAATGTGGGATTTTCCCCAAAAGAGGAATGTGTTTTGTGAGGCAATCAGATAAATAGAATAAGATGAGGTATACTATGTATGGATGAACTATGTAGCATGCAGCCTTCCGCATGCTCCCATTATAGATTATTAATATTATTATTGTGATTCGCACCTATGAAATCTTCAGGATAGAGACCTCCCTGTAGAGTATTCCCAAAGGGAATTAGCAAGAATTCATAATTTTACACTATTAAAAGAAATAACTATTTGTAAAGCACTTAGTCCAATGTGTCAAATATGGTAGAAAATTAATAAATTCTTTACCCCTTCCCCTCACCCTTGTCCCTAGAGTTATTTAGAGTCATTGACTTGACCACAGTCAAACAGCTAGAATATATTGGAGATATAACTTGAACCCAGGTTCCAAGATAAGCCTTATACCTACTATGTCTTTAAAATGCCTGTAATGCAATCCATAATTTTGTATGAGGAGAGCATCTGGAAAGATGTGATGTATGAGTAAAGGTGGGCTCCAATCCTGTCTGGAGATTCTAGTGATATCATTGACCACAAGAGAACAAAGTCAACTACAAGTGATTGGATCAGCTCAACCAAACTCCAGATAGCAAAGTTGCATAATGAAATATATACATGAAGAATGCACCATTTCATTTAACCCTTAGATAATTGATTTTTAAAAATTTATTTTCCTCAACTTGAAACAAAACTTTGGCCAAGTGTTCTCACATCTGTTTTTTTTTTTTGTACCATCTCTTGCTACCAATTATGTTCCAATTTTTTTTTAAATTCTAGATATAATATTAGTTAATAAAGTTATTTTCCTTCCTCAGTCACTCTTTGTATGTAAGTACATATATAAAATAATACAGTTATATATTTATCATATGCATCTGTGCAGATTTGTACATGTATTTATAAAAAATGCTTCAAGGTTAAGACTTACTTATGACACTCTCCTTAGCATGAACATGGAAGGGGACGTTTGCCTAAACTCATTGAATTAAGTGAAGTCAACTTTTTTTCTTTTTTTTTTTATTAATTGTGTGTTTTTTCTTTCTTTTTTTTATTTAATTTACTTAATATATTTAGTTTTCAGCATTGATTTTCACAAGAGTTTGAATTACAAATTTTCTCCCCATTTGTACCCTCCTGCCCACTCCAAGATGGCACATATTCTGGTTGCCCCATTCCCTTGTCAGCCCTTCCTTCTGTCACCCCACTTCCCTTCCCATCCCCCTTTCCCTTCTTCTCTTGTAGGGCAAGATAAATTTCTACAACCCCTTGTCTGTTATCTTATTTCCTAGTTGTGTGCAAACACTTTTTTTTGTTGTTTTTGAATGTCTGTTTTTAAAACTTTGAGTTCCAAATTCTCTCCTTTCTTACCTCCCCGCCCACCCTCCCTAACAAGGCAAACAATTCAACATAGGCCACATGCATATCATTATGTAAAACCCTTCCAAAATACTCATGTTATGAAAGATTAACTATGTTTTGCTCATTCCTAACCTATACCCCTTTATTGAATTTTCTCCCTTGACCCTGTCCCTTTTCGAAAGTGTTTGTTTTTGATTACCTCCTCTCCCTGTCTACCCTTCCTTCTATCATCCCTCCTTTTATTTATCATCTTCTTCCTTCTTTCTTCTGGGGTAAGATACCCAATTGAGTGTGTATGGTATTCCCTCCTCAGGACAAATCCTATGAGAGCAAAATTTACTCATTCCTCCTCATCTGCCCCTTCTTCCCTTCCTATAGAACTGCTTTTTCTTGCCACTTTTATGCAAGATAATTTACTCCAATATCTCTCCCTTGCTCCCTCTCTCAATATATTCCTCTCTTATCCCTTATCCCTTAATTCGATTTTATTTTTTTAGATATCATCCCTTCATATGTGTGTATATATATATATATATATACACACACACACACATACATATATACATACATTGACACAAACATATGTGTACATATACATATACACACACATATATATGCGTATGTATATATATATACATAATATATATGTATGTATATGTATATATATATACGTATGTATATGTATATATATATATGCATATTCTTTTCAGCTACTATGATACTGAGGTCTCATGAATCATACACATCATCTTTCCATATAGGAATGTAAACAAAACAGTTCAACTTTAGTAGATCCCTTATGATTTCTCTTTCTTGTTTACCTTGTCATGCTTCTCTTGATTCTTGTGTTTGAAAGAAAAATTTTCTGTTCAGCTATGGTCTTTTCACTGAGAAAGCTTGAAAGTGCTCTATTTTGTTGAAAATCCGGGGGCAGAGCCAAGATGGTGGCTGAGAAGCAGTGACTGGTGTGAGCTCCCCACCAAATCCCTCCAAAAACCTATAAAACAATGGCTCTGAACCAATTCTAGAGCTGCAGAACGCACAAAGTGGCAGAGGGAAGCAGGGCTGCAGCCC
>CM053623.1:351714955-351738985 GCA_028646595.1 Phalanger gymnotis
GTCAAAGTGGAAAGGGCCCTTACTGTAGCATTTTGGAGATCATAGTGAAGATACCTCCTACTACTCATATCTGAAACAGTGCTATGTTTTTGGATCAAACGCTTACCTTGGCCATTTCCACAGTCTGCTGTTCTGGCTTCATTGGAAGATTGAGGTTCTCCTGGGACTGACTGTCCTTGTTCTCCTTAGCTGCCAAGTTGTCTCCTGCTTCTTTGTCCAGTCTTTGCAATTGTAACTGTTCTTCCTCCAAGAAGAACTGGTGAATTTTCTCATATTCATATAGAATCATGTTCTTGAGAGTCTGGCCATCCATCTATCACCCAGAGAGTGGGAATAAAAGAAGGAAAGAAAAGTCAAAGAATGTCAGGGTCTGGGTCAGCATCAAATATATGTGCTTTTTATTACTTGTGTTTGTCTATCTGAGGAGATTCATGAAACATGTTAAAAGACATAGCTGTACTCTCTGCCTTCCTCAATGTTTTTCACTTTCAGGTCCAGTAAGGTTGAGTCTGTCTTGATGACTCCTTTTCTAAGGAGTAGCCAATGATGGAAAGACCAGAGAGAGTGCTTTATATAAAGTAATAAATGAACAATCTTCAAATGTATACTATACACATATTCTTTCCAAAACTGTCTAAACACAAGAAGAATTTTTTCTTCTTATTCATATGTTTATAGATTATATTTTTAAAAAGGGTACTGCTATTTGGGTATCAAAATGTTTCTGAGTAATAGTGTCAAGATCTTCTCTTCTTAAACTGAATCTATTCCTTTATAGAAATTACTTCTGCATCTTTCATCGGTCACAACTCTGACTGAAAAGGGCCTTCAGGAGAGAGTGCATCTTCCACTTTCATCATCAAAAAAGTAAGATACTTACCTTCCAATGTATTTTTTTCCCTTTATCCCATTTCAACTGTGATTGAAATTCCTCTCTCTTACTCTTTAGAATATTCCATGTTGCCTGGAGCTTCTCCTGAAAGAACAAAACCAATTTTAGTCCAATCTCTGTTTTATACCAAGAAAATCCCCAACTGATCATGGAGACAGTTGAATGAGCAGCACTCTGTTCCAGGATTGCAAGGATACAGATCATCTTACCATGCACTGTCCAGCAGCCTTTTCCAAGGGAAGGACTGTGTGTTCCTTGTGCTCTCTGCTTAAAAAACAAGGCCCACACAAGGGTCTGTGGTCCTCCTCACAAAACAAGGTCTCTTCTTTCCCATGTTTCTCACAGGTAGTCAGGTCTCTGATGCTCTGCAGTAAGTAAGGTCTAAGCATCTTCCCAATGATAACCAGATTCTGCAACTTCCTATCATAGGAAAAGTCTCCAAATGCAATGATTGCCTTGCAATTTGGACAGGTTGTTGTGTGTTGTTCCTCCCAGAAGCTAAGAATACACTCTTTGCAGAAGGTGTGGCCACATTTGACTATCACTGGGTCAGTCAAATAGCCTGAGCATATGAAACAGGTGAGATCCACTTTGAAGCTTTCAATCAGGCTTTTGGCATCCATGTTCCTAGACCTGGGGAGAAAAGGTCAGTAAAAGTTTTGGTGAGGATATTTGTGTTTTATAGAACACATCTTAGACCTGAGGGACAGGCTTATTTGAAGGGATTGAGAAATAGTGGATGGCCAGCACCAGAAATGACCCATATCCTCCCCATATCCTAAGCAGTTAGACCAGGGATACCAAGTCTCAAGATATTCTCCTAATGTAATAAGACAAATGAGTGTCCTGGAACTCAGAGATAATGGGCTGAGGTATGATTCTCCCTTATAAGTGTACCTAGTCTCTCTCTCTCTCTCTCTCTCTCTCTCTCTCTCTCTCTCTCTCCAAATATGTATACTCATATATATATATATGCATATATATTTTGATATGGTATATATATCACATATATGTATATATATCACATATATGTATATATGTATATATATATATATATATTATTTCTGGGTTGATGCTTATTTTTCTAGGTTCAGCTCTCCCCCCCACACCCCCTCCCCAACAACCACCCAAGAAGCCACCATGCCACCATGTGACATAGGTCAGGTTCTGATTCAGGGAACAAATTTGTGCCCTATCATCTAGCATAGAGCATAAATGAAGAGGTCCAGGGTCTGTCCTGACACCCCAACTCTAGTCATCTTGAAGAAGATAAAATGCTTTTGTTGTCTAGTCCTACATTCTAGCCTAGACTCCCATGTGACTTTCTGGCTTGGGAAGTGATCCTGAGCTCTCAACTACAAGGACTTTGGCCAGTCTGCTACTATTCATTACTCTTACCTTCTCTTCCTCTTATCTGCCCAATCAGAATCACTATGTTCTCAAAAATAAACCTTTTTAGTTTTTCCTAAGTCCTTCCAAATATCACTACTTTACCTTAGGTTATTGAATAATTTTAGAACAACTGACCTTATTTCCATGTGTCAGCACAGTTACAGGTTTAATTATATAAGATTATAATTGGGTAGTCAAAACCCCAAATCATTATATGCTTCCCCCAAGCTTCCTACTCATTAATTAACTTCAGATATATCTTTTTTCTCCTCCCACAGTTAAAAATCCATTTACCGAACTAAGATACCTTCATTTTTCTAAATGTAGTGAGGAGAAAAATCTAACCACGAGATGCTTACTTTATAGTCCTTTCTTCAAAGATAGTCAACTGAAGATGGGTAACTATCACTTTCCTTGGAGCTCTGGCAACAGACAAGATTATAGGACTGAATGGTTGGGTTCTTTTATAGGGCTTCCCTTGTTTTGCCCTTCCCCTCATTCTATTACCAAACTGTGAACTCCTATGGACTGATAGTGCTTCTGGTCTCTGCTTTGAGGGAGTTCTCAAGTATGTGAGTTCTCACATTTGCAGTCAACCTAATAATGGGTTTAAGGGTTCATAATGACCTTCACACCTAGACAATTAAGGATACAACTGCTGTGTTAAAGCAAGAACAATGTAGGAAATTTTTATATTGGGAGCCATTTATGACTCAGAGAGTTTCAATGACTCATCCAAGGTCATACAGCTAGTGACTGTCACTGTTTCTCTCTTTTAAAATGGTGTTTCCCCCTCTGAAATTTTCATGAGCAAGTGATTAACGATTTCTCCACATTTTCCTATTTATTTTCTTTTTAAAAGTGTATTTTTGGGGGCAGCTTGCCTCTGAGCCCCCCTCCCCATGATAGTGGCATCTTGCAGCCACTCCCTGGGGCTAGGCATGGTCTCTGCTGCTGCTCCTTGGGCTGGAGATCATGCACCTAGCATGGTACCCCTGAGGTGTCGGGATCCCTGGGTCTGGCAGAGGCTGAGGCATGAATGAGAGAAACATTCGGAAGCAGACTTTGAAGAAGGGTGAGGAGAGCTTTGAGATTTCAATCTTATTCAATGAGACCCTCCTCTAGAGTCACCCAGATCCGAGTCCTCCCCAGGGCAGCTTTGAGGAGCCCATGGAATGCACATCCCCCACCCTGGGGCTGATGCATAGCCTGGAACCTCAGCTTCACATGGCCCTGGAGAGGAACCCTTGGCTTCACATGAGGATCAAGGAGCTGGAGGAGGAGCAGGATTTCTGTTAGCTGGGCATGTTCATGTCCTCAGTCCTCACCAATGCAGAAGACCACTGTCAGGGGAAGCTGGGCCCTGGTTGGCAGAAGGTGGAAATGGACAAGGAGGAGGGGAGCCCTCTGAACCTGAGATATCAGCCTCATCCCTTAGTGGGGCCTCCAAGGAAGGGGCTTCTTCTGAGAGGAAGCACCAGAAAGACAAGGGGCAGCCGCCCAGGGAATGTTCGGGAAGGCCAAGGCCCGGGAGAGGCGGAGAGTGAAGGATGCTGACAGGGTGCTGTACCGTCTATAAGAAGATCTTGGGCACCTTTCAGAAGCTGATGAGCATGTCAGGTGGACGTTAACAATCTTATTTCAACGCAACCTATGAACATCATTCACTTAGTTCAGGTCAAAAAGCCAGCACCCTGAACTTCAGAGCAAATACAAACAAATTACAAACATACATTATAAACAGAACAAATACAATTCATAGTTACCAAGAAATCATCAACATCGAGGTTGACAAGCCAAGAGGCTATTAGTGAGGTTTCCCAGAGTGCCACAGCAACACTCTTCCAGGAATGAGAACCACAAGGGAGAATGGCAAACTCTGGGTTTATATAATCTTGTGCAGCGTGGAAGGTGAGTCACACATGCAACTCACTCGCGTGACCTAAAAGCATCACAAAAATGCAACTTAAACCCACATGATCTAAAAGCCCCTGATGTCACAAACATGTCACTCAAATCCATGTAAACTAGGCTTTCACTTGAGGCAAGGAAGTTTTTACAGACTCCTAATTTAATCAAGGTAACAAAGGCCAAACTCTTCAAGGGCACTTGATTGAATAAGTACTAAAAGTCAATCTTAATTACTAATACATATGTTAACAGAAATTTTAAGGCTGCCTATGGTATGTCAAAGGAATTCACTTCCAAGAATCTGCTACAGCCTCTACTTCATTTCCTATTGACTACTGGTTACACTTTGCAAAGCTGCATGCTATTGTTCTGTTCTCTGTAGAAATTATATATAATATTTTTCAGAAATATAGGAACAGTAGTCAAAAGCAGGGTAGACTCCATCTCTGCTTTCAAACAAATCTGTGTCCATAGCCCTATTCATCAACACATATTTAGCCAAGTACTTTTGCTGGTTTTTTTTTTTATATTTCTGCTCATCTGAAAAGAAAGGCTTGCAAAAGAAGTAACCAGAATAACAGAAATATAGGGTAGACAGTTTTCAGAACTCTGTTCTGTGGTTGGAGGTTTTTAGATTAGATCAATTTGGAGAACAAAAACTATATGTAGAGGGGAAGGATGACTAGGGAAGGATTTAGCAGTAGAGGAGAATGATGAAGGATGCCAATAACACCATTGGGTCATGATGCATGGATGGAGCAAAAGGAAATTAGAAAGAGCTACAGGGTTTTGAAAACTCTGGGTATGAAGAATGTATAATATTATGGGGTGAGGTTCTGCTTAAGGACAATAAATCTTAAATAGAACTTGAGTAATCCATGTATATTTTTCATGAGTCTTATTCATGTGATACAAATGCATGAGACAGGGCCCTTTGGATTGGAGGAAAAGGGATGTGGTAGGGAGAAGTGTATCCCTTATTTCAGAAGGAATGCTTCCAAATCTTGGTTCATTTGTAAGGGGCTGCAGTTTATTTTTTTCTAACACTATAAAAGCTTTTAGCCTCTGATATTTGTGAGATGTTATTGAGGGTAGAAGCTGCCTTCTGAGAATATTTTCATATGTAGAGTTCTTTACTCTGTTCACATGAAGATAGAAGCCTAATGCACAAAGATAGGTAGACTAGCAATGTTCACGAGCATGAGTGAATATATCCATGTGGTTTATATAATATTCAGTAAAAACTCTAGTTACATCCATCTATTGTCTACGGTCTTAAAATCCCAGACATGATGAATATACCCTGTCTTCCCATAATCTATTCCTCAAAGGTTTCTTCATCTTCTTTAGGAAGCTTTCCATTGCCTTTTCTACCATCCCTGCCATTTTGTCCTGTGAGGTTACATTAAATCAACACTATATACTGTGCAGAACATTTGATCTTCTTGTTGTATCTGCCATTATAATGTGAACATTTTGAGGGGAAGGACTGTGTTTTTCACTTTCTCTGTATTCTCAGAACTTTGTACAGGGTGTGGGGCATAGTAAGCATTCGAGTATTCCTTAACTGCATGCCAATTTTGTTGGAGGACTTCCTCTACGTCTTTGAACATCCTAGTTGCCATGTAGCATGGCAGGTGGCCTTCTGTTATCCTTCTTCTTTGCTACTTGATTCAAATATCTCATTTTTTGTTCACATATTTCCTGGATTATACCTTCTGCATACCTTTTAGCATAGGTGTTATCAGTCATGTGGGACCACCAGGCCACAGACACCTGTATATATCTATTTTTCCTTGGCTTCCCCAAGAATTTTTGTTGCTCAGAGACAACAGTATTTTATAATTGAGAGATCTGCAGTACTGCCAGAAGAACATGTGTCAATAAATGCATTTTTTCATTAGAAAGTAGAATCACTGCAAGAACTTCCTGGTTTCCCCAATGTAATGCCACAGCTTGTTTCCTAACATTTCACTCTGAGCCCAGATCACTAGTATCTACCTGACAGGGCTGTTGTGACAGAAATGCCTTGTAAAATTTAAAGCATTTAAAAGTTTAGAAAGCTGTAGAGACATAATGGAGTGGCAGGTAGGTTACTGCCTTAAATGCAGGCTTCTAATACAATCTGGTACACTTACAAGCTAAGCTGAATCATCGCAGGCAAGTTACTTAATCTCTGTTTCAGATGACGCCCTGGATTTATCTCTAAGTTATAGTGGTTCAATCCTTTCATCACAAAACACTCTTTGTGACTCCATTTGGAATTTTCTTGGCAAGGTTCCTGGAGTGGTTTTTCCATTTCCAGCTTATTTTACAGATGAGGAAACTGAGGCAAACAGAGTTAAATGAAGAAGTCAATGGAAGGAGTGCTGTATGTTGATTAAACTATGGGTTCTTCCAGGTGTTCATAAACATTTGGCCTATATAGAGGACCCATGTACCTGATTTTTAGGTTTCTTTTGAATCTGGAGAATCTCTGTTGTCTTAACTACCAGATCACATTGTTGACTTGGCAGGTCTGGAGGTTGTATAGAATAATCAGTAATTCAAATAATTAGGTAAGATCCAAGAGAACTCAAGAAGTTTTGACTAGAGGAACTAGATCATCCATGAAACCACAAATTTCTATCATGTACAGTGCCGTTTTCCTTTTTAGCCTTTTATTTTTCCTCTTTTCTTCTTAACTTTCTTTTCTCAAGAAAAAAGTAGGTGGAGAAAGCAGAATTTCAACAATACTAATCATCTGAGCTTATATTGGTTGTTTTTTTCATCTCTGATGACTCTCCTTACCAAATCCATACCCTCCATAAATTCTGTTTCCTACCTGCATTTAATCTCTCCGCTCCCTTTTATTAAAAAAAAAAGCAAATATTTATTTTGTTGCTGAGCATTCCCTACAGACCTCTACTCCAACTTAAATCCTCCTCTCCTCTTTCCTTATATCTTTTCTTGTTTTCATATAGAGCTTACAGCATTTCTCCACCAATTCTTTTGCCAAGTCCAGATAAAGACAGGATTCTTCCATATTTTCTTCCACATTTGTATACTGTTGCTTTTTTTTTGTACCCTCTTCATGTGAATTACAAAATCACTCCATTTTTATTCCTTCTTTTAAAAATTTTGTGGGTTCTTTCCAGCATCCAGTTTCTTCTCTTAAAACACTCAGACATTTTGTCTGTATCATTTTACTCTCTCTATGACCCTTGAATACATTAATAGTCTGAAAGGACATGTCTTCTCTATTAAGCCACTAAAACATGAGCTGTTCAGCATGATTTAGCTCCTTCTACCTTCATTCCTGGTTTCTATCTCAGTCTCCTGTTGGTCCATTATAGATTCTGCTATCAGCAGGTCTGTTTCCTTTTTTCAGTATCCCCAATCAGAAATTGCTTACATACCTTACCTACTGTGCTTCTGACAGACCCAGTGCAATTGATATGTTCAATTGAATTGGTCTCAGTACAGCTGCTCAGCCACATCGGTTCTAAAACAGGAAATGGAGTTGGTCCTGTCTTCTGCTGTCTCTCTTAGCATTAGGAGGAGAGACAGCCAGGCTTTGCTTTCTAATGTATGCCTGTTATGTCACCTTTTTCTATTTTGACACCAAGGGTGAAGATCTTTTCAGCTTTCTGTGGCTGGATATTATACTACCCCAGCTCCCTCATTCTAAAGACAGGTCGGCTTCAGATTGTCAGACTGGATTTTTTTTTTATTGTCTTCTCTAGCGTGGTTCCTGTCCCCACCACTCTTGGTTTCTGCAATTATCTCCCTTGGGTAAAGGCTCTACTAGCTCTTCTGCTATGGATGGAGGAACATCCTTCTATTTCTGTTAAGTTTTATTTTTGCTTTTTGGCTTTTCTGTTTTTTTTTTCTTTTCAGATATTTACAAGGGTTTTTTGGGAGGGTTCTTTATGACCTTTCATATAACCATCACAACTAGAATGGCACATCTCTCTCTCACTTAAATCTAATTCATTTGAAAGTCATGAAACCATCTTCCTTATGTCATGGTCCTCATTGAGAACAAAGGACAAACAAGAATCTGTGAGTAGTAATAGCTGCTATATTGGGGACCCAGCTGGCCAGTTCCAATTGGTCAATGCAGCTCCTTCCTTCCTTCCTTCCTTCCTTCCTTCCTTCCTTCCTTCCTTCCTTCCTTCCTTCCTTCCTTCCTTCCTTCCTTTCTTTCTTCTTCAAGAATGAAAAACAAATAAACTAATAACCACCAGGTAATTTCTTGTTAAGTGTTCGGTAGGTCCCAATCTTTTATATGCTGGAGGGATGTGATGGACAATATTGACCTTTTTAAAAAAATAATCTAAATGGATCCCTAAATTTAAGCTTCTTAAGGATAATCATTCTATAATTTCTAATGATAAATATATGACCATGGATTGTCATCACAGCTTCACCATTCCCACAAACATATCTGCATGACTCAGCTATTTCTTCAATGCTTCTTTGTCAAAATATTGTTGTCTTAGTTCATTTGCATGTCTCCATATTCTTTCGATTTCATTCCTGGATCTTGGGTACTTTTTAGGCATTCTGTAGACATAACTCAATTTCACTCATATGTGACAAATACAATTACATGTGATGGTTATCATATTTTAGTATTGTTCAATGAAGGGAGTTCTGCTTGTTTAAGACACATTTCTTAAGGCTTTCGACCTGATTATCATATTTTGTAATGATATCTATCAAACTGTTTTCTTTTTTTTGGTGAATGAGTGTTAATTTTTCCGTACCTTCCTTAGTGTGATAAACCCCTGTTTAATTGATAAGATAAGGGTTTATGCAAGGTTACTTTCCAAATCTTTTAGGATATACCTACAGTTCTGAAAGTAGTCATTAAAATTGTTAGTGCCAAGATGTTAATTGCTTTAAAAGTGTCCTTTATATTCATTTTTGATTTCAGGATGATAATAAGTTTCTTCACAGATACAGCCAAAACCATTTCTGTGATATATCTTCATGCTCAAAGCATCTTTTCTGAAGAAGACCCAAGTAGTTGTAGATATTGACATCATCTTTTGGGCCCAAATGGCCTTCATATTCAAGCTTGAAGCCTTCAGATTCTACCTTTCATTGGCATAATTAAAAAAAATTGTCTAGCATTGATGGCCTTTAAATAAATTTGGAGAGATGCCATAGTAGGAAGGAATAGTTTATTGTATTTACCAATTGAATTCTACAGATTGATGTCATGTATGCATATCAATTGATTAAAAAGATGTTTTGGTTCAATTACTTTTTTTCAATTTTGAATCCACGCTTAGAGTGCTATATAGGAGTGGTGATCATGGATTCAAGACGTTGCAGAAATGTAATGAATTTCAATTGCTTCACTGAAAAAAATTTCTGAGATGAGAATTTCTTGACATTCATGCTTGGAATTAGTACATGTTAAATATTAAGAACAATCACAATAATTAGTTTGATATAGAGCTTTATGATTTACAAAATAATTTACGAACATCTCATTTGATCTTCACAACTCTTGGGGGTAGGTGCTATCATTATGTCCATTATGCCTCAGTTGAAGAAACTGAGGAAGACAGTGAGTAAGAGATTTGCTCAGAGTCACACAGATAAGTATATGAGGTATGTTTTGAACTCAAGTCTTCCTGACTCTAGATGAACTAGATAACTATGCATTGTGCCACCTAGTACATCAAACACTCCAATCCTGCAGAATTTTCACTGTTTTGAGTCTATTTCATTTTCAGTATGTTAATAAACCTTTAGAACGGAACTGAGTCAAAGACTTTGGGGTAATGAGTACATGTAATTATAATTTAATGGTGCTTTTGGACAGCTTTCCAATAACTACTAAATTTAAAATAATCTTTCCACCCCTGGATCTTTTGTGACCTTCTTTATGTCACCCACCCAATGTACTGCTTTACTTTAAGTGTTCACAGATTAGTTTAGTGATAGAGACTACATAAATATTTTGCATAAAGTGGATAAACTCATAATTATTCCATAAATGAGAAAGACACTATTGTTCTAACCTTTTGCTGACAGGTCTTCAGTTTAAAATGGTGGAATTCAATTTGCAATTGAAAGGATGAGATAAAGTGCTTCTCTAGTATCAAAATCCAACCAAAGTTTGGAGTAAGGTGTTCTAAGTAGTTAAAGATCCTGGGAGTTGAACAGAACAAGGAAAATTAATGAGAAATTAAGAGTAGACAGTGGGTGTTTTCACACCTCCAACCTTACTCAGTAGATAGGGAAAGTGACAAGCTCCTAGGTATGATTGTTTTTTTCTCCTTTTTCTCCTTTTTTCTCCTCCTTTTCTCCTTTTGTTTTTGTTCTTAATCATGGGTACTTAAAGGAGTATCAGTATTGCTGGACAGGGAGGATAATGACTTAGAGTAGTTAATGGCTCTTACTTCCACTTCCTGCCTTCCTTCAGGGGGTGTGACTGGGTAGCCACTTTAAATCAGGTCCTTTATTGCATTCAAGAATGTACTAACTAATCTAATTTCTCATACACACTGGTGGTTGATTCTTTGCTTTGCATTACCTTCTGTGTTTTTGTTAGTGGCTTGCGGATGAGACAGCTCTCCAAACCACAACTGTCAGAATGACCATTGGAATCCTAACCCTGCAACCCATTATGAAAGATTATTTCCTCTTTACTTGAGTATCTAATCAGGATTTTCTGTGTGTGTTTAACATTGTTGCTTGTTATTTGTTTTTGCAGAGAAACAAAACATCACAGAGGGATATCTGATGAGTGAATTGAAGTGAGGCAGAGCTGCTCAAAGTCTTTAGACCCACTCTCTTCTAGAGTCACGCAATTCTAAGTGCCGAGGCAAAAGTCAAGATGACTGGTGATGACCCATGCACACAAACTGTCTTTCAATTCTCGTTCTATGTCTGATCAAGTTCTAAGCACTCCAGAGCACCGTCCAGGCCACTAGAACAAACTGTTCTCATCCACCCATTCCCCCAGGGGAATTCTTCACAACTTTGGTGTAGACTATCTCCTAACTCATCTAGGGATATGAGGCCTGTCACTTACTCTGTCTGCTGAGATGAAACTGGGATGTGGCCATTGCACCTACTACAGTTTCTTGGAGGCACAAGTGAGAATTGAGTGCCCGTTAGACACCAAAGGCAGATGAGCAGCTCTAAAAAGGGCTCAGAAAACCCTCATACCAGAGGAGTTAGTCCTCCTTGAACACCTTATGCATTTCTAGGTATGACTACAATCAAAGGCAAAATTATTATAAGATTGAGTTTTTTTTAATCTACCTTGACTCATAAATCTTAGTTGTGACCTTGAGAATTACACTTGTAATTGATGAATTGATATGAAGCATTGGAGCCAATATTAATGGTTCTTGTCTCTCAGTGCTCCTTTCTAGTTTTCCAGAAAAGCTTGAGTTTCACCCATCTCTCTGATATAACTATTCCGATGTTCATTACATTACCATACATATGTTTTAAGTTTCTCATTTGATCCTGCTTATAGTTTTGTTGGGTTACCCTGTTTGCACATCTTTCCTTTTCTCAAAGATTCTCCAATTTCTTTACTTTTCCATCCTTCATGACATGTTCTTCATTGGTATTGACTGATGTTGCAATGCGCATTTTATGCTCTGTGCTGCTATGGCACCATTGTGTCTCCTTAACTTTTGGACTTTTTATTTCAATTGTTGATTAATTGCATCTGGAATTTCTAGTTTGATTCTCTTTGCCAGATGCCTTTCTGTGTTTCTTTTTGTTGCATTACATTGGAGTTTTCTATTGCATGGGCCAGATAAACATTTATCTAAACTTCTAAATCTTTTCTGAAGATATTTATCAGCTTTTTCAAGCTGCTTTTTCTATGGGATGTTCCCTGATGGCTGCATTTTGCTTCCCATTATAGTTATTGCCAATCAATCCATTACCAAGTATTCATTAAGTCCCTCCTATGTGGCAGGTCATGGGCTAGGTAGTAGGGATAAAAGTACAAAGAATGGGATAATCTCAGTTCTAATGATGCTTACATATTCATGAGAGAGACATCAATTAAATATAAAAAAAGTTCATAGCATTAATATTAAGTTAACAAATATTAATATATAAAAATGTGAATCAAAAATACCACCGCATCACACAGCTGCTGAAATGTGTTTTTTTATAGTATCAAACAAGGACTGTGGGAGAATGCATTTATTCATGAAGTTTACAAAAATATCCTATTTTAAAATTTTACCCTTCTGATTCAATTGGTCTGCTATTTGGATTCGTGAAATCAAACATGCGCGCAAGCGAGCACTGTTATTAAGAGATTTAAAGATTTCCCAACTCTTTTTCAAAATCATTTGATATATTGTTGCTGCTAGTAGGTACACTCTTTGAATTTGCATTAAGCAAAGATATTCCGATATGGGGGCTGGCCTTGGGCCCAGCAAGTCCTGAGATCTCTCCCTACCTCTAAGGTGTGCTGGCTGTATATCCTTAAGAAAGTCATTTTATCTCTCAATGCTTGAGGACAGAGGTTCTCAATATATGGTCTAGAGATCACTGGGAATGCTTGAAACTCTTCAATACAGGCTATTAGATCAATATTATTTTTATAATCATACCACAACATTTTAATCACTAATATAGTAAATAATGATAAATATAAATCATATAAACAAGTACAGAATGCTGTTTGACATTCAAAGCTTTTTATATCCTTGCTCCCTCTTACTTTTCCCATGTTCTTATACCTCTGACCTTGACATGTCCTCTTCAGTCCTGTGTAACTGGACTCCTGGCTGTTCCACTAACAAGAAGTCCATCTCCCAGCCTCAAGAATTTCCTCTGGCTGCCCCCCTTGCCTAGAATACGCTCTCTTCTCTTCTCGGACCGTTGACTCTCCTGGCTTCTTTTAAGTTCCAAATAAAATCTCACCATCTATAGCAAGCCTTCTCCAACCCCTCCTAATTCCAGGACATTCCCTCATTTAAATAAACCTTATTTATTCTATATTTAGCTTGCTTTGTGTATTTTGTTGGTATGTTGTCTCCACTAGTAGATTGTAAATTTCTGTTGAACAGGACCTGTCCCTCACCTCTTTTTGTAGACCCAGCACTTAGCACAGTGTCTGCAACATAGGGTGCTTAATAAATGTTATTGAATAAATATGTAACAAATTAAAAAAACAGAGATGGAATTTCTTGGTAATTGTTACTTAGGGTAGCTGATAATAAATTGTTGGTCAGTAATTACTCTCAATAACCAAAGCCCCCATGGCTCCAGTGGAGACCCTGAATGCAAGAATGCTCCTGACAAGTGAAAATCAACCTTGATTGGTGGATATTTAATGAAGAAATGGGCTGCAAGTCTTCAGCTCCTACTGCTTGTAACAACAGTTTGGCTAGCAGCTGCTGCTGAGGTGTAAGGTCCAACAAGACCAGCAACAAGAGCTGCCAGCACAGGGTCTTTGATGTGCTTTTCTAAAGAAAGCAACTTTAAGGGGTGAACGATCTCACTTTAATCACATATACATATATCATTTACCTAGTTCAGGGGGAAAAGGCAGCATCCTGAACTTCAGAGGAAATACAAATAGAAATTACAAACAGAAAATATCAAGAGACCAAATAACAATATTCAACATACAGGCTTTGTCTAATCAAGACATCACATACATAGTTACCAAAAAGAGAAGCCCCAATGGGTATGAGTTAGTAAAGTGGTGGTAGTGGGGGACTTTACAAAGGCTTGTCCGTGATTTCTGCATGAATGTACAATGTCTTTTTCCAATGAGTTATGCAATTCTGTTTTACAGGGGTCATATGTATGTCTATAAATAAACAAAAAAGCAAACAAATAAGTCTATATCTATCTATATACTAACATAAATATAAATATGTACATGGGTATATGAATGTATCTCAATCAATCAACATTTACTATGCACTTATTTATTTCAAGGAATTGTACTAAGTCCTGAGAGAGATTGGTGCTGAGACTCAGATTGGAGGTAGGTTTTGGATGTGCCATTGGGACTGTGGTTCTTTGGAAACTGAATTAAGCTATGAACCTAATCCCTTTCCTTCCCTAGGGCTGGAGCTGGTGGAAAGGAAGAAGTTAAAACTGTTTGCATGTGTTACAAGGAGTAAATTGATATCTGTTAAAATTTTTGAAGTAAGTATTCCTTGGAAAAGTTCCAGTCACATATACATGTGTATACACAGTGATATGTATACAGATATATTTACATTTATATATATATATATATATATATATATTTATATATATATATACAAATACATAGACACGAATATAGTACACACACATATTTCATATAGCCATACCTACGTTTGAATGTCCTTATAAATTTAAATGTTTATATCTTAGAAAGATCGATTGTATGTGACATCGAGTAGCTTGGAGTATAAGACAGTCACTTTGTGTGTGCAGCTTGCCTGGTCTGAGCATCATCAATTCTTTCTGTGACTTATCAATGAGGTGTCCAACACTAGGTATTGATATAAAATGAGGCACGCTAGTTTATATACACGTTATAAATAAGATAGAATTTATTGCTGTTGGTTTAGATAATGATACATAACTTTGATATTCTCCACATGAGTTCTAATGGATGGAAAGTGATTTGGGGGATTGTTTTTATTTGCTTGTACTTGAAAATTTCATTTTAGTCATCATCATCTTTTTCAGGATTCCACTAGTTACTCCTGGGGCAGATACACAGAGATCCGGAAGGCCTTTTCCCATTTGTAAGACAAAGAGAGAAAAAAGGGTAAAAAGGCCCTTGAAAAGTACCTTTTGGGAGACTATATATCAGAGTTCCATCTATAGCATTATAAAATGCCACATGCCCTCTTTCATAATCAAGGAAAATGCCTACCTTTTGAATAGGTCGGTCTACAAAAATAAACTTATACTGTGAATTCCGGAAGAAAAAGTAATTTTCAAATCCCCAGCTTACAAGGGTACATCTATCCCTAGAAAAGTTAGAGATATTGCCCTTCCTTCTGCTTGATTCTTTAAAGATGCCCACTTCCCACCCTGATGTGTCCCCTACTTTTATTTCCCAATAGTGTTTCCCCGAAGTGAAGGTCTGAGTAGCTAAGACGCAGAGAGCAAAATCAAATCTTTCTGGGTTGTCAGGCACAGCCTGTGGGACAGAAACATATTCAACACGCTTCAGATCATCAGACACAACGAGATGAGGATTTGCTGTTTCAGGATCCAGAGTTATCTCCCCTGTAGAAAAAAAAAAAAAGCAAAAGGCATCACTCACCTTGGGTTCCACAACCTGGAGTTTACTATTTAAGAGAAGTATTATCTAATTCCTAGAATCCCACACTGTGGGATTCCAGTCACACTATTCACACAGTGGAAACATACCAGAACTCATTAGGTTCTTTTTCTGACATTCACTTGTATGAGTGACTCAGTTTACTAGTAGCTCATTCTCATTAAAAACTAGGATAACAGGGTTGGGTTATATGTAGGACCCTCCCAGTATTAGCTTCCTATTGGACCTTATGTTTTAAGGCATTCATTGAACGTTTAGCAATCTTAGATTAAGCTCAAACTCTGGCCAAGCAGTATGCTAGGCAGTGAAAGATACAGGGAAATAGTTATGTAGGTAGTGTATATCTGAAAGAAGTGATACTAGTATAATTAACATAATTAATTTGAAATATGTAAGTAAAAAGACAGAGATGGTGGAACTAAATGTTGTAAACTAAAAATAAATAAAAAAATTTGAAAAAATTAAAAGGCAGAGATGATAAACATTCCAACATGGGCAATTTTAAAATGTCTGACCCATAGAGGGATTCACTTTTTTTATTCTTCCAGAGAATACTGTCTTCAAGGATTTTGTAATCTCTCAGAGGCAACTTAAGACATACGTAAATCAATAAGAAATAGAAGGCCAATATAGAGCACATTGCAAAGATTATGGGAGCTCCTGGGAATACCGAAGTATCAATTAAGGTCACCATTGGTAACTTACTGTGGTAAGTCAGCAGCATTTCTGCCATGCCAGAGATGGGGTACATGGTCCTTCTGGGTAAAGCAACCACTGGATTATGAAGAAGTAGCTCATCACACCTACAGACAAAACACACTCAGTGATAAATGTTGTATAGAGATCTAAGCGACCTATGTTGATAAAAAAAATCACAGTGGTCTCCAGTCTTATGGATGCCAATGAGCCCTTTCATCCAGCCAAACTCCTTCACAGACTGGGCATGTCTAGCATCGGTTTGCCATAGAATGGAAACCTACCTTTCCAATATGCCTTTTGCATCCTAGAAGAAAGAAAAACAAATAAGAGTTTGAATCTTCTACTCCATACTCAATTCCCATTACATTGTGTTTTTCAGAGAGTACATAAACATTTCCCCCAGTCTCTCTTCTCCCTGACAACCATTGTCCAGGAAAACTAAAAATATTGGAAAAAAAAACAATTCTAGAATTGTAAAGAACCACGCCATGGCCTCTTTCATTGGTTTGATGCCATCTTGTCCCCTTGTAAAATGGTGAAATCATTTAATTGTGAAAAGAGTGCCATGCTTAAACATCTCTCCCATCCCTGTGTTTGTATAGAAAATTTCTCTGACAGAGTCCCATGATTGTTTCATGGAGTAAGAGGACAACAGATGAGGAAACTGGAAAAAAATGGTTAGGAGTCTGGGAGACTGGAACAAATCCTTTTTTAAAATGGATATGGATGGCTAATTTGAGTGTTGAGATTAAAGAGACATTGTATTGTTTTCCATAGCCCAGAATCTTGAAGTTAGGTTGCACTCCAGGATCTTAATGTTAACAAGGCTCTACTTCTCAACTACTATCATTCCGAAGCCCAAAGAAACAAAGAAAACATCTACCCTTACTCATCCCACAGTAGAGAAGGGGTATTGTATTGACTATTTATTGGGGAAAAGTAGAATATGAAAGGAGGGATCTCAAATCTTACTTAGGCCTACCCCTGATGGATGAATGCTGTCTTTAGAATTGCAAAAAAGTAGTCACAGACACCATTTAAAGTCTTCCTCCAGTAGGGAAATCATCACCTCCAGAGGGAAGCCAAATCATTTTGTACCACATCTTTGCAGAATGGGAACATACATTTGCACATAGATAAGGGGACTTGGAGGCAGCATGATATGAGCCAAAATACTGTCTCTAACACCCAAGATCTATGCGACACTAGGCAAGCTTCTCAATAACAATTGTCTTACAAACCTCAAAAAATTGTTGTGTCTCAGATTTAAGATAAGGGATGTGGATCAGTTTGGATTTTTAAAACATCAAATGAATTAGAGTAACTATGGCTATTATTATTCACTCCACTGGCCCTTACTCTCTCCTCTAAAACACAAGTGTAATCTCCATTGGCCTAGACAGTCAAGTACTTGAATAGAGATATCATGTCTCTCTCCCTCCACCTTCTCTTCTCTTGTTCTCAAAATTCTCAGTTTTTATTTCAGTCACTCACCAGAAGCATTTCAGTGGGAAGCTTCTCAAAATTTTTCTCTATTTCAGACATTGACATTTGCAGATTACGGATGTGTTGGGTGATTTTTGCTTTGTTGTCCTCAAACTTCGCCAAGTTGTCTTTTACTTGCTGCTCCAGTCTTTGCAGATGGAGGTGTTTTTGCTCTGACAAGAACAGGTGATTTTTCTCAAATTGAGCCATAATAGACTTTTTAATAGCCTGGCCTTTCAACTGTAATCAAAGAAATTAGGATAAAGGGAAGAAATAAAGAGTCAATAAATGTCAGGGCCATCATCAAACCCATGTGCTAGCTATTATGCACGTTGTCCATCTAAGCAGATTCATGGGCTATGACATCAGGCACAGCTTATCTCTCTGCATTCCCCAAACTTTCCACTTAGAATCTCATTGAATTCCATTGTCTCTTGAAGACCCTTTTCCTGGAAGGTACTCAATAGTGGAAAGCAGAGAGGAAGAGTTTTCTTTTAATAGAAGAGTCTTGAAATGTGCAGCATGGATAGCTTCTCTCCAGAACTGTACAAAACTCATCAGAAAATTGATTCTTTGTGTCAATGTTTTAGTAGATTAATTTAAAAATAAAGTCCTTCTACAGACATTCAGGCATGAAAATAAGAATCCATAACAACAACATATTACTACCTTTGTTCATCAATACAAGTCTCTTCCAGTAAACAATTGGACTTTGTCTTCCCTGTCCATCACTGACTATTCCTTCTATGAAGGGTCTTCAAGAAACAACATATAGAGTTTATCACTAAGAAAAGACAGAAAGACTGACTATACCTTGCACTACTCTGTCTCACACGTTCCAATTCTATTTGAAGATCATGCTTTTTTTCCCCTTAAAGCAATCTCTATCCTCTGGTGCTTCTCCCTCAGGAAACACCAAGTCTTACTAAAACCTCTATTTTAAACCAAAGTGACCTCCAATGTTTGAGAAAGTTGTCAAACATCCTGAGCCTTTACCCTGGCTATTCTCCACTCATAGAAAGCAATGTCTCCTCAATTCTGCCTCAGTGGTTTGGTCTCTTTTTACAAGACTTTTTTAAATACCATCCTCTTCTTTATCTTTCACTATCCTAACCTTCTATGGTCTTTGTTTCCATATTAACTTTTGTTGATTCTTCGTTTATTCTCCATATATTTCTTTACAATCATCCTTATCCTCTTCAGGAATAAAGAAAAAGCTCTTGGGTTGATAGGATTCTTTAATTTCTTTGACTTTTATTCCTAGAGACTAGCAAAGTACCTGGTGCCTAGGAGGCCTTTTAAAAGTGTTTAATTGGTTGGTTGATTTTTTTTATCTTTTTTTCTTTTTGCTCAGCATGCAATATTATGATTTGGTCTGAGGAATCATGGCCCCCTACTGGAGACTGAGGATGCTCAAACATGACCAGAATGCAAATTCTGAACCACATGGAGGCAAGGTCATAGCCCCCTAAGGTTTTCATGGCTCACCCTTTGAGGATCCCCACTCTAGTACTTGTAGGCTATTTTCCATCCCCACCAAGCCCTGCTCTGAACAATACAAATGCATTTCCGAGAGTCAAATGACCATAATGGAACTGACTCTTCCTATAGCATTCTGCAGGTTATAGTGCAGATATCTCCTACTGTTCAGTTCTGAAACAGTGCTATTTCTGTAGGTCAAACACTTACCTTGAGCATTTCCACCGGCTGCTGCTGTGGCTTCTTTGGAAGACTGATGTTCTCTTGGGAATGACTGACTTCTCCCTCCTCAGCTGCCAAGTTGTCTCCTGCTTCCTTGTCCTGTGTTTGCAATTGTAACTGTTCCTCTTCCAAGAAGAATTGGTGCATTTTCTCATATTCATATAGAACCATTTTTTTGAAAATTAGGTCCTCCACCTATCACCGAAGGAGTTGAAATAAAAGAAGGAAAGTAAGGTCAATGAGTGTCAGGGTCCATGTCAGCATCAAACACCTGTCCTGGTTATTACTTGTTTTTGTCTATCTGAGCAGATTCCTGAATCATGTTGACAGACACAGCTTTACTCTCTGCCTTCCTCATTTTTTTTCACTTCCAGGCCCAGTAAAGTTTAGTCTGTCTTGAAGACTCTTTTCCTAAGGGGTAGCTGATGATGTAAAGACCAGTGAGCTTTGCAAAAAGGAATAAATGAAGAGTCTTCAAATGTATACTAAACACTGATTCTTTCCAAAATGGTCTAAACCCAAGTAGAATTTTTTCTTCTTATTCATATGTTTGTAGATTATATTTTTCAAAAATTTGTTTTTCAAAAAGAGTACTGCTATCTGGGGATCAAAATGCTTCTGAGTAATAGTGTTAAGATCTTTTGTTCTTAATCTGAGTCTGTTCCTTTATAGAAATTACTTCCTTTTGATCTTTTCATCACTTACAATTCTGGCTGAAAAGGGCTGTGAGGAGATAAGGCACCTTTCACTTTTATTACTAAAACAAGTCAGATACTTACAGTCCACAATATTTCTTTCCCTTTCTCTCCTTTCAGTTGTGATTGAAATTCTTCCCTCTTAGTCTTCAGAATATCCCACATTGCCTGGAGCTTTTCCTGCAAGAACAAAACAAGTCTTAGTCCAATCTCTGTTTTATACCAAGAAGGTTCGCAAGTGATCATGGAGTTAGTTGAATGAGCAGACTCTCTATTTTATGATTGAAAGGGAACAGATCATCTTACCATGCACTGTCCAGCAGCCTTTTCCAAGGGAAGGACTGTGTGCTCCTTGTGCTCTCTGCTTAAAAAGCAAGGCCCACACAAGGGTCTGTGGTCCTCCTCACAAAACAAGGTCTCTTCTTTCCCATGTTTCTCACAGGTAGTCAGGTCTCTGATGCTCTGCAGTAAGTAAGGTCTAAGCATCTTCCCAGTGATAGCCAGATTCTGCAACTTCCTATCATAATAAAAGTCTCCAAATGCAATGATTGCCTTGCAATTTGGGCAGGTTTGTGGGTGTTCTTTCTCCCAGTAGCTGAGAAGACACTCTTTGCAGAAGGTGTGGCCACATTTGACTATCACTGGGTCAGTCAAATAGCTCGAGCATATGAAACAGGTGAGATCCATTTTGAAGCTTTCAATCAAGTTTTTGGCATCCATGTTTCTAGGCCTGGGAAGAAAAAGTCAGTGAAAATTTTGATGAGGACATTTGTATTTTATAGAACACATCTCAGATGTATGGGCTGAGGGACTGAGAAGTAGTGGATGGCCAGCAGCAGAAATGAGCCATATCTTCCCTCACAGGCCAAGCAGTTGGATCAGAGATACCAAGTCTCAAGCCACTCTCCCAATGTCATAAGATAAATTAACATCGTGGGAGTCAGAGATCATGGGCTGAGGTATGATTCTCCCTTATAAGTGTGGCTAATTTCTCTCTGTCTGTCTCTGTCTCTCTCTCCATATATATACATACATGTATATATATATATGTACATACATATATATGTGTGTGTATATATATATATATATATATATATACATATAATTTCTGGGTTGATGGTTGCTTTTTTCTAGGTTCAGGTCTATTCCCTCCTCACTCCCCACAAATGCACACCCAAGTCAGACTCTCAGGATTGTAATATTTCACCAAGAGCCCACCATGTGACACAGGCCAGGCTCTGATTCAGGGAACAACATTGTGCCCTTCAATCTAGTATAGAACATGACGGTAGAGGCCCAGTTCTGTGCTGAATCCCCATCTCTAGTCATCTTGAAGAAGATAAAATGCTGTTGTTGTCTAGTCCTGCATTTTGGCCTAGACTACAATGGAACTTTCTAGCTTAAGAGGTGACCCTGAGCTCTCAACTACCAGGACTTTGGACCTTCTGCTACTATTCATTACTCTTACCTTCTCTTCCTCTTATCCCCCAAATCAGAATCACCAAGTTCTCAAAAATAACCTTCTTAGTTTCTCTTAAGTCCTTCCAAAGATCACTACTTTACCTTAGGTTATTGATTGAATAATTTTAGAACAACTGATCTCATTCCCCAGGGGACAGCACAGTTACAGTTTTAATTATATAAGATACTAACAGGGTAGGCAAAACCCAAATCATTACATGTTTCCTCCAAGCTCCCTACTCATTAATTTAAAATCCTCTTACTGAACCGAGAAATTTACATCTTTCTAAATGTAGGGAGGAGAAAAATCTTCCCAAGAGAAGCTTACCTTCTAGTCCTTTCTTCAAAGATAGTCAACTCAGGAAGGGTAACTGTAGCACTTTCCTTGGAGCTTTGGCAACAAACAAGATTAGAGGACTGAATGGTGTGTGTGTGTGTGGGGGGGTTCTTTTATAGGGCTTCCCTTGTTTTGCCCCTCCCCTCATTCTATCACCAAACTGTGAACTCCTATGGACTGGTAGTACTTCTGGTCTCAGCTTTGGGGGAGTTCTCAAGTACGTGAGTTCTTACATTTGTAGTCAACCTAGTAATGGGTTAAAGGGTTCACAATGACTTTCATACCTGGACGATTCAGGACAGAACTGCTATGTTGCAGGAAGAACAATGCAGGAAATTTTTATGTTGGGAGCCATTTATGGCTCAGAGAGTTTCAATGACTCATCCAAGGTCATACAGTTAGTGACTGTCACTGTTTCTGTCTTTTAACGTGTTTTTCCCGCTCTGAAATTTTCATGAGCAAGTGACTAACAATTTCACCCTATTTTTTTTCTTATTTATTTTCGTATTAAAAATGTTTTATTGGGGAGGGCTTGCCTCCTTCTCCCGCAATTTTGGCATCTTGCAGCCGCTCCTCAGAGCTGGACATGGCTGGAGTTCATGCCGCAAAGCACGGTGTCCCTGAGCCACTTGGACGCCTGGGTCTGGCAGAAGCTGCAGCATGAATGAGAGAAACAGCTGGAAGCAGACAATGAAGACAGATGAGGAGAGCTTTGCGATCTCAATCCCATTCAATGAGACCCCTCCTCTAGAGTCACTCCAGATCTGAATCCTTCCCAGGTCAGCTTTGAGGAGCCCACAGAATGCACATCCCCCACCCTGGGGCTGATGCATAGCTTGGAAACTCAGCTTCCCGTGGCCCTGGAGAGGAACTCTTGGCTTTAGATGAGGATCGAGGAGCTGGAAGAAAAGTGGAATTTCCTTTCTGTCAGCTGGGCCAGTTCATCTTGTCAGCCCACATCGATGCAGAGAGCCACTGTCGGGGGAAGCCGGGCTCCGAGAAGTGGGGCTTCTGCTGAGAGGAAGCACCAGAAAGACAAGGGGCAGCCGGCCAGAGGAAATTCAGGAAGACCAAGACCCGGGAGAGGCAGAGGGTGAAGGACGCTGATGGGGTGCTGTGCAGTCTATAAGAAGATCTTGGGAACCTTTCAGAAGCTGACGAGAAAGTCGAGGACCTTAGAGCACCACTGGGTGGGCCTGAAGACAGTGGCTTTGACCACGCCTTTGGCCGAGCTGCTCATCATGGGACCGGAGAAGGTGGCCCAGGTTTGCCAGTTTGACCTGTCCTAGGACAGGCTGCTGGGATACTCCCGCCGGTGCTTCTTGGAGCTGTACGAGGAGCCACTGAAGAAGGTACAGGCTCTCGAGAAGAGCAAGTTGTTGCTGTACCTCGAGTATGGCTTCAAGAGATGATCCTGATACTTGCCCTGGATTCTCCCCAAACCAGATGCCATCTATCACTTGCCTTCTCCCCCTCTCATCCGCCTTGCGGTCCTTAGGTCTGAATGCCAGAGCCAGCTGGGACCATCATCTATCCCTTCATGGAGTCAACCCACTGGCATTTCTTCTTCATGGCCCATCACGCTTCTCCTGCCTGGATCCCTCCCCCTCTTCCAGATCAGCTCTCAGCCTTCAGGTGGGCAATCTGCTGGCTGCCTTCTCTTCCCAAGATGGCTGCTTCAAGTGCCTCCTCATATGGCCCACTATATGACTTTCCTCTGCTTCTCACAGAAGCAGGTTGAAACGACAGTCTTTTTTCCCTGTGCTCTTGAGTTGGCCCCCAGAGGTAGTGGTTGATTTGTATCTTGTGGTCTAATGGGCTTTCTCACCATGAGATTGCTTATGTCCCATGATGGTTCTCCTAGAGATTTTCTGAGCCAACTGAGGTGTCATTTGCCACAACATTTTGCTCATCCAATGTCCTTTAATCATGGGCCTCAAGGAGCCCCAGAATTAGAATCACTAAGCTCTTGGGTGGTATCCTGCCCTTCCCCTTTCCTGTCCCTTCTAGCAGCACCCCTGCAGCAGATGGGTTCATGTGCAGGCTGGTGCATGTAGGTGAGTGGTGTGTTTACATGTGGCTCCAGGTGGAAGCAAGTGGGCCTCCTGTCTCATCCCTTGCTAACGCCTCATGGAGCCTATGTAGAGACAAAGAGGCACGATATCAGCCTCCGTTT
>CM053623.1:351739085-351752199 GCA_028646595.1 Phalanger gymnotis
TTCCAGTCTGGATCTCTCCTTCCTTGTAATAATGGTGCAGATGGGACTAGGTACTCTCATTAAGTCATTGTGTGACCTCGAGTGGGTCTATTGGCATGGGGCTTGGACTCTGGGGATGATGATTGATCTTCTCCTCTGGCAGCCTTGCTAGGAGAGGGAGGGTGGGCAATGGAGCCAGGGAGCACCCCTTACTTTGAGTACCAGATACTAGCCTGTGACCAGCAGATAAATAAAATATTCAGAGTTTAAATTAAAAGATAACCAGAAGATTTGGAAAAAAATGTACTATTTATTTTTGTCATTATTTTTTTTGAAAGAAAAAATTTACATTTTTATTCAAGAATTATGTTCGTAATTCCAAATTTGTAATTCCTGGTCCACACTCAAATATTTTCCTATAAGGACTCCTGCTTCCTGGTAGACACAAGCACTGCTGTTCCTCTCTGCCCTGGAACTTTGACCTTGAGTCCTTGGGTCAAACCTTGGTACCTCAGGGGCTGTACCCACCTGGGACTTTAACTGGGAACTGGATATGAAAACACCTGACAGCCCTAGGTCCTGTGACCAGTGCTACCATATGGGAATCCTTGAATCTTTTTCTCACCAGTTATCTAATCTATTGTGAGTAATGAATACAAGAAAGCTGAGATCATGTGGACCCAGTCAACACCAGCCTTAACCTCTTTCCTTGACCAAACTGTACTTGTAGAAGAAAATTTGAGAATTCTGCCCAAAGTTATTGAATTACCTATCTGGCTTTTGACTCACCAACACTACCACTAAGTCAATTTCCAAAGATAATTAAGAAAACATGAACATATATGTCCTAAAATATTCATAGCAGATCTCTTTGTGTTCTTAAAGAACTGGAAACTTTCAAGGATGCCCAACAATTGGGGAATGGATGAACAAGTTGTGTTATATGATTTCAATCAAATACTATTGTCTAATAAGAAATGATGAGTTCAACGATTTTAGAAAGACATGGAAAGAGTTGCATGAATAATGAAGAATGAAATAAACAAAAGCAAGATGACATTGTGTACAATTGCATATAATAGCAATATTGTCTTAAGGACAAATTTGAATAAAGTTATTTCAACTATCAAAACTACCCAAATTATCTATAATGAACATATAAAGAAAAACACTATCTCTACCCAGAGAAACAAATGATAAATAGAAGTGTATATAGAACAATTTGGTATGCATACATATCATGTCAAATCACAGCCAACTCTAGGGCAAGGTGGAGGGGAAGGTAGATAAAAAAGGAGACAACAAGATTTACACGATAATTTTGTTGCATATTTGAAAGGAACAGCACATTATGTGTAGTGATTTGTAGTTTCATATACAACTTTTAATTCTATTATGTTATGAAAATGAGTGTTTTATTCCATCAATATGTATTAATGTAATACAAAAAAAAATAAAAGGGAGGGAAAAAGATAATTCTGGCCTAAATTCCCCAGGTGTGAACACTATTGTGAACATTTACACCTATGACAAGGTTTAAATACAAAAGTGAAAACTCACATAGGTGAAAACTCCCCTAAAGAAGAGACCAAAAGTACTCTCAGGCCATAGGAATTCACACTCTGGTGATAGAAAGAGGGCAGGGGCCAAACAAGGGAAGCCCTATAAAACAAACCAACTTTTCAGTCCTGTAATCTTGTCTGCTGCCAGAGCTCAGAGGAGAGAACTACAGCTACCCTTCCTTGAAGGAATCCTTGAAGTAAGGAGTAGAAGGTAAGCTTCCCTTGGGAAGATTTTTCTCCTCTCTATATTTAGAAAGATGAAGATATCTCAGTTCAGTAAGTGGATTTTAATTGTGGGAGGTGACAAATATATAATAGAACTGAATTAATGAGTAGGAAGTTTGGGGGAAAGTCAAAAGTATTTGGGGTTTTACCTATTGCCACCTCATAAATTAAGAAATGTAACTTTGCTGAGCCTTAGAACTGAGATACTAGTTATCTGCACATCAATCAAAAAGAAAAGCTAAACTAATGACATTTGGTAGGACTTAGGAGAACTAAAGAGTTGTTTTCCCCCCCAGAATGTGGAGACTCAGAATGGGGGCGGGGTTGGGGAAGGAATAGAATATAGGAGGAGGAAAGAGTAGAGAGAAATGCAAATTTAAGTCTGTAACTCAACTCTTCACAACTCCATTCCCTCCCTAGCCTCTGCCCTTGACACTGCTGCCTCCTATACCAGCCTTCCTCTACAGCAGGGGAGAGGAAGCTCAGTGCTCACATACCTGAGACTTAGGTCAGGAGATCAGCAGCAGCAGCTATGGCTGACATGAGCATGGATCAACTAACCAATGATTCCCAGATCAATGAGGATTTCCAAGTGAAAGTTTCTCCCAAACATAAGGATAAACACACAGATAGACAACACCGACACAAAAAGCTCAAGAACAAGGGAAAAGACCAGGAAAATTCCAAGCACGGTCATTGTGAGCACAAAGATTTCTCTGAGAAGAAACAGAGAGAAAAGCAGAAAATCAAACACAAAGATGCCGGCTCAGAAACCTGCAAAGACAAACACAAAAATAGAGACAAGGAGAAACAAAAGGAAGAAAAGGGAAGACCATCTGGAGATACACAAATAAAGGAGAAAGAAAATGGTTCCTCTCATCCACCTCGTATTAAAGATGCCCCATGTGATGAAAGTAATTTTGCTTCATCTATGGGAGATATTAAGGCTTTAAAGAGACCTCGAGAGGATGACAGTTCTGATTCTAAACCAAAAAAAATAAAAACAGAAGATATCAAAAAGGTGAAGAAGTGGAAACCAAAGGAAGAGGAGGACAACAAAGCAAAGAAAATGAAGGACAAACATAAGAAACTCCCTAAACCAGATAACATGTTGAAGCAGCCACTGAAAGAGGAGGAGCAAAAATGGAAGTGGTGGGAGGAAGAGCGCCAACCTGAAGGCATCAAGTGGAAATTCCTGGAACATAAAGGTCCAGTACTGGCTCCACCTTATGAGCCTTTGCCAGAAAATGTCAAGCTCTACTATGATGGGAAAGTCATGAAGCTGAGTCCCAAAGCAGAAGAAGTGGCTACATTCTTTGCCAAAATGCTTGACCATGAATACACCACTAAGGATATCTTTAGGAAAAATTTCTTCAAGGACTGGAGAAGGGAAATGACAAATGAAGAGAAAAATATTATCACCAGTCTCAGCAAGTGTGACTTTAGTCAGATAAGCCAGTATTTCAAAGCCCAAGCAGAAGCAAGGAAGCACATGAGCAAGGAAGAGAAACTAAAAATCAGAGAGGAAAATGAAAGACTTTTGCAAGAGTATGGCTTCTGTGTGATGGACAATCACAGAGAGAGAATTGCTAACTTCAAGATTGAGCCTCCAGGACTTTTCAGGGGCCGTGGCAACCATCCCAAGATGGGAATGTTGAAAAGGCGGATTTTTCCAGAAGATATAATAATCAACTGTAGCAAAGATGCCAAAATTCCTTCTCCTCCCCCTGGACACAAGTGGAAAGAAGTTCGACACGATAACAAGGTTACCTGGCTGGTGTCCTGGACTGAGAATATTCAAGGATCCATCAAGTACATTATGCTGAACCCAAGCTCACGTATCAAGGGGGAAAAGGATTGGCAGAAGTATGAGACAGCCCGCAGATTGAAGAAGTGTGTAGACAATATCCGGAACCAATACCAAGAAGACTGGAAGGCCAAGGAAATGAAAGTCCGGCAGAGGGCTGTAGCATTATACTTCATTGACAGACTTGCTCTGAGAGCTGGTAATGAGAAGGAAGAAGGGGAGACAGCTGATACTGTGGGCTGCTGCTCCCTACGAGTAGAGCACATTACTTTACATCGAGAGATGGATGGCCAAGAATACATAGTTGTGTTTGATTTCTTAGGGAAGGATTCCATAAGATATTATAACAAGGTCCCCGTTGAGAAGAGGGTTTTTAAGAACCTTCGGCTATTTATGGAGAACAAGAAGCCTGAGGATGATCTTTTTGACAGACTCAATACCAGTATCCTCAATAAATACCTTCAAGATCTCATGGAAGGCTTGACAGCCAAGGTCTTCCGTACATTCAATGCCTCCATCACACTACAGCAGCAGCTAAAGGAGCTTACTGACCCAGGTGAAAACATCCCAGCTAAGATACTTTCTTATAATCGTGCTAACAGAGCTGTTGCAATTCTGTGTAACCATCAGAGGACACCTCCAAAGACTTTTGAGAAGTCCATGCAGAACCTGAAGACTAAGATTAATACCAAGAAGGACCAGCTGGCTGAGGCCCAAAGAGATCTGAAAAGTGCCCAAGCCCAGGCCAAAGTCCAAAAGGACATCAAGTCTAATAAGTTGGTAGAGACTAAGAAGAAGTCTATGCAGAGGCTGGAGGAGCAATTGATGAAGCTGGAGGTCCAGGCCACTGACAGAGAAGAGAACAAACAGATTGCCTTGGGAACCTCCAAACTCAACTATTTAGATCCTAGGATCTCAGTTGCTTGGTGTAAGAAATGGGGTATCCCAATTGAGAAAATCTACAACAAAACCCAGCAAGAGAAGTTTGCCTGGGCCATTGACATGGCTGACAAAGACTATGAATTTTAGCTGTTTTTATAGGGCATCTTTTTAGGGAAGGAGAAAGGTTTCAGAAATATTAAGAAACTCTGAGCCTTACTTGCCTTTGTACTTGGAGAATGTGGTGAAAGGAGAGGGACATCACGTGGCCAAACAAGCATTAACAAGCCAACGTCTTTGAGATGACAAAAACCTTGAAATATTCTTAAAAAATACTGAGACGATCGTGTTATGGACAACTTAGAAATATTAAAGACATCAAAATTATATCTATGATTTATTTAATTCTTTCCTCTCTTCATTTATTTATTCAGTTAGAGGGTAAATGGTTGGGAATTTTTCAGACTTCCAGGAAACAAATGCATCATTTCATTGAAGAGTTTAGGTTCTTTAGCTACTGCACATGATGCCCAATTATATTGGTGTATTTTTTAAACTCAGGGCTTTGAAATAACTTCTACATTTTAATAGAAAATTAACTCCTAACCCCACTCCCTTCCTTTTTCTCCCCTCCTACTTCAAGAATTTAAAATTAACCAAAACAGAAACCCCATTCCACCAGCTAGAGCTCTCCTTATTTTCATGGGGATTAGTTTTCATTTAGCTTGAAGCACCTGTGACATCAGCAGAATTTCACTTCTTTGAAGGCTCATGGGAAAATGTCAACATTTGTCTGCTCAGAGAAGTTCTTCATCATTCTATGTTAATTTCATGACGTCATGATTGCCCGAGTTCCAGACAATGGAGAATGCTCTCGTGCCTTCCCAGTCACCAATGGAGTGAAGCAAGACTGTGTCCTTGTTCCCATGATTTTTGGGACGATGCTTTCAGCTATGTTGTCAAATGCTTTCAATGAGGATGAATATATCATCAAGGTCAGCTACCACACTGATGGCAAATTCTTCAAGTTGAAAAGGCTATTAGCCAAGACCAAAGTAGAGGAAGTGTTGGTTTATGATTTTCTGTTTGCACATGATCATGCACACAATGCAGCCTCTGAAGCAACGATGCAACAAAGTACGGAACAATTCTCTGCTGCTTATGCTAATTTTATCCTAACAACACCAAGGAAACACTGGTACTCCATCAGCCACCAATACAGCATCTGTAGGTGAAAACATCAGACTACTTACCACTCTTAATCTCATCTGTTTACTTTCACTGTCCTTTGCTATGTAAGCATAAGACTCACCCCCATTAAGTGGGCAGATTCATTGGGAACCTTGTCCACTTTCATTGGCATTGCAATTAACTTTGCCACTTGACTAGAAGACAGTTTGAATGCATGGATTCATTGCAAGCACTGCCCTGTACCTTGACATTTGGAGTTCCCAGGAACTCAAAATCATGTCAGTAGTTGAAGGAAACCAGGGAAGGCAGGGGTGGGTAGGAAGAGCATTGTCAACATGGGGGACAACCAGAGAAAATGTTTAGGGCCAAGAGATGGACCTTTTTGTTTAAGGACCAACAAGGAGACCAATGTCACTGGAACACAGAGTTCATATTTGTGGGAGGGGGGAGGGATTTGCAAGTTATAAGGAAACTGGTAAGATGAGACAGTGTTTAGGAAAGGCTTTGAAAAATCTGAGTATTTTATGATTGAACTTGAAATATTAGGGAGTTGGAAAGATTAATGTTGAATTATTTTATTTAGTAACTGAATTCTCTCTGTGAGTCCATTTATTTTCTCGGAAGAGCAATCAGTTTCTGAAGAGTCTAATTGAGTAAAGTAGTCACACCTGGTGCCTATGGCATCTGCTCATTACCTAGGTTGCTCTGGGTCCTTGCTTTTGTTTTTCCCATGTAAAGAAGCCAAGTTGACCTAAGATAAGCCCATTTGGAGGACTCTCTTGCCCATGTTTTTCTTTCACTAAAGTTTAGGGTGACCTGGCTCTGCAAAGTGGAAAACAAGCCAGTGAAAATTTATTAAGTCAAGATTGCTGGAGGCAGCCATCTCTCATGGAGTAATTGGCATTCCCTGAGTGTTAGAGAGAGGCATAATCAGCCACACACGAAAGCCAACCCACCTACCAATCAAGGTTGCCTTACGATGTCCAGGGAAATTATCAATGATGTTGGTTGGTTGGTTGTTGTCCTTTTTTCTCAAAGAGGACCAAAATGACATTACTATGCCTGAATCAAGATTCAATGCGTCCTGCTGTGGCTGATCAGGCCAATATGAGCTTGGAATGCTCTACCACAGGTTGGGCACAAATATTCTGTGTGAACATTTGGGGTCAATAATCCAAACTTGTGCATCCTGCATTTCTTTTGAGATGTTTCAATTCTGCTTTCCTCATAGAGCACACCATTTTCTCTGACGTAGGAATGCCATGCTGAGTGTTCCTGTGCCAATGTCTCCCATGTCACACAATCAATTCCAAAGTTGTTGACAGAGAACTTGTGAGTGTCCCTGTAGTGCTTCTTCTGATTACCATGTGAATATTTGCCCTGTGTGAGTTCTCCATAAAACAGTCTTCTTGGAAAGCATAGCCTTATGCTTATCAATGATGCACTGTCAGGACAATCAGAATGAAGACACCTGGATTTAAAGTACCCTGTGACCCTCAGATGATGTCTTTCATAACCAAGAGAGACCAGTGACCCCAATTTATTGTTATCCTAACTAATAAAACACTTAGTCATACCTAGGATTTTATTTCTTGGAATATCATTTGGCACAGGAGCCACTGATGATGTTTATTAGTAGTTTTTAGGGTGTGTATGTGTGTGTGTGTGTGTGTGTGTGTGTGTGTGTGTGTGTGTGTGTGTGTGATAGGGAGAGAGAGAGAAAGAGACAGAGAGACAGAGACAGAGACAGATAAAGAAAGACATAGAGAGAGAGACAGAGAGAGACAGAGACAGAGAGCAGAGACACCAAGTAGCAGACTGTTATGATACTCCAAGCAATGGAGGGTGAGAATCTGCCCTAGGATGATAATAGTGCCAGAGGAGATAAGGTGGCATATTTTTGAGATGTTATGAAGGTAAAATCAGCAGTCCTTGACAACACATTGGATGGGGGATGTGTGTGGATAATGCGAAAGAGTAAGGAGTCTAGAGTAATGCCAAGGGTGTAAAACTGGGTGAGTGGCAAAATGGTGGTGACTTCAATAGTAATTGAATTTAGGAAAAGGAGAGAAAATATAATGAATTCAGCTGGGCCATGTTCAGATTAATATGTGAGACAGATCCATTTTTGAGTTATCGGAAATCCAGTTTTGAGATATTCAATGGTCAGCTAAATTTCAGCACTGTATGTTCTTGCAACAATTCAACTAGCAGTAGCTGTTGGGGTGAAAGACCAACAAAAGCCTGACAAAAAGAACACTGCCAGCACAGGATCTTTTGATCTGCTTTACTAAGGAAAGTAATATTGGGGGTTAACAATCTTATTTCAATGCAACATATGAATATCATTCACTTAGTTCAGGGGGAAAAGCCAGCACCTTGAACTTCAGAGCAAATACAAACAAATTACAAACATACATTATAAACAGAACAAAAACAATTCATAGTTACCAAGAAACCATCAACATCTAGGCTGACAAGCCAGGAGGCTCTTAGAGCCACTCCCCCAAGTCCCACACCAACCCTCCCACAGGAATGAGCACCTCAAAGGAGAATGGCAAACTCTGGGTTTATATATCTTGCTCAGGGTCAAAGGTGAATCTCACATGAGATTCACCCATGTGACCTAGGAGCATCACAAAAATGCAACTTAAACCCATGTGGACTAACAGCCTCTGATGTCCCAAACATGTCAATCAAATCCATGTAAACTAGGCTTTCTCTTGAGGCAACGAGGTTTTCAAGGACTCCTAATTTAATCAAGGAAACAAAGGCTAAACTCTTCAAGGGCACTTGATTGGATAAGCACTAAAAGCCCATCTTAATTACTAATACGTATGTTAAGATATATTTTATGGTTGCCTATGAATTGTCAAAAGAATTCACTTCCAAGAATCTCCTATAGTCTCTACTTCATCTCCTATTGACTACTGGTTGCACTTTGCAAAGCTACATGCCACTGTACTGTTCTCTGCAGAAATTAATTTATTATATTTTTTTCAGAATTATAGGAACAGTAGTCAAAAGCAGGGTAGACTACATCTCTGCTTTCAAACGAATCTGTGTCCATAGCCCTACCCATCAACACATATTTAGCCAAGTACTTTCGTTGCTGTTGTTGTTGTTTTTTTTACATTTCTGCTCATCTGAAAACAAAGGCTTGCAAAGGAAGTAACCAGGATGATAGAAATGTAGGGTGGACAGTTTTCAGAATTCTGTTCTGTGGTTGAAGCATTTTATATTAGATCAATTTGGAGAAAAAAACTATATGTAGAGGGGAAGGAGGACTGGGGAAGGGTTTGGCAGTAGAGGAGAATGATTGGTGATAAAGGATGCCAATAACAACACTGGGTCATGATGCATGGATGGGGCAAAAGGGGATTAGAAAGAGTTACAGGTTTTTGAGGACTCTGGGTATGGAGAATGTATAATATTATTGGGTGAGGTACTATTTAAGGACAATAAATGTTAAATAGAACTTGACTAATCCACGCATATTTTTAGTTCTACTCATGTGATACTAATCCACGAGACCAGGCCCTTTGGATTGGAGGAAAAGGGATGTGGTAGGGAGAAGTGTATCTCTTATTTCTGAAGGAATGCTTACAAACCTTGGTTCATTTGTAAGGGGCTTAAGTTTCTTTTTTTCTAATATCATAAAAGCTTTCAGTCCTTGAGGTTTGTGAGATCTTATTGTGGGTAGAAGATGCCTTGTGAGAATAGTTTCATATGTAAAGTTTTTTACTCTGTTCACATGAAGATAGAAGCCTAATGGACAAACATAGGTAGACTAGCAATGTTCACAAGCATGAGTGAATATATCCATGTGATTTATATAATATTCAGTAAGAATTCTAGTTAGATCCATCTATTGTCTATGGTCTTAAAATACCAGACATGATGAATATACCCTGTCTTCCCATAGTCTGTTCCTCAAAGATTTCTCACCTTCTTTAGGAAGCTTTCCATTGCCTTTTCTACCATCCCTGCCATTTTGTCCTGTGAGATTAAATTAAATCAACACTATATATTGCGTGGAACATTTGATCTTCATGTTGTATCTGCCATTATAATGTGAATATTTTGAGGTGAAATACTGTATTTTTCATGTTCTCTGCATTCTCAGAACTTTGCACAGTGTGTGGTGCATAGTAAGCATTCACGTATTCCTTAACTGCATGCCAATTTTGTTGGAGGACTTCCTCTACATCTTCAAACACCCTAGTTGCCATGTAGCATGGCAAGCAACACTCTGTTATCCTTCATCTTTGCTACTTGATTCACCTATCTCATTTTTTGTTCACATATTTCCTGGATGATACTTTCTGCACACCTTTTAGCATATGTGTTATCAGTCATGTGGGACCACCAAGCCACAAACACCTGTATATATCTATTTTTCCTTGGCTTCCCCAAGAATTTTTGTTGTTTTCTGAACAACAAAATTATATTTTATAATTAAGAGATCTTCAGTACTTCCAGAAGAACATGGCAATAAATGCGTTTTTTCATTAGAAAGTAGAATCGTTGCAAGAACTTCCTGGTTTCCCCAATGTAATGCCACAACTTATTTCCTAACATTTCACTCTGAGCCCAGATCACTGGTATCTACCTGACAGGGCTGTTGTGACAGAAATGCCTTGTAAAATTTAAAACATTTAAAAGTTTAGAAAGCTGTAGAGACATAAAAAAAGCAGTAGAGACATGATGGAATGGTGTGTAGATTACTGCCTTAGATAAAGGCTTCTGATACAATCTGGTACACTTACAAGCTGAGCTGAGTCATCATAGGCAAGTTACTTAACCTCTATGCTTTAGATGACTTCCTAGATTTATCTCTAATTCATAGTGGTTCAGTCATTTCATCACATCACACTCTTTGTGACTCCATTTGGCATTTTCTTGGCAGGGTTACTGGAGTAATTTTCCATTTCCTTCTCCAGCTTATTTTACAGATGAGGAAACTGAGGCAGAGTTAAGTGAAGAAGTCAATGGAAGGAGTACTTTATGTTGACTAAACCATGGGTCCTTCCAGGTGTTAATAAATATATGGCCTATATAGAGGACTTAAATACCTGATTTTTATGTTTGTTTTGAATCTGGGGAATCTCTGTTGTCTACCAGATTACAATGTACGTCTGGGAGGCCTGAAGTTCATATAGAGTATTCAGTAATTCAAATAATTAGGTACAATCCAAGAGAAATCAAATACTTTTGACTAGAGGAAGTAGGTCATCCATGGAACCACAAATTTCTATCATGGACAGCATCATTCTCCTTTTTAGCCTTTATTTTTTTCTCTTTCATTCTTAACTTTCTTTTCTCAGGAAAAAAGTAGGTAGAGAAAGAAGAAGAATCTCCTCAAAACTAATCATCTAAACTTATATTGGTTGGTTTTTTTTTTTTTGCCTCTGATGACTCTCCTCACCAAATCCATACCCTCCATAAAGTCTGTTTCCTACCTGTTTTAATCTCTCAATTCCCTTTTATTAAAAAAAAGAAAGCAGATATTTATTTTGTTGTTTAGCATTCCCTCCCCACCTCTCCTCTAACTTATATCCTTCTCGCCTCTTTCCTTATATCTTTTTTTTTGTTTGTTTTCCTAGGGAGCTTAAAGTATTTCTCAACCAATGCCTTTACCAAGTCCAGATATGGATAAGATTCTTTCATATTTTCTTCCACCTTTGCACACAGTTGTTTCTATGTATTCTCTTCATGTGAAATTCAAAATTACTGCATTTTTCTTCCTTCTTATTTTTTGACTGACACATTATTTATTTATTTAATATTTTAGTTTTCGACATTATTTTTCACAAGAGTTGGAATTACAAATTTTCTCCCCATTTCTACCCTCCCACCACCACTCCAAGATGGCATGTATTCTAACCGCAGTTAACCTTCCCTTCTATCTCCCCCCTCCCCCTCTCCTCTTTTCCCTTACTTTCTAGTAGGACAAGATAGATTTTATGCCAAATTGCCTGCATATCTTACTTCCTAGTTTCATGCAAAAACTTTTTTTTAACATCTGCTTTTACAACTTTGAGTTCCAAATTCTCTCCCCTCTTCCCTCACCACCCACCCTCCTTAAGAAGGCAAGATATTCAACATAGGCCTTCATTATTCAAAACCTTCCACAATGCCCATGTTGTGAAAGACGAACTATGTTTTCCTCCTTCCTCTCCTATCCGCATTTATGAAGTTTTCTCCCTTGACCCTGTCCCTTTTCAAAAGTATTTGCTTTTGATTACCTCCTCCCCCTACCTGCCCTCCGTGTATCATCTCCCCTTTTTTATCTCCTTCCTACTTCTTTCCTGGGCATACGATACTCAATTGAGTGTGTATGTTATTGCTTCCTCAGGTGAAATCACTCATTCCCCCTCATTTGCCCCTCTTCTTCCCTCCCAACAGAACAGATTTTTCTTACCACTTTTATGTGAGATAATTTACCCCATTCTATCTCTCCCTTTAGCCCTCTATCAACATATTCCTCTCTCATCCTTTAATTTAATTTAATTTTTTAGATATCATCCCCTCATATTCAACTCACCTTCATATTCAATTCAATATATATACACATATATTCCCTTCCGCTACCCAAATACTAAGGTACTAAGGTCTCATGAATTATACTCATCATCTTTCCATGTAAGAAAGTAAACAAAACAGTTCAACTTTTGTAAGTCCCTTAAGATTTCTCTTTCTTGATTATCTGTTCATGCTGCTCTTGATTCTGATGTTTGAAAGTCAGATTTTCTATTCAACTCTGGTCTTTTCACTGAGAAAACTTTAAAATCCTCTATTTTATTAAAATTCCATACTTTTCCTTGGAGCATGATACTCAGTTTTGCTGGGTAGGTGATTCATGGTTTTGATCCTAGCTCTACTGACCTCCAGAATATCATATTCCAAGGCCTTTAACCTCTTAATGTAGAAACTGCGAAATCTTATGTTATGCTCATTGTGTTTCCACAATACTCAAATTGTTTCTTTCTGGCAGTTTCCAGGATTTTCTCCTTGATCTGGGAGTTCTGTAATTTTTTAAATTTTAATTTGTTTTTAAATATGTCTAGTTTTCAGCATTGATTTTCACAGGAGTTCGAATTACAAATTTTCTCCCCATTTCCACCCCCCCACTCCAAAATGGCATACACTCTGGTTGCCCTGTTCCCCAGTTTACCCTCCCCTCCATCACCCGACTCCCCTCCCATCCCCCGTTCCCTTCCTTTCTTTTGGGCAAAATAAATCTCTATGCCCCATTGCCTGTGCAACTTATTTTCTAGTTGCATGAAAATAAACATTTTTTGCTTTTGAAAATCTATTTTTTTTAAAACCTTGAGTTCCAAATTCTCTCCCCTCTTCCCTTCCCACCCACCCTCCCTAAGATGTCCAGCGATTCAACATGGACTACATGAGTATCATTAGGTATAACCCTTCCACAATACTCATGTTGTGAAAGACTAACTATATTTTG
>CM053623.1:351752699-351783295 GCA_028646595.1 Phalanger gymnotis
CCTGTTTATGCTTTTGTTTCTCCCTTTCCCCTTCCACTCCTCAACACAGTTTTATTTTTACTGGCGCCTTTCTCAGTTTATCATCCCTTTTGGTTCCCCTCTCTTATCTTACCATTTTCCCCTTGCTAATTCTTCCTTCTCCTCTGAACACCCTGCTCCCTTTTTTTCCCCTTTCCCCTTCTACTTATCAGGGTATGTTATTCCCTTCTTGAACCAAATCCCATGAGAGTAAAGTTCAAATACTGTTATTCTCCCTCCCTTCTTTCCCTCTACTACAGTAATGTTTTTGTTCCTCTTCATGTGATGTAATTTATCCTTTTCTACTACCTCCTTACCTCTTCTCCCAGAACCATCCCTTTATATCTCGTAATTATATTTTTTATCATTATATCAGTTACTTCATACTGATACCCACAGTCTATGAATATCCCTTTCAATTGTCAAATAGGCATACAAATCTCAAGATTGACATATATATATATATATATATATATATATATATATACATATATATATACACACATATATATATATATCATATAAAACAAAATAATTCTATATCAGGATGTAACTAATTACCCTTATTGATTAACTAGGTTTTTTCTAAGTTTACCTTTTTATGTCTCTCTTGAGTTTTGTATTTGGAGATCAAATTTTCTACTGAGTTCTGGCTTTTTCATCAGGAAGGTCTGGAACTCCCTAATTTCATTGAATATCCGTCTCCTTGCCTGGAAAATTATGCTCAGTTTTGCTGGGTAGTTGGTCCTTGGTTGTAGTCCAAGCTCCTTTGCCTTTCAGAGTATCATATTCCAGTTTCTCCTGTCATTTAAGGTAGAAGCTGAAAGGATCCTGAGTGATCCTGACTGTAGTTCCATGGTATTTGAATTATTTCTTTCTAGCTGCTTGCAGTATTTTCTCCTTGATCTGGTAGTTCTGAAATTTGGCTATAACATTTCTCGGGGTTTTCATTTTGGGATCTTTTTAAGGGTGTGATCGATGGATTCTTTCGATGATAATTTTACCCTCTGGTTCTAGCATCTCTGGGCAATTTTTTCTTAAGGATTTCATGGAAGATACTATACAGGCTCTTTTTTTCATCATAGCTTTCAGGTAGACCAATAATTCTTAGATTGTCTCTCCTGGATCTATTTTCAAGAGTAGTTGCTTTTCCAATAAGATATTTTATGTTTTCTTCTATTTTTTTCCTTCTTTAGATTTTATTTAACTGGTTCTTGATGTCTCATAGAATCATTAGCTTCTACTTGCCCAATTCTAATTTTTAATATTTTGTTTTCTTCCTTTATCTTCTCTATCTCTTTTTTCCATTTGTTTGATCTTACTTTTCAATGAGACATTTTCTCCATTTATTTTCTGATTTTCATTAAACAACTTCCTGATTTTACCTTTTAAAGATTTGCTCCCTTCATTGAATTTTTTTTCCATTTTTTCCATTTTTTCTTTTACCTCCCTAATTTTTTTAAGTCCTCCTTGAGTTCTTCCAGCAATGCTTGTTGGTTTGGAGACCAGTTCACTTTCCCTTTTGAGGTCTCAGATGTGGGTGTTGTGTCTATGCTATCCTCTTCTGAATTGGTATTTTGGTCTTCCCTGTCTCCATAATATGAATCAATTGTCTTTGGCTTCTTAGAGTGTTTTTTCATGTCTTTTTTTTCCTCCTGGCTTCTACAGTGGATCTGTGTATTTGAGGCTCAGGGGCTCTATCCCAAGTTTCTTGTGCTCAAGTCTGTATGTTTGCTCACTGGCTTTGTGTTATAATCCTCTGGTTTCATGAGGTGTGGGAGAGGGTTGATCTGGCTGCTTGGGGTCTCCTCTTCCCCAGGAATATTCTACAGGATGGGTGGTCTCAGCTCTTTTCTATGCTGGTGTCTGCCACTTCCCCTGGTTGTGTAAAACCACATCTGGGGTCCTGGCACTGACGTTACTTAGCTCCATCCCCTGGGGATCAGTTACTCTGGTTCTGCTGAGGTGAGGGCTGCTGGGACACCTCTCTTCCTGCACTAGTCTCCTTCTGCCACCACAGGAAGGGCCCTCTCCCCCACTTCTCTTGCGACTGAAGCCCCTCTTTTGGCTTCTCTGTTTCTCCTGAAGCATTATTTTCTGGGTTTATTCAAGGGAGTGATGAGAGCCATTTCACCTTGACATCATGGCTCCCAGAAGTTCAAGAAGGTGAGTTTCAAACCCTTAGACTGTAGGTTGGAGGCCTCCTGGCTACCTCCTCCCACAGCTGCAGGCTCAGTTCTCCATCAGTCTTCCATCCTGGGCTGAGAGGGTTGGGGATCGTCTGTGGCCATAGCTGGTATTTCAGCCCTGGACCTGTTCTACTTCAGAGTTTCACTCACCCAGAGCTCTCCCAGACCCACCCACTGGCTGGATTCTTCTGCTGTTCCCAGTTGGTTTGATCTGGTGCCATTTCACATGCCCGGCGCTCCTACCCCTCTCAGTTTACTAGTCTGCAGTCCCATTTCTAGATGGCTCCTTTGCTTAAGTACTTCTTGTCTCATTCCATCTACCAGTTGCCTTCCACGATATTGTTATTGGTGTCAACCTTTCCTTTTAGTGAATACTAATACAGAGTTGTACTAAGTTGTTTTAGCTCTTAGAATTAGTCATGTTGAATCACCCTGTGCTTTTGCGCACATAACCTGATTAAACTGAATCATCTCAACTGTTGGTGTCTAGACACTGGAAGGATTAACTTACCCCAGCCTCTACCTCCTCCAAAAAGTGGTTGATGACTTCAGGTTTATTCCTTCCAGTTACAGTGAGCTCAGGCTTTTCTCCTGGAGGTTTTAGATTTTGGTTATGTGGGCTTCAGTCCTACTTTCTAGTGGCCCCCAAATGTGGGTGCATGCTGAGAGATCTGCAATTTTGATCCTCTTTCCCTGGTTCATTGCCCACCTGTCCATTGACTCATCAGGTGAGCTTTGGGTAAATTCCTGAGTGGGATGGAGTAGCTTGGTTTTTGTTTTTCTTTAAAGCCTAATTCTGTTGGAATTCCTTTTCATTGATCTTGTAAGTGAGCTTTCCTTAAACTCCTCGTATCATACTCTCTACTGAATGGCTCCAGAACCTTCACTTCCTGTCTTACATATCTCTGAAGAGATCTCCTACAATATTTTTCCTATGAAAACTATTTATTGTAAATACACTGCATCCAAATCACACCCATGATGTTCTTCTCTATTCTCTTTTAGCTGGCAAACAAAACTTATAATGCAAAGTAGCAAGACATGCTGCTTTGAATTATAACCTCCAGCTTTGAGTCACTTTTACCACATGCTGCTTTTGCTACTCTACATGTGTTTTTGGATGAAGGTGATGAAAATGATGAAACTCTGCTGGATTGAGTTCATTCCAGATTCATGTTACATAACCTAAACTGGGCCATCAATGTTACAATGCAATCCATTTACCCATCCATAATTAACTCACTATCCTGCTCCCTAGTCTCGCTCTTCTAAATTCATTCATTCCTTCTCAAACCTCTTATGGCTCCCTCTTACACTGCCCCCACCCCCTCAGCTGAGAGACTTGCCTCATATTTTAAAGAAAAATATTGAGAGCAAAAATTTCCTCTTTTTTTTCTCCTCCTCAATTCATATAATCCAGATTCCTTCTGCTGCTATCTCCTCCATCCTTCTCTCACATGAGGAGGTGGACATTCCCTTTGCCAAGTTTAACTTCTCTACATAGATAAATAGTCCCAATCCATTTGGACTTTCTAGAATATTGCTCCCTCTGTCATCTCCATTCTCTCATTCATCTTCAATCTCTCCCTGTCTACTGGCAGCTTCTCTGCCACCCCCAAAACATACTCATGCATATCCCATCCTTCCAAATCCTCACAATCCTGCCATCCCAGCTACCATCTCATATCTCTCCAGCTTTTTATAGCTAAACTCCTTAAGAGGGCTGTATACCTTAGATTCCTCCATTTCCCCTCTTCTTGCTCTCCTCTTAACTCCCATAAGTCTGACTTCTCACTTAATCATTCAATGAAACTGCTCTCTCCAAATAATTCATAATTGCTGAATCTTTCCTCATTACTCATCCTTCCCAGCCTCTCTATAGAATGATATTGTTACTCATCTTCTTCTTGGTATTTTCTTCTATTTAGGTTTCATGAAAGTACAGTTTCCTGATTTCCCTCCTAGCTATCTGTCCATACCTCACTCTCTATTACTGAATCTTTATCTAGGTCACACCCATCAACTGTGGGTGTCCTCCAAGAGCTCTGTGCTACAGTGTCTTCTATTCTCTCTATATACAATTTTGCTTGGAGATTTCATTAACTCTTGTGGATTCAAATGTTTTCTCTATATTAAAGATTTACCTATCTTACCCTTTCTGCTCAAATCCAGTCTCACCTCTCCAACTACCTATTAGACATCTCAAACTGGATGTTTTTTTTTTAAATAAGTACATCCAAAACAGAATTCATTATCTTTTCCCCAAAATAGTTCACTTTTCCTAACTTGCTTATTACTGTGTAAGATACCACCATCCTGCCAGCCCCCGGCTGCTACTTCTCCTCCTCCCCCTTTTCTTCTTCTTCATCATCATCATCTCTGTCTCTCTCTGTCTCTCTGTCTCTCTCTCTTTCAAATATGACACTTTCATCTTGGTAGTATCTCTCTCATACACCCTCTACTCTGATACTGCCACCACCCTTGTCCTGACCCTCATTGCCTCACACTTGAACTATTACAACAAACAGCTAGTTGGTCTCCCTGCCCAATATCTCTTCACTCCAGTGCATCCCCAAATGATAGTCAAATGATATAAACAGGCAGTTCTCAAGAGAAAGAATTTAAGCTATCGATAACTATATTTCAATATATATGTTTACATATATGTATATGAGTATATATGTGAGTGTATTCTAAACCACAAATAATTACAAAATGCAAATTAAAGACACTTTCACATTGGCTTAGCACAGTTTACATATAATGAAAATAGTAAATGTTGGAAGCACTAGTGTTGGAGGATAAAGCATGTTGATGAACTATAGCTGTGAATTAGTCCAGACATTCTAAAAAGAAATTTGGAACTATATCCCTAAAGATATTTAACTGAGCACAGGCTCTGATTCAGCTTATGCATTCTCAAAATTTCAAAGAAAGAGGAAAAATGTCCAAAAACATTACAGTAGCTCTTTTTGCAGTAAGAATGACTTGAAAACTGAGGATGGCTATTGATTGGGGAAATGATTGAACAAATAATGGTATATTAATGTAGTAGAACATTTCTGTGTTGTAAGAAATAATGAAAGAGATGATTTCAGAGCAACTTTGGAAGACACATGTGAACTGATGCAGAATGTAATGAGCTAAACCTGAAAAACAATTTATAACAACAACATTGTAAATATGAACAGCTTTGAAAGACTTAAAAAATTTAATCAATGCAATGAGTAATCACAATTCTTTAAAACTCATGAAGAAACATGCTAGGTAGGTCTTAAAGGCTATCAACTGCAAATGTTATCAACCCTGACTCTCCTGAGATTCTCTAGCCTTCCACCTTTACTATCTGAAGCATAATAGAAAAAGATTAGGGAAGGGCTAGTTTGATATTTGCAGACAGAGATAAAAGAAAACAGAAGGGCGAGGAGGAGATTGTCCTACCTCCTACTGGTCTCTACAGGCCCAGGACTTTTCAAACAATGGCTAGTCATTACTGTTTTGCTCCAGTCTTGGCCCCACATCACCCCCTTTTGGGTCTTGCTCTTCCAACAGTCCTCTAGGTTACCCATATTACCACCACTGATTTCTAGTGGCTATTTTGGCTTATTTCGTGTGCCCAGATCAGGGAGCAGGGGCAGACATAAAATTTTCTTGCTTGCCAGGACCTCTGAGAAGCTTCTCCTTTCCCAGTTATATGGAAGGCAAAGCCTACAATGATTCTTTTGGCATCTGAATTTGAAGAATTGATTGCTGGTCATCCTTCTCAAGGGCAAAGCCAGTCACAGGCACAAAGTGGAAGGAGTCAACTTGTTACCAGTGAAGGACATGCCAGGGGCGAGGGAAGTGAGGAGTGAGTCTTCTAAGTCTTACAACTTCTCTGTTTATGTTCGGGCAGTGATCCCAGTTATACTTATTTGTAACAATCTTTCAATATGCACATAAATCTTTGTCCTAACCTTCTCTGATACATTAGCAATGATAATAATAGTAATAACACCAATATCATATCATATCATAAGAACACATAATATAACATTTTATTATGTTGCATTATATTACAACATATTATATAATATAATACAATATTACTATATCATATTGTACCATATTGTACATCATTATTATTATGTTATATTGTTATATTACTATACCAAGCCAATGTGAGAATTGTCTTAATTTGTATTTTCTAATTATTTGTGATTTTAACAGCAGTACAGATTTGAGCAGAATTCCATTTCGAAGTGGCCTGACTACAAATCCAGCACTTCATCTAGTAGGCCACCTAATGTCCTCCATAGATATACTAAGATATTTGTCATTATCCTACTAGACTTGGTCTTGTCTAAACTTTGTGTTGTCCCCAGTACCTATCATCACAATGACCCTCACAGAGTAGGATTCTCATTACCATCCATTGCATTTGTTGATTTCCAATGCAGATAATTGAGCATTTCCCTCAATATTATGTTCAAGGATGTCTCCAAAAAGGATTGATTAAGCTGTTGGCTTTACCTCTTTTGCAGTAGATCTAAAGTCTTGGGCTCAAGCCAGTCCTTGCTTTGCTCCCAACTTCTGCCTCCCAATCTAATTAGGTTGTGAATGGGCAAAAACATCTAACCCCTTGCTTTTAAACATTTAAACATACTCTGGGGCTTCCTAACAATTTACACCCACAAACAGAATGACAGACTTGTAAATCCCTAAGTTTTGTGCTACTTCCCTCCCCTTTTCCCTTCCCTTCCTGTTAGATTAGTGGCTCCCAGGGGGGAAAGGACACTTGTAAGCTTCAAGATTTACAAGTGTGCAGTGCCCTTGGAGGCATAAATTGCTAAGAAACTCCAGAGTACCATTAAACTTTGAAATGTGGTAACCATCATGCCCCCTTATCCGAAGGGGACAAGGAGTAGTTACTGAGAGGACTCCAGAGTTGAAGGTAAAGAGGTGAAGGAGGTCAGTACTTTCTGCTCCCTGTGAAAGAGGAGGAAAGCTTGGGAGTTAGATTTGGATACTGATGGATGCTGAATTCTGAAATGGGAGGGAAGGTGGCTAGGGAAGCAGGAAGGAAGAAGTACTTAAGTCCTTGGAAAGGGAAGCTTGCCTTGGAATTTTCCAGTATATGGATTTAAACAGGCTGTATTTAACCTGAACTTGAAATATTTGAAGTTTGTCTTTAGAGGCAGTAGGTTTGAAAACCTAATGCTATGTTCATTCTCCCATTTAATAAATACCAAATAACTTGTCTTTAAATGGGAGAAAGTAAGACAGAGCAGCATATGAATCATAAGACCTGTGGTCATATTCCAGCTGTGAGAACATGGATGAATTACTTGAATTTTCTGAGATCTGATTTTTTTCCCATCAATTGAATGGAGATAATACCTTCATTTTTACCCACATCTGGCTAATTATTACTACCCAGGTTCTGATGAATTATTCTGATATATTGTTGCTTGAGGACACACATGCTTGTTTATTCAAGTCTAGCAAGTCATTTTCATATTTACAAAGTGTCTACTATGTGCCCAGTATTGTAAGCTGCATATGTCACATTATTAGCTATGGAAGTTCAACTTTGATTTAAAATAAAACAAATGTATATTGCATACATTTCAGACTTTTTCAAAGTATTATGTTGATTTATTTCCCCTTCTTTTCTTTCCTTTTTATCACTAAAAATAGCATTTGTTATATGGAATGGCTATGTGGGAAAAACAAGGGGAGGCTAATGGAGGAAATCAAGGTGATTTTTTTTTAAATCATTTAAAAAAAAACTTTAAAAATTACAACACAGGGATCTATCTAGAGGCAGCATTATACCCTAGAATGAAAGCTAAGATGAGAACCAGAGGTTGTTGTTGTTAGCAAGTCATTTCAGTCATGTTTGACTGTTTGTGACCAGATTTTGGGTTTTCTTGTCAGATACTGGAGTGGTTTGTCATTTCCTTCTCTAGCTCATTTTCAGATGGGTAAACTGAGGCAAACAGGGTGAAGCGACTTGTCCAGGGTAACATAGATAATAAATGTCTAAGGCCAGATTTGAACTCAGGTCCAGTATTCTATCCACTAGGCCATCCAGCTGCCCAGAGCCAGAGGAACTGAGTTCAAATCTTGTCTCTAACACTTCTTATCTGAGTGTCCTTGTGAAAATTCAGGTAGCTTCCCCGGGCCTCAGTTCACCCATTTCTAAAATGAGACGGTTAGACCAAGTAGCCTTTGAGGTCCTTTCTGGCTATAGCTCTGGGTCATTCTGCAAAAGTTGCTTCTCTTTGGAAATCAGTTTCCTTGTGTATAAGACAAGGGAATTGAATTATATGATCTTTAAGGTCTCTTCCACCTATGAATGTAGGATCTGGTGGTTTCTGAAGGAGGAGCTTTTCAGTTCATGGCTTTTTGTTCTAGCTGGATTTTTTGGCATTCTCTGCCCCTGTGTGACAGCACTGCTTTATTCCTCATCCCTCCTAAGCCCTGCATTGAGTAAGAACTGTAGCTAGACTGCCCCTCTAGAGGCCTGGAGATAGTAAGATCATAGCAGATCCAGAAGGGTTACTATTTCAGCATATTTTATTTTGCAGAACAGGGCCCCAGGATAACTAACACTTTTACCACCTTTCACTTCTTTCAAAGTCTTAGTTCTAAATGCCAGATTTATCACCTGACGCTCCCAGGTGGAAATACAGACAATTGCAGAAAATAACCAGCCTGGGCCTCCATGATTCTTGTAGGAAGGGTCAGTTTTCTTTCATTTGGCACATCATCCTTCCTTTATTCTCCTTTGAAGGTCAGCCTCCTTAGCCTATCACAGTGGTTCAGAAAAAAGTGGATAAAACCATCCACATTATGAAGTCTTAAGGAGACATTTTATTGAATGCTTGTTTTAGTACATGAATTAAAAATAAAATATTTTGTTTTCTTTAAAAACACATTTTCACTGCTATTGAGAAGGGGATAGACTAATTTTATTTCAATTTGTCCATCAATTGATAAGCTCTTATTATGTGCCAAGCATTGTCCTAGGCTCTGGAGATAGAAAAAAAAATCTCTTCCCTCAAGAACCTTACATTCTAGTTGGGTACACAATATGTATACCAATAGATACATATATCCAAGATATAACAATAATAGCTCTGTTTTCTATTTTTTACTAGGATTGCCAAGATAGTATAGAATTTACTGGAAGCTTGGAATTTCAAATCCAGCAGCTTACGAAGTTCAGGGGAAAGGAAAAACAGATGTAATTCTGAAGCTTTTTATTGACAAAGGAAATGTGAAGCTCTTTTTATTTTTCTTCTTTCTTTTTTCCTCTTGTATCTCTTTTTATTGCCTGATCAGAATTGGGGTACTTTAGTTCCTCTTTGACCCATACATGGAAAATACCCATTCTTCCTACTATCACCATCTCATTTCTCCATTCTCCTTAATTTCCTCTCATCCTCTCCTGTCATAAAAACCTATACACTTTGTTCTTAAAACGGTGCATTTACTTCTTATCCTTGTCTTTCCAACTTCATCTCCTGTAGATTTATATTTTATAGTTAACATGAGGAAATAGTGTGCATAGTGGCTAGTCAGGAAGGACTATTTTGAAATTCCACTTCTAACCCTAATTGTGTCACCATGAAGAATTATTAACCTCTCCAAGTGTTAGTTTCCTGACCTGAAAAATGGGCAGTATACTTTTTGCCATACCTATCACACAGGGCTCTTGTGAAGCTCAAATGAGTTTGCATATGTCAAGTACTTTGCAAATTTGAAAGCATCATGTAAATTTCAGTTATAACCTAATAGTATTTTTCTTCTTGTAATGTCCATCTTGTCTTTCTCAAAGTCACTTATGATGAAGTTAGAAGGTAAATGAAGAGGCACCTAGATACAGTAGAAAGTCACTGGCTCTCAAATGGAAAGAACTGTCCCTTTGATAATGACCATCTTGTGATATTAGGCAAGTAACTTACCCTTTTTCCACTTTGTTTCTCTTTCTTGAAAGTGAGAGGGTTGGATCATAGGTTCACTGGAGTCTCTTCCAACCCAAGAACTGTGATTGTACAAAATGACTACTTCATGGCAGAAGTAATTCCCTTAGTTGGTTACTCCTTCTAACAATATTAAAGGAAAGTTCTCCATGCCTTAGTATTGGGGGACTTAACTCTGTGTTTCCATGTATAGGTTAAACTCACCATACACACACATATGCATAATATACATATATACATGCATCCATATGTGTGTATATATGTATGTATATATGCATAGGTATAGATATAGATATAGATATATAGATATTAGACATGCATCATATATATGTATGGGTGTATATATCTTAGTTAAAAATCTTTGATAGTAGAAGGCCATTAGAAATTGTCATTGAAAGAACAATTAAAAAAACATACACATAATCATCATCTGGTGACCAATCTACCATTATCATCTTGCTAGACTGATTCTCAGATGTCAGGCAGACATAGCATAACACCCAGCATGGGAGCAGTTTTTTAGCTTAGTGTGACTTAAAGTGCTGGTGATCTTTTAGAATAGCATTTTGTAATGTATATAAGCCAGGATTGTTGCATATTATGCTGAAGTATTAAGGTATATTAGTGGAACTTTTTCCTCTTGCCCTTCCTACACATATAGCAAATGAACACAGATTCCCTACTCTGTTTCAGAAGAGGTTTCTGCCTACTTGGCCTTTGGTGTTGGGAGACGTGGGGGAGAAATGTCATGAATTTTGGAAGGATTAAGCATTGGATGTACTGGCTCTTATCTCCTCAAACCTGTCTCCTTTTCTACGTCCTCCAAATTTAGTTTGAAGATAAGCTACAATGAACTATGTTGCCTTTCCCCTTTGAAAAGCAGTAATAATTTGTGAAATTCCCTTAGGGAAGTAATAATGAAGTTATGTCAGCATTGAGAAGAATGTGGACCTTGCATCTAGTAAAATTTCCAAATATACATTACTAGCAAGATTCAGGAAGTGTGTGTGTGTGTGTGTGTGTGTATGTGTGTGTGTGTTGGTTGAGGGGAGTTGTGTGTGCATATGAAGGTGTGATTTAATGCTTGTTTGTACTTGGAATATGATGAGAGTTTGAGGGATGTGTAACTAATTTACATCCAGAATAAAAACATATTGCTTGCTTTGGGAGAATATTTCCATGTGAATTTCTCACACTTACATTTTAAAATATTAGGTGAAGACTATTGTGAAAAAGATTATCTTTTTTTTTAAAGAATGGACATATATTAGAGACTTAGTTACTTTTAGAAGAGCATGCTGATATCATATCTACAATGAACTGCTTGATTGGTGGGCATTTTTTTTTCTTTTTTCCCTTTTTTTTTTTCCTTTCCTTCATGACCTTTTGAGTGGAATCCAGTCCAGAGCCAAGGACAAAGAATTGATGACCTCTGGTGGCTCCTTGCTTGGAGTATCTGATTTATTTTCTTTAGGTAATTTTCACCATGGGAATGTCCTGCAGGCCTGCTGAGATTTCTGGATTTGATGAGAAGCCCACTGGGTCCCTACGCTGGGGCAGGCCGTTTCATATTACGCCCTTAAAAGCGAGCGGATACCTCAAGGACAAAGGCAGCCTTGGAAGTGTCTCACAATTACTTATCAGAAAAACTTGGTGCAGAATGTAAGCTGAACCTTGTTTCTGTACTTTATTGTTTTTCCCCCTTTACATGAAAACTTGGCTGGTTTTTTATATTGGCAATGATTTTCCAGCTAGCTTTTCATATGCCAACATTTTACTGCTGTGAGGAAATATAAATATTTCTGAAAGGCGTGAGTTATGTATTTAAGGTTTTATAGAGTCATTCTTCATGTGATCCCACCCATTCCACATTATAGCCAGGATCTGGTTCATAGCAGTCACTTAAGTCATTTTTTTTAATTGAATTGAATTGTGGGCAATGGATGCAGTCTAACTCAGAGAATTGCTGGCTTGTGGCCCCAAGGCATGCATTCTAATCCTAACCCTTCTACTTCTTATCTATGTGATATAAGCAAGACATAATGTATCTGTTCCTCTGATAGGTGATATCAGATCAGATGGCCTGTATGTTCTATCCTAGCTTGGTATCTATGAATAATTCCCTAACCAAGAGGAAAACAGGTATTGCTGTTGGACTTATAATGAATCAGTATAAAATGGAGAAAAGATTGGGTTTTCACCTTTGCTAGATCAGTCAGTCAGTAAGCATTTCTTACACACCTACAAAAACTTATACTCTTACACATTTACAAAAAATGGCAAAACACAGTCCCTATTCTAAAGGGGGTGAGGACAATGTCTGTAAAGCTCAAAGCATTTCCTTTGGGAATAAATGAGGTGAAAAATGCTGGAATGATATAAGTATTCATCCAGAAAACAGGGCCCACTGCCCGGTGGTGATAATTAAGATTAATTCAGGAGACCAGACATTCCTGTAACAAATCCTGCTGAATTATATTTGACCTTAAGCAATTTTCCATTAAGAGTTCAAATAATGAGGTTCCCTTAAAATGATAAATTCAACTGAAGACCAGTCCCTAGATTCGGCAAACCTAGCTGCACTTTAAATTTATCTTAGAAAAATGTTTTATTGGGCACTTGAATTGCTAACAGAAGCTCACGTGAAGGCCAGGCCATCTCAGGGTGAAGAGAAGGGAGAAGGCTAAATGTTGATAGAAAAAAGAAAGAAGAAAAAAGCATCACCAAAAGTTGCCCAGGTATGTAGACAGCACTCAAAATAAGATATGGCCATTTAAAGAGGCCAATCTCTCACCTTAGTGACTCAGGATGTACTTAACAAGGACCAGGAGCAACACTTCACCAAGAAATGGGAATACTGGCATGAAAACCCGAACATTAGCAAAGATTGAATTTATGTATAGCCAGAATGGATGAAAATCCCAAACCAGAGGCAACTGATTTATTACTTATATTCTCACTGTGGGAGCATTATCAGAGGCATAAGTGCTTTCCAGAATAATCTTGTCCGAGTTCGCCAAGAGAAGGCAGTTGTTAAAAATAATAATAACAATATCTGAGTAAAAGCCCAAAACTTTGTATTATTTCTTAGAGCAAATAAGTTGGCACTCTTGCTTTTTTGGTTATCATTCAAAACCAGTAGTAAATTGGCTTTAAAAATTCCTGTGCTACTGAGACCTATAACTTCATATTGCCTCGAAACAGATGAGTCAGAATACTCAAAGTGTGAGTCAGTTAATGAGACGAGGCAGCAGACTTCTTTTTAGGGCAGTTTCCCTGCCATAGAAAATCATCATTTGAAAGCTGGGCAAAATTTGTAGGAAAAAAAAAAAAATTCTTGTTAGAGATAAAGTTCCCAGACTGCACAGGCCAAAGATGAGGAATTAGCTAGTTTTGGGGGAAGTACAAGAAAACAAGTTTAGACTAAACAATAATTAACCTGAACATTTATCAGATGTAGACACTGTGCAGATGGGGGGAGCTTCAGACAGGAATTATTTCTATTCATATAAGAATTTAGCTAGGATTTAAAGAAAGAAAATTAGGAAACAGCATTTACTAAATGTAACTTTTAAATTCTAATTTTTAATTCATTCCATTAAAGTTCGTGTCTACTAAAAAACTAGAATTTGGAATAAACATCCAATTGTCTAAGAAGAGTCATTCAGGTGGTAATTATATCAATGATTTACCTAAATTTTCTGATAATTGAAATTTCATCAATTATGTAACTCAAGTTTCTAGAAAACAATAGAAAATGCCATTTTTGACCATATATTGCCACTTCCTCTTATTGCAATATAGACACTCAAGACTCGTAATCGATGAAATTTCAATTATCAAAAAATTAAGGTAAAACCTTCATCTAATTCCCACATGCATGCCTCCTCTTGGACAATTGGATGCTAATTTCAAATGTACTTTTTTTCCCCAGCAGTTTTTTTAGAAGAAATGTGCACACATTTGCACCAGCAGCTAGGTGCCACAATGGATAGAATGCCAGAGTCAGGAATGCTTATCTTTCTGAGTTCAAATCTGGCCTCAGACATTTACAAGCTATGTGTCCCTGGGCAAATCACTTAACTCTGTTTACCTCAGTTTCCTTATCTATAAAATGAGCTGGAGAAAGAAATGACAAACCACTCCAGTATTTTTGCCAAAAAAGCTCCAAATGATCTCACAAAGATCTGGACACAACTAAAATGACTGAATCACAACAATAACATTGGCACATTGTCTGAACTATATATGGTGTGGAGTGAAAAGGTTGGATTTAAATTTTAAAATTAAATGAAGCCCAAAACTGAATAATTCAAAACAGTTTTGAGTAGCAAAATGTCCCCTCCTTCTTTATATTTGCTCCAATTATGCCTATAGATTGAACCAGCATTTTCAACTGCCATCTATTATTGATTCATATTGAATATGTAGTCCATACACAAAAGAAATCCAGATAAACTGACATCTAACCACAATTCCTATATCTTGAACTTTGCAGTTTATTTTTGAACCTACACATGAGACATATTTATTATTTTTTAAGTTTTTGTTTACATTGAAGTCTTCTGATTTTACAACATATTCATGTAAACATCTCAAACGTAAATCACTCTAAAATATAACTCATTATTATTTTCCACCAAAACTCACCCCTCTTCTTAACATCCCAGTTAATGTCAAGGGAAGACACCAACATCTTCCCAGTCAGCCAAATCTGAAATTTGGGCATCATCAGTGACTCCTCACCCTCACTCACCAAATAACCAATCAGCTGGGAAATCTTACTGTTTCTTTCTAAATGCAAATGGTGATTTATTGACAAGAATCCAGTCTGGGTGACAAATAGGAGTGGTCAGTGAGTCAAATTGGAATTAAATTCTATTGAACATCTGTTGATTATGTCTTTACTATGTGCAAGGTTAAATCTGAAGGAGAGGCATCTTGTATCCATATTGTGTATACTTGTGTTTGTGTATGTGTTGTTACTTACATTAGATGTAAAACGTCTTCAGCAAATAAACTGTTGTTTTTTTGTCATTTATCTACTCAATGTCTAGAACACTGGACTCCTGGCTGTTTCATGAACAAGATACTCCATCTCTTAACTCCAGGTTAACTTAGGAGTTCTAAGCAACAGTGGGCTAGGTTAGTTGTGTATTTGTGTTCATTCTGGCATTAATATAGTGAACATTTGAGTATTGAGTCAGGGTGAGGAAAGAACCAGCCTGCCTAGGTGAACTGGCATAAGTTGGAAAAAGAGATTATCAAAGCCCCAGGAGTGTCTGGTGAACTTCCAGCAAGGACAAGTGTCTTCTCCTTCCCTCTAAAAAAAGAATAAAAGAAAAAGAGAAAAGCCCATCCATAAGCTCCATTTTGCTGGAGATTCAATTAATAAAAAGAAAAACAACCCCTGACTTCAAGGATCTTGCAATGCTAAAAGGAGAGACAATCTACAAAAGGAGCAAGGAAAGTGGGAAGGTGGGGGGGACACAATACTTGGCACAGAACATCTTGTTTGGTGGAGTAGAAACCAGGGAGTGAAGCAGATGCAAAATGAAAATGAGTCAAAAAGTCCAATGTCTGAGGTGTACAAAAGAAGACATTGAGAGGAATTTGGGACTCTGGCCTCCAGCCCTCTAAAGAGAGGAGAGAGGTTGTGTCAATCGAGGCTTCAGTGGTCATCATGGAGTTGAGTTTAGAAATGATGAGCTTATTCTTAGAGGGGTATCTTGTTCCACAGAGTCGAAAACCAGCAGAAAAAGAAACTTTTTGCTGAGTTTCCAAGTTGACCATAATCTGCTCCTGAAGTTACTGTGTATTTACCAATCTGCATCCATGCTGTAACACCCCATGAATGCCTTGGGTCTAGGGACTATGTTTTCTTTTTTCATCTTTGTATTTTTGCAGCAACACTTTGTACATGGTGGGTGCTTCATGAACCTTAGGCAGATGAAATTGAATTGGAGAACTCAGGAATTTTTCAAAGACTTTCGAAGCTTGGTACTTTTAGACTAAGGCCCGTTCTTATTCTAGTGTGTTCTCAAACTCTGGAAAGCAGTCCAGCCCGAAGAACTAAAAGTGTGAGCAGAATTGCTGGGCTGTACTAGATTCTTAGCTGAAGACACAGCAAGCAAATCACAAAGATGCATGTCATTCCCACCTGAAAGATCAGGCTCTCTAGATTTCTCCAAAACTTGGCCTCCGCATAGTCAGAAGTTTTATGAACCATTCAGCGAATCTAATTCAATTTCCAAATTTATACCTGGATGCCAAACTCAGTGAGTTTAATTTAGGGTGGTTATGGTTTTACACAAGAATCGTAGCCCTCTCAAAGTCAAGCCTATTGATACATAAGCCAAAGCTCAGAGTACAAGGGAAATTTATCTGTGTTTTTGTTCTCCCTTGTCTGCCATCTAGGAGAGACAATTTGGTATAGTAAATAGAGAGATAGCCTTGGAAGCAGGGAGATCTAACTTCAAACCTACCTCTGAGATGTTATCTACTGTTTATACTTCTCTGGAGTGTCAGACTATATTGGTAGAGGGAATTTTTCTTTGTTTTTTGGGAGTTCCCTGCAGCAAGGAGAGAAAGAGTGAGAGAGAGAGAGAGAGAGAGAGGGGGGGGGAGAGAGAGAGAGACAGAGAGAGAGAGAGAGAGAGAGAGAGAGAGAGACAGAGACAGAGACAGAGACAGAGACAGAGACAGAGAGACAGAGAGAGGGAGAGAGAGAGAGAGAGAGAAAGAGAGAGACAGATAGAAAGACAGAGGGACAGACACAGAGAGAGGCACAGAGAGAGACACAGAGACAGAGACAGATAGAACAATAGACATGGAGACAGAGAAATAGACACAATCAGACAGAAAGAGGAAGAAAAAAGGCACAGAGACAGAGAGAGATGGACACAGAGAGACAGTCAGAGAGACAGAGATATACAGAAAGAGATTTTTATTCATTTATTCATGATTTTTCCCATACAGTAGAAATACAAATTCATCAAGTGCAGGGACCAGCTTACTTTTGCCTCTGTATCTCTGCTGTTGAGCACACTGCCTGGCACATAGTACATACTTAATAAATACTTGTTGAATTCAGTTGAATTGAAATGATGTCCATGGAATCAGAGACTGAACCTGTGACTTCATTAGTCGGTCAGCCAGAAATTTTTTAGTGCTTACTATGTACCAGATACAATGCAGATACAAAGCAATGCAGATACAAAGTAAGCCAAAGCCATCCCTGCTCTGGAGGAGTTTACAGTCGAATGAGAGTGACAACATTGAAATAGAGATGTACACACTAGCTGCATAGAGAGGAAATGGAAAGTAACATTTGAAGAGAAGCTTTTCCTGGATGAAAAAACTTGCTCTACAAGTAATAGATAAGGGAGAATCAATGAATAGATAGATCCTAGTCTATTTATCTTGCTCCCACTTCCCTGTTTCATGGCAGCTGTACCCATGTTTGCAGTCATATTTTCATTAAAAAATCAAGCCTAGAATGCAAACAGTCCAAGCTTAACAGTGGGGTAATTTTCAGCGTTGGCACTAAAAAGTCGTGTTTCCAGACCTTCCTTCTTTACTGTTGGAATCAGCAACCGCTGAGAGTTTGAGGTGGTCTGGCCAGCCTGGCAATGACTTAGCCTCCTAATTCATCCCTGACCATGGCTAACAAGTGCAGGCTTCATCAAATGTTCTCGCCTAAGATTCTGGAATGGTAAGGCTGCCTGCTCACAATCCCTTCCAAATGCCTCAAGCTCTGGCTTCACACTTCAGAAAGGAGTCCATGCTCCAGTGCCCAGGTCCAGACCCTCTTCTTGCTCATTCCAGACTCTGGATTGTAAATGGATTTGTTCAGGGATAAAAAGTAGACTACGAGTGTGTCCTCTCTTCATATGCTCCTCTGCCCTCAGCATAGTCTCATTTTCTTATTTTTGGTTGATTATGGGAAATAAAACCATTTGAGAGTGAAGACTACTGGACAAGGAGAAAAATTTTACTATTACTATTATTATTATTACTACTATTTTAAGAACTTAAGAACTCTAGTCAATGCAATGACCAGCTCTTATTACAAAGGACTGATGATGAAACATTGCCCCCACCTCCTTAGAGAAAGATAATGGACTCATGTTGCAGAATGAGACATTTTAAGAAATGGACAAGGCATAGATTTGTTTTACCCAACTATGCTTATTTATAACACAAAAGGGCTTTCTTTCTTGAAGGGGTAAAGGGAGGATAGTGATATCTGAAAAAATAAATAAATAGAATAAAAGAGAAGGGACAGGAAGGGAAAGGAAGATAAAATTGTCAATAAAACACTTTTAAAAGTAAACAGAAGAAAAGAACCCTAGGAACTTCAGAGGAAGATGTAGACAATCTGGACAGTGTTAGAAATAATGACCTGAATTAAAAAAAAAAGTTTTATATAAAAGAAATCCATGGCTTCATATACAATCCTCTCTTTCTTTTGTTCTTTGTTCATGGAAATGTTCATGTTTTATGATGTTTGTCAAGTTCATAATGATTAAATATCAGGAGTTACAAGTGACATTATCTTTAGGAAACACTGCCAGTTGTCTGTGGCTGTATGTGACTGAGTTTATGAGTCTCTCGAGAAGGGGGACCCGTAGGTATGTATTATTTTCCATGACTTCTTTTTTAAGCTCTTGTTGACTAGAACAATCTGTAAACACATTTTTCTTTAAGGAAAATAAAAAAGCAAAACCACATTTGATTCAGTAGATTAAAATGCTGCCTCAGATGCTCTTTTCTAGCAAGGTGTTTCTTATCAAAGTTTGCTTCAAAGATTTTACAACCAAAATAACCCTATTGAAGCTGGGAGCATTTTGCCTGCTGCTAGACATCCACAAGGAGGATCGTAATTGTTACTGAGACACTACATGCTTCCCCGAGGACTGGAGAGATATTTGAGAGCTCTGGAGGCTTTAAGGGGATAGAAAGAAACATTTTTCTTCAAGAGAGACATTATTTTTTAGAAAGCTATTGTGATTAAGGTCGTTGTAAGTGATGCTGTTGAGAGAAGCAAAGAATAGTTAAAACATATAGTGAGCAACTCCTGGAAAAAGTGTGTGTGTGTGTGTGTGTGTGTGTGTGTGTGTGTGTGTGTGTGTGTGTGTTAGCATGCATGCGCGTGGGCGCGTGCATGTGAACAGATTTGACAGAGAGAGTGAGAGAGAGAGAGAAAGGATATATGTGTAGAGAGATACATATATCCATATCTGTATGTATGTATGTATGTATGCATGTATGTATGTATGTATCTATCTATCTATCTCTATTTCTTATTGTTTGAAGGCAACTGAATTACTTTTTTATGCCATTCTGGGATGAACAAAGTCAGCTTAACTTCTCAATAGATTTATTGATTATTATGCAGCATAATGTGAATTTCAGGATTTTCCTGCATTGGGTAGATGCCTCCATTCAGAAATCTATTTTAGCTAGCAGTCTCTGATACTTAAAAGCTATGTTAATCGAGACAATTCACTAGACTTCCTCTATGAAAAGAAGATGATGGTAAAGACTTTTGTTCTTTGCTCACAGGGTTGCAGTGAGAAATAAGTGAGAGAATGTATAAAATGTAGCTTGGAAACTTTAACTAAAAGTCAACTCAGTTTTTATATCAGGTATTTCAAGATATACTCCTTCTACCACCTAGCAGGGAGACTTCCCTTGTAAAAATGAAAAGCAGGTAAGAAAAAAAAAAACAACCATCCACACATAAATACAATGCACCTGTCCATATATACATATGTAAATGTGTGTATATATTATACACATATGCATACACATGCACATACATGTATATGCATCTATATATCTATGCATATTGTGCATGTACACATATAAACATAAACATGATACTTAGACACAATAATACACATATGCATGCAGCTACCTACACATAAAAAACATACATGCATCTCTATGCAAACATGAATATGCACATCTATTGTATATATGCATATAATATGCACACATATATGTGTGTATGTGATGTGTGCTGTATTTCTGTATTTACATGTGAAATTTGGTACTCATAATCCTATATTTCTTCAAGAAAAAGAGTGAAGTGTATTTTATTATCATTCATTTTAACGTAAAAATTTGAACAGAAAAAAAGTAGTCAGAAGAAACATTCCTTTGATGTCTAGTTAGCAATAACGGTAAAGTTAGTGACGTAGTGTAAAACCAAGTGGTGGAGGACCTTATGAAAGGGACAGCAGAGGAGTATAGATGCCCATTGGAGTCAACAGAATAGCCTTACTTAGTTCTTCTGTGACTGTTATTTTTTTTTTGGTGGTGTTTTGACTTGATTAAGGCATCATGGCTTGATTTATTAGATTGGGAAGAGAGGGAATCACAACTTCCAAAGAATAAATAATAGTTGCTGTCAGAAGGAAGCCTTAAAATGAAAGGATCAACTCTAAACTAGAATTGTAATGAATGCACAAAAAAACATACCTGATAACCATGAGTGTGACAGTGGCCTGCACATTTACGTGCCATAAATCTCTAAATGTCTGTGCATATTCATTCCTTCCTCATACTCACAAAACCTTCACATGACCCATCCATTTCCACTAGCTATTGTTCCATATTTCTTCTCTTTGGAGCTAAACTCTTTGAGAAGACCATCTACAGCCAATGCCTCTGCTTTTCTCAATTCTCATTCTAGTTTATCTTCCTGTAGGCTTTAATGTTGCCCTTCATCTTCTTTTCCTTTATAGGGTTTTGTCTCAAAGTATAAATGACAATCCTTTCTTCTGATTGTACTCCGAAGTATCTTATTAGGAGACAGCTGGTGGCTTTGAGGATAGAGCACTAGGTCTGGAATAAGGAAGACCTGAGTTCAAATCAAGACTCCAGCACTTACAAGCTGTGTGATCCTAGGTAAGGTATTTGAACTCACGTTGCTCAACTATAAAATAGGAATAATGATAGCATCTACCTCACGAAATTGTTGGGAAAATCAAATGAGACAATATGTATGAAGTCAATGAGCACAGTGCCTGGCACATAGTAGGCCTTATAAACATTTAGTAGGCCTTATAAACATTTAATCTCCCACCTTGGGCCCCGTTTCTGCCTGCTTCTTTTCAGTCTCATCTGCTGCATAACTGCCCAGGTTGTACTGCTAAAAGTAGGTATCCACAGGACTCCTGGGTCCTCTTCTCTTCTCCCTCTATGATACTTAATTTGATGATCTCATTAGCTGCCAAGGTTAAAACTACAATTTTTGGTGCTGATGACTCTCAGATCTCTTTATTGAGACCTAATTTCTCTCCTAACCTGTAGACTCACATCTCCAACTGCCTGTTAGGCATCTGAAATGGATGTCTCCTAGATATCTTAAACTCAAAATAACCAAAACTGAACTCACTTTCTTAATCTGTCATAACCCTGGCTTATTGTGAATTTTCCTATTATTGTTGAGGGCATTACCATCCTACCAGTCACTCAGACTTGCAACCTAACTGTCATTTTCAACTATTAATGCTCTCTTATCCCCCATGTCAAATAGATTGCCAAAGTCTGTTGATTTTACCTTCATAACATCTCTTGAATAGGGTGCATTATCTCCTCTGACAGGTTGTTCACCCTGGTACAAACTTTCATCATCTCACACTTGGACTATTGCAATAACCTGCTGGTGGGTCTGCCTAATGCAAGTCTCCCTACTCCAATCAATCCTCCATGCTACTGTCAAATTAATGTTTCTAAAATGTAGATCTTACCACCTCTCCCCCCCTTTCTCTCTCTGTCTCTCTCTGACTCTCTGTGTCTCTGTCTCTCTGTCACTCTCTCTCTCTCTCTCTCTCTCTCTCTCTCTCTCTCTCTCTCTCTCACACACACACACACACACACACACACACACTATTCAATAAACTCCAATTCCACACTATCACCTCCAGGTTCAAATATAAAATTCTGGTTTTTAGCATTCAAACCCTACATAAATGGGCCTGTTTAGACCTTTCTAGTCTTCTTTCAGTTTTCCCTCCAACCTCACATACCCTAGGATCCAATGACACTGTCCTCCTTGCTATTCTTTGCTAAAGATACTCCATGTCCCCAATTCTGGGTATTTTCTCTGGCTGTCCTTCATACCTCCATACTCTCCCACCTCTTTTTCCAACTCCTGGAATCCTCAGTTTTCTTCAAGCCTGAGTTGGAATTCTCCATTCTTCAAGAATCCTTTCCTAATACCACTTACTTATACTGACTTCTCTTTGTTTTTTTATCTCCAATTTATCCTATTTATTATTTGTATATAGTTGTTTGCATGTTGTCCTCCCCATTAGACTGTGAAATCATTGAAGGCAAGGGTTATCTTTTGTCTTTATTTGTCATCCCTGCCCTTAGCAGAATGCCTGGCAAATAGTAGTCTCTTGCTTAGGTAAGCACTTAATTCAAATGTTTATTTACTAACAAACTGTTAGTAGAGAACATTTCCACTGAAATGTTTCTTAGATGAATTGAACCCATTTGTACATAACCAGTCAAGTTAAACCTGCTTTCTACCATTTTGAGAGCATTCTTCTGGGCCTTCTTCCAAAGCTGGCAGATCTAACTCATATTATACTCATCCTGCAGGTCAGACTATCAGACCTGATTGAAAGTTTTTGTTTGTTTTGTCTATTAATTCATCTATCCATTTATTTGTTTTTTTTTTGTTTACTTTCATAGTACTGTATGCACAGGAGCAATTTTGAAGACTAACTTAGCCTTTCGATTATATAAGATGCCTTTCCCATTTCTGTTCATTTGTACAGATGATCCCTCACTCTGCTTGTAGTATCCCAAGTTTTCTTTAAATGACACTTGAGACATCACCTCCTTTTTTCACATCTCTGCCTTCTCTTGAAATTATTTTGCATTACTTTGTATGTAGTTATTCATGTGTATGCATTCCACACACTTACCTACCTCTAGTAAAATGATAGCTCATCAAAGGTAAGGATTATTTATTTTGTTTTTGAATTCTAAATGCCTGACACAATGCTTTGCATTGCTTAATACATGCTTATTAAATTGAATGTGCAGGATGTTGATCAATTTATTTCATAATAACAATTGTAAATATTAGACTTGAATTCGACTATTTCCTTGCCACAATTTTGCCTCTCTGGAGAAACTTGTATTGAAAGGCAGGCAACCCCCAAAGACCAATATCATGCTCTTCCTAATCATTGAGAGGTAGTATGGTGAAGAGAAAGGTTCACTGAATTTGGTGCCAGAAGATCTCAGTTCATATCATGGCACCACTTCCAAACATAGTAGAAATGAACAAGTTCATTCTCTACTCTGGGATTGAGTTTTTCTGATCTTTGAAATCAAGTTGCTCGACTTGACCTCTGACAGACTTTCTAGCTTTAGAATTAATGTTATATGTTTATGGTAAAATATCATTTTTCATACTTTATTATTTAATAGTTTTAGTTTTCAAGATTAATTTCCACAAGATTTTGATCTACAAATTTTCTCTCTACTTCTATGCTTCCCCCCCACTCCAAGATGGCATGTATTCTGATTGCCCATTTCCCCAGTCAGCCCTCCTTTCTATCACCCCATTCCCCACCCATCCCCATTCCCTTTCCCCTTACTTTATAGTAGGGCAAGATAGATTTCTATACCCCATTCCCTGTATATCTTATGTCCTAGTTGCATGCAAAAACAACTTTTTTTTGAGTACCCACTTTTAGAATTTTGAGCTCCAAATTCTCTCCCCTCTTCCCTCCCCACCCACCCTCCTGAAGAAGACAAACAATTCAACATAGATCACACATGTATCATTACGCAAAACACTTCCACAATAATCATATTGTGAAAAACTGACTATATTTACCTCTGTCCTATCCTGTCCTCTTTTATTCAATTTTCTCCCTTGACCCTGTCCCTTGTCAAAAGTGTTTACTTTTGGTTACCTCCTCCTCCAATCTGCCCTCTCTTCTACCATCCTCCTTTCCTTATCCTCTTTATCATACTTTCCTGAGAAGAAAGATACCCGATTGAACATGTATGTTATTCCCTCTTCAAGGCAAATACCATGAGAGCAAGATTCACTCGTTCCCCCCTCACCTGCCCCCCTCTTCCCTCCCAACAGAACTGCATTTTCTTGCCACTTTTTTGTGAGATAATTTACCCCATTCTATCTCTCCCTTTCTCCCTCTCTCAATATATTCCTCTCTCATCCCTTAATTTTATTTTTTAGATATCATCCCTTCATATTCAACTCACCCTGTGCCCTCTGTCCATATATATGTATATATATGTGTGTGTGTGTGTGTGTGTGTGTGTGTGTGTGTGTGTGTGTGTGTGTATGTACATATTCCCTTCAAATACTGAGAAAGGTCTCATGAATTACATACATCACCTTTTCATGTAGGAATGTAAACAAAACAGTTCAACTTTAGTAAGTCCCTTATGATTTCTCTTTCTTGTTTACCTTCTCATGCTTCCCTTCATTCTCATGTTGGAAAGTCAAATGTTCTATTCAGTTCTGGTCTTTTCATCAAGAAAGTATGAAAGTCCTCTATTTTTTACTGAGATTCCTTATTTTGCCTTGGAGCATTATACTCAGTTTTGCTGGGTAGTTTTAATTTTAGCTCCTTTGACCTCCAGAATATCATTTTCCAAGCTCTTCAATTCATTAATGTAGAAATTGCTAGATCTTGTGTTAGCCTGATCGTGTTTCCACAATACTCAAATTGTTTCTTTGTGGCTGTTTGCAGTATTTTCTCCTTGACCTGGAAACTCTGGAATTTGTTGACAATATTCCTAGGAGTTTTCTTTTTGGGATCTTTTTCAAGAGGCAATAGGTGGATTCTTTCAATTTCTATTTTACCCTCTGGTTCTAGAACATGAAGGAAGTTTTCCTTGACAATTTCTTGGAAGATGATGTCTAGTCTCTTTTTTTGATCACGGCTTTCAGGTAGTCCAGTCATTTTTAAATTATCTCTCCTGGATCTATTCTCAAGGTCAGTGGTTTCTCCAATGAGATATTTGACATTGTCTTCTGTTTTTGATTCTTTTGGTTCTGTTTTGTAATATCTTGATTTCTCATAAAGTCGCTAGCTTTCACTTGCTCCAATCTAATTTTAGAAGTAGTATTTGTTCATTGGTTTTTGGACCTCCTTTCTCATTTTGCAAATTCTGCTTTTCAATGCATTCTTCTCCTCAGGTTTTTTTGAGCTCTTTTGACATTTGTGTTAGTTTATTTTTAAGGTGTTATTTTCTTCAGTATTTTTTGAGTCTCTTTTAGCAAGTCATTGCCTTTTTTTTCATAATTTTCTTGCATCACTATAATTTTTCCCAAGTTTTCCTCTACTTCTCTTACTTGCTTTTCCAAATCCTTTTTGAGCTCTTCCATGGCCTGAGACAAATTAATACTTTTCTTGGAGGCTTTTGATGTAGGCACTTTGATGTTGTTGTCTTTTGGCTGTATGTTTTGATTTCCTTTGTCACCAAAAAAGATTCTACAGTCTGAATCTGTTTTCATTTCATGTTCATGTTCCTAGGCAACTACTCAACCCTTGCGGTTTTTGTCAGGGTATGAATGCTTGTAGAATAGAGAATATTTTGTCCCAAGCTTTAGGGAACTTGTGCTAGTGTTTTCAGAGCTACTTCTACTCCACAGTCACCACAAGATCTGCCACATCAACTCTCCTCCTCCCCCAAGAACCACGAACCAGGATTGTAACCCAGATCCAAGAAGGGTAAAGCAAGAGAACTCTGCCTCTTCACCAGCAAAGCACTACCTGCACTGCTTCTCTGATCCACCTCTTGATTCCTCCCACTGTGTTGGCCAACAACCTGGGAAGGATCTGACGCTGGAGTTCTGGAAGCAGCCATGGGAGCTTCCTGCTGCTGCTACTACCGTCACCACCTCCACCAACCCTAGAGCTGAGGCTGGATCAGTCTCACTCAGATCCAGCAGTTTTCCCACTAACCTGCTCTGTAGTCTTTGGCATTTGTTGGTGGAGAAGTCTGGTAACTGCCACAGCTCAGTGATTCAAGGCTCTACAACCTGCTCTGCCCAACTCCCAGACTGGTTGATCCTGGCATGGCCCATGCTGGACTGCATTCTGCTCCCTGCCCTGTGCAACAGACCTTTCCCAGAGACCATTCATGCTGTCCTGGGCTGGAGACCTGCTTCCCTATGCTATTTTGTGGGTTCTGTAGCTCTAGAATTTGTTCAGAGCCATTTTTACAGGTTTTTGGAGGGATTTGGGGGAGAGCTTAAGTGAGTCCCTGCTTTCCAGCTACCATCTTGGCTCCACCCCCCCAAAATCTTTTATAAAGGGAAAATTGAGAGATGGATTGTTCAAGCACATAACTTACTATTGTATTAATTACAAGACAAAAGCTCCACAGAGAGTGGGTTTACAGTCATCATACAAAGTAAAGATAGGGTCCTTCCTTTACATTCTATGAATATTTATTAAAGGATATCTAAGTGGCAATCATTGTGCTGGACACTGGAGATTAACAACAAAAAAAATGGTGCCAACACTCAAGTATATAGGGAAACACTGGATGAAATTTAGTGTACAACATGGAATTTTAGGAATGTACCACCCTTGAATATGGAGAATAATTAATTCCCTAATAACATTTTCTCCTTTTCTTATCAAAAGAATAACATGGTGATATGTGAGGATGAGATTAAACAAGGTTATTTTTGTAGCAGGCTTATAGGTCACTGCTGGGAGCCTATTTTGAAAATCTGTTTGGTTTATCTAACAGAAGTAGATCAAGGGGTAGCCTTCCATTATTTATGAATGGCAATGCTAAGCATAACTCATTTACTGTGTCTGGGAGTCAAAATCTATTAGTCTTTAATGAAAAAGAATGATTTTTAATCTTCAAATTTTATTTTAATCCTTTCCTGTGTCCATGAAGAATCACTGCTATTGAATCTCCTTAATAGTGTTTTATAAAATAAAAATAGTTATATCTTTCTATCTGGAAAAATAAGGAGAGAGATAAAGAATAAGAAACAGAGAAACAGAGAGACAGAGAGATTGACAGAGAAAGAAACACACACACACAGAGACAGAGAGAGAGCGAGAGAGAGCAAGAGAGAGTGAGAGAGAGAGAGAGCGAGAGAGAGAGAGAGAGAGAGAGAGAGAGAGAGAGAGAGAGAGAGAAAGAATGACAAATTTGGAGAAGATGGAACAAAAAGGAAAGATTAAGAGGGGTCTTCAAATATCATCCTTTTCACTAAACCCTTCATTTCACTTCTTTTGGAATATGTCCTTCAGGAATTGGCCAGCTTTCTCTGCAAGAAATTCAGTATTCTCCTCTCTGAGATTGACTGAGAATGATGCAGTTTGTTGAATGATGAGTTAATCTCTGCAAGTTAAAACCTTTAAGAGCAAAAAAAGCATGAAACAAGTAACTAACCTTCAGCAGGTTTAGCAGTCAACTCAGCCACACACACAGAAGGAACTGTTAGATACTTGTGTGGCTTTATGGGACAGTTTAGATATAAACAGCCTGATCATCAGCCAGATCTGTTTTTTTTTTTAGTTCTCCTCCTCTTATATCCTTGTAGTTGAAATCTACACCAGTGGCCACTGGGATTCTAACAAACTTTCTTCAGCCCCTTGAGGTCAGACGATCATTAACTTAAATATAAACAAAAATAGGACTTAATGGGAATGGAATAGACCCGTATGGCCAGATCCAATCTGAGTTTAGACCAGTATCCAGTGCCTGAAGTAATCTGAGATGTGTATAATTTTGTCAGAGTCTCTAAGTGAGGAAAGAAGAAAAAAATATCTTGGGCCTGAGTAAAATAAGAGAAATACAGAAATTTGTTTAATAATTTTAGGCAACAGTTTTCATCTTCAACACTATCACCATAGGTAGCATGTGTGACCTTGAGGGTTTACAAAGCACTTTAAGTATTATCTCACTGTATCCTCATAGCAACCCATCACAAAGGAGCACACAGCTTGTAAATATAGGAGATGGGATTTTGGCTCATGCCTTCTTGACTCCAAATTTACTATCCATTAATTGTGCCATCTAGTTGATGTTCTTCATCAGGATGAAAAACATAATCCATTCCCCTGGTGTTGTCCAAATGAGGGTGGGTCCTCAGACAAAAAGCATAAAGGCCATTATGAGGCCCATACTCAAAGCCTATTCAACTTCATAAGACTTTGCATGGTCGGCTTTGTGCTGAACCCAGAATTACCTCTAATGCATGATGGGGCTTTAAGGTAGGATTTTAGAGGAGAAAATTCAAATATATCTGGAATCTCAGTGATTTAGATGTTTCTCCTGAAGATGTGGATCTCAACCCAATCATACCTCCCATCCTGGGTGATCCTCCTCCATTACTTCCCCAAACATCCCAACAGGGGTTCTACCCCAAATGTTGGAGGCCTCCAAGATTGTGATGATGCCAGAAGAGTATTCTGCCTAAAGAAATGAACACCCTCCCTCCCAATGTGATCATCCCATCTTCTCACTCTATGAAAGTTATCAATTGAGAATGTAAGCTTGCTGAGGGAGAGAACATTCTGTTTTCATATCCCCAGAACCTAGCACAGTACCTAGGAACTAGTAGGTATTTAATGAATACTTATTCAATGAACTTTATGAATTGAAGGAATCACACTTTATAATGTTTGTATATGTTTTAAGTCATTTTTATTTTGTTTTCTCAAAGATCCACCTTCTCTCCTTCCCCCACTTCATTAAGCATAACATTTGGTTTTTTAATATACCCTAACTTTTAAAGAAAGGAACTTTTGTACGATAGGATAATGTCTCACAAGAAAATCTTGACCTTGATATTTGGGTAATGATCTTAAACCCGATTTTTCATATTTGGTAGACAATTTCTTTAGAAAATGGAAAACAAACTATTTTTTTTGGCAAGTGCTACAATAGTTGAGTTGATCTGGGATGACACTTGTACCTCCTGTGGGGCAGATAATAGCCTACCCATACTTGTTCCTTCTTCACAATTCTTGTCCATGTTCTGTCATAAATCTACCATAAGGGGTTCAATCAACATGATAGGGACCACACACATTCTTTTTTCCCACTGCCTGAAGACCAATAGTCTATGAAAACTGGTTATCATTTATCCTCTTTTTTCTTAGCCATGTGACTGCCTAATCATACAATATTATGCTACTTTTTCTAGACTTATCACTTATTTACAATGTGTTAAAAGCAGTGGCTATCCACCATACAGTTCTTTTTCAGTTTCTAAAAATATCCACACGACTTTGAGAAGTGTCAGATAGTGGAGATTGTAGACAGGGAAAGTTTATTAAACTATAAGGAGGAAATGAATGGGGGAAAAATTCACCCAGAAGTTCAATAGAAAAACCACTTCCATAATCAGGCATTGGGCCAAGGATGAAAGGGTTGAAGTAGGAGAGAGTTTATTGCTTCTCCTTATCATTTCCTCTCTACTTTTCTCTGTATCTCTGTCTCTATTTGCCCCCTCTGTCTATTTCACTATCTCTGACTCTCTGTTAGTGGCTTTCTTTCTGTCCCTTATCTCTCCACTTAACGTAGGTCCCTTCCTGGGAAATTAACAAAACAGAAGCTATATATAGTCTTCCTCTAGGTTCTCTTAAAGATTTGAACAGTCATCTTCCTTGAAGAAGATTAATAGCAATAGCAACAAAAACAACAACAATGAGTAAGAGGGAAGACTGGCTGTCTGCTAAGCCTTTACAATTAGCCGAGGAAGGAAAGAAAGAGAAATGGAAAGACATATCCAGAGAATGTAGAATTTCAGAGAATAGCCAACTGAGATGTAAAGATTTTCTTAAACAGGAATGCAAAAAAGAAGAAAACAATAGAATGGGAAAAGAAATAGATTTCTTCAAGAAAATTAGAGGTATTAAAGGAAAGTTTCAGGCAAAAAATGGGCATTAGAAAAAGCAAAAATGCTATGGATCTAACAGAAGGAGAGATTAAGAAGAGTTGACAAAAATAGACAAAAGAACTATGCAAGAAAGGTCTTAACATTACCAGTAGCCACACTAGTGTGGTTACTGAGCTACAGCCAGACATCCTAGAAAATGCAGTTAAATGGGACTTAAGAAGCATTGCTAACAATAAGACTAGTGGAAGTGATGGAATTTGAGCTAAGTTCTTTATTTTTTTAATCATTATTTATTTAATTAATATTTTTAGTTTACAGCATTAATTTTCAAAAGAGTTTGAATTACACATTTTCTCTGCATTTCTACTCTCCCCCACTAGAAGATGGCATGTATTCTGATTGCCCCATTCCCCAGTCAGCCCTCCCTTCTATCACCCCACACCCCCATCCCTTTTTCCCTTACTTTCTTGAAGGGCAAGATAGATGTGTATGCCCCATTGCCTGTACATCTCATTTACTAGTTGAATGAAA
>CM053623.1:351793879-351820851 GCA_028646595.1 Phalanger gymnotis
ATGAGATATTTCACAGTGTCTTCCATTTTTTCATTCCTTTGGTTCTGTTTGATAGTATCTTGATTTCTCATCATGTCACTAGCTTCCACTTGCTCCAATCTAATTTTTAAGGTAGTATTTTCTTCAGTGTCCTTTGGACCTCCTTTTCCATTTGGCTAATTCTTCCTTTCAAGGCATTCTTCTCCTCATTGGCTTTTTGGAGCTCTTTTCCCATTCGAGTTAGTCTATTTTTAAGGTGTTATTTTCTTCAGTACTTTTGGGGTTTCCTTTAGCAAGTCATTGACTTGTTTTTCATGACTTTCTGGCATCATTCTCATTTCTCTTCCCAATTTTTCCTCTACTTCTCTAACTTGCTTTTCCAAATCCTTTTTGAGCTTTTCCATGTGCCTGAGACCAGTTCATGTTTTTCTTGGAGGTTTTTGTTGTAGGCTCTATGACTTTGTTAACTTCTTCTGACTGTATGTTTTGGTCTTCTTTATCACCAAAGAAGGATTCCAGAGTCTGAGACTGAGTCTGGGTGGGTTTTCACTGCCTGGCCATGTTCCCATCCAAATTACTTGACCCTTGAGTTTTTCAGTGGGGTATGACTGCTTTTAGACTAAAGAGTTCTATGTTCCAAGCTTGGGCGGATGTGCTGCCACACCAGCATTCCTCCTTCCCCAAGAACCCCAAACCTGGACTGGACTTAGATCTTAAACAGGCTCTTCACTCCTGCTCTGATTGAACACTTAATTCCTCCCACCAGGTGGGCCTGGGCCAGAAGCAACTACAGCTATAGTTCTGTAGCTGCCTCACTTCTGTTGCCCCTGGGGCAGTGGCCGAAACCACAAACTCCCTGTCGCCAGCAGCTTTTCCCACTAACCTACTATGTTGTCTTTGGTGTTTGTGGGTTGAGAAGTCTGGTAACTGCTGCAGCTCACTGATTCAGGTTGTTAGAGCACACTCCACCAGGCTCCTGGTCTGGTTGGTCTGCGCCACCCACACTGGGCTCTGCTCTGCTCAGCTCCTCTCCCTTCCACTCCCAGCTCTGTGCAGGATAGACCATACCAAGAGACTATCCAGGTTGTCCTGGGCTAGAGGCCTGCTTCCCTCCGCCACTTTGTGGGTTCAGCAGTTCTAGAATTGGTTCAGAGGCATTTTTATAGGTTTTTGGAGGGACTTGGTGGGGAGCTCACACTAATCCCTGGTTTCCAGTCACCATCTTGGCTCCCACCTTAAATATAGCTTATTCTTATCTTTGCTGTAACAAGTTAGTAGTATGACTTAAACACTTATTTTATTCTCATATCAATTAAAAAATCTCTATTCTGTTAAAATGTAATTTCTTTCATACTTTATGATGTCATTTAGGGCTTACCGTACCTAGTGCATAACAGTTTTAAGAAAAAAAAATATTCTGTGAAGATGTGAGGCTTATGTTTAATCAATAAAACTTTAAACTCTCTCCTACATCATAAACAAGATTTTCCCCTATATTTCCTTCATCTTCCCCTTTCCATTGAAATAACTAGATATGATTAAGTACACTGATTTGAATTGAAAAGTCTTATCAAGTTCCTTGTAAAATTTATCTACTACTTCATAAGCAGTAGCTGATATTGGCTTATACAGAATAATTTTCATGGTGGCCTTTTTCTTAAGGAAATACTCGTGATTTGTCCTTTTGTACATATGACCCAATACACCCTGTAATAATTTTGTGGTGCCTCTGAGTTGCCTATGCCTTATTGTAGGTGTTGCAGTAGCTAAAGTTCTGGCCCTGGAGTAAGAAAGCCTTCTGCTTTATATTCTGTTCTGTGTTTTCCCTCTGGCTTTACACACTATCTCCTGTACCTGTACTTAACTAAAATATCATTATCTTTTGCAATAAGCAATGAAGATTAATCCATCCAGCTTCTTGATGAGGGGGAATGTAAAGAGGAGAAAAAATGGTATTCTGTTTGCCTGGAATGGCCTCTCTTTTAAGGGAACACCAGCCTGTAGACATTCTGTATGGAACAATCACACATGCCTCCCCTTGCTGTGCAAACTGTGACTGAAGCTGAGAAAGTTCTTTGTCCTCACCCCACCTCACCCACAAAGTGTGTCTGCCTGTCACAAGAGTCAGGAAGCAATGAGGAGATAAGATAAGGAAAAAGATGCTAAATCCACCCAGTTTTTCAAGAGGAAGAAAATTCAAACAAAAGCCTAGGGCACAAACAGATAAATCAAGAGAGAATATGTCAAGATTAGAAGGGAGCATGACTATTGAAATAGTCAAAATATTATAAACTATTCTAAATTATTATAAGACAAAAGGAATTTATACCAACATCTGATAAATCACAGAACTATGTGGATTCTTAAGAGAGTGTTGAGCTTCCAGAGTGGTTCAAAAGAGAAACAAGAATGTTAAGAGGATAGAATTAGAAGCCAATAACTGTCACAATTTATGGCCTGTACATAGCATAAAAAATTCAATCCATCATGTCAAATCATTCCTAAAAAAAGTGAAAGGGATCATAGATTTACATTAAAAATATTATGAAGCCAAGAACTATCTAGAAGAAAAGAAACAAAAGGAAATGCCATTTAAAAAAAAAAGCACACGATCTCTATACAAGCAGAAGCCATTAATCTTGAAGATACGATGTGTGGAGATGAGTTAAGGATCATAGGTCTCCCAGAAGAACAAAGGAACAGTGAAAAACATGAATAACATATGCAATAATAAGATATAAGAAAACTGCTCTGAACTTCTAAATATAGAAAACAAAGAACCACTCTGAGAAATCTACTTTAGAAAGAAAAACACAGGAGAAAGGAAAATGCATATTTCAAACTCAAGAACGCAAGGTGGATAAATTAAAAAAAAAACATCAATGAAAAACAAGTAATAGGTTAGGAGAGAGGCAGAGAGACTGAGAGAGAGAGAGGGGGGGGGAGAGAGAGAGAGAGAGAGAGAGAGAGAGAGAGAGAGAGAGAGAGAGAGAGAGAGAGAGAGATTAAATGGATGAGCTTTTTTGATTGCATTTTATTTATCCATCATTCCATTTAGATTAAATTTGATTTAATGAATCCACAAATCATTTGACATTTTTTTCTCTATTTTTGTTGAATCATTGGGGTGGGTTCAGAATATACAATCTGGGATTCAGTAAAGGATATAATGGAGGAGGAGGGTCCCAAATCTGTGCGAGGTCAGTAGAGAGCTCCATAGTAATGTGATTGCTAGTCCCTCAAATCAATATACTACTTCTTTTCACCTCAGAAATAATTTATTTGTGACGGTCTTCAATAAATTACATGTTTAAAATATTCCATTTTGTAAGTGAGCCAACAGGCCAGGGTGGAATTCTTAGAAAGCTGGAGGTGGGAGAATCTCCAGCGAGAGTAAGAAGACCTGGATTTCTAACTGTGTGATCATAGGCCCAGTTTCTCTCTCAGTACTTCATTTTTCCTCATCATAAATTGAGAATAATACCATTTGCAATACGTGCCTTAAGGAGTTGTTTTATGTATAACCATTCACAAAAATTAAAACTCTATGAAAAAGAAAGTTATTATTCTATCTTAATTTATTCTCAAATTGTCTCAGAACTTCCATTTGAGTTCTAGAATTCTCAGTTTTTGCACAGCAACCTCCAAGACAATTGGAGTTATAACATTCACAATTTATCCTTTCGGATAAAATTAATGTTTATTTTATTCAAAGGATTTTAGTTAACCGGTCTATTAAATTCACAGGTGACTTTTTTTTTAGAAAATATAAAGTGATGGTGGATATGATCTATCAGTCATGTTCCCTAATTTGTACATGAGGAAAAAAAAAAGTAAAAAATATATTTTTTGGATGGCAGCCAGGATTTAGAAAGCTCCATAGTTCTTTTTTTCATGAAAGACTTGTGTGAAACTCATACCAAATCTACTGTTTTCCATTTGCCAGTTGTCCCAAGTGAAAGAGCTTTTCCTCCTCCAATTTTCCCAAAGCCATATCTGAGTCTCTTTTATGATCTCATCACCCTTTACCTTGTATTGTGCTTACCTATGTACATGATGCATCTCCTTAAAACTTAGAGGAGCTTAGTCTGTATGATAGGGACTGTATAATTTTACATCTTTGTAGAACCATTATCTAGCCCAGGAATTTTCGTGTATGAGATATCTAATAAATATTTTGTGAATTCAATTCAGTTGAATTAAATTTCTAGTGCACACATTTTCCTGGTTGTTCATTTGTTTTGAAGTTCAGTATACTGGATACAACAATTCCGAGGCTCACCTCTGACACCTTCTGACTGCATGACCTTAACTTCTCAGTGCAGTCAGCATTTTTCTAAGATGAGAAGTTCTATGTTAGGTACTAACCTGTATTAGTAGGAGAGTTTTCACAACCAAACCTTCCCTATAACAATCAAATCACAAGTCCATTCCATGTTCTTTTATTGTACAAATGAATGCTAACTCTAATAGCCATTTCTGTCATGAATACTACCATTATCACTCCTACAAATCTGTGTGGCTTTCATGAATATTTAAAGAACACACCATTTTTAATGCAGTTTTCTCATTGGATTCCTAACATGCATTTTCTGAAAAGATACTAAACAAGTCTTCTGCAACAGAAATATTTCCATTTGCATTTTTGAAGGATATCTAACAAATGAGGCTTTGATACTGACTTAGAGTCTCACCAACACCTCCTGATCCTGTGAGATGATTGTCCATATAAATTCTCCATAGTCATATATTATATTCAATGTACTTGGGATGCATTCCTTAGATCTCCTAGCATTCCTAGCACAGAAAGCTTGCTGTCAGAAAGACTTCAGTTTGAATCTGCTTTCAGAAACTTATTAGTTATATGAGACACTGAGAAAATCATTTCATGTCTGACTACCTCAATTTCTTCAAGTGCAAAATTGGGATAAAAATAATGACATCTACCTCCCGGGTAGTTATGAAGATTAAATGAGATACTATTTATCAAGTGTCTGACGATCACTTAATAAATAGTTTCATTTCCCTTTTTTCTATAGATCTAGATCCTTTAAATTCCCTGAAACTCCTAGTCAGAGCCAATACCTTAGTGGTGCTGTCACCCTAAAGAAGCATGACAATGCACACTATGGCCCATCTATGTCTGTGCATCCTAAGTGATTTTTCTCCATCTTCCTACTTATTACCCACATGAATTTGCCTGACCAGCTGGGGGCCTTATATATATTGTCTTGACATCATATGGAGAGAAGCAGAGACTATATACTGTCCGTCAGCTATCCTTCCCTTTCACAATATGAGCATCATGTCCTTTTATCCAGGTGCATGCTTCTATAATAACCTTCTTTACTGTACTTCTTATACACAATTCTTTATTTAGACTGTGTCATCTTATACTCAACTGGTGCCTCTCCCTTGACCTCTTGGTGGTCCTCAGCTTTATTTTTTTCCAAGATGGCTGGATTCTATGACTTGTCATCCTATAATATCATTAGAAGAATATGATTTTGTTTTTTTTTTTAGATGAGCTTTTGTTTCAGTGAGATGGTTGAGGTCATTAAAAGAACTGGGCAACTTGCCAAAGGTAACCTACTCTGCTGTCCTCTCCCTAATTGCCCATATATAAGGAAAGGAAAAAAAAATAGAATTGCTGATATAGGAGTTGTTATATAAGTAGTAACAGCTGTAGAAAATCATAGGTTCAGCCTGTTTCCATACAGGTAAAATGTTTAGCCTCATTGTGTCTCTCATTGGCTAGTACAATTAACATTTATTTAGCTATCTCACCACTTTTATTTTTATGATATTAGGACTGCTCTAATTCTTACCTAAGCTCCTGGAAAATGAAAGAATGTACCTATTTATTAGGGAGACTTTCCAAAATTTAACATCATTTATGTTTAAGTATTTATGAATAAAAATTTTAAATATTTGAAGAAAAAATATAGATTATTGAGGAAAAACAAATTAGATGGTGTTATTGCCAAGCTAGGATGGCAAAAGGGTGGTTTGGGAATGAACGACATACTCAGTCATGCATCACGAGCTGTGCAGTCCCCTCACCAAGACACCATGGCTCATTTTCCAGATCCTAAATACTGCTGACCACATTCTGGAAGTTTTTCCCAGTCACTTAATCTGTCTTCCCTTCGTGCTGTGACAAAAACTGGAATCCACAGGGACAGCCCAAGTGAGGGGAAAACAAAAGGCCCAACCTACTAAGGACAGAAGAGAAGCTGTGGTTTTATTATCACCCAGGCATATGCATATCATTACTTTAAAAACCATATCATGAACTTGTAGGAGTAAATTAGGAGGTCAAAGGATTCCTAATGAAATCATCTGACAATCTTTGGGAAAAATTAAATTAGCAGGAGGTGAACAGTTCCATTTAATGAAAGGAAATTCTTTGTTACTGAATGAGAGATTGCATCTCATTGATGGACACAGAGACTGAAAATCCCTCAAAAGAAGCCATGCCACCTACTGTAAAGAGTTTGATTCCCTGTATTTAGGCTGAATATGCTTAAAATAACCAGTTTGCATATAACACACTGTAAGTTCCTTAAGGACAAGGAATGTGTTTCTGCAATTTTTAAAATTAATTTTGAAGCTATCTTCTGTTTGGCTATCACTTCTATTTCCCAGTGTATCTCTCACTCCCCATTTCAAAGAACTATCCCACACAACTAAGAGTCAAAAAGAGAGGAAATAAAAACTCACAACATATGGTAAAGGTCTAATACATACAGTGTTCCATACCCATAGTCCTCCACCTATATAAAGGGATGGGGGAAAGGTGTTGTCTTTCTCATATTCATTTTGAGGGCCAAGATTGGTCATCTCACTTTTGAGGTATTAATTTTCCATTTTGTTGTTGGTATCCTTTCTATTTATATTTTGTAATCTATTTATATTTTAGTATGTTTTGTAGTCATTATTCGTTTTCCTTGGTTATTCTTACTGTACTTTGCATCAGTTCATGCTTGGAACTCATCCTTTCCAGAAAAGCTCCATTTATTCCTATGCTTTATAGTGTTTTTTTTTTTAATAAGAATGATTGTTCTTGTCAAAAATCTCTTTATGCCTCTATTGATATAATAGTATTTTTGTTGTTTTTATATTGATATGATTGATTATTTTTATAGTTTTCCTAATATTGAAACAACTCCACCTTCCTTATGTAAATCCTACCATGCCATAGTGTATGATTTTTGAGATATATTGCTGTAATATCTTTGCTACTATTTTATTTAAAAATTTTTGAATTTATATTCCCCAAGTAAATTGTTCTTTAGTATTCTTTCTATGTTTTTGGTCTCTCTTATGTAGGTACCAAAATTATATTCATGTTAAAAAGGAATTTGGTCGGAATCTTGCTTTACCTCCTTTTTTTTTTCCAAAATAGTTTCTATAGTAATGGAATTATTTCCTGAATGTTTGGCTGAATGCATTTACTAAATTCTTATGGTCCTAGCGATTTTTTTAAGCGGGCTCATGTATAGATTGCTCGATTTCTTTTTCTAAGAGATTGTTGTTTTTGTATCCTATTTCCACTTCTGTTAATTTAGGCAACTAATTTTGTAAACATTCATCCATTTCACTTAGACTTTCAGTTTTATTGGCATAAAATTAAGCAAAGTGGCTCCTATTACTCTAATTTCTTATTCATTGGTAGTGAATTCACCTTTTTTATTTGTCATACTGCTAATTTGGCTGTCTTGTTTCTTTTAATCAAATGGACCAAAGGTTTATTTTATTGCTTTTTTTGCAAATCTAGCTCTTATTTTTTATATATTAGTTCAATTGTTTTCTTACTTTCAGTGTTATTTATCTCTTCTTTGTTTTTGGTGTTTAATTGAAGATTTTTAATTTGTTCATTTTCTAGGGTCTCTCTGTATGTATGTATGTATGTATGTATGTATGTATGTATGTATGTATGTATGTATGTGTTTGGAGATAGAGATTTTCCCCAAGTATTTCTTTAGCTGCATCCCTCAAATTTTGATGTGTTGTCTCATTGTTTTCATTTTCCTTAATGGAATCATTTATTGCTTCTATGATTTGTTCTTTGACCCACTCATTTTTAGGAACAGAATATTTAGTTTCCAATTAATTTTTAATCTATACTTCCATGACCTTTTATCAAATGTAATTTTTATTGAATTATGGTCTTAAAAGGGTGTATTTAATACTTCTGCTTTTCTGCATTTGTTTGTGGGATTTTTGTGTCTTACTGCTAGGGAAGACATGCTTTCAGGGTATTGAAAATAAGGTTATTTTATTCAATTTTCTAATTATTTCTTGTCTAGACAGTAATACTGACTTGCTTTTCTGTGTTATTTTTATCAGTTTCAAATATTTTTGTAGATTAATGCTTTTATACAGATTGAAGTCTAAAATGCCACTTCTTCAGACATCCTTTATTTGTTTAACTTTATATTTACTTAATATACGTTTTATACATGTACCTACTTATATTCACATATATGTGTGTGTGTTTATACATGTGTGTATGTGTGTTTACATCTCCGTATTTATAACAGAATAATATAGGCTAGAAGAAGGGATTGAAATCAGGTTAGAAGTAGGTTCCTGGACGAGTTGTCTCTGGGGAAGGTGGGGGGAAAGGTCTGGTCTTAGTTGGTTCTCAGAAAATTTTTCTTCCACTACACAACAATGACACATGCTGACCTCCTGCCCATTTCCTCTTCTGATTCTCCTCATTTTCTTTTCTGAATTAATTGATTAAGTACCTGCTGCTTTTCCTAGGGCTGGGTGGAGTTGGTTATTAGAAACATCTCAGCAGTCTATGGCTTCTCTAAATTCAGACTAGTCTCCTGTCATAAGTAATCTTGTTTTCAGCACCCCAACTCCTCATATTGTTGGGCAGATTCTTGTCTGATGCTTTGAAGGAGAAAGAAGTGGTTCCGACAGTCTGTCTGAGAAATAAGCCTTGAAATAAGCCTCACCAGAAATACAGAAGACACTAGGAGAGAAATGCTGAGTGAGGGCTTTAATAATTAGAATTCTATGATATTAATTCATAATATTTTTTCCTTGTCAGAATCCTCCTTTTGTCCTGTGGATTTAGCTGTAATTATTCTACATCTGGAGCATATTTTTTGAGGGGTAGAGAGTTAATGAGCTATGGAGAAAGTGATTTTCATAAGGACTATTTTACATTTTCTGTATCTCTACAACCTAGTGAAATGTCTTGCACATATTATGTACTTAATAAATGTTTGTTGGATTGGATGAGAGTGATAGTTTTTTTTTAGTTGAATACGTGTTTATCTCCATGGTGATAACATCAACTTTTTTCCAAGCTTTCAAATTTTCAAGCATTAATTTAGCACAACTCAGCCAGTTTTAAATATCTCTCTGGAAAACAGGACATTAACAGATCCATTCAACCACTCCTAATTCATTATAGGAATATCAGCAAACCATATTTCTCTGTCAAGTTAAATCTTTGACTGTCAGCCTAAATGACACATTGTTCTTGACAGCAATGACAGACAAAATTACAAAGGTCAATTTAAATTCCATGTTCCAGGCAATTCAGAACATAGCAACAAAATGTTTTAAAATTGGCAAGAGAATTGGGCAGCTAGCAAGATCTGGTAAGAGAGCTGGACCGCCAGTTGGCACAATAGATAGAGAGCCAGGCCTGAAGTCATGAAGTCTCATCTTTCTGAGTTCAAATCTACATACAAACACTTAGTAGCTGTGTGATCCTGGGTAATGTATGTAACCGTTTGCCTCAGTTGCCTCATCCTTAAAATGAGCTGAAGAAGGAAATGATGAACCACTCCAGTATCTTTTCAAGAAAATACCAAAAGGGGTCACAAAAAGTCAGATGTGAATGAAAATTACTGAACAACCACAAAAGAGAATTAAGCAAATAAACTGAGAAGGAAAGTCTTAATACTCTTAAAATATCTGAAAATTATTTGAGTAAGGATACTGCCCTATCACAGAGAAGATGAGTTGATTAAAAAAGTTTCAAACTTTGTGGAGTCTGCCACAAAAAGCTAGACAGAAGAAAAGGACAGGGCTGAGGATCTCAGTGAGAAAGGACTTAGGAAAATAATGAGATAGTATTGAGGAACCCAATGATAAAGGACTAGCAATCATACTTTCAGACAAGTATGGAGGCCAAGAAAAATTTTTCAGTGAGCCAAAAATGTGATGTCCTTTAAACTTAGTCAATGATAATATTAGCTGCTAATGCTTACATTTGATCCTCATGAACAGTCCCAATAGAGAAAAAAAAAACAATTATTATTGTTTTGTTTTATAAGATAAGGGAACTGAGACACAGAGATTAAATAAATTGCCTAAAATAAATGACCGAAGTTCAAATATGAGACCTTATGAAGACAAATCCACTTCTCTTTTCACAAGAGTGCACATTTCTATGCTCGAAGTATTAGCTGGACAACCTCAAAGATGTCCACTCTTTGAATAATCAGAAACTATGATTTTTAAAAATATAATTTTTAAAAATAAATAAATGAATGAACAAAATGAATGAATAATTGGAAGAACTTCAAGGTGAAACAATAAACGAAGAGAAAGAAATATGTCTTCTGGCCAGAACCAGATTTGGAAAGTAGAAAAATAAGGAATAGAGAATTAAAAAGTCAGGTAATCTGGCAGTTGGAAGGGATCTCAGTGGCGCAATCCAACTCATACCCCAATGGAGTCCTGATTATGACATAATTAATAAGTGCTCATCCAGTCTATGTCTGAAGCCATTAAATGTGAGTGAGCTGTTCCACCATTTCTCAAAACAACTCATTCCACTTTAGTTCTATTAGTATTTTTTTCCTCTAACATGTATATTAAATTAATTGCTTTGCAATTTCCAATTATTACTACTGGTTCTACCCTCCATGTACAAATAGAACAAGTCAAATCCCTCTTTACAAAAAAATCCCTTCAAATCACAGGAGATAAGGATCAGGCCTGTACCCTCCTTCCCCAAGTTTTCTCTTCCCCAGGCTAAACATTTCCATTTGTCCAATCTGATCCTCATATGACAGTGTCTCAAGATCCTTTATTTTCTTTGTTGTCTTTGTCTGGACATGGTCTACTTTGTCAATGTCCTTCTTAAGATGTGGCACCCAGAACTAGAATACATACCCCAAATTTGGTGTGACCAAATATGGTGAGTACATAAGGCTTCTCACCATTTAATCTTAGACTTCATGCCTTCATGCCCCTTTTAACACAATTCCAGGTTCTATAATACACACACACACACACACACACACACACACACACATATATATATGTACACACACATACATATCTCTTTTGTGTATCTGTAAACACATACATATATACACCTATGTGTATAAGCATACATGTCTATACATGTTTTATATATGTGTGTGTATTTCACATTAAATAGTGACTCATATTGATCTTGAATATTCCTTAATATCATTCCATTCTTGAAAACATTAATTTCATTGACCTTCAGGGTAAGATTTCAAACTTGTCTGTATTTAATTTATTCTTATTATATTCAGCTCCTCCTACTCAATAAAACCCAGTGGTTCCCTATTAAATTAATGATCAAATATGCAACCCTCTGTTTGGCAGCCAGTGTGTTTTATAAACTCTCCCCTCTACCTTTCTAATCTTTTTACACTTTGTATCATCTCCCATGTGTTCTTTTATCAATTAAGATTAGTTTCCTTGATGTTCTTGACATGGAACATATCATTGCCCAACTCTGGATACTTTCATGGATTTTCCCCAATACATACAATGTTTTCCCTCTTTATCTCTGTATCTTGGCTTCCCTGGATTCTTTCAAGTTGAGCTGAAAATCTCCCTTCTACTAGAAGCCTTTCCCAAATCCTCTTGATTCTAGTGCCTTGCCTCAGTTGATTATTTCCAATTTACCATATGCATGCATACCCACACAGAATAAGTCATATTTATAGCAGGAATGTAGAGTTGATTCAAAATTAGGAGAACTACATAATAATATTTCATACTAATGTAAAACAAAAAAATCACATATTTTGCCAACAGAAAATGGCTAAATTAATGTTGAAATAATTATAGAATATGTAAAATATTTGGCAGTCCACCTACCAAGACATAAACAGCAATTATATAAACAAAACCACAAAACACTTTTTATATAAAGTCTTACATACTTGTATATATACTAATTACTCATAGCCTGTGCCAGTATCATAAAAATTACACTACTACCTAAAGTAATATACATTCAGTGCTCATGAAGAGTGAGACGTGACTGAAAATTACTAACCAGCACATAAGTAGGTACAAGAAAATGCTTTGTAAAATAAACTATATGTAAAGTACTTTTATTATAAATAGTAGTATAATATTTTTTGCCAATGGAGAAGCTGGGTACAATTATATATATATATATATATATATATATATATATATATGTGTGTGTGTGTGTGTGTGTGTGTGTGTGTGTGTGTGTGTGTGTATCCACATATGTGTGTGTGTGTGTGTGTGTGTGTGTGTGTGTGTGTATATATATATATATATATCTTACTTCTATACAGTTTTCATGTTGTCTCCATGAAATTCTGAGGAAACTGGGAGTAGGAGTTGCATTTTGGCTTCCTTTGTAACCCCAGAAATTAGCAGAGTTCCCAGCCTACAGTAGGTAATCAATAAATGCTTATTGACTAACTGACTAACTTATTCTTGATGAATTCATGGATGGATGTAATTACAGCTCTCTTTACTAGATGTTCATCAAAAATCACTTAAATACTACATTTTATTTATTGCCATTAGCCTAATCCTATAATTATCCTATAATATAGGATATAATGTATCCTATAATCCTAATCCTAAAGCCTATAGTTTATAAATTGCTCTCTTTTCTTAAAAAATATGGGAAATTCACCTTCTCCAAATGCATGAAATTAATAATAGGAGTGTATGGATGCTACAAAGATAGATTTGGCTTTGATAGAAAGAAAAAAGAAAAACTCTAGATCAAGATATCCTAAGGTGCAATCAGACATCTTTGGAAGTAGTAGGTCCTGATGTCACTTGAAGACTTCAACCAAAGGTTCAATGATCACTAGGCAAGCATTGTGTAGAGGAGATGTGTGTATGAGCTGGATTAAATCATTGCTGAAGTTTATTATAGATCTGAGATTTTGTCATTTTATGATATCTATCTTTATAGACAAATTCTGTCAGTCAAGCATATATTAAATGTTTACTGTATGCCAAACACTCTGATAAACACTGGAGCTACATAGAAAGGGAAAAAGTGATAATGAAGGTGTAATTTGTTCTGAGACTTGACAAGAGCCTGAGAAACAATGGAGATGAGGAGGCAGAGCATTCTAAACTGGGATGGTAGCCATTTGCAAAGGTATGTACATGGCAGATGGAGTGCTTTGCTCAAATAATTTCAAATTGTCCATTGTAACTGGATTATAGATGGTGTAAAAGGAAGTAAAGTAGGAGAAAGATGGAAAGATAGGAATGGGCCTTTCCAGGTGATAGAGAATTAAATGCCTAATAGAGAGCTTTTATGATAAGTCATTAATTGTTTTTTTTATTCCCCAATGGAAAAATTTCTGTACTTAATCTATGATTTTCCAAAGACTTTCAAATATTAATGACAGTGGTTCTGTTACTCCATCTGCCAGTTATTTCAATGACCAAGGATTTCTTTGAGTATTTGTTGGAAGTTGCTAAAGCCAACCTTTCCATACGTCCACTTGATCCAATAACCTGTGGTCTCCTGTAGCAGAAAATATCCTCAGTCATCCCCACGCCCTCTCTAAACTTCAACCTCTATTTATCAATTGGTTCTTTCCTCACTACCTTCAAACATGTCTATCTCCCTCAACTAAAAAAAATATCATTTTCTATACCTTCTCTCCCTTTCTCAGCCAAACTCTTTCAAAAAGCTGTGTTTCTGCTTGGTTATATGCCAGCAAAATTGATAACAAATGACATGAAATAATATTTCTAGAAATACTTATTTTGACAGAATGGGAAATAGAAAATAAAAATAAATTTGACATGCCACAAAATAATTTTTAAAGGGGGAAAAATCTAGAAATCAATGGATTCATGATTTGTCAGTGAGTTCTATCAAATATTCCAACACAGATTAGTCCTGATGTTATATACTATTATTTTTCAAAAATAAGCAAAGAGGGAAAAATTCTTTCTATGAAATAATTATTCTCTGATACGAACCAAAAGAGAAAACAGTGTTAAAACTATAGACTTAAATCATATTAAATATTGAAACAAAATATTCATAAAATTATTAGTAAAGGAACAATATAATAATGTATACCTACATATATACGCGTATGTATATATATATATGTATATATATGTACATATATATACATATATATGTATATATATACATCATGAACAAATTATATTTATAGTAAGAATGTAGATTTCCTTCAAAATTAGAATTATAAAATAACATTCTATGTTACTAAAAAATTAAAAATCACATGACTTCACTAACAGAAATCATTAAGAAGTGGTTAAAATAATTTCAAAATAGCTATGGAATATGTAAAATATTTATTGGTCCACCTACTAAGAGATACACAGCAATTATATAAATAAAACCACAAAATATTTTTTGTGTGAACAAAGACTTACATAATTGGATATGTATTAATTACTCATGTTTAAATTGTGCCAGTATTATAAAAATAACAATACTACCTAAAGAAAGAAAGTTTCTATTTCATACTTCAAATTGTATAGATTTACTTTAATGAATTTGATAACAGTTGAAAAAATATTGAATTGTATCAATGGAACAGATTAGGTTGCCTAGTTGGCAAAGAACTGAAAATTGAGGAGATGCCCATCAATTGGAAAATGACTGAACAATTGTGGTATATGAATGTAATGGAATATGATTGTGATATAAGAAATGATGAATGAAATGAGACATGAAATGAAATGACAAAAGATTTCAGAAAAAAATCTAGAATGAATTACATGAACTGAGGCTGAGTGAAGTGAGCAGAAGCAGGAGGATTTCATACACAGTACCAGCAACATTGTGCGATTATCAATTATGATAGACTTAGCTCTTCTCAGGAACACAATGATCCTACACAGTTCTAAAAGACTCACGATAGAACATGCCTTTTGCATGAAGAGAAATAATTGTGAAGTCTGAATTCATGTTGAAGCATATTATTTTCCCTTTTTATTTTTCATTTTTTTTTACTTTTTGTGGTATTTCCTTTTTGTTCTGATTCTTTTTTCACAACGTGACTAATGTGGAAATATGTTTAACATAATTGTATATATATATATATATATATATATATATATATAACCTATATCCATTTGCTTGCCATCTTGGGGAGGGGAGAGGGAAGGAGAAAATTTGGAATTCAAAATCTTATAAAAATGAACGTTGGAAACTATCTTTACATGTAATTGGAAAATACTATTAAGTGGAAAAAATATATGAATCTTATAATCTAATATTTGATAAACCAAGAAACTCCAGCTACTGTGGCATGTACTCAACAAAACTTGTGAAGAAAAGCTGCAAAGCGGTTTAGCAATAATTAGATTTAGAGCACTTCACACATTACACCTCCAGAAGTCCCAAATTAATTCATTAATTAGATATAAAAAATAATATCATAAACAAATTAAAGGATTAGGAAGGGAGACAATTTCACAACTATAGCTAGAAATAAGTGATTGACCAAACAAAGGATAGAGATGATCACAGAAGGTAAAATGGACAGATTAAATTATGTAAAATGATTGATTTTGGGATAAAATCAAAGTAGTTAAAATAAAAGGCAAAGTATCACTAGTGGAAAGTCCTTATTGTAAATTTCTATGATAACTGTGATTTCACAGTATATTAGGAATTTCTGGGCATAAAAAAAGACATTCCTCAATAGAAAAATGAACAAACAATATTACAGGCAATTTTCAAAGGAATAAATGCAGTCTATAAATAACTTTGAAAGGTTTCTTGAATATATCAACATATCTTGAAAGATATGATGACTATAACACCCAATCGTGATAGTAGAAGAGTAATTATGAATCATGCTTCTCATCACTTGGTAGAGAAATTATGAATTTTGCAAATGATTATGTCATTTCAGATAGAGCCATTATGTATACGTTTTTGCATTGATCATATATATACTAATATACATACATGTATATATTCATAGATGTGTGTATAGACATGTAAGTACATACATACCACATGCATAAGTCACAGCATCACAGGATATCCTTTTTTCCATTAATTATATAAGGAAATATTTTTGCTTATTGGTGTTTTAAAAGTTTAAAATAGACGAACAAATAACACATCAAAAAGTCATATTTTGGAGCCAGATTGTAGAGAGGCACATTTTTTTTTGCCAAGAAAAATAGTTTATATATTTTTGGACAATGAGAACCTACCAAAAGTTCTTCTATAGAGAAACAACACAATCAGATTTAGATTTAGGCATAAGAAAGAATACCAGTTGTGAGCCATCAGAAGTCAATTGGATGGGAGAAAAAGGCCTGAATTTGAACAGTCGTAGTTGAATAGAGACAAAGTTCAATCTAGGATGTATGGAGACAGAAATCACAAGATTGGGAACTGATTAAATGTAGAACATTAAGGAGAGGAGAGAGCCAAAGATGAATTAGAAATTTTGATTCTACATGTCTAGAAATGTCTTGGTCCTACCAATAAAGATAAGAGAATTTAGGAGAACAAACAATATTTTGCTTGTCTTTTTGTTGTTGTTTTTGTTTTGGTGGAAGAAAGATATATGGGCCATTTAACAAGAGCTCTTGAAACCAGTGCCGGTGTGACTTCTTATAACTGTTATGATTTTATGGCAGCCTACAGAAATAAATTTTTGTCATTTGCAAAGTGACAACAAAAAGGAATTGTCATTCAAGATATATCAGCTCAATTCATTAAACATTTATTTATTCTCCCCAATGTCATAGGATCATAGATTAATAAGCTACAGGGAACTTGGGAGCCATCTAAACCAAGCCTTTCATTTTCCAGATGAAGAAACCAAGGCACCCAAACGAAAAAGTCACATGGTGGCTGAACTGGGCTTGGAACTCAGAGCTCAGCTATCAAAGCTGAGCATCATTTCTGCTATACAACATTAAGAGAAAGGCACTATGGATAACAAAGCTTCCCTTCAAGAAGCTTATATTCTAAGAGGGGAAACCAGCATGAATGTAAATAAATACAAAACATACTAATTGGCAGATCAGCAACTCAAAGACTTAGACTTACCCGCAGCACTAAGAGGTTAAGTGACTTACCCAGGAGCACACAACTAGTGTATGCTGTGAGACCCGAACTCAGGTCTCCCTCAAATTTTCCATCCATTTCATCATTTTACCTCTCATGAAGTTCAAAACAAATATGAAATAAATATAGGAGGTGTTGTTTGTTTCATTCCTTTGTGTTGTTTTGAATTGGCAGTAGAGGGAACACCAGCTAGTCAATTTCTTCTCTCTTTCTCAGGAATTCCCTTTAGGATTTCTCAGTAAGTTAAGAATTCAGTCTTATATTTCAAACTTCATGTATCCCTTTCTAGTAAACCTAGTTTTACAATTTTAGCTTCTTAACGTCTGGCTAACATTAGGTTGGGTTATTTTCTTTCTTTCTTTCTTTTCTCTTTAAGAAAATAAAAGGAAAGAAAAATAAGTCCACACATACTAAGGTTTCTTTCTTTGTTGAGACAAACAATGAAACCTTTTAGGAAAAAAGTGGCAAAGAAAAGTAGAAGAAATGAAATATCCTCCAATACTCAAATATTCCTTGAAAAGAAATGTGCATTTAATCTGTTACTGAATTAAAATGGCAATCCAACTTTCCACTGGCAGGATATTCCATGGGACTTTATAACAATAGCTTTTATACAGAAAGTTGAGCTTTTGGAGAATACCAAGCAAAGATCTGACAGCAGGGAACCCAAAACTCCAAAATGTTAACTTATTTATAAATTTAAAGCAAGATCTGAAAATCAACATTTACTGATTTAAATCTTATTGTTTCAAAGGGCATAGGTTCACCTAATATAGAAGACAATCCAGGTGGCCAATCCCTGCATCTTGAAGCCAGTGAGGAGTATGACTAAAGTGAGGAGACTACCATCTGCTACCTATTGAGATAAACTCTCAAAGTGGTTGAGTTTTAAGTTTTTACATTTTATACAAACCATTTTAGGGACTTTCTTGTGCAGAGTAGAAAAAAGGAAGCATTCATCTAATTCGAGTCTCTGTGAGCCCAGATTGATCTGGGAGAGGGTGCCCAGGGGAAAAAAAAAAACAAACCTCTGAAGTTAGTCTCTCATATCTCCAAACCTTTAAATTCATTAGGGCTAGTGTTCTCTTCATTCAATTCAATTCAGTTGAATACTATAAGAATTTATTAAGTTTCTCCTAAGCTCTTTGGTCCTCAGCTTCTTCATCTCTAAAATGAGAATAAAAATATTAGCAGCATTCAAGGTCTGCTTGGATGATCAGATGAGATAAAATATGTGAACCACTTTGCAAAATTTAAAACATTAAGTAAATTGAGTTATCATCATCATTATCATTGACAACATGTTTTTAAATTTTCTGTACATATAAATTAATTGTGTGGCATTAAATATGAATGGGAACTTTTGTTTCTATTTTTATTTTAGTAGAAAATTGTACATGAAACTTCTCTGTTTTCTGAAGGTATTCTCAGTCTAGATATCTTTGACATGGCCAATCTTCACTAAGATTGAGCTCTTTGTCTCTGCCCTTAATACCACTATGTTACGTATGTTGCCTTCCCCACTTGGAGAGTCAATGAGTTACTTCAAAGCAGGGACTATTATTTTTTGTCTTCTTTTGCATCCTTGGTCCTTGGGACATAATAACTGCTTAAGAAATGTTTTTCAAACAATTAATTAATTCTATTCTCCACTCCCATTTCATTTAACTAATCATTCCTTCTATCTTGTTCTTCTTTAGTCTCTCTTTGTCTGCTATATTCTTCAGGATACAAATGTGCTTAGTTCCCACCAATCTTAAAATTACTCATACACACATGGATGCATGCATGCACATGCCAACATACGCAGACATGCACAAGGAAACACACACACTTCCCATATTCTTATTCTTATTCCCCTTCAACCTCCATTGTAACATTGCTTTGATTTTTTAGCAGGTGGGGGTGAGGGGAGGGAGTTGTTTATACCCTATAATCCAACTTCCTCCTTACCCTCTCTTTCCTTTGCCTCTTATAGTTTGGTTTCTGCCCCCAGTATATGACTGAAACACTGGGACTTCAGGTCACTAATAGCTTTCTAATCACCATATCTTCCCTTTACTTCTCTCCCTGTGCCAGGCCTCAGTCTTTCTGGACTCCTTGCTTACTGATAGATTGATTTAATAGTGTCCTAGTAGGTCCTCTTTTACTCTTTTCACACTCCAATTCAACTTTCATAGCAAGAGTAAAGGAATTTTCCATAAGGTTTAATTTGGTCACATCAGTCCTAGGGATGACAGTTACTGGCTCAAAGCTGATAGTTACTAAGCAAATTCAAATTCCAAACATTTGTTAAGGTCTTACTATTTATCAGGCATTATTAAAAACTGGCAATACAAGGAAGAACAAAAAGCAATCACTTCCTCAAGGAGTCCCCTTGACTCCTTGGCTAGACTCAAAGAGTCTAATGGAGTGGACAACATGTAAGCAACCATATACAAACGCAATATATGCTCTATAAATTGGACATAATCTCAAGGGGAATGCAATCACATTAAGGAGGACCAGGAAGAGCTTCAAACAAGAGGTAGGATTTTTGCTAATACTTAAAGAAAGCCAGGAGGAAGAGGTGTAAAGGGAGAGAATTAAAAGTATTGGAGTAGCCTATGTGAAAATACTTGGAGTCATGAATTGGAGTGTATTCCATGAGGAATAGCAAAAGAGGGCACTGAAACTAATCTAGTCACTCTGGAAAGTAATTTGAATTTAAGGCCAAAAAGTTACAAAATTTTCCCTGCTCTTTGACCCAGCAATAGTGTATGTGTACATATGTATGCACATATATATGTATGTATGGTGTATATGTACATCTGTGTACATGTGTGCATATGAACTGTGTGCCTATGTGTATATGTATGTGTACATGCAGACACACGCACCTAGGTATGTGTGTTTGTATATGTGTGCATATGCATATAAATATGCACATGTGTTTATGTGCATGTGGGTATACCAACAAATATATATATATATACATATATATACATATATATACATATATACACATACATAAACACATATATACACATACATAATACACACATATGCATCCACATGTAAGTATGTAAGTATCTGCATAAGTATGTATATATGCATGCATGCATGTGTGTAGGTAGGTAGGTATGTATGTAGGTATGTAGGTATGTATATTGGGGGTTTTGGATAAGTCCACTAGGGTCTCAGTGGAGGTGGTGGTCCGGATGGTGGAGATGCTTTAACTTGACTGACACAATGTGCCCCTTGCCGCACCTCTAGGATGCCTCACTATGAGAGCCAGTCTGGCCCTCTTTGGTGGCATTTGGTCAGCAAAAATCGGCAGCTAGGAAGAAGATTCCTACTTGAAATAAGCAGCTTAATAGGATTTCTTTTCATGGATAATCAGATTTCTTTGGAAGAGTTTTTGCTCTCATTAGCAATAGAATATTAATGTTAGCCTTTTCATAATGTCAAAACTACATATTCTGCTTAGATAAAAGAGAACTATAAAATTCTTCTCAATTTAACAGTGTCAATAATATCAGTTCAAATTAATTTATTATAGAATTGATAAGATTAACTTTATATATTTAGGCAAACCTCCTTCTGCCAAAAATTATGTCAGGGTTATTGAATGAAAATTTAAGAATGCTAAGAAAATTATTTCTTTTCATATATTAGAGGAATTAAGACTTATTTTTACACATCTCCAGATGTTAAAATAGGGATAAATGGTAAAAAATTTTAGGTGGGTAAATTGTGACTCAAAATAAGAAAGATTTCTAGCAGTGGGGGAAGACTAGCAATGGAATAGTTTACTATATTTGTTAGCAAACTTCCAAATGCTGGAAATATATCACTAGATATTAAATGACCAGCAGTCAAGGATGATGTAGAAGGAAATTCTGTATTATATCAAAGTTGGATTTAAAAACAAAGCAAAACAAAACAAAAACTTAATTTATTTTTTATTCCAAGATTCTTACTAGAGGAAGTTGTTTATAAGGAAACATTTGGTGAGAATAAATAGGTGGAATGGCATGATGGCACTTTAAGTTAAGCCAGGAAAATTAATTAACTAACTTTTAAATAATACAATTTTCCACAGTCATTTCAAATTTACTAATTTGAGAATTATACAAAGCCATGTTTTTTTGTAAGACAGGCAAACTCCAAGTGATAAACTGAAATAGGTCACTCACTTTTTCATATTAAAGTTAGAAAAAAGCTTTGCGGAAAAAAAAATACAAAATGAAGAGATGCCTGGGGCTCCAGGCACAGATCTGGCTATAGGTCATCTTAGAGAAGTCACATAACTTCTCTGAGATCCAACTTTCTCTTAGGGTAGAAGTGAGTTACATAATCTCCAAAGTCCTTTCCAACTCTGAAATTTTACAGTATAATCATTCTAAGATATCTAAAAACCTGGAAGAAATTAACATTTTTGTAAAGAAAAATTGAATAATAAAAGAAAAAAGATGCTAGTGATGTTATTTGGAAAAAAAATATTTCTAAAGCCAGTTTAGAACACAATTTGACTTGTAGATAGATGATTAATCAAATAACTAATCAATCATTCAACATATATTTATTAAGCATTTACTTTATGCCATATACTGCTCAGTATGAGAGATCAAAGAAAGGCAAAAACAGTCCATGCCCACTGAGAGCTTACATTCTCACTGAGAAGACAACATGAATATAAATAGGCAAATACAAAATACACAGAGAGTAGAAGGAATGATTAGAAGGAAAGGTACAAGTTGCTCAAGATGCCAGAAGATACCTTTTCCATTGAATTTTGAAAGATAGATGCCAAGAAGTGGTGAGGAGACAGATATACTCCTTTCATGGCTGTACATGGAAATAAAATGCATCGCCATTCCTTCTTATAACCATTTTTTTCCACACAATACAATATGTACTCCATCTAGATCCATCTTTATGCCTGAACACACCATTCTGGCTAAAGTGGAGAATAATGATAAATATGATAGTCATGGCAATTCAAGTATTCACATAGAATCCTGTCACCCTGTCTTAATTTAAAATACCCCTTTGCTGTTTCTTAAATACTAGAGGGAGAAATCATTGCAGCTAAACTCGTGAATCTTCATCTCTCCCAGTATCTTAAGAGTCTAGACCCAGAGATCATTTAATATAACCTCATCACTTTTCACAAAATGAAAACGTGACCAGTCTCTCTCCCAGTACATTAGGAGCTTGTATGTTTTGTTAAGAAGTTTTGAACATGATGATAAGTATCATCAATCTACCAATAACAGATTGTTACAAGGCTTACTCAATGTCAGCCATCTTTGGAAATAACATAGGCATTAATTGATACCTTCTACCTAGGAGAATGAAAGGTGGAAGAGGAGAGTACATAAAATAAACCTTGCTCTCACTAATTTAGTAATAATCACTAATGGGTTATGGTTTAAAGGAAGTTATGGTTTATGATGAAGAGGGCAAAGCTCATTTCATTTTATATTAATCCATACTTAGCAAAAGACCATGGTAAGACCTGGAATTTAAAAATATCAATTTAGTATCTAAATGGATGATGGTTTAGAGAGGTAAAACCTTTACAGCAAGGATACCTATTAGGATGCTCTTGCAAGAGTCTAAGCAAGAGGTTACCATAACCTGAGTTAAAATGGTGGTAATGTGAGTAGAGAGAATGCTTAGAAGATCTTGAAAATATTGATTCACAATGTATTCATGGTGCAAACAGGCCTGAGTAAAAAACAAACAAAAAAGGTCCCTGAAGATGAAGCAAGTTCAGTGATTAGTAATTGGACTGAAACTAAGCTACTTGAGAATAGGCATTGTTTTCATTATTTTTCTTTGTATGGCTAGTGCCTAGTATAATACTTGACTCATAGTTGACTATGTTATGATTACTACTACTACTACTACTACTACTACTACTACTACTACTACTACTACTACTACTGCTGCTGCTGCTGCTGCTGCTGCTGCTGCTGCTGCTGCTACTTCTACTGCTGCTGCTGCTATACAATAGCCTATGTTACTACTAATGAGTACTTCTTAGTTGATTGCTTGACTACTGGTCATAACCAGCCTAGAGCTTTCTCTGTTTCTTTATGAACCATGATTATAAAGTTATACAAAGAGAATGGTGCATTTATTTTTCATTGGTGAAACATGTAAATGATCCTTCCTACCATTCAGAGTAGTAAAATCACTTTACTGTGGCAATGAATTTCTCCTTCTTAATCTTGGATATTTATACACATATATTATATTTGTGTTGCTGACAATTAAACCTCAAAGTTGATAGCAAATGATTCTATTTTTTTTATCACACAACATTTCAAATATATGACATATTCCTTCAAAAAAGAAAAGAATGATTTAGGAAAATTCATGGTAAATCTATTGTGAATCATAGAACTGCTTTATATCAAATGCCAGATATTATTTGAAAATCTCAGGGCCAATTTCCCAGAGCACTGGGATAATAACTTGTTACCCCAGGGAACCATTATATTCACATTGGCACGTCATAAATACATCTTGTTAAGAATGAAAATTCAACATTTATAAACCTATGAAAGATCAAGCGAAGCATGTGAGTGACTTTGCAAGAGCACTTTAAAGGGATAGACTTTCCTTTAGAATGTGGAATGAGGCAATTTTGATGGAAATAGATGAACTTCTGGATGAGATCCACCAATCTGTGATGTCAGTGGTTTATTTGGAGAAAAAGGAAGAATGATAGAAAGAGATAACAGAAAAGGCCTATATGATCAGAGAGACAGAGACAGAAACATGGAGGGAAACAGAGAAATAGAATGACTGAATTCCTTCTTTAAAATGCAAGTTGTGGGACAAAACACCTATCAGAGGGAATGGTTATAGCAGGATGAGTAATACCTGTTACTGAATTCTAAGGTTAGATTGAGTTTCTAAGATGAAGTGGTTTCTGTGGTATGATGCAGAATGTCTGGGAGTGTCAGAAGTGTAACCTGAATGTTAATGTTGTTTTAAAGAGTATAGAGATTTTAGAAGCCCTTGAGCCTAGCCCCTAGATTCCACAGATTAGGAAACAGAAGTATAGAGAAGTTAAGGCACTGACCCCACAGATAATAAGTGTATGAAGTGAGAATTTCACCCATATCTTCCTGACTCCAAGTTTAGTTACCTACCCATTATACTAAGCTGCCTCTGAGGTTTCTTTAGTTTTATATTTTTAATTTGGTTTGTTTTCTCAGGAGTTATATGGTCAAAGATAGGCATTTGGAAGGTATTTTTAGCAGCCATGTGAAAGACAAATTAGAGAGACTAGAAGCAAGGAGACCAATATGTAGACTATTATAATTAAGCATGGATAATATGAGTAAAGGAGGAATATTTGTGATTTAGGGAAAACCTTATCCGAGAAACACACTTTCTAAAAAATGAAATGGAGCAAAGAAAACTCAAGGACTCCATAAGACACAGATAAATATCAGCACAAAAAAAGAAAGGAAAGAAGGGCAAGGATATATACTTTAACAATTATCAGACCCCTTAAAAGTATAATGATATGTACCCCCAACAACAAACAAACAAACAAAAAGCCTGTGCATAATATTTCAAAGAATCATGAAAAAATCCAAGATCTATTAAACCCAGAAGGCAAAATGAAAATAGAAACAATCCCTGATCACTGCTTCAAAGAAAATCAAATCCCAAAACCTTAACGAATGTCATAGGCAGAATGTAAAGCTCCCAAATAAGTAATATTACAAGTATCCAGAATGTGTTCAAGTATGAAGAAACCAAGATTAGGATCACCAATGAATTAGAAGCCATGATTGTCAAAGAGATAATATATAAGACTCCAATATAGGTCACCCTGAAAACCACTAAATTCTATGGGGGTTTGAGAAAAGAACTTTCAATAGTAGATTGATTTACAGGTATTGCTGATGAAAAGACCAGACCTGAGTAAAAACATTGAATTGCAATCTTTGAATCAAATGAAACCTGAAAGAGTAAAGAATACATTAGAAAAATGGAAAGGTATGAATTATGAAGACATGCTTACCTAGTAATAGATACAAGGATACATGTTCCTCCATAATCTTTTTGTCTTTATGGGAAATAGAGTTGAATAGCCACAGGGCATTCTTTTGTACTGTTTTGCTTGTTTAAAGAAGGAAAGAGAGTGAATGAAAAAAAGAAAAGTAATACTCTAGAGAAGATATGATGAAGCAGAGGTAGAAACTTAATATCTCTCACAAATTAAGGGCACAAGAAGAATATGCAGACATGTAGAGTGAGGTAGAAAAAAACAAGAATCTGATGAACTCCATTTTGTTTGAACACAACAAAGGAGGGATGTGCACAACATAATGTTTCATGTGGAAATGTGTTAAACTTTATAAAACTCGGATATGGATACAGAAAGAAAAAAGAAATGTAAGGGCTAAAGTAGATTTAGGGAGATAATAGTAACAAGCAAAATTAACTTCATATTCAGAATGTCTAAAGTGTGAACAAAAAAGGAATTTAGGAAACAGATATTGTTATTTGTGCATGGTGAAGAGAAGAAGGGGTTGAAAAATGGGACTGGATCATTTCCATTCGAGATTATTGTGTTGATTCTATTCCTACTCCTCCTTTACCACTTTCTGGTTTTTTTTATCCTGATGACAATGCATGTGTATTTAATGAATAGTAACAAAATAATGGAAAGTATTAGAATATATTAGAAAGCAGAACTAAAAAAAATGCAATGGTTTCTGAACTACTTGGAAAAAATCAAATGTTTAAATTTATGAAATATGCTAATCTTTCTAATGTTTGGTTCTTTTTTTAAGGTATTCTTTTCTTCGATATTTTGTTCAGTATTTTTTGGGTCTCCTTTAACAAGTCATTGACTTGTTTTTCATGGATTTCTCGCATCCTTCTCATTTCTCTTCCTAATTTTTCCTCTACTTCTCTAACTTGCTTTTCCAAACTCTTTTTTTGCTCTTCCATGGCCTGAGACCAGTTCATGTTTTTCTTGGAGGCTTTTGTTGTAGGCTCTTTGACTTTGTTGGCTTCTTCTGGTTGTGTGTTTTGGTCTTCTTTGTCACCAAAGAAAGATTGCAAAGTCTGAGACTGAATCTGAGTCTGTTTTTGCTGCCTGGCCATGTTCCCAGCCAACTTACTTGACCCTTGAGTTTTTCAGTGGGTTATGAGTACTCGTAGAGTAAAGAGTACTTTGTTTCAAGCTTGAGGGGATGCGCTATTGTTTTCAGAGCTATTTCTATACAGCCAGCTCTGCCACACCGGTACTCCTCCTCCCCCAAGAACCACCAACCTGGACCTGACTCAGATCTGAGAAGGTTCTGCACTCCTGCTCTGATCTGCTACTTAATTCCTCCCACCAGGTGGGCCTGGGGCCAGAAGCAACTGCAGCTGTAGTTCTATAGTTGCACCACCCCCGCTGCCTCATGGGGAAGTGGCCAAACTGTGAACTCCTTTTACTCTGTCCCCTGCAGCTTTTCCCACTAACCTTCACTGTTGTGTTTGGTATTTGTGGATTGAGAAATCTGGTAACCACCACAGCTCACTGATTCAGGACACTAGGCTCTATGACTTTGTTAACTTCTTCTGACTGTATATTTTGGTCTTCTTTGTCACCAAAGAAGGACTCCAGAGTCTGAGACTGAATCTGGTTGTGTTT
>CM053623.1:351820951-351854989 GCA_028646595.1 Phalanger gymnotis
TGACTGCTTGTAGACTAACGAATTCTATGTTCCACGCTTGGGTGGATGTGCTGCCTCACCAGCACTCCTCCTTCCCCAAGAATCCCCTACCCAGACTGGGCTTAAATCTTCAGCAGGCTCTTCACTCCTGCTCTGATCTGCCACTTAATTCCTCCCACCAGGTAGGCCTGGGGCCAGAAGCAACTGTAGCCCTAGTTCTAAAGCTGCCCCACCTCTGCTGCCCCAGGGGTGGTGGCCCAACCACAAACTCAGTCCTGCAGCTTTTCCCACTAACCTTCTCTGTTGTCTTGCTGTTTGTGGGTTGTGAGGTCTGGTACATGCCACAGCTCAGTAATTCATGACTGTAGGGCACTCTCCAATCGTCTCCTGGTCTGGTAGGTCCGCGTCTGGTCTGTTTGCGTCGTGCGCACTGGGCTCACCTCTGCTCCCCTCAGCTGGGAGCTGGGAGCTCCGTGCGGGACAGACCTTACTCAGAGACCATCCAGGCTGTCTTGGGCTGGAGCCCTGCTTCCGTCTGCCACTTTGTGGGTTTTGCAGCTCTAGAATTGGTTCAGAGCCATTTTTTATAGGTTTTTGGAGGGACTTGGTGGGGAGCTCACGCCAGTCACTGCTTTCCAGCTGCCATCTTGGCTCCCTATTCAGGATACTAGGGCCTTTTCCTCTGGGCTCCTGGTCTGGTTGATCCATGTGGCCCACACTGGGCTCTGCTCCCCTCTGCTCCCAGCTCTGTGGGTGATAGACCTCACCCAGAGACCATCCAGGCTGTCCTGGGCTAAAGCCCTGCTTCCCTCTGCTATTTTATGGTTTCTACAATTCTAGAATTTGTTCAAAGCCATTTTTTATAGATTTTTGGAGGGACCTGGCAGGGATCTTGTGCAAGTCCCTGCTTCCAGCTTCCATCTTGGCTTTGCCCCCTAATCTTTGTATCTTAAAAAAACAACACCACATACAATGTGTTCAGGGAGAGTGACATAGGCAAAACTTTTGGAAGATCTTCACCTAAGGTTGTGTTTCATATAGAAGGCAGCATATTTTCATCCTTCCCCTCAGCCTGTGCTCATATAGTTAGGCAAAGTCAATGTCTGATACATTTTTTTCAGAGTAAGTGGGAAAAAGGAAGGTATAGGAAAAAATGTCTGCAGGAGTAGAAATGGGGTTCCTAAGAAGCACCTCAGGTACAACCCTGTGGTTATCTTCTGGTCTTATGACAGGTATGTGTAGGCTATAAACAATTTGTAATAAGTGGGGGGGGGGGGTTAAGGATTAATGCTCCCTAGCATTAATTAAGAAATCTTCCATGTTTAGGTTCTTAAATTTTCTTTGTGCTGTGAAATTAATTTAATTTGGTTTACAACTTGTTCTTCTTTTGAAGCATTACATAATTAAATTATATAATTAAAAGAGTCTATAAGGAAATAACAGTATAATTGGTTATGTGACCTCTAAATTTTTAAAACAATGTTGACTATGCTTGTAACAACTTAAAATCTTACATCCTCACGTATATTATCAATATAAATAGTCTGTGATATATGTAATATGTGCAAATTGCATTAGAGGACATTTTCAAACTAGTGCTTAGAGATCTCTTTTTCATTTTGACATCATTTAAGAGGAAATTCAATTCTCTCATATTTACCATTTTATTATCTTTTAAATTTTCAATCACATATACACTTTTTCTTCTTGTGTCATCATCATAAACAGGTTTAGAAAGAAAAAAAAAATTCCCCAACAGTTTCAGCAACATACCATAAAAGTATAATCAGAGGAGCATCTTTAGCTGTCGTTATTTCCCACACAAAATAGGAAGATTTTACTTCCTCAATAAAAAGCTTGAAAAACATTCAGTCACATTAACAATTGTTATTCTCAATGTATTACCTCTAAGGAAAACCATGCAAAGCTGTTTTATATCATCCCCCAAGCATCATCATGACCACCTAGGTAACAAGTTGCTGGGAGTCATTCAAAGAAATTCTCCACTCTCTTTTGTTGTTAGGAAGCAAAGTTCCTCCCTGAAGTATCTTCCCTTAGTCCCCAAGCCCATTAAATATTATATTGGATACAGTGTGGCTGAGCCTTATATATTCCCAATTACAGTAAGTAAAGGACTTGGATGAACTACTGCCCACTTTGCCGTCTGTCCTTTAGAGTCCTGCACAATGCTTCTGACCCTAGCTGTCAGGCTCCAAGCCACTCTACCAGGCCCCAAATATTGCTGTTGAACAAGGATCTGAGTATTGTCACTGGGGCCTGAGCACTGGCCTGCTTTGGATGCCTCCTATGCTAGAGAATATTCCAAAGCCCACTGGAACTTCCTGCTGTTGGTGTGCATGTGCCTCCATTGCAACTCAAGTAACTCTAAGGAGTTCTGACTTTCCCGCCAGAGCTTGAGCTCTCCCTCCTTTCAGTGTCATCTTCAGAATATTTTCCTGCAGCCTATCTACTTTAAATGGGAAAGGAAGAGGCAGAGAGAGGATGGGTTGGTTTTGGTGGTGTTGCAGGGGTTCTTCAGTCTCAAATGAGTGAGGTTGCCACCAAAGGTGAGAGAATGCATTTCAGGGTTGTTGTCTATGCCACTATTATGGTGGGGGCAATAGCTTAACACCCATTCTCATCCAATGAAATTGTTTTTTTTTCCCTTTTAAAATATGTTGAAATAACTCTTGAGATTTAGTTGGCTCAGGAGATTAAATATTCATGCCATTAATAACCGTTCCTAGTCAGGTTAGTACAAAACAGCCATGAGGAGTGCTGGTCTTTCTCTGAGGGTTGGCTGGCAAAACATAATGGGCAACTCAGAGGCAGGGAAGCTTCCATTACCTGAATCAACATGTGGAGCCATTGATGAATATCTTTTCTTGGGTATTTCCCCCCATTCCTTTTCTTAACTGTTGAATGAGTGCATCTAATTTTATCCCAATATTAAACCTAAACTATCAGGTGACTGATTTTAATCAGTATGCACATAATACAAATATACCCATGAAACAAGACCCAAAGCATGAGGTCAACAAAATATTAGGTTATGTTAATCCCAACCTTCTATTGATGGCCATGCTGGACTGAGGCTAGTCCAATGTTTCAGGCTCTGGATTCAATTAAAATGAAATACTTAGAGCTCATCTAACATTTCATAAGAGGAAGTTTGCTTAACAATAGAACGTAAAGGATATTCAGCAAGGAAGGGCACATTATTGGTTCAGGTGGGTTAGCTCTTACATCCTCCATCTACCTTTGCCAGAATGATTCACCTGGTGAGTGTCAAGTTTGATGATCCCCTAACTTCTCAAAATATGGGATTTTATAGTAAATTTTCATTTTTTCTTTAGTAAACAAAACAAATAGCAAAAGCAAGCCTGTCCTGAAGGATGTAGATGTACCTGCTAGTACAGCATAGCATTATTTGGGGTGACCTTGGAAGGTAATGTCTGATTGCTTACTCATTTATCTTTGTGTCCTTCTTCTTACTAGCAATTTGTGTTCTCTCCTTTCCAGTCTATGGTTCATTTTGCTTGTAAGAGTAAAGAGGAGAGAAAAAAAGATAGAGTAGTTATTCAACTCATAATTCTCTCTGTTTCTTGGAGATTATGCATTCTGTTGAAACCTCAGGTCCTAGGGGGCTAACTAGGCTCTGTGACATCAATGATTTAAAGTATATGCCTAGCCTTTATTCATTGAGATCCATAATAGGGAGAGACTAAATTTGTGAAAGCAAAACACATGCACAAAAAGAACAAATGGATTGTTTCTTAATATGGGAATTATTATCTACATGAAACCTAAAGTTACCATTTTATATAATGTGTATAAATTAGAGGCCTTTCCAATGTGATAAGAGATTAAATCAAGATACCATAATTATCATTACAATTTGATATATTGCTGAAAAATAGCTACAGGAATAAGAAAAGAAAGAGAAATTGAGAGATATAATGTAGACAAAGATAATTCTTTTTCCATATGATATGATTATTTATTTAGATAATTTTATAGAACCAATTTAAATTTAATTGAAGCAATGAATTCCACAGTTATGGGATGTAAAGTAAATCTACATAAATCATCATTATTTCAGAATATTACCATTATTTCTGTATATTCCATATATGTGAAGTAAGAGATTCAAAGAGAAATCCCATTTAAAATACATATAGATTATATAATATCAGGGGCATCTAGGTGCAGAGTCAATAGAGTACCAGGCCTGGAATCACGAAGACTCAGACACTTACTATATGACTCTTGGCAAGTCACTTACTACCATTTTCCTCAGTTTCCTCATCTGTAAATGAACTGGAGAAGAAAATGACAAATCACTTCAGTATATTTGCCAAGAAAACCCCAGATGGGGTCACAAAGAATTGGATACAATTGAAAATACCTGAATAGCAAATATAAAATGTCTGAGAGTGTATTAAGCAAGACACACAATTTTCTGTGAATGCCCCAAACCAGGTCTTTGCTTTAATTTTATCTGTTAAGCTAAATAAAGCACATATCTAGGCTCTACTCTTGTCCTTTCTTCAACAGCCCCTCTACTAATGGTGAGCAGGGTCCTCTGCCCAGAGGGCAATCCTAGAGTCTCCCCTTGAACTCTCCCCCCCAAAACTAAGAGTGAAAGAAATTTAGAATCATGCTAAGAAAATAGATGACTTGTCCATGTCTTTTGACCCAGGGACCAGAGTGCTAGGTCAGAGGATATATAGATATACAGATATAGATATAGATACATACACACTACTACAAAACTCTTTATAAAACAGAAATAAAGATATTATTAAGTAACTTTAAAATTAAATAATTAGGCAAATACTAATTTCTAATGGATAGGCAAAACCATTACAATATAAGTTGAAAGTATTACCAAAATTAATTTACTCATTCAGTGTAATACCAATCAAATTACTGAGGGATTATTTTAAAAAGCTAAAAACATACTAAAATTCTTTAAGAGGCTAAAAAAGGAGAAGAGTTGCAAGGGAAACAGTGAACAAAATTGGGAAGAAAGGAGTCCTAGCAATTCTAGATTTCAAAAGAGATGCCTATCAGAAGAATATGTTTATAATACAACATACAAAGGCAACCAAATATAGCAGCCTTGAATTTGATATTCATGAAACCTCAGGTACTGGGGTAAAGACTCACCATCTTACAGGATTTATGGGGAAAATTGGAAAGCAATGTGCCAAAAATTAAATTTAAATCAACATCTCACATTATATGCCTAGATTATCATCAAATAAGCAGATGATTTAGATTGTCATGTTATAAATGAATATATTTTTTAAAACAAAGGACCAAGAAATAAACTACTTTTCAGAAGCATTAAGAAATAAAGAATTCATGAATAAAGAAATTATAGACAGGATCACAAAAGATAAGACAGATTTGATTGTATAAAATTAATTTTAGAGAAGTTTTTGCACAAAAAAAAACCAATGCAGTTAAAATGATAAGGGAAAGAGTTAAATCATAGCAGCATTTTTTTTCTGATGAAGGTCTTATTTCTAAATTAAAATATTAACTGAATCAGAGTTATAAATATAAAAGCCATTGTCCACTTGATAAATGACCAAAGGATATGAACAATGTGCCTTCGTAAAGTGAGAAATCTTGGATATCAATAGTAATGTTAAGGGATGCTCTCAATCACTAATAATGGAAGAAATGCAAATTAAATCAGCTCTGAGACTCTGCCTCATACACATCATATTGTTAAAGATGACAAACAATAAGAAAAAAAGTATTATTGGAGAGCTGCAGCTAAATAGGCCAATTGACGAAATGTTGGTGGAGCTATGAGTTAATTGACCCAACCATTCTAGAAAACAATTTGAGATAAGGCCCCAAAAGTCACTAAATGATGCATATATATTGACCCATGAATAATAAGGCATATGCATCAAATAAAGAATATATCATATGTATGTGTGTGTTGCATGTGTCTATGTATATGCATGTACATACACATAGTATATATGTGCATATATGAACTCTATATAAACTATATAACCATGTATACATACATATGTTCATATATGTATGCACACATATATACGTACAAATATGCATGTACATATATGCATATGTATACATGTACATGCACATGCACAAGCACACAGATGTGAGTGTAGACTGTATAGATAATTGGATAGATAGATAGATAGATAGATAGATAGATAGATAGATAGATAGAAAGAAATACTGGCAATAAAGAGGGTGACCATCAATTAAGGGAATCACTAAACATATTTTGGCATTAGGGATGTGACAGATTACTATTGTGTTGTAGGAAATGATAAATCTGATAGGCTTGGAAAATTCTGGAAAGAATTGTATGAATTGATGCTGTGAAGTGAACAGAACCAAGAATATCACTGTAAAAACAAGCTTCAAACATCTTAGAATACAAAATTCAGGGATAAAAGCACTGTTTCCAAAGCACTGATGATGGAATCAAGGGGTAGAATAAGAAATACATGCCTTTTACAAATTTTACCAATTTGTTTATATTGATGTTACACGTATATTACAAAAGCCTGTTGCTTCTTTTTCTTCCTTTTTATTTTCAGTTGATCAAGGTCAGGAAGAAGCAAGAGAGAAAAAAAGATAAATGATTATTAATTTTAAAAGTAAAAAATAAAATATTCTTGTGAACCTAAAATTAAATATTAAAGGTGCTAGCCAGTAAACTATGTTGGAATGGAAACAAACCAGGAGCTTCTAGTAGGGGAATTCTGATATTAAAATATATCCCGATTTCTCTCAAAGAGCCCTACACAGTCTCCTCCTTGACTCACATTGCCCAATAGTGTTTAGATATTTCCAAAAAGACAAACACATTTTAAAGGTAATAGATAATAATTTATCTTTCTCAGCAGACCACAATTTAACTCATTTCCTGTAATAGTGGGGGATGGAAAGCTCTTGATCTTTTGTATTCTCATGTCATAGACTTGCCACCTAACTCCCAAAGACATGTTACTAATCCTATGATCAATAATATTCTAAGAGCCGATGCTCCTCAGGCAATTTCCTTTCTTCTTTTGGAAGCCAAGATCCTAAACTCTTAAACTTAGAATGTCTAGAAATTGGGGTGGGTTATGAATCAACTATCTACATGGGTGCTTTCTGGAATATCTCTCTTCTTGGGTAGCAAACCAGATTCTTCAATCTTGCTGCCACAAAAAGCTAAATCTTTCCACTTCTACATGGCTGGGTTAGGTTGAGGAAAATTCTTCATGAACTCCCTCTTGGGCTACATGAGCAAGCTTATATCTGCTTCTGCCTTGTGTTTCTGAAAACTCAAATATTTTCCTAGCTAATAATTTCATGTTGTATGAGAAAGTCCATTCTCACAAACTCTGCTCTCAGTTAAAATCATCAAGTTCATGTCCTTATCAACTGCTTTCAAGAAGGGGTAAGAAAGGAAAAATCCAAGTCCCACCCTTTGTCTTCCCTGTAGGATTCCAGGAAAAAAAAAACAAAACAAACAAAAAAGGCCAAAAAAGACCACCAATAGACTACCTTAAAAAATAATCCATAACAAAGGAAGAACTTTTCTGATGATTCCATCCTGCTGAGCCTTAACCTAGCAGTCATCTTAGGGGTAGCTCCAATTTCAGAAAATACATCTGGAGGTGTTTGTTATCTTCTCAACAATGGCACAAGGGGCATGCCCACAATCTCCAAAGGGAGTTGTTTTTTTTTTTTTTTTTCCCCTGACCAGAAAGAGTAAAGTCCTGTAAGCTCATCAGATTGATCAGGATAATCCATGTCTCATCGAAGCAATATTTTTACTTCCATTTTGCTGTCATACTCGAATAGATCCATGATCTCATCAATGTGGATATTCTTTCTAATAATCCACATTAAAATACTTCCATACCTGCTTTGTTGAATTTTAACCAATCTCCTGCAATACGTTAGGCATATTAATATCCATCCAACATATTGGAGACCTTTCTCCCTCTCTCCTGACATCATGAGGGGGCCAAAAGTTCTTGTTTTTTCTTTCCACCTGTCATCCTTTGTCTTTGTCTCTTGACTAGCCTTTCTTCTCTTCTTATTTATATAATTCCTTAATGACATAATTTATTCCTTATTTTAGGAAATTCTTATCACACACACACAACTCTCTCTCTCTCTCTCTCTCTCTCTCTCTCTCTCTCTCTCTCTCTCTCTCTGTGTACGTATGTATATGTATGTATATATATATATATACACAACTATGTATGTATATATGTATATATATGGACATACATATTTAAATTGCAGTCTGATATCTATAATATGTCTCTATTATTCTGCTTGATATTCATTTTAAAAAACAGAGACTGCCATAGGCAATGTTTAACTGTCTACTTTCCAGATAAAGCTCTGCTTGTTTCAACTCCAGGGACCACTATATCCCTCCCAGGATAAGCTGATCATTTCAGTTCTTGTTCTTCTCACTCCATTTTGGATCCTGAACTCCTCAAGTCCCTCAGCCTTGGCTTGTTTCTGATAGGAGGGCTGCAATGTGGAACACTAAATGCCTCCCAAAGCTTTCTTTTATAGAAGGCAGGATTTGGATCTTGCAGTTCACTAGTCTCTTTCCATCTGTAGCTCTGCTTGGTTTCAACTCCATGGAAGAAGATAACTTCAGGCCAAGTATATCCTGGTGTCCCAGCTCCTTTCCAGATTCTTTGTGTTTTCTCTTCATAGATTGTAATCTCTTTGAAGGCAGGGACTGTATTTCTTTTTTTTTAATTTTTTTTTTTATCCCAAATGTCTCTGCACATAGTAGATGTTAGCTAAGTATTTATTGAATTTAATTGTTATGCTAATATCTCACTGGTGAACATTAGTAGAATGTTGGCTATTTAAAAGATGGACCTTTTATTTCACGGCAGGCAAAGAAAGCTTGTTTTAAAAATTACTATATAAAAGGCTTTAAGCTAAGTAATAGGGATGCAAATAAAAGGAAAAAGAGAGAAAATCCCTGCCTTTGAGGAGCTTGCATACTAAGGGGGAAGATAATACATACCGTAGAACTGAGGGGAGTGAATATACATGGGGTGGGGGAGTTTGGGATCATTTAAAGAGCTTTGCAATTTTCTGAAGGCAGTCATAAACTACTCTTTTCCTCCTGTTTAAATCTAGGTCTAATTGATTGTAAAGCTCTACTGTCCCAGACATACTTACTGATGAACACGTTGTATAATTGGTCCATCAAGATGTTGCAATCTGGACAACAGACATGCTTCATCCATTTGATCTTTCTTATATATATATGGCCAGAGCCAAATCCATTTGAGTGACTAAGAGATAAATTTGAGGAAGTTCTACAATGTTTTAAGGAATTGGTTCAATTAGCCTAATAAGATATCAAGAGTATCTGAATCACCTTACTATAACTAAGAAATGTTTTTCTGACTTTGATATACAATAGTGACAACATCTAATGAGCAAACAATGTTTTCTTCCATATCTGATGTTTATGATAGGCAGATCATTGAGCAGAGTTAGTTGTTATGTTCTTTTATTTTTAATGAAAAAAAAAAGATTTTAGTGAATTCCTATTCCTACTACATTTCAAGTGCTATGCCCAATACTGTGGATGGATGACCACTACAGAGACATGGTCTATGGTTAAGTTCACATGGGGGGAAGTGGAGAAAACATATTATTAGAAACTTCATTTGCTAGGTAAATGAAAAGACTTTTAAAAGTTCTAAGTCCTAAACGTCATAAGAATGTACCAGAAGGGCAGATTGCATGGCCCAGACAGGCATCTTCATATAGCATTCTGGATTAGTTTATAGGTAGTTTGGAGTAATAGTTGAGCAAGTCAGAGTTCAGTTGGATTAGACAGGAAGAGCAATCTGCCTTTCTCCTATTAGAAGTACATGAAAATAATTTCTACAGTTATTTGTAATATTTTATAGTATAGGATATGGTATTGTGTTCATATCATTGAAGAAAAATTAAAATAGCACATAAAGAAACAAAGATATCCATGGAAGACAGCTACAACACAAAGTGGCTGGAGGGAGGGGGTAAAGGGACTGATCTGGTGATTATATTGAAGGATTAGAGAAAGTGACACTTTAAATTTCACCATAAGCAAAGTACTGATTGAGTCTTCTCATTTCTTTCTAGTTGCTTCTCTGGTTAATCTCTGAACTTCAGCATTGCCTTCAACTTTTGAATGAGCAGGTACATAGTTCCACTCAACATTCATGTTCTGAGTCATATTATCCAGCTTAGCAAATTGGTTTTTGTGCACAACATCTTTGTATTTACTTGTTTTCCAGCCATTTTATTTCCAGTTGTCAGTGCATTCACTCATACCTTTGGTGATAAGTTCATTATTAATGTTCACAGTAAGTCTGTCCTTATTTTGGGCCTTTGCTTCCTCAATTCCTTTGGAAGCTGCTTCTAATGATACTCTTTGGTTTTTGTGTTGTCCAGAATGTATACCACTTATGTTTAGATCATGATCTGGTCCCCTGTAGACACCAATACCTCTTTGAGCTCTTTCTGTTCCACTATTTTTGTAGGCACCCTTGACATACACAGTGTTAGGTTCTGATGTCTGGTGTGGTTGCCCATGTGGACTTTCAGAACCTCTAGTCTGCTAGTCATACTTATAGCTCCTTAGATTGTGTTTCTAACTCATATCTAATCTCCCAAAGGATTGGTGAAAAAAGAATATGGGTCTGACCTTTAGAGATTGTCTATATTCTTTTAAAAATCTTGATTTATGAATGAAATAGATTAATATTTTCAAATCAAAGTTTGCTGACAAAGCCCTGGTATATACATACAATTGAGTTTAGGCAATTACTGTTTTTCTTCCTCACTGGAATCATTTCTACTTCTGTCATCAAAAATTTCAGTCTTGAGGGTGTCTTATTCTCATTGTTCCAACTTTCCTCTCAAAATATTAGACAATTGTTTTCTATTATTTGTTTAATCCTTTACAATATCCCTCTCCAAATTTAGGCTGCAAGTCAGACAAAGCTCAGAATTCCTCTCATTCTCCATTACCTCCAATTGAATAGCTACTAAACAAAAAATCCTGCTGTTTATGAGTCCTAAAATGGCATACATAAAGGAGCTGAAGTTAATGAGAAAGTTGAATATTTTAAGGTTTTTTTTCCCTCACAAATCTTTTTCTCATTCCAATAATCCATTTAAGACAGATAATAGAAGATACTATGATGAAGTACTTAACGTAGCCAGCCACTTTTCCTGAGATTACAGCTGGCGCTCTTGGGACTTTAATGATTCTTAGTCTGTCTGTTCAGACTTACAAAGCAACATTAGATCAACAAATACAGCTGTTTTCAAGTTCTTTGGGGAGCCAGCATTTAAATAAAACCAAATATTAAGTCTGTACTTAATTCTATTTTATAAATATTGTCATTCATTTTTAAATACGTTATCTTTTTGAGTTTGATTTTTAAATTAAATTTTCTGCCTATTTTATATAGTAATATGATGGTCACAGGTTCCCCCCCCCCCACACACACTTCAGGCATGAGATATTTTCAGTAGATTTTTCTTAAAAAATTAATTGTAGGTTTGTATTGCTATTCTTGCCCAATTTATACATTTTTTCCTTTTGGAATTCTTGTAGAATAAAGGACAGAAACTTTTCTTATACAAAGGGCCCTACTACACTTTGGTGACATCAATGATTTGTCTCTCTTGCTTAGAAGATTTAGAAACTTCATTATGTAGCATTCCTTGAGGGTAGTCCCTTGTTTCCTCTCAAAGGCCAAAGACTCACAAAGATTTGAAACAGTAGTTTAATTGACAGCTTAATGAAAACAGTTCATACCTACATCTGAGGCCATAGAAAATAACAACCCGTCCAGAATACAACCCTTTCTCAAAGACATGTACAATCATGTTGAATTAGATGACTCCTTTGTAGCCATCTCTTATCATCTTGATCTATATCTGGCCACTGGACCGAAATGGCTCAGGAGGAGAAAGTGAGACTGGTGACCTTGTACAGCACTCCTTCACTTAAGTCCAATTCACTTGCATATCATGTCATCATCTCTCTAATATCACAGTTCTCATCTAGAACAAAGGACAAACAACAGCAAGAAGAGCAAAAAGCATTCCTGCATACAGTAGATGCCTCAGAAACATTTGTTATTATTTTTATAAAATATTAAATGGCACAGGAGTTCTAAGATTTGCCATTTGAAAGTAAGTTTTCTTGTGATTTTTGTTTATAAGTATTCATGAGCCTTTAGAATAATAATTTCTTAAACTTCCACTGCAACTGAGACCATCTGCAGTCATCTTGATCTACATCTGACCACTGGGTGCAGATGGCTCTGGGAAAAAAAGCGAGGCTGTTGACTTTGCGCAGCCCTCCCTCATTTAAATCCAATGCAATTGCAAGAAATGGCATCGTTTTCCTGATGCCATGGTCCTATTCCAAAATGAAAGACAAACATTAACAACAGGACTGTTCTACTTAGAGCTCCGACTAGAGGCATTCATCCCCAACCCTGCCCCCCGCCCACATTGTACTGCTCTCTCCTAAGTCTGTGTTCCATTGTTTGACACTTGCCATTGTCCTCTCTTCCCAGTAGGTGATAGAAGGTTCCATGATATTGTCTTTGTCCTTTATCCTTTGTCCAGGTCCCCATTTCTGACACTCAGCTTTATCATCAGTCAAATCAATAAGAAATTATTAAATGCTTCTTAAGTGGTAGGCACTGTGCTAAGTGTTGGGGATACAAAGAAAAGCAAAAATATTCCCTGATGTCAAGACTTACAACCCGATGAGGAAGACAACATGCAAACAACTCTTTGCAAACAGTTATGCATAGGATAAATTAGAGATGATATCAGAGGAAAGGAAATTAGGATGAAGAAGGACTGGAAATGTCTTAATGTAGAAAGTGAGATTTGTCTAATATATGAAGAAGATCAAAGAATCATTGAGTTGAAGAAAATGAGAGAAAAAGAATTACAAACATGCGGACAGCTGTTAAAAATGAACAGAGTAAGAAAGTGGAGTGCCTCATCCAAGCAAGAGAAAGGAGGCCAGGGTCACTAGATCATAGAGTGATCAGAAAGACAGGAGGAAAATCAGGAGAATGAAATGACCTTTACACACCCCCCTGAAAAAAAACATATAGAAATTAATGAATGAATATCTAGTAGAAAAGTGATCTCTAGTGTCAAAACTGCAAAGAGGTTAAGAAGGATGAAAACTATGAAAAGAGTATTAGTATTCCAATAAAGAGAACATATTGTTAAATTTGGGGATGGCAGTTTTAGGTGAATGATAAAGTCAGAAATCAAACTCAATCTATTTCCCACAAGTACTTCACTTGCATGTTTATGAACTCTGAAGTAAACCAGTTCAGTTCTACATTTTCTTCATATCGAGAGAACCTAGGCCTATCCTGAGTCTTCCCCCACCATGACCACACTTGAATTGATCCCACCATATACTGCCCTCTCCATTATTCACATTCTACTGACTGAAGCAGGGGGTGGAGGGCGGGAATATCATGAAATCTTACTATTTAGGTTTACTACAAAATCATATAATCTCAAATGAGTCTTCACTGTGACAAAGCATTTTTCCACCTGCACTGTGAAAAAGCAATTTACACCTCACTAGTGAGGCACTATTCCAATTACCATGACAGTTTTCCAAAACTTTTCATCCCTTCTTAGACATCACAAGCCTTTTTTTGCCATACCACTAAAACTGAGAACATTCTCTCATATTTTACTGTAAAAAAAAATGTCATATTTCTCCTCTCTCTGAATGGTTCTTGAGAAGGCTGATTACAACTGATGATTCCACTTCATTTCTTCTTATTCTCTTCAGTCTGGCTCCTAACTTCATCATTCAAGTGAAAAGACTTTCTCCAAAGTTGTCAAATTAATCCGAGGTTCTATACAACTTGACTATTCCTCCAACTTGTTTGATTTTCCTGACACTCAAGTAGTTGCTGTTGAAGACAGTGAATCTCTGTATTGAATGTCCTTGGCTCCCTGTTCTTACACTAGTACTTCCACTCATTTCCCCAAGGCACTATCTAATTAACTCTACCTACAACTTTACCGAAATATTCTTAAGGTGTTTTTTTTATAATACTCACAAACTAAAAAAAATGACTTCTTCTTAACACGATCCTCATATTCCTAAGCCTCAAATGGCAAATTTAGGGAAGAGAAGATGGTTATTGTTGCTGCTGTCCTTTTTTAATCACATGTGATTCTTCATGACCCTTTTGGCAATCTTCTTGGCAAAGATGCTAGAATAATTGGCCATTTCCCCCTTCACCCCATTTTACAGATGAAGAAACTGAGGCAAACAGGATTAAATTACTTGTCAAGTGTCATACAACTAGTAAGTATCTGAAGCCATATTTGAATTCATGAAGATAAATCTTCCTGATTGCCATCTCAGTCCTCTATCCATTGTACCAATGTGCCACCCCAAACAGAAGAAAGAGTAATTGGGAAATTCTTTTCCTTGAAGCATTTGAGTCTCCTTCTCCAATCCTGTATTTATTCAAGGTGAGTTAATGCAGTTTGCTTCCTCAGTATTAGTATGATCATTGCCCACTCATACCTCAACCTATACTCCAAGATGGGATTGGTGTTTGAGGAAGTATACTCATCATTATTTTTTCCTGAATGTCCCTCCATGCCTCTATTTCCCCCCATGATGGAACTGCATGTGGTTACTCAAATTAAATGGGAATGATATGTGTAATATAGACAAGGGGAAGAATAGAGGGAATAATTCAGTTAACTCTGGCATACAGCATATGATAAGAAGAGGAAAATTTGTTCTCTCTGCCACGTTATGCAACAATTTCAATGGATTTTTTAAACAGATCTATGGATTAGCTACTCAGATTCAGATTAGCTACTCAAAAGGTGTGACTAGATTTTTTTTCTACTTTTTTCTACTTATTCTTTTTAAGCACTTGACTTCAATCCAAGAAAATGCCTCATTTTTGGACCTACCATTATCATCCGAAACTTCTAGAGCTCATGACAGTAGCTAGACACTTTGGATTTTCCTGACACTCGAGTAGTTGCTGTTGAAGACAATGAATCTCTGTATTGAATGTCCTTGGCTCCCTATTCTTACACTGCTGACAGATGCTTTTGTCTGAAAGAGATGATTCTATGACCCAGATGAGAATATGGCAGGTCCAAAATCTACCATTACTTTTGAAGCTCACAAAGTCCTTGCATCAGTAAGGAAGATTCATGCTACTGATGATGACCATGAATATGCCTGTATAGTTCAGTATCACAGAATGTAAGAGATTCTCTATATAGAAGGCAGAAGAAGTAAAGCATTTATTCAGACATCAAGGATCAAATCTCAAAACCAATAATTCCCATATGACATATTGTATCCCAAAAAAAGTAAGTCCACTTCAATGTAACAGCAAGGAAATTAAAAGAAAATATCACAGCAAGGAGCCAAGCCATCCCATACCCTTCCCCTCTGCTGAGGCCTTCCCATAAACACTCACTCACAAACCCTAGCTGTCTCCTTGCCTGCATCTTCTCCTCTTACAATTCTGAGAGCTTGCAGTTTCGAGAACCTTCGCCTCTAAGAACCCTTACCTCAAATGTACTTGTCCTTATTTCTTTTGCTCTTGTACTACAGAAAATGATTGGAGTCATAGTTAAGAATAAAGTAGACCAAAAATCTCAACACCAGCAAATTTTGTTGTTAAGCAGTAAGCAGTGAGGGATAGGCCAAGTGATTGATGTCTTATCAACTGATTGACCTAAAAACTTCTATGTGATCTCCACGCAAGACTTATCAATTTGTAGCTATTTTTTTCAAAATTGTGGACTTTGTTCTCTAGCCATACACACCTTCATTTGTTTCTAGGGGACAAGTCCCAGAAAAGAGGAGAGCATAGTATACAGTGTTCTTCAGGTGGGCTGGTAATGATGCTGATCCATCTGCTGATACCACCGCCAACGCTTATCAGTCACCAGCATCTCTCAGCATTTTCCTTTGATACTTAAATGATTACAAAACTTTATTAAAATAAAAATCCAGTTCTTACTACTATTAATGAAGCTTGAACATGAGGTAAATTTATTTTTCTATTAAAAGGTAATGTTTTTATTTTTCTAAAAATGATCTGTTGTTAATTTTCTGACAAAGTAATTTAATGATTAAAATAACATAAAAATCATTATGAAGTTTGTATTGCAATGACTAGTGATTGGTTGGTTTTTCTTTTGATGTCACAATTCTACCAAGAAATGAGGTAGAAGAAAATGTCAAAGATTTAAACAGAAGGAAATATCTCCAAAATTTTCCAATGGGTATGTTTATCACATTTTTGTAATGAAATATTGCTCAGGTATCTATACAATGTTTGCCTGGTACAAATAAATATACTTTGTGGGGGAAAAAGCTCTTTTTCTCTTTCTCTTTCTCTCTCTCTCTCTCTCTCTCTCTCTCTCTCTCTCTCTCTCTCTCTTTCTTTCTCTCCCTGTCTCTGCCTCTCTGTCTGTCTGTCTGTCTCTCCCTCTTTTTCTGTCTCCATCTCTATTTCTATCTCTGAGCTTAATGGCTACCCTCCAAATATATATACCTTTCTTAGGTCCTAAGGGCTTTACATCTAATCAGCAAAAGCATGTGGGCCTGGGGCTTAGCATCTTCTTAGCAAATGGGTGTGGGCCTTCCTACAACCAAGCCTCCTTTAATCAAGATTCTCTTAAGTAGTTCCACGAGGCCTATTAAGGAGATCAATGGGCAGGGAAGATCTTTAATCGTGATACACACCATGTCCCCTTGCAGTGAAAGTGGAAAATAACACCATCAAATCAATATCTGAAGCCTCTCCTCCCTTCACCCTCCAAGTAGTTCTTAAATATCATACCTGAAATTTAGGCTCAATACCAGCTGAAATTCTTTGATTCTAGCTAAAGATATTTTTATACATGACTTAGAGTGTGTGATGAGTTCACTTAGCCAATTGAAACAGAACTTTTTGGTGTCATTTCATTTCATCAAATGGCTTTAGAAGATTGTTCGTTCTTATTCTAAAGACTATAATTTCTTGATTTACTTGCTCAAGTTATGTTCTCACTTATTTGAATATGAAATCAAATATGGGGTGGGGGGAGAGATTTAAGTTCTGGTCCTCTGGCTCTTAACCTAGTACTTTTTCCGTTGTATTGTCATGTGGCCATTTCCTCAGTCTTTCATGCCTTATAACGTCCCTTCATGAAGGATCAAAACATTATCAAATCCCATTGACAAAAGAGCAAAGAAAACATGCCATCTTTAATGGGAGAAGAAATGAAGGGAGGAGAGGAGAATAAGTATTTATTAAGTACCTACTTTGTGCCACACTTTGGTCTAAGAACCCCACAAGTGTTTCTCTATTCTACCATTTCTTCTATCTCCTTGTTGGGTGCAACTATTGAAAGACTATTAAAATCAACTCCTCTTGACAGGGTCACTCAGTTCAGGCCACTGGGTAGGAACCAAAACCATAACTAATTGTAATAGACATCTTTATTTTCTTTTGTCCTACCTTTAGTGAAGTGGTCAGAGCCCTAGTAGACAGATTTTAAATATATATATATATATATATATATATATATATATATATATGGGAATCTTATTTTTATAGCTTTCTGTTTTAGTATCAAACCCTGGGTGAATTATAAACTTCTTGAAGTCAGGGGCACTCTCTAAGTTTGCATTTTTGCCAGACCTAGTTACTACTATGCACAATTTTCCAGGCAATACATATTCTGGAAAGGGACAATTAATTATGTAGGAGAGGAAGCAGGAGAGAATAATGTCAAGAAAGCCCAGAAAAGGGTGAGAATACGGGGAAAAAGAAGGAGATTACTATTGTTAAATGCAAATTATGGGTCAAGAAGAATGTCCTTTGTGAAAAGACCATTATATTTATTAATTAGTGTTACTCAAATGTGTGATGAACTACACCAATGGATAATATGTTTTCCATCATTCAAGGTGTTCAAGCAAAACACCTTTTGGTGTATCCTATAGGGAGATTTCTTGTTCTTGTTCAGGTTGTACTAGATGATCTTGAAGGTCAACTCAGTGACTCTGGGATTCTACATATGTAGCTATATGCAGGACTTAAATATTTTTATTTTAATATATTTTTATTGCATTAAATATTTCCCAATTACATGTTAAGAAATAATTTTAAAAACTTGAGCTCCAAATTCTCTCTCTTTCACCTTTTTACCTGTATTCCCTACTTGAGAAAGCAAGAATTTTGATATTCATTATACACGTGAAGTCATGTAAAACATATTTTCATATTAGCCACGTTGGAAAAGAAAATACAAACAAAATAAAACCAGAAAAATGAAATTAGAAAATGCTTCATTTTGCATTCAGACTCCATCAGTTCTCTCTCTGGAGGTGAATAGCATTTTTATTGTGTGTCCTTTGGAATTGTTTTGGATCGTTGTCTTGCTCAGAGTAGCCAAGTTTTTCATAGTCAATCATCCTTAAAATATTGCTGTTAAGATGTACAATGTTCTCCTGATTCTGCTCACTTCACTTTGCATGAGTTCATATAGGACTTATATATCTAATTAAGTACATTTCAGAATAATCCCAAAGGATCAGGCTAAACATTTCCACAGCAGCCAAAGTCTTCTTTGGTTTTAATATTTCCCATATTGAAAGTACTGAGTTGGCCTTGTGCCTTAGGTACATGGGAAAACAGGTAACTTTGCTATTGAATGTGAGCAAGCTAGCTCCCACTCAGAATTACATTTCCTGCCTACTTTCAAACCTGGTCCCCAAACCTGAAGACTGACATGATAAGACTTGGGGGGGGGTGGGAATAGGAAATTCTTTACCTTGAACTATTCAAGTCTCCTTGCACCAAGGTGGCTCACATCTACTCTCTCCTCATCCCAGCTAGACTTTGGAGATCAGGGAAGTATATTCTTTCTTTCCCTGAATCTCCCTCCATGCCCTCACATTCCCCCTGAGGCATGTGGTTACTCAAATTAAATGGAGTTGATTTATGAAAAATTTCCAAAGGGGGATGTGAAAGGATGGAGCCAGCTGATCCTGGCATAGAACCTGGTCTGGGGAAAGGGAAAATCAGTTGTCCTTGCCATGTTATTAAAATATTTCAATGAGTTTTGACAGTTTTGTGGAACAGTCAGGAAAGAAGTTTCTCAGAGGTAATAGGGGTAGCTAAAATTGTTTGTACTTTATGTCATGGGGTTCATAGACCAGTAGGGTGTTCTGTTTTAAAGTATAAGAATTTACTGAATGATAATGCTCTATTTTCTAGATCCAGGATTACTGTTCAGTTCCCATAACAATTGTTGGAAGTTTGGAGTTGTTCTGGCCTTCTGAGTCTTTTACTTTTTTCCCTTCTCAAACAGGACTGAGTAGGTCTCAGTGTCTATCACAGGATCATGAGTCATGGGATTTATAAGTTGATAGCTGTGGAAGACTAGTTGTTGGAAGTGTGTGGTTGTTTTGTATTCCATAATTTTTAGGTGTGTGATAAATGAACCTGCAAGAATTTTGTGTCCCTGTTATGTTTTAGGTATTCTATATCATAATATTGGGGCACCTAGATGTCACAGTGGGTAGACTGCTGTGCCTAGAGTCAGGAAGACTCATCTTCCTGAGTTCAATTCCAGCCTCAGACATTTACTAGCTATGTGACCCTGGGCAAGTCACTAAAATTTGTTTGTCTCTGTTTCCTTATTTGTAAAGTGGGCTGGAAAAGGACATGACAAACTACTCTAGTATTTTTGCCAAGAAAATCCTAAATGGGGTCACAAAGAGTCAGACATGACTGAAAAAAAAAATGAACACATCGAAATAACATGAATGATGGTTCTCACTGACTCCAGAGAGCAGTGCCCTCCATTGGTCTGGAAAGAGTTTCAAGTTGGAGAATAAACTAAAAACAACAAGAAATAAAGGAAGATAGAATTAGTAGATGGTTTTCTTCCCATAATTCTTTCCACAGAATGGTACTTGGTCTTTGAAATCATTATGCATATTAGAGGAGAGGAAGGAAAAGAAGAAGCAGAGGAGGAAATAAGTGTAATGATGGAAAGAAACAGAGAACTATGTTTTCTTAGTGAGGAAATTTGATGTTTGTCTGTGAAATAAGAATCAATTTTATTTGACTTTATTCACTCCCAAATCACCTTCTTAAAATCTAATTCTGCCCTTGTCACTTCCCTGCTCATCTAGAAAAAAATCCTGTCACGTAAAGTTCTTCAAAATCTGGTCTGTACCTACTTTTCCAGGTTTGTATTATATTATGCACTTTTATAGGCTTTGCATTTCAGCCAAACTGCCCTAGTCACTGTTCCTCATCTTCATTACCACTTTCCTACTCCCTTGTCTTTACAATGTCTGTTTCTCTTCCCTGATATGTTCATGTCTCTTCCCTTCTCCCTCTAGGAATTTCTTCAAGTTATTCCCATAGTATATTCCTTATGGGAAATTTTTGCCTTCTCACTTATTTCTCAATGTTGCTTTCCCCTTTAATAAAGTATGTGCTTATATACCTTTTTTCCTGGTCGTTAATTGTCACACCATACTCCTAACTGTAGATGTTCCCCAAGGCTTTCTCTAGGAAGTGATTTTCTCTTCTTTCTCTACCAGTGTTGCTATATATCACTAGACACACTATTGTCTCTGAATAAATGAGTACCACAGCAGGCATGCTAGATACAAACAGGATGAAATATATAGCCACAGAAGAACTCTTTAGAAGGGCAGGAATAAAAAAAAAATGTCAGCAAAGGGAGAAAAAGGGTATGTGGTGATAATGTAACAAAAAATGAGGGGTGACCAGTTGACCATCAGAATACTCTACTGGTATACTCGATATGTCAATAGAAAGTGAGGTGGACCTACAGAATGTTAGGTGGACATTGTTGTGTTGAACTTTTAGGAGAATAAGAAGGAGTCACCTGGGAAATGTATTCATGGATAGTTTGTAATTTACCTTGATGTAGAGATCACCCAAATCAATGAGATCAGAAATACATTTGAATACTTTGAGTATACCTATAAATGTATTTATTTCAGGCAGGCACCTAGGTGAATCAATGGATAGAGCACAGGGCCTGGAGTCAGGACCACTTTAGCTTAAATTTGGTCTCAGAATAGCTGTGGGGTCCAGAGCAATTTATTTAACCCTGTTTGCCTCAGTTTCTTCATCTGTAAAATGAGCTGGTGAAGGAAGTGGCAAACCACTCCAGTATATTTGCCAAGAAAACCACTAACGGGGTCACAAAGAGTCAGGCATGATTGAAATGACAGAAAAACAAAATAGATCTACTTACTGTCTCCCCCATTAGAATAAAAGCAACAAGAGAGTAGAAATTATTTAATGTTTGTTTTTGAATTCTCATCGTTTAGCACTGGATCTCCTGACACTATTTTCTGAGTGACATATTCCACTCAGCTTTGGAACTGCCACCCTAGGGCAACGTTATCCTGGTTGGTGAGCCTGGCAACACAAGTTCAAATTACCCAATATATTAATTTAGCCCCAGACCCCAAACTGTAATTCACATCTTACTGAACTGGCATTTGCAGTCACCTCCTTTCTGTCTGCCCTGTCACTAGGCAAGTCCCCATCCTTCAAAGAAAACATGTCTCCATGGGCACCATTCTCAGTATGTCACTCCTGGTTCCTGGAAGATAGGGATTTTCTTGCTTTTTAAACTATATCTCCAGCACTTAGCATATTTCTTGGCATACAGTAAATTCTCAATAAATGCTTTTCATTCATTTATCCATTGTTCCTTATTCTGCTTTCTAGGACCAAGGATAATAGGCCAAGTATGGTATAGACAATTCAGAAAATATGATAAAATTTTGCTTCTCCATTTTTCTTAGACTTTAATTAAAAAAAATTCTTTCCCTAACTTCAAGGAAGTGATCATTTATTGACTCCCTATATCTAAATTTCCATCATATTTATTGAGGGACATCCATATTCACAGTAATTGCCATATCCCAGACATTCTATTGTTTCTGCTTAAAGTGCATTCTATTTCAGACAAAGTTGTAAACAATACTTATGGAAGAGGAAATAGGTATTGTTAATAGCAGTTTGCTATTTTCTAAAACTAGACTCATTTTAAATATGGAAATTTGCATAAGATCTTTAAAAAACACTTAAATTCATTTTTTGCAAACTAAATAAAAGCACATAATTAAAAAAATCAATAACTAGAATAAATTATCATGCAAAGTTATTGTCTAACACATCTGGTGCTATTTTTTTCTTAACATAGGTCTAATATAATGTAGTATTTTAGCTAAAAATATTGTTTAGTTGCTTTCAGACAATGGCATATCAAAGCATCCAGGTCCCATTGATAATGAAGCAAAGCCTTTCCGGGCATTGTGAGCCAGGAAATACTGGCTCCCTCAGCCATCCTCATGTGTCCTGTTGCTTGTAATTCCCCTCCCTTGTTGCCGAAATGTGATATGTTTTAGCAGCTAGACTAACAGGAAAAGAAAGTTGTTGCACCTCTTCATGAAGAGAAAGAAAAAAAAAACTGTAGGTTTCAGTTGGTGGCAGCCTTGGTCTCCTAATCTGCTAACCAAGCACATGGCCACCATACTGGCACAAATGGTCAGTCTCCAGTTCAGGGCTGGACTAAAGAATCATTCTCTCCACCACAGCCCAATGTCTTTCACAGGCAGCCATAGTCTACAAAGAAAAAAAAAAACTACAAACACTGTTAAAGTTTCAGGGGATGTCAGCAGCCTGCACTATACATGGGCAGAAGAATGTGTTTCATTTTGGTGAGGGCTGGTCTGAGAATCAATCATTTTAAATAGGAGGACAAAAATAGAGAAGACTTTTATTTCATGATGATTACTGTACTTTGGAGTAATATTCAATGGAAAATTTTACTGACCACCATAAACATGACTACATAATTTGAACAAGAAATCTATTCTTTGCTTATATTTTTCTACCTAAAGGAACAAAGTTACAGACTCAATTTATCATCTAATTTAAATAAAGCAGATCAGTAACCTCCCTTGAAGAATTATCCCTCCAAGCTCCCCAACCACTGAAACTCAGTTTTTAGTTGGAGAGAAAGACACTTAAGAATTCATTGAGTTTGAAACCCATGCATGACTTCATTTGGTTTCCTTCCAATCACTGTTGATGAGACACGCAAGAAACTCACTGTATCTCAATAATAATTCTTCTTCAAAAAATGAATGTGCTTAAATAAGGTATGAAGAGGAGATGATGCAGAATTTATAGGCTCTATTAATAAACTAGAGGAAAATTGACAGTGTCCATGAATACTAGTGTGCTGGACTGGAAGTTACAAAGACCCAGGTTGAAATTCACTTTCTGAAACTTACTAGCATTGTGACCATAACAAATCACACACCCTTTTTGATTCTTGATTTTTCTCGTTTCTCATTCTCATATACTCCCTGCACCTACAGAATAATATAGTTCTGAGACTTAAATTAGAGAATATATGGTGAGACCTTTACAAACATAAAAGCACTTTATAAATGTCAGCCAAAATTGAGAGTTAATTATCCACCACTGAAAGCAAGGCATGAAAGTAATTGTATGAAGTGTATTTTGAGGTTACTGAAAGGACATTATGAAAAACCCATTGTACTTTTTATTTATGTTGAACTAAGAACTAAGAACCCCACATATTTTTCAGACAAACTAATGTACTACCATGCTTCCCAAATTTGAAATTATAAACTTTATTATTTTTAACTCAAATGTAACATTTTGCTATTCAATTTTATCACATTAGACTGAGCCTAGTTTTCTGTCCTTCAAAATTATTTCAGAATTTTGATTGTGCCATCCAGTATATAAGCTTTCCTGCCAGCTTTATATAATCTGCTGATTTGGTGTACTGAATGTTTATGCCTTGATCCAAACCATTGATTAAAATCTCAGATACCACAGAACTAACCGTAGATCCTGGAGGTAAATAAACAATGTTGATTCATTAATAACTGCTTTTTAGTGTAACGTGTGTTTCTTTTTTTCTCACAAAATAATATGAGATATTTCATCAAATATTTTCCTAAAATCTAGGTACTGTATATCTATAGAATTCCCATGTATTTGAAAGGTTTAGACCTGTGGTTTTCACTAATATAAGCAACTCCAGAATTAGAAAACTCTCTCTACCAATACAAGTTAGTACCTTCTCTGAAAATTAAAATGCTGCTTTGAACATTTTTGGGGTAAGGGAAGCTAGATGGCCCAATGGATAGAGTAATAGCCCTTGGGTAGGAGGATCTGAGTTCAAATTCAGATTCAGATACTTACTAGCTGTGTGAACCTGGGCTTACACCTTCTTGCCAAAACAAAACAAACAAAAAAATGTGGTTGAATGAGAGTTGCATTTCTATTATGTCGAAGAGGCAGGCTGAGAACTCATGCCTTCCTAGCCCCGAGGCCAACTTGCTATTCCCTATACTATGTTGCCTCTCTGAATTTAGGGAACTTTCAAAAATAATTAAGGTTAGTCTTTTGTTGTTTAGTTATTACAGTAGTGTCTAACTCTTCATGATCTCATTTTGGATTTTCTTGGCAAAGGCATTTGGAGGGATTTGCCACTTCCTCTTCCAGGTCACTTTAAGGAAACTGAAGCAAACAGGGTTAAGTGACTTGCCCGGGTTTCACAAGTTTCTGAGGCTGTTTTTGAACTTGGGAAGACTCATCTTCCTGACTCTGGGCCTGGTGCTCTATCCACTGCAGCACCTTGCTGTCTTATTTTTGGTAAGGACAAATCTTATGATTTCTAATCATTGTTCCCTATTCTTGATATGTTAATTATATCTTTAGGACCTGCCCTAAAATATTTGCAGAGATCAAAGTCAAGGTCAACGGTTTATAGCTTGCAGTCTTTATTTTCTTCTCATTTTTGAAAATTAGGATTTTTGTCTTTCTCCATTTAGGCAATATCTCTCTAGTTGTCCCAGATCTTTCAAGTATTTCAGAGAGTGGCTTAGCAACCGCATCCTCTAGTTCTTTCAGGATCTGTGGATATAGTATTCCTGAAACTGATTATTTTTCTCCATCAAAGACAGCTAGACCAGTCAATCAATTAACATTCTTTAAAGATCTACTATGTGGCAGGCACAGTGACAAACACTGAGAATGCAAAGAAAGGCAAATATAGTCTCTGCCCTGAAGAGCTCATAGACTACTTAGGGAAATAAATATAAACAATTGTGTACAAACAAGCTATAGACATGATAAATTGGACATAATCTGTACAATTATGCTATTGGACTAGGTGGAATCTGAGGTTCCCAGCTCTAAATCTCTCTGAACTGAACTGCAGGACATCAAAATGGACTGGAGAGGGCAAAGTTAGATGAAGAGGGGGCAATTAGTAGACTGTCTCCAGAATCCAGGGGAGAGGTAGTGTCTGTGTAATTGAAGATAAAGATATATCAGAGAGATGGCAACTGGTTAGATATGGGGGATATAACATACTAAAGATTTAAGAATTGAAATTGTCTACCCAGGTGATTGGAAGGATTGTAGTGATTTTAATAGAAACTAGAAAGGAAGAACTGAAAATCGATATTTAGATTACATATTTGTTTTCTTTTCAAGTTTCAGATTACGAATTTCCTACTATTCAGAAATGTGAAGCAAAAGTAGCTGCCATAAGGATGGGTGATTGTTTGTTTCCAACCATGGAACTTTAAATACACCATTTAGGCAGTAGCTTAGCACTGCTCTTACCTACAAAGATGTTAAAGAAGGGTTGCAGGGTAGCCTATTGGAAAAACAAAACAAAACAAAACAATTATTTGGAATCCAAGGGAATTGAGTTATAATCCTAAATCTACCACTTATTACCTGTGTTATTTTGGTAAGTTGCTGAATGTTTCAAGACTTCATTTTCTTGATCTTAACTTCAAGGATACTTAAGGTCCCTTATAACTGTTATTTTATGAGGAAGCTGAGCATCAATTGGTTAAAAGTGGAAAAGGGAACACTTATTTAATGTTACCTCTCTGGAAAATGTCAAAAGAGAACAGAGACAAATATTTAACCCCTTTCAAAGACAATTTCACTTAAAGCAACAGCACCTCTTTCTCCATCAGAGCTCTTCACCCACCATGTTCAAAATATGTAATTTGCAAGTGTGGTAAGAGTAACAGTTCCCCCCACACAGGCTGAGCTGTTTTCGTTTTTAAATTAAAAGGCAATGACACTTTCCTCCAGACTAAATTTGTCTAGGAGGGGAAATTGATGTAATTTTTATCATCTAAGTATAAAAATCCAGCTCACAATGAGTCAGAGGCTCTATTCACAATATTATGTGGTATTTGTTCTGGAAAATATGCATCTTGTATCATAGGATGAGGAAACTAATAGCTCTTAGGGGATGATGATTTATAAGCTGAAAGAAAAGGGTGAAACTTCAGAGTAGTTTATAAGCCTTCAGATTCCTCATTTATGGATCACAATATATATTTTTCAACAATTTTCTTCATTTTTCCTGTGTTTACTTTCACATTGAAATCAAAGAATGCTAAGAAATATGTTGACTCAGTTTAGTACATTTGCTATATTCCCCATGGGAATATTTCATCATCATCATCATCATCATTTCCTCCCATTGCCCTCTTCCCACTCCTTCCCCTTCTATTTCTTCCTCCTCTTCCTCCTATTCTTCCTCCTCCACCTAGTATATCAGTTGCAATTATTTTCAGGGTTAGCTAGAAATGGGGATGTGGTCAGTTGCCACACATGAAATGCATTTCTTGCTGTCTCTTCAGTGTTAAAATAAATTATTTTATTTACCTCTCAGAGACAAATTTGTGAGTTAGCCTTCCATTTACCTAAAACTTCATTTTTTCTTTCTTTTATTTGTTGTTCGGTTTGTTTTTAATGCTACCTGTTTCCATTTGTAATTAGAATACCAATATGGATATGATTCCCTTATTCCAGAATCACTGAGCCTACTAGTCCTTGAAGAAGGTTCCATGTTTGTAATTTGGTTAACAAATGTTAGTACCATCTGTCCTTTTTGCCCCTCCGTCATCTCTGGTGAAGCAAAAAAGAGTAATACAAATCTAACAATTGACTTTATCATAATTTATTTAATTACCTCAGAACCACCTTTCTAGTGACATTTCTTATTAGACACATACCTAGCATGGTGAAGTATATTGGGTATTTGGAGAGGACTGGCACCTCTGGTAGGAGGGCTTGTTGATTCCTTTTCAGGGCAGCTCACCCACCTTTGGTTCTCACCTTTTCCCCAACTCTTATCTGCAGCTTCAAAAAACAGTAGCATATGCAGTGGCCACACCATGGTAAGACCATGGGATTGGCTAAACCAGGTTGAGGGTAACTGACAGGCCTCAAATCCCTCAGTGAGTTAGGGGGATGTCTACCCCAAGAATTTGAATAGTTATTCCACTGGAACAGGTGGATGAGAACAATTCGTTCCAGTGGCCAGAAAATTGACCGATATAGGTACTGTGGAATGTTCAGAACTTGGTCAGACATTGAAGAAACCAAAGTTATCCACTGCAACCTGGGTCATCTTCAGTCCATCCCAATTTTCATTTTGCCCCTGGACTCAACAACTCTGAAAGAGGGAGTGAGGCTGAAAACTTTGTGAGAATCTGCCCCAATTAAATCCAATTTACAGAACATGTTAAGACATCATGCTATTATGTAATTGTCCCTCTTCAAAATGAAGGATGAATGGCAAATTAGTCAGGTTATTGAATAATGCACCCATACCCTGTTGTTAGAATCATATGAAAACCCTTGAGAGGCATCATGGCATAGTAGATAGAAGGCTAGACCAGAATTCAGAGAGATCTGAAGTTAAATCCTGAATCAGGAATTTACTGAAGGTTAACATATGCTAGTTTTCTTAGGAGCTTGTTTCTTCATCTATAAAATGGATTACTTCTGTGTTCTAACCAGATTCATCTAATTGCCTAAATTTCTTCCTCATATCTACATGCTTTCTCACAGGCAAGGGCCCCAGACTTTCATATCCTCCATCATTCTCATACATATCCTTTACAGGCCCCGGTGGAGACAAATGGAGCAAATGACTTATCTGTCTCTTGTACTTTCTTCATTATTGTATTTTTTTTCATTTTTTTTTGTAATTTTATCACTCATGTTTCACATGAAATTTCTTGCATGTGAAATTCTTTATTTTCAATGTTGTACCATAATTATACACACTATGTATTCTCCATTGCCCTTTGATTGATCTTCAACATAAATTCTTCCAACAACACATAAATCATAGCCATAGAGCAACAATAACATAGGTAAACTTGTATTCTAGAGATGGGCCTTTGTTTTATGGAGGCACTTGATATAAATTACTAATTTGGAGTCTCTCTGTCTACTTAGGGGCACTGCAAACATGTTAAGATCCATTGTCATAAAAAATTCTCCTTCCCCATTCCAAAATCTATAATTCTCTCCTGTGCTTCTTTTGTATGTATGTGTGTATGTATGTATGTGTATATATTTATACATATAATATATGTATATATATTATATATATTTAAAATTTCGTTTAATACTCTACAGAAGCAATATGGTACAATGCAAAGAACACTAGATTTTGAATTGAAAGAACTAGATCTAATTCTCAGAATCCCTGCTTGCTACCTAAACTATCTTGGGCAAATCATTTGATCCCTCTAGGTTTCACTTTTTCAACCCCTAAAATAAGGATGTTGGCCCATGTAAATTATGAAATCCGTTCTAGTTCTCTTACCATAAACTGCTCTTATATGAGTGATCTAGGCTTGTTTGGGGGCAAACTTCAGCTCTATGTTGGTATTAGCATCACCATCTGTGGCTTCATGATGCATTATTCGTCTCCTTCCCAGCATCATCAAAATTGCCCATAATGCCCAAAGTTTTACCTGGGACTCATCCAAATCCTGACATTGTCCTGTGAACTTGATCGTGATTTCAACCCACCACAGACATCCAAAGAAGTCTCCTAGTCTAGGTTAGTAGATGATTCCATCAATAACTAAGGAGAGTTCACAGTTCATGGAAAAAGCCACTTGGCATGATTTCAGTAAAGTCCCAAAGAGTCTGAAATAACCTTGCAGGGGTAGACCCTCTGCCCTATGGTTATGAGAGGGAGCCCCCTTGGGAAATAAAGCAAGAATTCAAATTTGAACTGATAGGCATATCACTTGTTAAGCATAAAGTTGAAGGATGCTGTTTAGAGAAATGATTGGTTTATTGGAGTTTACTGATTAGTTTTGATTGTTTTGATTTCTAATGCTAATCTAGTCATGTTCACTTTTTCATTTGTATTTTATTTCCTTTCAATTCTAGGATTAATACTCCCTAAACAACATAGACTTTGAGCTCATAACAGTGTGTGTATGTTTGCATACATGGGTGTACATGTGTGCATGCATGTGTTCGTGTGTGTAAATGATTCTCTCTTCCCATTGTTTGTCTACTATACAATATGGACTTTCAACAGATCCTGCCTCTTTGATGAAACACCATTTCAGCTGAGCTCTGCAGCATCCCTGGCTTCCTTTAATTCACATCTCAAGTGTCGCATCCCTCAGGGGGTCTTTCTCAGTTCCCTCCCCCTCTCAGGTACAAGTGCCTTCCATTGTATGAATTCTTTCTGTCTACTCTGCATGTATCTTTTATAGACCTAATAAATATTTGTTGAATGTCTGAAGATGTTCACCTATTCTTTTGCTCACAGATTTCTCTTAGGTATTTGTTCATATTTTCATGTTCCAAGTCATAGGTCTCATTCTCTTCAACCTCCTGGGTTATACAAATAACCTGAATGGTTATACAGTTGTCTAGATGGTTCTGTGATCTGTCCATCATGACATAAAATAATAAATGGCACACATAATTTGAATCCATTTTTTCTGATTCTACACTAAGAATTCTTTCTACTTTATTAGTTTAAATAATTTTCCCAGGACCAGAATGTTAGTGGTGGTCAAAGGCAAGACTCAAACTCAAGTCCTCTTGACTCTAGGTCACATATTTTCCCAGTCTACAATATTGGAAAACTCAAGGCAGAGAGGCAGTGAAAATTCAATAATTTGGAGTTAGAAGACCTGGGTTTTAGTGCTGACTCTGACACTTCCTATTATGGTGAATGTGCACATCTCTTTTACTTCCTTTGAAGCTGCACTCATCATCTAGAATATGGGGATAAATTTACTTATTCTCTCCAACTCACAGGATTGTTGAGAGAAAAGCCCTTTGGAGACTTCAGCGTGCTATAGGAATGTTAGCTAATATAATGAAATGGAATGCAATGGAGTCTGGAATCGGAGAATAGACCCCTTGGGCTTCCTAAGGGAAGGTCTGAAATAATGAAGTCTAGAAACAAAAAGTAACAGAGAAGAAGCATTAGAATTTAAAATAAAAGTCACAGTTCTCCTGAACATAGGAGAGAAAGGAGCAGATAAGCAAACACACAAAACCAACAAACTGTAATTGAAGATTTCACCCTGGGAGGTTTGTCTAAATGAGAATGAAGGCAATTTTGGTCTCACATGTTTTTCCAAAGACACATAAGGAAAAATCATTAGAATATACACAGTAGGTTACTGTGTTTCCTCTTATCCCTAAAGACCTCAGGAGAGAATAGAGTCAGTGAAGGAGTAACGCAGGTATGTTGGTCTAAGAATTGCTGTTGATATATTTTCATATCAACAGAATACCTTTGGCTTTGCCTCCACTGTAAAGAGGAAATGGCATCAAGTCAGATACCAGGGTAAGACACAGCTGATTAGGCAGAAATAATGCCAAAAAATCACACCAGTCACAAAAGAGCTGTATCTGCTTTATTTCTTACAATACAAGGTGGGTTTTCTCTTAAAATCTACCTCCTAAAATGTGGATGTAGCCAGAATAAAGGCAATCAAAGAAAGGGGAAATGGTTCGAAAAGCAGAGGAGTCAATTTAGTGGCATTAGCATGGCAGCCTGAGTGGATCCAGAGAGTTCAGAATTCAGGTAAGTAGAAGAAAATCTTTTCAGGGTTTGGAGAAGGCAAAATGATACAGCAAGTAGTTGCCATCAGATGATTGATTCCATCTTGTGTTCTTATGTCTTCTTTAGTTGTATACTCTTTGCTTCTGTGTGTCACAATGGTAAAATAAAGTCAACTTCAGAGCCAAGAAGACCTGTGTTCATGAGTTCAAGTCTTCGTCTGACCCATACCATCTGCCTGACTCTTATGACTGTCAACCTTTTAACTTTGGAATACTCTAAGAAATTCACTAAGGGAAGTGTTGATTTGCATGGGTTAAGGACTCTCCTCTGAGACTTCTTCATACAGATGAAACTAAAAGTCCATTTATTGTCTCTCTTCCTGCTAAATAAAGTAAGCCTCAGCAAAACTAGCCCCATCCTCTCTACCATTCTCAAGTTGAACCACAGACACTAGTGGTCAGGAAAGTGGTAGGAAATACCTGAAGACCGATAATCTGGAAGGGGGTAGGGGATAATATGTTGCTTTTACCTTGGGTCTTAGGTGTTGAAGAAAAGGAAAATTTTCCCATGACTTTATTCTGGAAATAATTGTGAGATGTGGGTTTGGGGATAGTCAAGTGAGATATTGTAGTAGAAAAAATTCTGAATTTGAAATCAGAGGACCTGAGTTCAAATTTGGCACTGCAATTTACTATTTCTTGGGAATATCAGTTACCTCTCAGAACCTCAATTTCCTCATGGATACAAGCAAGAGTCATAAGGTGTATCTCTCTTTGCAAACACTGAATACTAATAGTAAAAAGCTCTCACGTGCAGAAAACTCACTCAAAACATCAAAAGAACCTGCCACAATATCATTTTTACAGGAAAAACAACTAAATGAAGGTTAATAGCACATATGTGTATGTGCATATTCATATGTGTTTGTTTACATACACACATATGTACACATGCACATGTCCAAAAACATGTGGGTATGAGACACAAGGGAAAATACACACATGTGTATATGTGTGTGTGTATTACCCCTTGAAGTTTTCTCACCCTGTCTTCATAGCCTACAGTTTAGCCTTGTGAGCATGAATTTGAAATAATTGATTTTTTAAGTCAACTCCTTTGAAATTTGGAAGTGGGCAGGGGTGGGATCAGAGTTGAGAGTCAATTTTATTGGCCTAATTAAGGCAAGTAGAGGCTAAGGGATAATGTGAAGTCCAAGTTCTGAAGATAAATGTGCAGCTGTGGAGGCAGGTAGAACATGGAAGAAAGCAAAAATTTATCACTGGCATTGTGGGAAGCTGTCAAAATGTTAGGACTTAGAGGACTAAGAATATCCCCAAATGTCACAGTAAAATAATAAAAATACATCAGTAAGTGCAATGATAAAAAGCCAAAGATATAAAACTATAAACTCCTCCACCCAGGTAGGGACTACACACACACACACACACACACACACACACACACACACCTGTTGGAATTCTGTGAATACTCTAAACAGAGAAAATTCATGGTTGGTGAAAGGCAAATCAGAGAAGTAGTCCAGATCAAATGCAGGAGACAGGGCCAGCCCAGGGCTCAGACCAAATCCCAGTAGGTCATGCCTGGGCTATTATAGGAAGAAGTACAGCAGAAGAAAAGACAACTGAAGCACCTGGGAGAATTTCAGGAAGTTTGTTCTCAGAACAATCAACAACAGCTGTTGGAGCTGATCAGAATCAAAACAAGATAAGAAGCCAATGCTGACTCTGGGACTATACAAGGAGAAAGAAGCAGAGCAGGAGTCGAGGACGAAACTAAGTTACTGCCCCCAGGAGACTGAACCATATTTCAGATATTCCTTCAGAAGGAAGTATCTGTTCAGAGCTATGGCATTTAGGATGGAGCTGGGATTGCCCACATAATCAAAGTGACATGTAGGGATCAGAGTCATTTAACCCAAGGTCCTAAGCCAGAAACAAAGGCTAAAAGATGACTCAACAGAAGAAAAATGCTGAACAACATCAAGAAATATTATGACCTGAGAGAAGCAACTAGAGAAAAGAGTTATATCACACAAGGTCCAAACAAAGCATTGGGAAAAAGAATGTTCTAATGACCCAGCCACAAGGAATACAAGAATACATGGACAAAATGAAATAAAATATGTGAAATATAAATGTTTAGGAAAATGATGTGATGTTATTGAAAGTAACAAATAGATCATGGTAGAGCCAAGATGGTGACTGGAAAGCAGGGACTAGCATGAGCTCTCCACCAAGTCCCTCCAAAAACCTATAAAAAATGGCTTTGAATCAATTCTAGAACTGCAGAACCCACAGGGTAGCAGACAGAAGCAGGGCTCTAGCCCAGGACAGCCTGGATAGTCTCTGGGTAAGGTCTATCCTGCATGGAGCTGGGAACAGAGGGGAGAGGAGCTGAGCAGAACAGAGCCCAGTGTGGGCAGGGAGGACCAACGGGAATAGGAGCTGGGCAGAGCGTGCCCTAGCACCCTGAATCTGTGAGCTGCAGCAGTTACCAGACTTCTCAACCTACAAACACCAAAGATAACAGAGTAGGCTAGTGGGAAAAGCTGCGGGGTACAGGGAGTTTGCAGTTTTGGCCACCGCCCCGGGGCAGTGGAGGTAGGGCAGCTACAGAACTACAGCTGTAGTTGCTTCTGTCCCCAGGCCCACCTGGTGGGAGGAATTAAGTGGTGGATCAGAGCAGGAGTGCAGAGCCTGCTGAAGATCTAAGTCCAGTTCAGGTTTGGGGTTCTTGGGGAAGGAGGAGCACTGGTGAGGCAGAGCTGGCACATCACCCCAAGGGTGGAACATAGAACTCTTTAGTCCACAAGCAGTCATATCCCACTGAAAAACTCAAGGGTCAAGTAAGTTGTCTGGGAATGTGTCCAGGCAGCAAAAACACACACAAATTCAGTCTCAGACTTTGGAAACCTTATTTGGTGACAAAGAAGACCAAAACATACAGCCAGAAGAAGTCAACAAAGTCAAAGAGCCT
>CM053623.1:351855489-351876933 GCA_028646595.1 Phalanger gymnotis
GCCTATGTTGAATTGCTAGACTTGTTAGGGAGGGTGGGTGGAAAGGGAAGAGGGGAGAGAACTTGGAACTCAAAGTTTTAAAAAATAGATGTTCCAAAATAAAAACAATTTTTTTTTGCAGGCAACAAGAAAATAAGATACACAGGCAATGGGTCATAAAAATTTATCTTGCCCTACAAGAAAGGGAGGGAACAGGGGATGCGAGGGTAGTGGGGTGACAGATGGGAGGGAAGACTGGGGAACAGGGAAACAAGAATATATACACCATCTTGGAGTACAGAGGAGGGCAGAAATGGGGAGAAAATTTGTAATTCAAACTCCTGTGAAAATCAATGCTGAAAACTAAATATATTAAATAAAATTTATTTTAAAAAAAGAAAGTAACAGGCAAAAGATGTGAAGAGAATTCATATCTTAGAAGAGATTTTAGAAGGAAGTAGCAAAGTTAGAGATGAGGAGGGAGAGCATTCCAGACATGAGCGACAGTCAGAAAAAGTGCACAGAGTAGTTCCAGCCAGAGTGGTGCAGTGATAGAACCACAGGGCAATGTGGAGCTTTGCTGCCCTTGGAGGTGAGAGCTGCCTCTCCATGCAGAGATCTTGGACACTTATGTTCTACATATGTGCCCAAAATCTGTGAACTCTGACCAATACCATGTGCATTTGCATTATTCCAATATTGTCTTTTCCAATCACTTTCCACACGTGTACCCCAAGTATGTCAACACTTGCCACACTTGTTCACGTCCCAGATGGATTTCATCTCCGTCCCTTGTATTTCTGTCCCCCTCAAAGGCCCAAAGTATTGACATCTATTCATACCTTTCATGATTCCCCTAATTCTTAATGTCCCCTCTCCCAAATGACCTTATATTTATTTTATATGTCACCCCATGTGAAATCTCTTCTCTAAACTTTTTAACATTTCATATTAACCAATGAATAAGCACCTACTTTGTGCTTGATGTTGGCAATACAGGGACAAAGGTGAAAGAGGTTTTCTTCTATATAAGCTTACATTCTATCAGAGGAGATAGAACATATATGTATGTATTTACATGCATATAAACCCATACATATACATATGATACTTACATACACACCTATGCCAAACACATATGTATAAATGCACATATTAATATGCATATGATCATATATGTTCACATTCATATGTATGTATAGGAGTATATCGTTTTTAGATAGAAAATAGTGTCACAAATGTCTTTATGCAGTTTTGAGCTATATAAATGATCATAGTTACATAGATGTATAAAATATTGTAGCATAAAATGATGCTAAGATTTTGGGGACCAAGTGAATACAAACTTAAAATACAAAGCAAGTGTAATGATGACAGGAGAAGGAATGAGATGGGAAATGGCATTTTATGCATGAAGAACAGTGAGGAAGCCAGTATACCTGAGTCATAGAGTGCATGTCAGGGACTGGTATAGGAAGAATGGAAGAGCAGTAAGAAACCAAGTAAAGGGCTTCAAATCCCAAACAAAGGGCTTCTATTTAATCCTAAAGCTATAAAGGAGGTCTTAGAATGTATTTAGTAGAGGAAGGTCAAGAATGTGCTTTAAGCTATTGTATAGAAAATGGATTCAAATGTCTAGAGATGAGTTAGGAAAAATGATTAGGAGATTGTTATAATAATTCAGATGAGAGGTGATGAGGGGTGAAGAGGATACATGTGAAAAATCTTACAGAGAAAGAAATGGCAAAAATTTGTAAACTGATTGCTTCATATGAGGGATGAGTGAGTTTAGTGAGGTGACACCAAGGTTATGAATATAAGTGATTAGAAGAATGGTGATGCATTTAGTAAAGAGTAATTTTTGAAGGGTGGGTTATTAATGCTGTTGGTATGACAGTGGACTGAGATACAATTGGGATCATGAGATCTTGAGCATTCTTGAATCCTGCTTCAGCCACTTAATAGCTTTATATTCCTGAGCAAAGTATTTGTCACCTCTCAATCCCGGTTTCCTCAGCTGTTAAAAAAAAAATAAAAAAAAGAATAAAACAAGCACTTTACAGGTCTGTTGTAAAGATCAAATAAGATAACATTTGTAGAATAATTTGCAAATCTGAAGAACTACATATTTGGGTTTTTAGGTGGTAAGGGAAGGGAAAAGATAATGAATTGTTTTGAACATATTAAGTTTGACATGCCAATAGGACAGCTACTTTGAAACATATAATATGTAATTTATGATGTGGGAGAGTAGATTGGGAGAAAAACTAAATCTGAATATACAGTACATTGAGTCATTTGAACAGACATGAAAATTGGAAGTAAGGGAGTTGGCGCTATCACCAAGTGAGAGAATAAAGGGCAACAAGAGTGACCATGCAGAGCTTTGAGCTACATTCAGAGTTAGTAAGAATGCCATGTAGGAGTTGTTGTATATGAATACAATAGGTTGCTATAGTTTCATAAGAAATGATGAGAAGCAAACTTAAAAAAAAAACCCAGAAAGACTTACATGAACTGATGCTAAGTGAAGTGAGCAGAAGCAGGAGAACACTGTACACACTAACAGCAACATCGTACAATGGCCAACTTGGATAGACTTAGCTCTTTTCAGCAATGCAATGATCTAAGACAATTTTGAAAGACTCATAATAGAAAATGCTGTACACATTGAGAGAAAAAAAATATGGAGTCTGAATGCAAATTGAAGGATACTGTTTTCTCTTTTTTTTCTTTCTCATGTTTTTTTTTTCCTCCTTTAGTTCCGAATTTTCTTTACAACATGACTAATGTGGAAATATATTTAATAGGTTTGCATATGTATAGTTTATATCAGATTGCATGCCATCTTGGGGGAGGGGAAGGAAGGATAGGGGGGAAATAGAACTAAAATATCATAAAAGTGAAGGTTGAAAACTAAATATATATATATATATATATATATATATATATATATATATATATATATATATAAAGAGTTCCATGGAGGAGGCTGAGAAATGGTCAGAAAAGTTAGAAGGGAGAAAAGTTTCATGAAAACCCAGAGAGGAGAGTGTATGGGGAGGGTATTGTAGTGGGTAGGAAGGGGTGAATGATGTCAAATGGTGCATAGGTATTTGACAATTAAGTGACCATTGGTTATTTTGAAGAGAATAGTTTCAGTTGAGTGATGAAGTCAGAAACCAGATAGCTGAGGGTTTAGGCTAGAATGAGAAGGAGAAAAGGTAGAGTCAGTGAATGCAGATGAATTTTTAAATAAGTTAAAAGAAGAGGAGGAAATAAATAGGCGCCACTTATTTCAGAAGGTCCACCTTAATTGGTTTTTGCTTTGTTTTACTTAAATTACACACACACACACACACACACACACACACTTCATTTATTTCATTAAATGTTTCCCAATTACATGTAAAATATTTTCAACAATTATTTCTTTTTAAATTTTGAATTCCAAATTGTCTTCCTACCTCCTGCCCCTCCAGCCTCCTTGGAAAGGTATGCAGTTTAACATCGATTATACATCAAAATTCATGAAAAATATTTCCACATTAGCCATAATGCAAAAGATAGGCAAAAATTAGAATAATAAAGATAAATTTTAAAAGTATGCTTCAGTCTACATTCTGAGTTCATCACTTCTTTCTCTGGAAGTGGATAGAATTTTTCATCTTGAATCCTTCGAAATTGTCTTGAGTCATTGTATTGCTGAGAATACCTAAGTCCTTCACAGTTACCATCATAAAATATTGTTGATACTGTGTACAATGTTCTCCTAGATCTGTTCTCTTCACTTCATATCAATTTACATAAATCTTTCCTGATTTTTCTGAAAGCTAGTATTTCATCAAAATTACATACCACAACGTGTTCAGCCTTTCCCCAATTGATGGGCATCCTCTAAATATCCATTTCTTTTCCACTACTAAAAAATAACTGCTATAAATATTTTGGACATATGAATTCTTTCCTTTTTTCTTTAATCTTTTTGGGGTACAGACCAAGTAGTGGCATTTCTAGGTCAAAAGGTATTCATAGTCATATTCTTTGACCATTTGAGAATTGGAGAATGACTCATATTCTTAAAAATTGGACTCACTTCTCTATGTATTTGAGAAATGAGGGGTTTATTTTAGAAAATTGCCATAAAAATTTCCCTACTTTCCTGTTTTCTCCTAAACTTGACTGCCTTCATTTTCTTTGTGTAAAGCCCTGTTTTATAGAAAAATGTAATTAAAAGTATCCAATTTACTTCCCATAATGCTCTCCATTCATTGTTTTGTCATAAATTTTTACCTTATCCAAAAACCTGACAGGTAAAATTTTCCATGCTCTTTTAATTTGCTTATGATATCACCTTTTATGTCTAAATCGTGTCCTTCGTTTGACATTAGCTTGGTATACAGTGTGAGATGTTGGTCTATACATATTTTCTGCCAAACTGCTTTCCAATTTCCCAACAATTTTTGTCAAATAGAAAGTTCTTGTCTCAAAAGCTTAGATCTTTGGATTTAGCAAGCACTAGATTACTATGGTCATTTACTAGTATATTGCATATTAATTTATTGCATTTATCCACCACTCTCTGCGTTCTTAGCAAGTACCAAATTGTTTTAATCCTTACTGCTTTGTTATACAATATGAGATCTGGTATTTCCAGGAAACATTCCTTCACATTTTTACCAGTGTTTCCCTTGATATTCTTGAATTTTTATTTTCCGGATGACATTTGTTATTATTTTTTTCTAAGTATATAACATAATTTTGGTACTTCATATGGAACTGAATAAGTGAATTAATTTAGATAGGGTTGGTTTTTTTATTGTATTGGCTCAACCTACTCTATGAGTTATTAATATTGTTCCTATAGTTCAGGTCTTTGTGTGAATTTTCTTTTTTTGTAACTGTGTTCACGTATTTTTTTTTTGTCTTGGCAAGTATACTCCCAAGTATTTTGTATAGTCTAAAGTTATTTTAAATGAATTTTCTTTCTATCTTTTGCTACTATATTTTATTACTAATGTATAGAAACACTGATGATTTATATGGGTTTATTTTATACCTTGCAACTTTACTAAAATTGTTAATTATTTCAAGTACTTTTCTAGTTGGTTGTTTAGGTTTCTCTAAATGTACCACCATAAAATTGCAAAGAGTGATAGTTTAGTTTCCTTATTGCCAATTTTAATTCAATTTATTTTTCTTCTATTACTATAACTAGGATTTCTAGTACAATACTGAATAATAGTTACAGTAATGGGCATCCTTGCTTCACTGATGATTTTATTGGGAAAGCTTCTAGCTTATCTCCATTACAGACAATGTTTGCTGACAGGTTTAGATAGATATTACTTATCATTTTAATGAAAGTTCCAATTATTCCTAGGCTTTCTAGTTGTTGGGTTTTTTAATAGGAATAAGTGTTATATCTTGTCAAAAGCCTTTTCAGAATCTATTGCGATAATTATGTTTTCTGTTGGCTTTGTTACTGATATTATTTGTGTGCTTGTTTGCATGTTTATTTGTTTGTTCATCTCATGCTGATATTTTTCCTAATATTGAACCACCTCTGCATTCCTGGTATGAATCCCACCTGGTCATACTTTGTGATATATTACCATAATCCCCTTGCTAGTATTTTATTTAAAAGTTTTGCATCAATATTCATTAAGGAAATTGGCCTATATTTTTCTTTCTCTTTTCCCTCTTTCTGGTTTAAGTGTCAACAGCATATTTGTGTCATAAAAGGGATGTGGAAGGACTCCTCTGCCTATTTTTCCAAATAGCTGCTATACTATTGAAATTAATTGTTCTTTAAATGTTTATTAGAATTCACTTGTGAAACCATCTGGTTTTTAGGATTTTTTTTTTCCTTAGGGAGCTCATTGGTGGCTTCTTCAATTTATTTTTCTAAGATAGGATTATTTAAGTTTTCAAACAGCATCTGTTTCTGTATCCTGTGCCAGTAGAAGGATCCACTATAAAGTCCCCTTTTTTTCTGGTTTGACAGATCCTGAATCTGCTGCTATTTCTATTGCCTAGTCACTCCAGTTGTGTTTTGTCCACATTGCCTTGGGGTCTGCCTTTTCTCTCATGTCACAGATCTTTCTGTCACACCTCCTATGTTGTTTTGGCTGGAAGAATGTCTCATTCTGACTTTTTGTTGACTCTGCTACTCCAGAAATGTATTTGAGGCATTATTTTAAACTTGTTTGGAAGGGAATGTTTGGTGAACTCAGATGAGTGCTTTTTTCTACTCCACCATCTTGGATCCACCAGAAAAAGAATGTGGTGCCATCTTCTCTCTGAAACCTTTCTGGATCCCACTGCTACTAGTTCTTCTTCTTTCATCCTTAAGTTTACCTTGAGTTTATATAGCTTAAAACTACAAGAAAAATTTTGGGAAGCTCTATATTTTCATGAATAAATATAGACAATACATAAATAGATCTATCTAAAGTGGAGATAATCATAACATCTATCTTACTGGTAGGCATATATGCAGCTATGTGTATTGTATGTACATATATGTGTGTTTATTTATATATGTATGGAGAAGACATCCACACTATGTATGTACACACACATAAACACATAGATAACTATGTATACAATATACATATGCATATATGTGTATAGTATATATGTATTTATTTACACACATGCATACATACAGTAAATAATGTGGGATGTACAGTAACAAAAACTTAATTTGGTATCTTGCCTTAAACACTTAGTAGCTATAATGACCCTGGACAAATCTTTTAATTTCTTACAGCCTCAGGTTCTTCATCTATAAAAATGGAGATAGTAACATCTATCACATAGGTGTATATATAATGTAAGGCAAATATTCAAAAAAGATTTAAATTCAAGTTCTTTTTTCTTCATTTTCAGCACCATCCACTATAATATTTAACTGCATTTAATACCCACCCTTATATAGATATAGATGTAGATGGGGAGATGTGGACATATTTTGAGGCCACTGGGAGGGAATGGGTAAAGACATTCTCAATATAATGTTTGCATGTAGTAAGAAATTAATACTATAAGATGCTAAAGTTTTGCTTAGAATATTTGGGGAATACCACAGAATTATAAACAGAAAATTATTTGAGGAAAATATGGAGAAAATGTTGAATTTATTTGATTTTGGAGTCAATTCAATGAGTACTTCAGGTGATATATTTATTTTTATGTATATAAGGCTTTAAAAATGAGAATGATTTAATGTATACAGAACAAAATAACAAATGCAAAAAGGTGGACTTCTTAAAGACATGCTTTACCAGCCAGCCAACAAAATAAAAATAATAAATACTTAAACATAATAAAGGCAAAAGTTGCAGATCTACATGGAGATTAAAATATGTAGCATCTTTAAAAGGGAATGGGGTAAAGATCACAGAAATAATAACAAATTGCATCAAAATGAGTGATGATGATAATAATAGCAAATGTTTTTCTTAAAACTATTTCAGTTTGTAGAGGGAAATTCATATCCTTGATAGCTATTAACAAAATGGAAAAATAGCCAACTAAACTGATCATGATGCTGAGAAATTTCTCAAAAATAAGGAAAAAAGAGAAAATTTACAAAATAGGAGGTGAAATATTGAATTGGAAACATAGATACACAAACTAATACAATAGAGAGCTGATTTTTGGGGGAAGAACACTAATATTCCTAAATAATTGGTAAATCTAGTTTTAAAAGAAAACAAATTTCAATTTTAAATGAAAAGGAGAAATTAAAGTGACAGTAGAGAAAATAAAAAAAAATTTCAAAATTCCTATATTCAGGCATATAACAGAAATTTAAATTTATATAAAATATGAGTTTTTTTCAGTAACTTTTTTTCTTGATCTGACCTGAAAATTTCCTTACTTGAAAATTCATTGGTGTCAAGAACACCTCCTGGGAGGAAATTCTGTTTACTGATAGAGCTAGGTACGTTGTCTGCAACTTATACTATTACAGTTACCCAGGAAACTAAGAGGTGATGTTCCTTCCAAGGTGACACAGCCATTATGTGGCAGAAATAGTCCTTGTATCCAGACCTTCCTGAATCAGAAGGCCCCTCTTCATCTACTATATTAAGCTGTCGACCTTCAGAAATTTCAGAGAGAAAAGTGAACTAATGAAAGAATATTTCTTGGATCCCAAATTAATTGAAGGAAACACATAAACAATGTTGACTGGATTTAGAATTAGTGGATTTGCATTCAATTCTCAATTTTTCAACTTACTGCCTTTGTGACTGTAAGCCTATTAATGTTTCTGAGCCTTTATTTCCTCATTTGTAAAATTAACTGGTTTGATGTCTGTGGTACTTTACAAATCTAGATCAATGGTACTATTAAAAAATAATCCTCATGATACTTTAAAAATTAAAAAAAAACAGAAAAGTACAGTATTCTATCAAAATATTTTGATAAAGCAAACAATCTAGATTTCCATGATCTGGATTTCCAAATCAAGGGATGATAAATACACAGAACTGATAATGAAATTAGTGAAAAGGTAGACTGGTTCAACTAATAAATACTAATGCAGTTACTGAAAGGATGTACATAATAAGAATACACTGAAATTAGATTAAATGAAATGAATAATATTGATTGCAGAGGACAGATTCCATGCTGAAACACTCATGGTTTCTCCAATTATTGGTTTTGCTAAACTTAAGATTCTGTATGTGTAGAAGAATTGTATTGGAAAAGGACTTTGGAGTTTAAAAATCAGTATTTTTTTAATGTTTTTTTTATAATTTACATAAAGGTAAATCCCCATAGAATTATAGAATTTCAGAAGGTTCATTTTTATACTTAATGAATTATAATTACTTTTAAGGGATTTTTAAAATTTTATTCTTAGTAGGAGACAGTCATCTCCTTTTTTTCTTACTTATTATACTTCATAGTGAGTATTCTTAATTTGGGGATTTGTGAACTTTTATGCATTTTATTTTGTGCGTTTAAAAATATTCTGAGAAGGGATCCACAGGGTTCACCAAACTGTAAAAGGGGTCCAGGACAACAACAAAGTTAAGAATCCTTTCTTTACAAAGTCACAGAAAAAAAAATATGAATTCTCCATAGATCTATGGATTATTCTGTCTGTAAATTAGCATTGTATATACATTTATAGAAAATAAAATGAAGCAAATATTATCCCAATCTTAAAAAAGAAGAGTTGTGTAATTTATTTACATTCTCACCTAGTAACAGGCGATTTGATTCAGATTCCTGTAAAATTTTAGGATATAGCATTAAAGGACTGGTTTAAGATTGCTGGAAAGGGAAAGCAGTAAATATTATGAGCCAGTATATCTTTGATAAGAAGAATAATTGAGAATTAGACAAATGATCAAAGTAGTTATTTTCCACAAACCTGTCAAGGTCCCACCAAACTCAGGGTTATGAATCATGTGCTACTTATGGAGTAACTACAGATGAATTCCTACAGTAAGAGACAGTAAGCTAGGAAAGTTGTTTTTTTTTTTTTTAATGAAATAACACCAGTCAAATAAATACTTTGTTCCCTCACTCACCATTTCCCCCTTCCCATCCACACTTCAACCCTGTTAGTAAAAGCTAGGAGTTACCTTTTTTTGTAAAAATAGTCTATGAGATGCCATTCATTTTTCACAACTGAATATGTTTTGGGAAGGACAAACATTTATGTCTTTCAGTTAATTAGGAAATGATAAAAATGTCATGTGTAGTTTTTGTTGATTTAAAAAAAATGCTACTTATACTCTACTAACAACTTCATAGAGGAAACCTTTAGTTCCTGTTTAAATAATTTGCATAAAGCTTTTACAGATATATGACAGTAGGTATACAGATTAGAAGTTATTGGTGATCTTGTGGCAAACTTTTTGTTATTAATAATGCTTAAGTTTTTCTCTATACCCTTAGTATCTTCCCATCTGTCATATATTTTGTATATGGCTCTCAAATCCATCACAACTATATTGACCGTAATAGAGAGTTCTCTTTCTCTGTATCTCTCTGTCTTTTTCTGTTTCTCTGTCTGTCTGTCTGTCTGTCAGATAGATAGCATTTTTTTCTCTTTTTCATCTTTCCTGACATTTCTACCTCCCTATAAACATGTCTAAGATATTAGAGTCCAAGTACAGACATTTTTCTCCTTGATGGAGAAAAATTTGGTTTTTTGTTCAATTTTTTTCTCCCTATTGTTCCTTTTTTGGCAGTCTTCCATTTTGATGACTTGGTTTACTTGGATATTTTTACCCTCCATTGCTTTTCTGTTTTGTGCAATAATGTAGCTCATAATTTCCCAGTTTTATTCCTCATGAAATTTTGCAAACCAGTTTATATTTTAATCTAGGATTGCCTTTGGTAGCTATCTCACTCCTTTGGACAAGTAAGTTAGAAGTTTGGTGACTAAGGTTCATTCCTCAATTTTTCATTTTATTTTTATAATTTATAATTTTATATTGTTTACTCTTTTATTTTTATTGTGTTAACTAATTAATATTGGTTAAATTTCTGAGTAATTTTTTAGTCAGCATATATGTAAGTTATGTTGCCCATTTCCTATATTTAAAAAAATCAATAATTTGTTTCATTCATGCGTGTATATAATGGTTAAATATAATCAATTCAATACCAAATTCTGTGAGTAGCCTAGGCATGAACTTAATGTACAAAGAATTCCTAATCCAAATAACCTGGTATCATTCTCTGTTAATGAGAATTTGAGGGGAAATGTAATAGGATGTCTCTACAAAAAGGGAGTCTGACCTTCAACTAGGAATATCTTGGAAAAGTGAGCCCATTTATAGATTTTTAATGTAGGTTTTACAAAAGGGAAATATTGAATTCATTACAATTAAAAATATAGTGGAATATAACATTTGTCTCACAAGCAAGCTAAACAGGAAAGGAGATGGTGATTCATCCCACCCAGGTAATACTTATTTATCCATGGAATTATATAGGTGACTGTGAGAAAAAAAAAAAAAAGGATGAAAGTAATGGCGGTAAGGGACTAAGGTGGAAGATTAGAAGTAGAGACTTGCCTATTAACATAGAAGAAAGGGTGCCATGAAAGAACATTCCTATGATGAGAGTAGTTATATATCTATGTTAGGAGACAGGAGACATTTAATTTGATGCTCTAGAGATAATCTTAACATTTAGAGATCTTTTTGTCTTAGAAGAGGATGCCCTTTGGCAGAATACAGTCCCCACCCCTAGTCATCACAGTAGTAGGGAAACACAGGTCTCCAAGAGCAGCTAGCATGTGGTGCTGAATGATAATGGCAAGGACGAGGAGTAGAGCCAAGTCATGTGAACAGTGTTTATATCCCAAGTTGCTTCATTCATGGATTTCTATCTTTTGTAGGGAAGCAAAGCATAAAACATGGGACTGGAAATATTGTAAAATTTACAATCATAAAAGCATGGAAATTGAATTGAAGAGGCAGTTCAAATTTCATATTCAGGAGCTCTATCCTCTTGAAGGGCATGGAAAAAAAGGAAAGAACTAAGGATACAAACCTTGGATTGAAGAATAAAATTCAGAATAGCATAGGAATAAAAGAATGAGAAGGAAGGGAAAATACACTAGAAAAAATGTAACCTAAACTAAGAACTTGAAGGACAGGCAAGATTTTAAAACTCATGCTTAATTAGGCAGTGAGGAAAAAAAATGTCAAAGTAAGGGGACAAACAAATTACAATGAATAACAAACAATTTAAGTAAATTCAAGGAATTTGGAATGGGGGTGGTAAACTGAAGCTAGGGGCAGATCCTGATAGAGTAGATGAGGACCAAAATACTAAGCAAAACTAATTTTAAGGAAAAATTCCTAACTTACATGAGGATTCAGAAAAAAAATACAAAAGAAGATGGAAAATCCTAAGTCTAGTAATTATGACTTTAAAAGTGAATGAATTAACCAAATCAATAGCATAAATGAGTGGCAAAATTCATAAAAAAGCTCGATAATTTTATAGATAGAAAAATACATAAAAAACAAAAAGCCACATGTGAAGTGGGAGGAAATACTAGTCATACCAGACTATTCCAATACACCAAGGAATACATAATCTTATTAGTATTCCCTTTCACAGTACAAATCATGACTCGTGCACATGTATCTATATCACGTAAATCTAGTTCATATCTTTGCAGAAGTTCATACCTATCGTCCCACACAATACAAGAGAACCTTTCTTGAGTTAACTTGACATGTCAATGGAGCACACAGATTTTCCATTTGTTATCCAATATTCCCGACAGTTTGGTCATTCCCATCTTTGTTTCTTTGATGATATTCATTATATCTTTTGTGGCCTTAGCAATAGGTATCTTTCATCTATTTTTTGCATGAATATTTAGGTTTAAATCCCATGAGTGTCTCATTAAGGAATCTCTATAATGTTGTAGGGCTGATGCAATCAGCACAAAATCACTTTTCAATGGGAGCATATGGAGTTCCTCAGAATCTAAAGGGAATCTTTTATCAATTTGTAATAAATATTACATTTCCTCCATGAGGATGGTGAATAACTTTGGTGAGCCTATATCACCTTGTCTTGCTATACTTGATATAAGTGATCAGAGGGGTTATCAAACAAATTTATCTCCATTGCTACAACTTCTAATCACTTTTATACACATTAGGAATACGTGTGGGAAATACCTAATTAGAAAGAAACCCTTTCTATGTGGGGGAAGAGAAGCTTACCATTTTCTTCTCACAGACACCATGGAAATATATGAACATAGAAGCTAAAATTCTTATTGCCTAGATGAGCCTAAGTCTGGTGTGAGGGTTTTCTCTTTTTCTGTTTTCTAGGTAGGTGAAAAATCATCAATGACCTAGAGAATATATAGTATATTAACTAATTTTCTCCTCTCCTCCCCCCTTTTGGGGAAAACTTAGCAATGAACCACATCTGAAGATCTAAATATTTTCTCATGAGGCATATAGGTCAGGACATAACAAACCTAAGAGTTTGAAATAATCTAATGTTTCTCTCTTTAGAGATTGTGATCACCCAGGATTAAATTTGGTACAGACTACATGTACGAATCCCAAGCTGAGAGGTGGTCCATAGCAGAATGGGAAATGGATTCAGTACCTCAATCCACTTGATCTAGCAACAGTTATGGATTATGTTCTTCTGGGTCAGATGGGAAGTGTGACTTTTCCCTCTGACTTCTTCATAGGACATCCTCCTTGGCAATGGCAACCCCTTTTGGTAATTTTCTCTCTCTTTGTTTTTGTTTTTTTTTTTTCCTTCACTTAATATTTATAGCCAAAAGGTCATCAAACAAGGGTATCTCTCTGAATTAAAGCTCTATTCTGTTAACACCAATATTCATTGTGGCTATTCTATATGGTTGCAATTTATGGAAAAGCAATTTCCAAAGAATCAACATTTAAGATTACCCAAAGAGCAATACAGAGGCATGTGATGGCTGTATATATGTTGAAACATATTGTAAACAATCAATTTCACAGGAATGTTGCATAAAAATAATATCAAAAACTGTGTATCAAGAAAGGTGGTAGGTAAGTCATGTAGGAAGAGAAGGAGCTATCTGATGGAAGCTGGTATGCTTCAGTGGTGCCCATGAACTGGTGAGAGGTCTAAAGGAAGTACCTTGACACGTTGGAGAGGAAACTATGAGGAAGGCTTATAGACCAAAGTCACAGAGGATGAAGGCATGGACGGATTGTTCTCTATATCAGGAGTGTCTACAGCATTGAGGCTATAAATATACCCAAATATCAAGTAAGTGTGTTATTAGGAAATGTAGATCACTCACAATAAAAGTACTACAAAGTTATGGATTGCATTCTATAAAGCTATAAGGAATGCTTTTTCCAAATGGCTTATTTTAAAGAGAGAATTTCTGGGCTTGAAACTGGAAATAAATGACAGTGAAATTAACCATTCTTGCAAGGAAATAACACTTATTTAAAAGTTTTGAGAATCCTTAAGGTTTTCTAGTACTCTAAGCTAATCAGGTTTAATTAATATTTCCTAGAGGGAAAATAAAAGCTAAGTGGGTCCAATAACTTGGTGAAGGTAATAATGAATACTGCAATTGTTAGAAGAGTACGGTGAACCATTTCCTTCTAAGCAAACTCCTAAAAGACTGCTTCATTAACCACAATCTCCACTCATGTCCCTACAATGAAGATATAACTTTCCCTTAACCAGAATCTCCATGCTTATTATCCAAAGCATGGTATTCCCATTATCAAGGTAGCTGCCAAAACCAAATTAGTAATGGATCTCTATAAAATATAGGTGATATTATTGCAAATTTCATGGTTCAAACATAAATTATATGGGACTATGCTATTTTTTTTACAAATGATTAAAATTACATGAAAGGTTTCACATTTCAGTGGATGTAGAGCTTAACGCCAGAAGGTTCTAGGCTCCTGTCTGACTTCTGACACATATTGGTTGCATGACTTTGAATAAGACACTCACCCTCAAAGAGCTGTAGGCTAAAGATATCCAACACAGAGCACCCCTGTGGGCCTTAACCGATATAAAATGTAATTTAAAAAATATTTAACAAAATAAATAAAAATTCTATGGAACATAGATAATGTTATAATGTGATTGTCTAAGTCAATATACAACCTACAGGGATCTTTATATGGTTTAATGGTACCCTTTTTTATCTGAGTTTGATAACTCTCCTGTAGGCAAATGTGACAATTATAAATGGGAGAGAAGTTGTTGGAAAAGAATTTCCTCAACTGGCAGCCCTTGATACTAATTAGATTACAGATTCAGTCTATGCCTATAATTTAGCAATTTAATAGCTAATATAAAACAGCTAACTTAAGGTCTGCAAAGCACTTTATAACAAATTTCATCTTATTTCCTCCTCACAATAAACCTGGGGAAACTGAGGTAGCCAAATGTGATTCCCACAGGCTCACACAACCAGAAGTGTCCAAGGAAGAATTTGAACTACATTTATTTTTTTTTAACATTTGTGTTTTAAAATTTTGAATTCCAGATTCCCTCCTGCCTCTTTCCCACCCCTTGAACAGGCCAACAATAGATCAGTTAGACATCTGGAATCATGTAAAATATAGTTCCTTATTAGCCATACAATTTGGCATCATTTTAAAATTAATCACTAAACACAAATGTTAGAAAAAATGTAATTAGGAAATATTTAACAAAATTATATGCATATATATATATATTTACATAATGTGATTGTGAGATAGTGAATTTAGTATAAAAATAAAGAAGAGTAGAAAGATAGTTAATAATTGCCTTCCCAATTCCAAATCTTAAAGAAATAATAATAGTTCCAGAGGAAGTACCCTTAAAAATATTCTTTCTACCAAAAGGTCTTTGTTATGAGCATTCAAATTTTATGAATAGTAGATTTTTGGTGACAGATGCTACAGCTTTTTGTTTTCGTTTAGCTTTTTTTAACTTATAAATTGGCTGACTATGAACATTTGAAAAGTAACACAACTATTTAAATTAGTTTTGTAGCTGTTTACAATTAAATAGCCAACATTCAAACAATCTGACTCCATGCTAACCTTTCAGTAATATACTTTAAAGTTCCATCAGGAGTCTTTTCCCATTCATTCTCATTCAACATCATCTTCTGTGGACATAATTGGTGTGTACTTTTTTCTTCTGATTGATTTTTATAATTTTCTTCATGTTATAATGATAATTTCATCTTTTCTTATATTTCTTATGATTCTCCATTGTAATTTTGCTATAAAATTCCATTTTTTTTTGAGGGAGAAGGAAGGCAATTGGGCTTACGTGACTTGCCCAAGGTCACACAACTAGTAAGTGTGTCAAGTGTATCAGCTCAGATTTGAACTCAGGTCCTCCTGAATCTAGGGTGGGTGTTCTACTCACCTCCTCCAAAGCTGAGATCCCCTAGGGACCCAGCAAAGAGACAGCTAGGCAGCTCCTCCAGCCCAGCAGACACTGGACTCTGCTGCAGACCTCGTGCCTCCTGCCACCTCCTCGTGTTTTCCTCTAAGGTCCTGGGCACATAGTATGATCATTAGGTGTTCAGTTTCCTAACAATTTTCTATGGAAAATCAAGGGAAGTGGGCCATGGTTTCCATGAGCAACTTTGAACAGTGGGACACCTTTAGAGAAGCTTGATCAAGGTGCCATCATCAGGAGACCCTCCAGATCAGGACTCTGGCAGAGTTCCTCTATCTCATCTTGCTCAATCAGTGGAGGCTATCTTTCCATTTCTCCTCTGCTTCCTGGCAAGTAGCAGAAAGCAAGCATTAGTCGTAGTTGGATTTAAGCCTACAAGATGTGCCTCCAACAGCCACTGTAAAGTTCCTCTGGGCTGACACTGCTGCCTGCGTCACTGACCTCATCACCTTTTCCCTGGACACAGTGAAAGTCCAGCTGCAGATTCAAGGAGAGAGCCCGGGGGCCATCCGAGTTTCCTCTACTAACGCCCAGTATTGGGGTGTCATGGGCACCATTTTGACCATGGTGAATACTGAGGGCCCTGGCAATCTGTACAATGGGCTGGTGGCTGGGTTGCAGCATCAGATGAATTTTGCCTCTGTCCTCATTGGCCTCTATGACTTTGTCAAGCAGTTCTACACCAAAGGATCTGAACATGCAGGCATTGGGAGCAGCCTCCTGGCAGGCTGCACCACAAGGGGACTGGCAGTGGGTGTAGCCCAACCCACTGACGCAGTGAAGGTATGTTTCCAGGCCCAGGCTTGTGCAGGTGGCAGCTGGAGGTACCAGGGTACAGTGGATGTCTATAAGACTATCGCCCTAGATGACGGCCTTGGGGTTTATGGAAGGGGACTTCACCCAATGTTGCCCCCAGTGCTATCGTCAACTGTGCTGAGCTGGCAACCTACTATCTCATCAAAGATGCCCTCCTGAAGGCTTATCTCGTGACTGATGACCTTTCATGCCATTTCACATCAGCCTTTGTTGCTGGCTTCTGTACCACCATCATTGCTTCCCCCATGGATGTAGTCAAGACGAGATACATGAACTCTGCTGTGGGCCAGTATGCAAGTGCTGGCCACTGTGCCTCACCATGTTTCTGAAGGAGGGACGCCAAGCCTTCTATAAAGGGTTCATGCCTTCCTTCCTCTGCTTGTGCTCCTAGAATATAGTGATGTTTGTCACCTATGAGCAACTGAACTGGGCTATGACAGCTGCTTGCACTTCCCAGAAGCTCCTTTCTGAGTCCTATCCTGCTAGCTTTCTGCCTTATACCCAGCTTTGACTCCAGACCCCATCCTACCTCTCCTCCCCATTTTTTCCCTACTCCTCTCTCTTGCCTTAGCATTGAAGGAACCCTGTCCACTCCACCCCCCACCTTAGTTAGCCCTATTTAAACCTTCTCCAGCCCACTTCTGCCATTACAGCCACAATTCTTTAGCTCCTTCTAATAAAGCTAGATCAGAACCCCCCCTCAAAAAACTACCTATCTGCCCCATTCCACTTTATTAATGTGTCACAATTAATTGAACTGTTGTTGAATAGTGTTATTTGTTGCTGTTACTATACATGACTATTATGAATATTTTATTCCAGCTGTTCTGTCAGATTTTGAGGTCCTCAAGGGCAAGGCTCAGCACAATTCTTGATATATAGTAAATGTTCAATGAATGTTTCTTGAATGACTGATTAACAGATAGTTCTTGTCCTCTTATTTTAGGCCACTTTTGGAGGATACTGCAAAAAATGCAGTTATTGAGTCAAAAACTTGATTATATTTTTGTAGCTTGTACTGCTACCCACCAAATTGCTTTCTGAGAAGGTTCTGAACACATACTCACTTTGTGACTGTAGGCAAATCATTCAATGACACTGAAAGCCCTAGCTTGGAAGACTCTAAATAGAAAATGAATTACTAAATTGCATCAGGGCAAGGATTTTCTAAACTGAGAGATCCCCTTGAAAATAAAATCTTAAGAACAAGAGGAAAAAATTGCAGTTCCACTACAAATGAATGAATGAATGAATGAATGAATATACTAATGTTCCTGTTTCTCTTCAAACCAACCAGCACTGGATTTAATAATATTTAATTATTTTTACCTCTTTGATGGATAGGGAATGCTGCATTATTTTTAATTGCATCTCTTTATTAGTTTAAATGCCTGCTTACATCTCTTGAAAACAGGGAGTCAGCACGATGAAACATTTACAGTTTTATACATCTATTCAATTGAAAGCATGGGGAATTACTAAATTGCCTTCAGAGATGAAGAAATGGTAAAAAAAAAAATATGCCTGCCAAATTAGTGACCTCTTGTCCCTGAACTGCATCTTCTTCCACCCCCACATTTTGCTAGAATATAAAGTCAGTCAGGATGCTGTTCATTTAAACCACTAACAATTCAAAAAGCAGTTCTTGCTATTGTTTTCCATTTAGTAAAATCAGTGTTTGATGGCTCTCTCCACTGAGGCCATCTTTAAGAAATTACTTTTCAAATTATTTTTACTAAAGACTGCAATCTCATGAATTAGAGGAAATTACCACAGGAAACACTGAGGGAAGATGACAGACTAAGCAATAACAATGAAAATTAAATGTAGCTTTGAGATCAGCTACAAAATCACTAAGCAAGTTGGAAAGGAACTCCTAAGAAGGACACAAAGGAATATGTCTTGGTGGCAGAACCAAGATGGTGGCATAAAAACAGGGACCTGATTGAGCTCTCCCCCCAAGCCCCTCAAAATACCTGTAGAAATGACTCTAAACAAATTCTAGATCAGCTAGAAGCCATAAAATGACAGAATGAAGCAGACTTCCAGCCCAAGACAATCTGGAAGGCCAACTGAAAGAGTCTATCACGCCAGGTTCAGAGTGGAGCACCACCCAACCTGGGCTGCACCACCACAGACAGGACTGGAACAAGCTTCAGGGTTCTGAATCACAGGTAGCTATGGAATTTCTAGACTTCTCAACACACAAATTCCAAATACAGCTTCAAAGCTCAGTGGGAAAACTCTCTTACCTGGGTAAGAAGAGATCATGATTTGGCCACAATCCCAACTCCAGCCCCAGCCCCACTGCCACAGCAGCAGCTCCTTCTGGAGCTCTTGGCCTGTAGACAGTGGGAAAACCAAGCCACTGATCTGCGGGGCGGAAGAGAACTGGTGCTGGCAGAGCTACTTACAGTTATGGAAAAGGAATCCTCCTTGCAGTTCCAAGGCAGAAAAGAGTGCTTGTGGTTTCTCACAGACCACAGTGCAGGCCAGGAGAGGAAACACCTCTCTTTTGATCATGCCACTTTGGAGGAACTGAGAATATAGAGGACCCTAGAGATATCTCTGAAAACACCTACACAAAACCCCACAAATTTGGGGCTGTATACCTCACTTAACAAAGAGCCCAAAAAAAATTGGCTGGGAAAAATAGAAAACAAGGGAAAAGAATAAAACTATAGAAGGTTACTTTCTTGGTGAAAAGACACTTTCTTACACACTTATTGATGAGGAATATGAAGATGTGCAGCCAGAGGAAGACAAAAAGGTCAAGGGTCCTACATCCAAAGCCAGCAAAAAAATACAAAATGGTCTCAGGCCATGGAAGAGCTCAAAAAGGATTTGTAAAATCAAGTAAAAGAAGTGTAGGAAAATTTTGGAAGAGAAATGAGAGTGATGCAAGAAAACCATGAAAAACTAATGAACTGCTTGCTAAAGGAGCTCCAAAAAATGCTAAAGAAAATAACATATTGAAAAATAGACTAACCCAAATGGGAAAAGAGGTCCAAAAAACCAATGAGGTGAAGAATTCCTTGAAAAGCAGAATTGGCAAAATGGAAAAGGAGGTACAAAAGCTCACTGATGACAATAATTCCTTAAAAATTAGAATGGAACAAAAGAAAGCTAATGACTTTATGAGAAAGCAAGAAATTATACAACAAAAGTGAAACAATGAAAAAAAGGAGAGATGACAATGTGAAATATCTCATTGGAAAAACCACTGACTTGGAAAACTGATTCAGGAGAGATAATTTAAAAATCATTGGACTACCTGAAAGCCATGATCAAAAAAAGATCCTCAACATCATCATTCAAGAAATTATCAGGGAAAACCACCCTCATATTCTAGAACCAGAGGGTAAAATAAAATTGGAAAGAATCCACCGATCACCTCCTGAAAGAGATCCCAAAAGGAAAACTCCTAGGAATAATGCAACCAATTTCCAGAGTTCCCAGGTCAAGGAGAAAATGTTACAAGAGGCCAGAAAGAAAAAGAATTGGGTATTTTGGAAACACAATCAGGATAACACAAGAATTATGGTATTCCAGAGGTCAAAGGAGATAGCATCAAAACTAAAAATCACCTACCCAGAAAAATTGAGTATAATACTTATGGAATTTGGGGGGGCAGAGCCAAGATGATGGGTGGAAAGGAGGGATATGCCAAAAGCTGTCCAACAGGACCATCCAAACACCTATAAAAATGGCTCTGGACAAAATCTAGAACTGCAGAACTCAAGAAATAGCAGAGGGAAGCAGGACTCCAGCCCTGGACAGCCTTGATGGTCGCTGGCTTAGGTCTATCACTCAGAACTGGGAGCAAAGTGGAGCAAAGCCCAGAGTGAGCTGGTCCAGACCCACCACACCAGGAGGCAGGCAGAACAGGCCCTAACACCCTGAATCAGTGAGCTGTGGCAGTTACCAGACTTCGCAACCCACAAACAACAAATACAATGGAGCAGGCTAGTGGGAAAAAATGCAGGAAAACAGGGATAGGAGTTTGCGGTTCAGCCACCACCCCAGGGCAACGGAAGTGGTGCAGCTACAGGACTACAGCTGCAGTTGCTTCTGGTCCTAGGCCCACCTGGTGGGAGGAATTAAGTGGCAGATCAGAGCAGGGATGCAGAGCCTGCCCAGATCTGAGTTGAGGTCTCAGTTGGCGATTCTTTGGGGAGGAGGAGTGCTGGTGTGGCAGAGCTAGCTGTGTAGAAATACCTCTGAAAACAACAGTGAAGCCCCCCAAGCTTGGGAGAAAGTATTCTATACTGTACAGGCAGTCATACCTCAGTGAAAAACTCAAGGGTCAAGTAGTTGGATGGGAATATGGCCAAGCAGTGAAAACGCTCTCAGATTCAGACTCAGACTTTGGAATCTTTCTTTGGTGACAAAGAAGACCAAAACATACAGCCAGAAGTCCACAAAGTCAAAGAGCCTATATCAAAAACCTCCAAGAAAAACATGAACTGGTCTCAGGCCATGGAAGAACTCAAAAAGGATTTGGAAAAGCAAATTAGAGAAGTAGAGGAAAAATTGGGAAGAGAAAAGAGAATGATGTGAGAAAACCATGAAAAACAAGTCAATGACTTGCTAAAGAAGACCCCCAAAAATACTAAAGAAAACAACACCTTAAAAAACAGACTAACTCAAATGGCAAAAGAGCTCCAAAAAGCCAATGAGGAGAAGAATACCTTGAAAAGCAAA
>CM053623.1:351877433-351895041 GCA_028646595.1 Phalanger gymnotis
GCCTTCCTACTACACACACTAATGCAAAAATGTCAAAAATTAAAGGGTTATTTTTGCATTGTGTGAGGGATCTTAACTTTAAGAAGGGAAAGAAACTCTCCTAGTGAACTTTTTAAAGTATATGTAATTGGTGAAGAATAAGGTTTGAGAGGAATTGAACCATGCATCTGTTCTTGAAGTTATACAATGTTGGCTTTTAAAAAATTTCTCATATAGATCTAAGACAAAGCTTCATTTTCAAACTTAGATTTAATTAAACGAAGATTTATTAAACTCTCATGACATTCAGAGGACTATCCTGGAAAACAAAATATAGACATAAACAAAAGAGGGTCTGTATCCTTATTCAGTTTTTAATCTTGCAAATTCCTAGCTTGCAATGACTAAAATTTACTTATTTTGCTTCTCAGTCTCTAGTCTTTTTCTTCCTTCTCCATTGTGAAGATTGGGAAACCTTTATTACTCTCAGGGGAGAGAGATAGGGGGTAGACTTCAGTTTTCTGTTTTCTTCACTAATATAGGTAATCTTTTGGTGAGGAAAACCCTTTCTTGATGTGAATCAGACTCTTTTCTGTAATTTATAGTCTGACACTTGTTCCAATCATTTACTTTGCTTCTGAACTCTGGGTATAGAATCACACTGACAGCATATGTTATAGGCAGGACAACTAAGTAAAGCACTTGGCCTAAAGTCAGGAAGACCTAAATTGAAACCCAGCCTCCGCTGTGTTGCCCTGGGAAAGTCAAATAACTTCTGTTTTCTCATCTGTAAAATGGGCATAATCATAGCACCTACCTCCCAGGGATGTTGTGATGATCAAATTAGATGATAATTCTAAAGCACTTAGTACAGTGCTTAGAAAATGGTAAGCATTGCATAAATATTAGTTATCATTATCTTAATCATCTTCATCACCATCATCATCATCAGTATCAGTCTGGAATTATTAACATACTTCACTTAGTCCTTGATTTCTTCATCTCATGCATTTTCTTGTAATCTTGGAAATCTAGCTACCTATGGAAGAGGAAACTTTCCTGGCCACCTTTTTCAGTCTGGTCTTATTCTTATTTTATGGTTTTCTGATACACTGACCCATGAAGAAGAATCCACAACCCCCTTTCTTTTCCACTTCCAAACCCTTCCTATGTGGAAGTTGGTGCTATTATCTTCATTTTACAGATAAGAAAACTGAGGCAGACAGATTAGGTGACTTTTCCTGGGTCACATAGCTGTTCATTTCATCAGTCGTGTTTGACTCTTTGTGATCCCATGGATCGTAGCACACCAGGACCTTTTACCCTCCACTATCTCCCAAAGTCTTTGTTTCTTCCATGACACTATCAATCCATTTTATCCTCTGCCATTCGCTTCTCCTTTTGCTTTCCATCTTTCCCAAAGGCCTTTCCCAATGAGTCCTGTCTTCTCATTATAGGACCAAAACATTTAAGTTTCTGCTTTAGTATTTGTCCTTCCAATATGTAGTCTGAATTGTCTGAGGTCACATTTGAACTCAGGAATTCATTAGTCCAGGTTTAGTGCTCTGTTGACTATACCACTAGCCTTCTTTAAGGTTCTTTCAAGCTACAAATCTGTTTCTTTGCAGCCCTGAGAACTTGTGTGTTTAAGGTCACACAGGTAGTAACTAACTAATCTAAGATTTGAACCCTGGTCTTCAGACCATAAATCCAGGTCATGCTCCACTGCAGTAAGCTGTCTCCTATTAAATCTTAATGATATTTTTTTTTTACTTGAGGTTAGGAAAATTATACATAAGGACCAAGATGAAAGACCAAGAATTGATTCCCTTCATTGGTTCTCAAAAATGAAGAGAAGTTGTGGAATTAATTCCTTTTTTTGGATATTTCACAAGAAGTTGAGAAGTGACTCCTCCAGCCAACACCCCTCCCAGCATCACTTCTTCATATCTGGTGATTTTGGGGGGGGGGAATAGGATAAAGGCCTGCAGGGGGATACCAGTCATTCCTAGACTGTAGCAATTGGAACCTGGACTTGGTAACATTCCTTAGATTATTTTTTTAAAGTAAAAATTCAGGAAATTCTGTTTTCACTCCTCTATTTGGTCTTTATAAAGGATTTGTTATGTCTATCTAACTCCACACCTCTTGGTTACTAATTTAATACCTCAGTTTCTCAAGACTGAGGGTGTTACCTCACTGAACTTATCCCTCTTCACACATATTGTTTCCAAATAATAGGGGAGAGGATGATGAGAGCCCATCTCTTAGACTGAGCTAGGATGTCTCCATCCTGATAACTTATACAGAGCATGTGTGATATTCTCTGCCTCCTGCCGATATCACATGTAAAGTTTTGTAAAAAGGGATGTATCTTTGGTAATGGGGAGAAGGAAGGCAAATCTACATGACACAAAACACAAGAGGAGGGAGGAAGGAATGGAGAGAGAGCGCGAGAGAGAGCGAGCTTGAGCAAATAATGATGGATAGTGATGGACTTGAACTGAATTTATATACAACATGATCAATAACTTGCTTTTTTAAAATAAGATTTTTTTTTTTATTTTTAGTTTACAACACTCAATTTTACATGTTCTTGAGTTTCAAATTTTCTTCCCTTTCCTCCCCTCCCCCTTCCCCCAAGATGGCATGCAGTCTGATATAGATTCTACATAAACCTTTGCATTAAGCTTATTTACATAATAGTCAATTTGCAAAGAAGAACTATGACCAATGGAATGAATCATGAGAGAGAAGAAACAAAACCCAAAAAAGAGGAAAAAATGAGGAAAAAAGAGAACAAAGAGTTTGCAATCTGCATTTAGATTCCACAGTTCTTTCTCTGGATGTAGCTAGCTTTTTCCATCATTGTTTCCACAGTCTGGCTAGCAACTTTTGTGGGGGGTCCAGATCCACCCACAGCCAGCACCCAGAAAGCTGCCAGACAGCCAGAAAGCCCAGGTTCTTTTAATCTGCCTTAATAAGGAGAGCAAGGTTAAGGGGTTGGAAAGCTTACTTTAATTCAGCACACAAATATCATTCACTTAGTTCAGGGGAAAAAGCCAGCACCCTGAACTTTAGAACAAAATACAAACAAATTACAAACATCAACAGACAGATCCCAATACATAGTTACGAGGGTTCAACAAAGTCTCAGCATCTGGGTTTACAAGCTGGAGGGCTCCTTAGCTACAGCTGCCCAGAGTCTCTTCATCAACACCATCTCAAGAACCCCTAAACAAATTATAAACAGACAGACCCAATACAATTCGTAGTTACCAAGGAACCATCAATATCTGAGTTCAGCTGGGAGCTCAACAAGGCTGGCTCAGAGTCACACGCCACTTCTGCTGTGTCTCAGAGCTCCAAGGAAGAAGAGGCCCACCTCTGGCTTTTATATCTTTTTCAGGGTCAGGGGCGAGTCACCCATGTGACCCAAAATCTCCACAAAGAGGCCTACTCAAACCCACGTGGTCCCAGAGCCCCCACTGTCTCAGATATGTCACTCAAACTCATGTCTAAACTAAGCCCTCCCCTGAGGCAAGGAGGCACCAAGGACACCCAAATCTTGGGCCTGGGGCTTAGCACTTAACAAGATTCAATGAAATAGCTGAATCACTCAATGCAAACAAAAGCCAAACTCTTCAAGGGCACTTGGCCAAGGGCACTATTATTATTCTCCTGTTTTGTCATGTTAGCCAAAGAAGATGCTTCTAAAATATAACAAACATAAGCATGGACAAATTATGTTCCTGTGGCTTGGGTTTGGCCAGAGTTAATATTTGTTCATTTTACTATAGTATTGTTTTGTTAAATATTTCCCAATTACATTTAAACTATTTTTAACATTTTTAAAAGCTGTTTCAAATTCCCTCCCTTACTTCTTCCTTCTTCTTGAGAAGGCAAGCAATTTAATATAAATTATACATGTAAAGTCAGGGAAAACATTTCTATGTTAGCCATGTTGCAAAGGAAAATGGAGACAAAAAATGAAGCAAGAAAAATAAAGTTAAAAAAAGATGCTTCAATCTTTATTCAGTAACCAACAGTTCTCTCTTAGGAGATGGATAGCATTTTTCTTCATGGGTCCTTTGTAATTTTCTTGGATCATTTTCTTGATCAGAATAGCTAAGGTTTTCATAGTTAATTTTCTTTATATTGCTGTTATGATGCACAATATTCTCCTGGTTCTGGTCATTTCACTTTGACTTAATATGACTGTTGCCAGGGTTGTTTATTTCTTATAGCACAATAGCATTCATTCACAATTGTATACCATAACTTGTTCGGCCATTTCCAAATTGATGGCATCCCCTCAATTTTGAATTCTTTGCCACCACAAAAAGAGCTGAAATATTTTTTTTTGTATGAACATATCCTTCTCCACTTTTCTATTATCTCTTGGAAATGTTTGTCTATTTCAAACAGAATCAATAACATAAGACAATATCTTGATTTGCATGGGAATTGGATTTGAGAGGCAGAGTTGCACAAAGTCATTCAGTGGCAAGACAAAAGTCAAAATGACTGACAATGTCCTGGGATGCAATGGATGACTTTAGTATCTTTGATGTCTGACCAAACTCTTAGCATTCCACAACACCTGCTTCAGTCACCTTCATGTCCATTGTAGCAAATTGTTGGAGTCCACCCATTCCAGTGGTGGAATTCTTCACATTCTTGGGGTAGAGATCCCCCTAGTTTACTGATGGATTAAAGGACTGTTGGTTACCCTCAACCTTGTTTAGACATCTGCCAAGGTGATTTTACCAGAATGTGGTCACTGAACATGCTTCTTGGAACCATAGGTGAGAGTTGGGTGAAGATGGACACCAAAAATAGAAATTAGGCCTTTATCAAAGAAATTTGCTATAACTCCTCACCCCCCTAGGTACCTATCTTCCTTCTTATATTGATTTTATTGGTTTTGAATAGCATTTTTATTCCTCAGTAACATGTCAAGAAAACTTTTAACATTCATTTTTACAAGATTTTGAGTTCCAAATTTTTTACTCTCTTCTTCCTTCCCCACTTCTGAAAATGGTAGGAGTTTGATATAGTTTTTATATATGATGGCATGTAAACATATTTCCATATCAGTAAGAGAAGTGAAAGAAGAAACAGATCAAAAGGGGGAAAAAGATCAAAAGGGAAAAAATATGAGAAAGAATAAAGCAAGTGAAAAAAATATGCTTCTATCTGCATTCAGAGTCTGTTAGTTCTTTTTTCTGGATGTGGAAAGCATTTTCCTTCAGGAGTCCTTAGTACCTGTCTTGGAAGATTGTGTTACTGAGAAGAGTGGAGTCCTCACACAATCATGATGATACCATGTTCAAAGTTTTCCTCCTTGTGCTCAATTCACTATGCCAGTTTTTGCAAGTCTTTCCAGGTTTTTTGTCTGAAATAATCCTCTTAATCATTTCTTATTTCCCAATAGTATACCATTATTTTCACATATCACAGCATGTTTAGCCATTGCCCAATTAATGGACATCCCCTCAGTTTCCATTATTATGCCACCACAAAAATGGCTGCTGTAAATATTTTTGCACATGTAGGTCCATTTCTCTTTTTATGATCTCTTTGGGAATTAGTAGTGGTATTGCTGGATCAAAGGGTATGCACAACTCGGTTGCCCTTTGGACCTAATTACAAATTGCTCTTCAGAATGTTGGATCAGTTCACAACTCTGCCAACAGTGCATTAGTGTCACAATTTTCCACATCTTCTCTGACATATTTATATTTTTTCCTTTTCTGTGATATTAGCTAATGTGATAGGTGTGAGGTAGTAATTCAAGGTTGTTTTAATGTGCATTTCTCTAATCAGTAGTGATTTAGAAAACTTCATCATGTGTGGGTATCTATCTGTCTGTCTGTCTATCGATGTAGAGCTTTCATTTTTTCATCTGAAAATTACCTGTTCATATTCTTTGACCATTTATCAATTGGGGAATGGTTTATAGTCATACAAATTTGACTTACTTTTCTATATACTCGAGAAATGAGGTCTTTGTCAGAGACACTTCCTGTAAAGATTGCTCCCCATCTTTCTGCTTTTATTCTAATCATGGTTGCATTGGCTTTGTTTATACAAAAGCTTTTTAATCTAATGTAATAAAAATTATCTATTTTGCATTTTGTAATGCTCTCTATCTCTTGTTTGGCCATGAATTCTTCCCCTCCCCATTGATCTGACAGGTAGACTATTCCTTGCTCTTCTAATTTTCTTATGGTGTCTCCCTTCATGCCTAAATCATGCCAAAAGTCTGTCATATCTAACTTTTCTAATATTCTATTTACTCCCTTAGTTTCTTTCTTGTTTACTTTTTGATTGAGTTTATTGAGTTCTGAGAGGGGACAGTTGAGGTCCCCCACTAATATAGTTTTGTCATCCATTTCTTCCTGTAGCTCTCTTAACTTCTCCTTTAAGAACATGGATGCTATACTTTGTGCATAAGTTTTTACTATTGATATTGCTTCATTGTCCATGATATCTTTTAGTTTGTTATAGTTCCCTTCCTTCCATCTTTTTATTAGTTCTACTTTTGTTTTTCCTTTGAGATCAGAATTGCTACCCTTGCTTTTTTTTTTAAATTTCAGCTGAAGCATAATTGTTTCTGCTCCAGCCCCTTGCCTTTATTCTATGTTTTTCTCTCTGCCTCAAGTGTGTTTCTTGTAAACAGCATATTGTAGGATTCTGGTTTTTGTTCCACTCTGCTATCCACTTCCTTTTATTGGGAGAGTTCATCCCACTCACATTATAGCTATGATAACTATCTTTGTATTTCCCTCCATCCTATTCTTCCTCCTGACTGTCCTCTCTCTCCTTTCACCCTTTCTTGCCTCACCAGTGTTTTCCTTATGTCTACCACCTCCACTGATTTACCCTCTCTTCTGTCAGTTCTCACTCCACCCTTTACTTGATCTCCTACTTCCTTGTTGGTTAAGGTAAATTTTTATATCCAACTGATTGAGTATATGACTCCCTCTTTGAGCCACTACTGAGACTAAGGTTCAAGAGATGCTCATCACCCATACCTCCCATTTCCCCTTTCACTGTAATAGGTCTTTTACACCTCCTCATGTGAAATAATTTACCCCATTCTACATCTCTCTTCCTTCTTCACCAAACATACTCCTCTTTCTCATCCTTTATTTTTATGCCATTCCCTCAAATTCACCTTATAGCCATACCCTCTATCTATGTATATTTCTTCTAGCTGTACTATTAGTGATACATTTTTTTTAAAGAATTGCAAGTATCATCTTCCCATGTAGGGATGTAAATAGTTTAGTGCTATTTAATCCCTTATGTTTTCTTTTCTTTTTTTTTTCTTTTTGGAGGGGTGTTGCAACAATCTGCTAGCAGCTGCTGTAGGGGTGTAAGAGCCACCAACAACCAACACACAGAAAGCTGCCAACACATGTTCTTTTGATCTGCTTTACTAAGGAAAGCAACAATAAGGGGTTAATAATCTTACTGTAATCCAAAATACAAATATCATTCACTTAGTTCAGGGGAAAATGTCAGCACCCTGAAATCTGGAGCAAATACAAACAAATTACAAACATCAACAGACAGATCTTGTCTGATTCAAATATCAGTGCATAGTTACCAGAGTTTAACAAAGTCTCAACATCCGGATTTACAAGCTGGAGGGCTCTTAACTGCAGCTGCCAAGAATCTCCACATCAGCACTCTGCCAAGAGTGAGAGCCCTAAGGAAATAGCTCTGTTCTCTCTGTTTATACACTCTTTAGCCATCACCAAACATCATCTGAGCGACCAGAACTCAGGCTCCTCCTATTGGCTCTGGTAGCACTCCTCTTAGGACCCTGAGGGCTTCACACCCACATAGGCTTAGCACCTAGCAGATAGGGGTTTGGGACTGGGGTTTTGCACCTAGTAAGACTCAATCGAAGACACCCAACTTAATTGATATTACAAGGGGGAAGGCAGGGAAATTGGGGTTGTGTCCCTTATGTTTTCTTTTCCCTTTTTCCCTATTTATGCTTCTTTTGGGTCTTGATATTAGAAGTCGACTTTTTCATTTAGCTCTGGTCTTCTTATGAAAGCTTGGAAGCCTTCTATTTCATCAAATTACTATTTGCCTCTTTGATGTATTATGCTTAATTTTGCCATGCAGATGATTCTTAGTTGTAGTTCCCACTCCTTTCTCTTCCAGAATATCATGTTCCATGAACTCCTTCACAACTTCTAATGTTTTACCTTCTGTGCTGTGTAATTCTAATTGTTACTCCATGATATTTGAATTGTTTCTTTCTGGCAGTTTTTTCCTTGAACATATAGTTCTGAAATCTGTCTGTCACATTCGCTGGAGTTTTTGTTTTGGAATCTCATTACAGAGGTGATTGGTGGATTCTTTCAATGTCGATTTTGCCTTCCGGTTCTAGGACATCAAGGTAATTTTTCTTGATAATTTTTTGAAAGATGCTGTCCAGGTTCTCCTTTTGATTATGGCTTTCAGGTAATTCAGTGTTTCTGATATTGTCTCTCCTGTATCAATTTTCCAGGTAAATTGTTTTTAACAAGATATTTTATGTTTTCTTGCATTTTTTCTTTCTTTTGAAATTGTTTGATTCTTGATGTCTCAGAGAGTCATTAGCTTTCACTTGCCCAGTTCTAAGTTTTAAGGTATTATTTTCCTCTATTAGCTTTTGTACTTTCTTTTCAATTTGGCCAATTGTACTCTTTAAGGAGCTGTTCCCCCACCTCTCTGTGGATTTTTGTATTTCCTTGTCCATTTGGACAATTCTACTTTAAAGCAGTTTTCCAAGTCATTGACTCTTTTTTCACAATTTTCTTGTGTCACTCTCATTTCTTTTTCCCATTTTTCTTCTTCTCCTATATGATTTTTAAGCTCCTTTTTGCACTCTTTTATAAGTTCTTTCTGGGATTGAGACCATTTCCTGTTTTTCTTTGGGGGTTTGTCCATAGGTGTTTTGACATTGTTGTCCTCTTCTGAGTTTGTGCCTCCATTTTCTGTGTCACCATAATAACTTTTTATGATCAGATTCTATTTGTTGCTGTTGCTTTTGCTAATCTTTGTTGGCCTTTTTCCTTTTTGTCATATTTAATCTCACCTCCCAGGGTGGAAAGGGCTCTGTCTCAGTCTTCTTGTGCCAGTGACTGCAGGCCTTGGTTATTTACCTGGTGCTATGCTGAGGTTTCTCTGAGGCCCACAGGGGACTCATGATGGGTTCTGTGTTGAGGGGTATTATGGGAGGTGATTGGCACTGTTGGAGACCTAGGGATATGACAACTTACTTATTGCTGAGATGGGGTCCTACTGGTGGTGTCTGACATGTGCTGAGGCCTGGCAAGGTTGTTTTGTATTTCCCTGGAGCTACACTGAAATCTGTGGAAGTCAGGCTTTTAGAGAATGTCTGTTTTCCTGAGCTGTGCTGAAGCATGTGGAGGTCTGACCTACTTTCTTGTCATGCTGAAGGATGCATGTTTGCCCTGGGCTGTGCTGAAGCATGTGGAGATGTGGCCTACTTTCTTGTCATGCTGGAGGATGCCTGTTTGCCCAGGGCCACACTGAAGTACATTGAGGTCTGACCTACTTTTTCATCCTGCTGGAGGATGCCTCTTTGCCCAGGGCTATGCTGAAGCATGTTGTGGTTCTCAGAGATACGGAGTCTGCCAGTTCCCCTGGCTATGCTAATGATTATGAAGTGTTCTGGTGTTGGTGTTTCCCTGCTTCACCACACTGAGGCTAAGGATCTCTTATTGATTTACTGAGGTGGGGCTTGCTAACTGGCTTTCTGGAATTCTTCATCACCTGGAAGTTGCTTTCCTTTTACCTTAGTGAAAAGGACCTTTCTTGCTTATCTTCTAAGTACCATGTACTAAAAATGTTTTTCCCCCAGTCTTTTTTTGATATTTTTTTTCTATTACCAGATTTGGTGTTGGACAACATTTTATGATGGTTTGGAGGTCATTATGGGAGTTACAGTGATTTACTACTTACTTCACCATCTTGGCTCCTGGAAGTCCTCAACTGGCTGCATTACTTTTGTTTGTACAACAAGCTTTTTAATTTGTCATCAAAATTATCTATTTTACTTCCTGTGATCTTAGCTCTTTATTTTTGGTCATATAATCTTCCCTTATCTGTACATCAGACAGGAACATATTTTTTGTGCTTCCTAATTTACTTGTGATATCAGCCTTTATGTCTAAATCATTTCTGTATTTTGACTTCATTCTGATATGACATGATATGTTGGTCTATATCTAGTTTCTGCCAAACTCTTTTCCAGTTTTCCTAGCAATTTTTGTGCAGTGGTGAGTTCTTAACCCCTGAAGCTTGTATCTCTGTGTTTATCAATTACTACTATCATCATTTATTACTGTGTATTATGTACTTAATTTATTACAGTGGTCCACCACTCTATTTTTTAGACAATACCATATTGTTTTGATGATTACTACTTTGTAATACAGTTTGAAAATTAGAACTCCTTGTCCTCCTTTATTTTATTTTTTTTTTATTTTTCAACATTCACTTTTATAAGATTGAGTTCCAAACTTTTTATCCCTCTCTTACTCCCCTCTCCCCCTTCAAGATGGCAAGCAATCCAATATAGGCCATACATATGCAATAATATTAAATATATTTCCATATCAGTGATGCCACAAAAGAAGGATCAGAACAAAAGGAAAAAAAGACACAAGAAAGCAAGGACAAAAAAGGAGAGAAGATAATATGCTTCGATCTACATTCAGACCCAGAAAGACAGATCTTTCTCTGGATGTGGATAGCACTTTCCATCATGAGTCTTTTGGAATTGTCTAAGATCGTTTCATTGTTGAGAGGAGCTAAATCTATCAACGTTGATCTTCATGCAATGTTGCTGTTATGTACAATGTTCTCCTGGTTTTGCTCACTTCACTCAGATTCATCAAATATCCTTGCTATCAAGGAGATCAGTCTAATAAGTGGGACAGGATACAACAACTTCGTACAATCAAGTTGCATACAAGATCAATGGAAGATAATCACAGAGGGAAGGGATGAAAATTCAGTGGAATATGAAAAGCTTGAAGTAGAAGGTAAGATTTTAAATGGATTTTGAAGGAAGCAAGGAATTAGAGATGAGGTTGGAGATTGTTCCATGCATGGGAGAGAACCAGTGAAAATGGCCAAAGTAGGGTGATGAAGGGTCACTGTATCATCAAGTAGGTGGAAGGGACAAGCTGTAAGATGACTATCAATGGAGGAAGGGACCAGGTTATGATTAAGGCTTTTGTAATTGATTCTGGGGGAGATAGAAAACCCCTGGTGTTTATTAAATTTGGGAGAGGTGTGGCTGGAGGGTGACATGGTCAGTCCTGTGCCTTAGTAAGATCATTTTGACATCAGAGTGGTATGATCTATCTACCTCAAGATGATACCTATTGAGTTGCATGCTTGCCATGCTTATTTTTTCTATGACTTATTATTTTAGCCATCATAATATGGCCCTTGAACACCTCACAAAGTCCTTCTGAGAACAGTCCCAAAAGAAGAATGAACATACAGAGAAATCTCTTCAGTGCCTAATGAAAAAGTGGGGGATACTCTTCTGAAAAATGTCCTAAAGCCAGAGGTGGGAGACTGGTCAGATGGCCTGCATGCCCTAAATGAAGCTCTTGTGGTTGCGAAGACTATTAACCAGGACTTGTTGGAACTATACAATAAGGCAAAGGAGAAAGAAGATCCACATCTCTGTGGCTTTTTGGAGTCTGACTTGATGAACAGGTGAAGATCATCAAGCTGCTTCTAGATCACATTACTAACTTAAAGAGACTGGGCTTGCCTGAAAATGGAATTGGGTAATACCTGTTTGACAAGTGTACACTAGGAGAAGATTGTGAAAGTTCTTTCTAAAATACTAAGTCCTTGGGTCCCTGAGCTCAGATATCCTGAACATGTCATTTTTATCTCTCCAGATCAAGAATAAAAACTTGGCATCTAGAAAAAAATACTTCATGCTTCTGTCTCTAAGCTCCATTTCCCCAATTTCATTACTGAGGTAAGTTCAGGGTGGGGTTAAGGGGGGTTACTAGTTCAAAGTCAAGTTCAATTTATATGACCTTAAAAAAAGAGCCTGAGAATCTAGAGTTGCCTCTATTGAACTACTCTCGTTAAAAAAGGTGAATATCTGGAGATCATTCTGCGAATAATCTTTTCAGCTGATGGAAATATATTAATAGTAAAACCTGACTTCAGTAATACTATTCAATAGAAGCTAGTCATCTCTGCCCAATATGCTTGCTCCTAACACTTCTGCGATGAGATTTGTCTTTCCTCCCCCACCTTTGTGTATATTGTCTATCATTTTACTTACTTCAACCACACTGTCTCATTTTCCATTAAGACTTTTTCATTGTATTTATTTGGTCACCTTGAACCCTTTATGAGAATGATAAGAAAAATAACTCAGATTTTCACCAAGGTCTACAGACTGGCTAAAACATCTTACAATACCACATTTCAAAAGAATAAATTTAGGCTCTGAATTCTTTTCTCCCTCAAGCTGCTGGTCTGGAGAGAGGCTTGAGGTAGGAACATTGATTGAAAGATATTTTTCATAAGTAGTTTTCTTTCTTATCTTTTGAAGTATCCAAATGGTGGAGTCTGAAATAGAGATTAACTGGAAGTTTGGAAATCATGATATTTGACACAATAGGAAACACAATCCTGTAGTTTTCATTCCCTACTTTTTCTCATTACCATGACTGTCTATATACCTTGAGCCTTTCCTAGGGTGATGCTGAAGTGCTAGAGTCTAATTCATCTCTCCAGTTACTTTATTGCTCTATTTCCAGTTCCACTGCCTTTGCCATTGGTTGCTTCTACCGGCCGGTAAGGAGCAAATGAACTTGCAGCTCATATCCAGGGCACACAGCTGGTATCTCCAAGACTGAGCTCACTGAAATCTCTGTATTTAATTTAGAATATTATGGTACAGAAAGAATGATCAACCTTGCCAGGAACTTCTTGTGGCCATGTCCCAAAGGATGAGAAACAGAACAAATTTGAGATTATGAGATAGGACAATAAATCTTTAAAGTAATTTAGTCAGGATAGAATGTGTAGTAATAAAATGAATTTCTAGCTCTTCCCCTTGAATTTCTTTCAGGGAACTAATTGGCCTGACATCCAGAAAGATCTGGTGAAGGAGATTGGACCTGCATCTAAATATGTACTTAATTACTCAGGAGTCAGAGCTATCTAGTGGTTAGTGAGATACAATCTTATTTCCTTGTATTCAGGAGGTGTTAAGAGGAAATAGGGCAAAAGATAGTAATTTGCAATTCTAAATTCATTTTTGCCAGTGTTTTGTCATAGTCTCCCTGTGAGATAGTTAACCCAATTATTTTATCCCTATTTCACAGATGAAACAATTTTGATTCCATGTTGTAATTTACCTACAGTGACAGCTAATAAATGTTGAAATCAGAACCTAAAGTTAGTGCCTCTGATTTGAAAGCCATTGCTTCTCTAATATTGAAGAAATTGAAAAGCTGAATACTTAACATTCATCTTTAGGATCCTCTCCTGACTCTCTGGACAGTCTCTAACATGTCGCTACAGAAGACTCCTCACCCTGGAAAGTAGTCACTACAACTCTGCACATCATACCCAGGAAATATGTTCTGCCTCTGTTGAGCTATCCCCCATTAAAAAAGGTAAATATCTGGAGATCATACTTGAAATGATTTTTTCAGCTAATGGAAAGGTATTACCAGTAAAACCTGACTTCAGTAACACTATTGCATAAAAACTAGTCATCTCTGCCCAATATGCTTGCTCCTAACACTTCTGTGATGAGATTTGCCTCTCATATTTGCTGTTTCCTTTTAGAATATCTATTTTAAGGAAAACAGCCAGGCTAGCCACATGCACTTCTTACTCTGCAGGCTTTCTCTACCATATCCCTGTGTCAGGTGCCTTTGCTCTCCCCATATACTCCATCCTTGTTTTTCAGGGTTTTTTTTTTAACGTACTATCTTCCTCAAATAGAAGGTAAGCTCCTTGAGGGCAGGGGATATTTTCCCCTGAATTGATGATTTATTATTCTGACTAGCCTTCTTAATTTGGAGACATCTGAAAATCTGATGATTATGCCATCTGAGCTTTTATCCAACTCATTGATAAAGCTCTCTATCAACACAAGCCCAAGCTCAGGACTTCAGGAAATGACTCTTAAGTTTCCCCCTGAGTCCTCTTTGCAAGCTGACTTCTATCCACTAATCACTCCTTTTTAAGCTTGGACATTCACCCAGTTCTAAAATCCCCCAAACTCTGCTAACAACTCATTCATTTCTCTCCATCTGTTGAGGATACCCTGAGTGACTTTGTCACATGCTTTGCTAAATCTGGCTAATCTACATTGACAGCATTTCCCTGATCCACCTGAGGTAACCGTTTCAAAAAGGAATTAGGTTAATGAAGTCACATGGCCTCTTGTTGATCAATGCTTCCTATTCTAAAAGTTCATTAACCTTTCCTGAAACAATTAATTCATTGTAGATTTTTTTCCAGAAGTACAATTCAAGCTAACTGGCCCATATTTTACAGAATTCAGTCACTTCCAAAAAAAATCAGAATGTTGGCATTTCTTTATCCTTTGACATATTTCACAAATTTTCAAAAATCATTTTTGGAAACTCCACAATCATATCTGCCAGCCCTTTTATTACCAGAGAATATCAATAGTGACTCAGATATGAGTCATTTGATTAAGTCAATCCATGAAACACAAATGAATTCACCAATGGCCACAGTGCTATTGGAATGTGCCTTACATTTCAGCAGTGATCTTCGTAGAGAGCTAGAAATGGGTCAGAGAGAATTAGGGACTGTGTTCTTTTTACACTGCCTAGAAAGATTCATTCACTGCTGATAGGCCAATGTGACCATCTTTTCCAACAGCCAGTCAGCTATTCACTACAGACAGGTCTCAACTATATCAATTCAGACATTCTCACTAGAAATTAAACCAGAAGTAAGAAGGAAATGCAAGTAGTTAAATGAAAGAATGGATCCCAGGTCTTTTTTTGAGAAGAAAATCAAGAGATGGTAATATTGGTTTCATTATGTGTTTAAAGGCATGTGGAATTTTTATCATTTCATGAAATACTTGGTTTCACCTTGTAATACTCATGTGAGATAGAATTAGAGAGTATAACTATAAAATCATCGGTGAAAGGAACATTTACTAACAATAAAATCAGAATGTTCACTGAAACTTAGTCTGAGTTGCATAGAGCACTGAGAAATTAAAAGGATTTCCCAGGGTCACACAGGCAGGATGCTTCAAAAGTGGGACTTAAAATCTTCCTGACGTAGAAGCTAAGTATCAAGTATGATACTCTAGCTCTCTGAGGCAAAGTAGTAAACATAAGCAAAAAGTTTACAATCAAAATAACTAAGACTTTTGTGCTGATGTCTATTGCAGAAGATGTCAATGGGTTGAAATTTGCACAGGAAAAGAAACTAATCAATTGGTAAGATCACAAATCTCTTGAAGGATCAAATAAAAATCAAGTCATCACTAAATATTTATAGACCTTTTCAAAGTAAAGTATAATTCATGTTTCTTTGTAATTTCCCACAAGTACCCAGTGGGATAGGCTGACATGTGAGGCCCAAAAGCAATGATATCTGTTCATAAATACCCATGACAAATAGGGAGCTCCCTCCTTACTGAGTACCTGAGCATTGTAGTGGCTCCCAGGGTTGATGTGAGGATCAAAACAGATAATATTTGGAAGGGCTTTGCATAAAGCCTACACTAATAAATGCTTGTTTTTTTTTCTTTTCTTTCCTATGGGATCCTACAGCATTTTTTAAACTAGTACAGTGATGTGATCAGAGATAATACTTGAGATCATTCAATTGACCTCTGTGTGAAGGAGGAATTAGAATAGAGATACAATAGGCATCAAGGTCAAAATGTAGCAATTCTCAACAAATATATGAATGTGATAAGCTGTTAAAGCTTAAAACACTTCACTAAGACTTTGGAAGGACTTTGTATTTGAGGGGCTACCGAGTTATAGTTATTGTTAACAACAATAAATTATTAATAACAAATTATTGTTTTGGGTTTTATGGGAAACATAAAGGAATGTAAATAAGCCATAATTTTCTTCCATTTACTGTGCGCTCTATGAGTAAACTCTTTGTCCAGTGGCCAATGACTGGCTACATTTCTGGAAGAACTTAAGTATAACACTATCAACATTTTCAAGAGAACTAGAACTGAAAAGATAGACAGAAGGTGCTATTCAAGGGAAAGATGACTCTGGGATATTCTAAGAGAGGCAAGGGGATAGGGTGAAAGTATTTTTTTTAATTTTGTTTGTTTTGTTTTAGCATGAGTTTCCAATGGCAATTAAAAAAAATTAATTTCATTGGCAACTTAGCTGCTGAGGGCAATACTTACACAACACCTAGAAAAAGGGACCCCAATTATGAAAATTTTAATTTTTATGGGACAATATCTAGTCCTGAGAATGAGCAGGGAGAGAAATTGTATAAAATTACAACAAAATTCTAAACAACTTGATTTTATATTCCAAGAGGTGGCCATTCACTTTACCAATACCAACCCCTCTGTGAATAACCTTGATCGCATTCTGTCCCTTCTTCATCACATTGTCGCACCCATGTATCTTTCTCTTTCTTCCTCTTTCTCTGTCTCTCTTAGTTTCTCTCTCTATTTCTGTTTCTTTATATCTGTCTTTATCTCTTTGTCTTTCTCAGTTTCTCCCTGTCTCTGTTTCTCTTTGTCTCTGTCACTCTCTGTCTGCATTTCTGTGTCTCTCTGTCTCTGTCTTTCTGTCTCCAACTCTTTCTGTCCCACTTTCTCCTCTAGTCCGTTAGTTCTTTCCCTGATATCTACAGACACTCCCATGTCTCATTCATCTTTACAAAATCCTTGCTGCTAACTATCATTTTCTATCATTCCTCTCATTCTCAGTTATACTCCTTGAAAAAGCTATCTGTAGTTGTTGACTCCACTACTTCTCTTCCTAAGAAAAATTCTATTATCATTTTTTAAAATTTATTTAATTTATTTAATATTTTTAGTTTTCAGCATTGATTTTCACAAGAGTTCGAATTACAAATTTTCTCCCCATTTCTACCTTCCCCCCCACTCCAAAATGGCATATATTCTGATTTCCACATTCCCCAGTCAGCCTTCCTCTGTCACCTCACTCCTCCCCCATCCTCTTTTCCCTTACTTTTTTGTAGGGAAAGATAAATTTCTATGCTCCAATGCCTCTATATCATATTTCCTAGTTGCATGCAGAAACTTTTTTTTGAACATCTGTTTTTAAAACTTTGAGGTCCAAATTCTCTCCCTTCTTTCCTCCCCACCCACCCTCCCTGAGAAGGCAAGCAATTCAACATAGGCCACATGCATATTATTATGTAAAACCCTTCCACAATGCTCATGTTCTGAAAGACTAACTACATTTTGCTCCTTCCTATCCTATTCCCCTTTATTCAATTTTCTCCCTTTACCCTCTCCCTTTTCAAAAGTGTTTTTTATTACCTCCTCACCCTATCTGCCCTCTCTTCTATTGTCCCCCCTTTTTTAATC
>CM053623.1:351895541-351935820 GCA_028646595.1 Phalanger gymnotis
AGGAGAGGAGAGGAGAGGAGAGGAGAGGAGAGGAGAGGAGAGGAGAGGAGAGGAGAGGAGAGGAGAGGAGAAAAAAGAAATATTTATTACGGAACAAAGTTGCCATTGGTTGGGTGAATTGGAATAAAATTATAGTATAAGATTTTCATAGAAGATCACTTTGTCCCCCCAAAAAAACGATTACTAGAGAATCCAAAGATTTAAAGAGCTGATGGAAAGTGAGGTAAATAGGACTGAAAAAAAATACAAACATTGAAGGGGAGGCCCTGTCCTTAGTTAACTCTTGGCTTTGGGAGCGCGTGTAGGCAGCCGGAGAAAAGCGCTCAGCTCAGAGGGCAGAATGGCTGAACAAGACGTGGAAAATGAACTGCTTGATTACGAGGAGGATGAGGAGCCCCAGCCCATAACGGAGAGCACGCCTACCCCTGCCAAGAAGGACGTGAAGGGCTCCTATGTCTCCATTCATAGGTCCGGCTTCAGGGATTTCCTTCTGAAGCCTGAGCTCCTGAGGGCTATTGTGGACTGCGGCTTCGAGCATCCACCTGAAGTGCAGCATGAATGTATTCCCCAAGCCATCTTGGGAATGGATGTCCTATGCCAAGCCAAGTCAGGAATGGGCAAGACAGCAGTCTTTGTGTTGGCTACTCTGCAGCAGATCGAGCCCGTGGATAGACAGGTAATCGTTCTTGTCATGTGCCACACTCGGGAGTTGGCCTTCCAGATCTGCAAGGAGTATGAGCGCTTCTCCGAGTACATGCCCAGTGTCAAGGTTTCTGCGTTCTTTGGTGGCCTTTCGATCAAGAAGGATGAAGAAGTTCTGAAGAAGAATTGCCACCATGTAGTGGTGGGGACACCTGGCCGAATTCTGGCTTTAGTACGCAACAAGAGTCTTAATCTGAAAAATGTGAAGCACTTTGTACTGGATGAGTGTGACAGGATGCTGGAGCAGCTTGATATGCAGCGGGATGTGCAGGAGATCTTCCGCTTGACACCCCATGAAAAGCAGTGCATGATGTTTAGCGCCACTCTGAGTAAGGAGATAAGACCTGTCTGCAGAAAGTTCATGCAGGATCCAATGGAAGTTTTTGTGGATGATGAGACAAAACTAACGCTGCGTGGACTACAGCAATACTATGTGAAGCTTGAGGACAGTGAGAAAAACAGAAAACTCTTTGATCTCTTGGATGTGCTGGAGTTTAACCAGGTGGTGATCTTTGTGAAGTCATTGCAGCGCTGCGTAGCCTTGGCTCAGCTCCTGGTAGAACAGAACTTTCCAGCTATTGCCGTCCACAGAGGAATGCCTCAGGAGGAAAGACTCTCACGATACCAGCAGTTCAAGGATTTCCAGCGACGGATCCTAGTGGCCACCAATCTCTTTGGCCACGGCATGGATATTGAGCGGGTCAATATAGTCTTCAATTATGACATGCCTGAGGACTCTGACACCTACCTGCACCGGGCCAGGGCTGGCCGATTTGGTACCAAGGGCTTGGTCATCACTTTTGTCTCTGATGAGGGGGACGCCAAGATCCTTAATGATGTCCAGGACCGCTTTGAAGTAAATGTGGCAGAACTGCCCGAGGAAATTGACATCTCCACATACATTGAACAAAGCCAATAACCAAGAGCCACAGACGGGACCATCGGGGCCACCCCTGCCTCCGTTTGCTGCTTTTAATGTTTTCTTTGCTAAGTGACAATGGGTATCACAACTATTTTTACTTTGTTTTAAAGCTTGTAGATTTGTGTAAGAATAAACTTTTATTACAAAAAAAAATACAAACATTGACTTCAGGAACAAGAAAGATCAAGCCAAATATTATGGAATAGTAGTGAATATATTTTGCTCCAAAGAAGAGTAAGAAAATGCTCTTCATTTCCTTCTTTGCAAAAGTGAAGGATTATCACATTCTCATCTTATACATGTCTAACATGTGTGGGCCATCTAGTGTAATCTGTAACAAAAGATTAATTTTAAGCTGCTTTTGGTATAGCTTTCTGGAGGTATTATTTTATTAGCCTGTTGTGTGCTCTGTTTCCTGGGTCATTTATTTTTCCAAGCATAACGATTGTGTTGGTGGTTTCATTTATCCATAAGGAATGGGTGTCGAATTTTGTCAAATGTTTTTCTTTCCACATCTATTGAGAAAATAGTGATTCCTGTTAATTTTGTTCTTGATGCGGTAAATTATGCTGATAATTTCCCTAATATTGAACCAGCTCTGTATTCCTTGTATAAATCCCATTTGGTCACAGTGTATTATCCTGGAGATAAGTTGCTACAATCTCTTTGCTAATATTTTATTTTAAATTTTTGTGTCTATATTCATGAGAGAAATTGATCTATAATTTTCTTTCTCTATTTTGACTCTTCCTTGTTTAGGAATTGACACCGTATTTGTGCCACAAAAGTACTGTGGTACGACTCCTCTTTCACCTATCTTTTTCCTAATGAATAAATTGTACTTTAATTGTTTTGTAGAATTCATTTGTAAATGCATCTGGCCCTGGAGATTTTTTTCTTATGGAGTTCATTGATGGCTTGTTCAATGTCTTTTCTTAAAATGTGGTTACTTAAGTATTTTATTTCCTTTTCTCTTAATCTGGGCAATTTATATTTTTGTAAATATTCATCCATTTCACTTAGATTTTACACCAACTTCTCCTCCAGCATCTGCACAGCTTTCTTCTTAGTCTCTACTACCGTTTTAGACTTGGCATTTTTTCAGACCTTGATCTAGCCTTTGGCATTGTTCAGATCTCTTTGGCCCTCAGCCAGCTGGTCCTTCTTGGCATCAATCTTTGTATGCAGGCTCAGCATGTACTTTTAAAAAGTCTTTGGAGATGTCCCCTGATGGTTACAAAGAATGGCAACAGCTCTATTAGCACACTTATAAGAATGTATCTTTGCTGGGATGTTTTCATTGAGGTCAGTGAGCTCCTTTAGCTACTGCTGTAGCCTGATGGAGGCATTGTACGTACAGAAGTCCTTGGCTATTGGACCCTCCATGAGATCTTGAAGATGTTTATTGAGGATATTGGTATTCAGTCTGTCATAAAGATCATTCTCAGGATGCTTGTGCTTCATAAATAGCTGAAGGTTCTTGAAAACCCTTTTATCAACAGGGAACCTTTCACCCCAAAAGCTTTTCCTCTAATCAAAAAAGATGAGTATGTTTGCAAGTAAATATAGAAGAAATAGAAGAAGTATTAACAAAAATTAATTTGAATGCTAAGATCACAGAAGGTGAGGATTGCAAAAAGGCGAAGGACAGAATGGAATTAAACAAAATATTAAAAAAAGAGAACAACCCACTGAGGTAGAATTAAGAAGACACTGAATTCCAGGAGTGGGGAATAGCCAGGGCAAAGCTCGGGAAGTCTGACAACTTTCTAAAACATTGGGGGATCACGTTCATTTAAATATAGGCTTTCCTAAGACTAGGTTTCTTTTTTCTTGTGAAAGAATCTCCAAACAATATGAAAGAGTTTAAGGGGGAAAGGGATGATCTTGAAATAGAATTGCAATGTTATAGTAACAACCTTGCTAGCAGCTGCTGAGGGGGTGAAAGACCCACCAGCAACCAGCAATCAGAAAGCAACCAACACAGGTTTTTTGATCTGCTTTACTAAGGAAAGTAATTTTAAGGGGTTAACAATCTCAGTTTAATCAAATATACAAATATCATTCACAGTTCAGGGGGAAAAGATCAGTCGCATGAACTTCAAGGCAAATACAAACAGAAATTACAAACATCAACAGACAGACCTTGTCTGATTCAAATCACAATACATAGTTACCAGTGCCAACTTCTGGGTTGCCAAGCTGGGAGGCAGTTTGCCGCTTGCCCAGAGTCTCAACACTCCTACCATGAGTGTGCTCAAAATTCAAACACCAAGCTCCCCTCAGTTATTTCCTGTTCAGAGCCCTGAGGGCTCTGACCTCACCCAGGCCAGGTGTGGGGAAGTTCCTCATCCCCAGTATCACATCATATACAAATCAATGACTCCCAATTGTTTCAGTGGTGAGAAATACTCCAAGACAAAAAGATCCCACTTTATCTGCCCCATTCAAACAAAGGCCAGAATCATTAAAGGGACTTAAGAGAAGAAAAGCAACAAGTCCCACCAGGATTTTTGTTGAGGAACCTACCTTCATCTGGGATGCAATATACATCTTTTGAGAAGCAGCTGTTAGCTGCATACTGGGCTTTGGTAGAAACTGAGCAACTGACTCTGGGCCATGAAGTGGTATTAAGGTGTGGCATTCCAATTATGACTTGAGTAATGAGTACCCCAGCTACCCACAGAATTGGACATGTACAAGGGGTGAGCATAATCCAAAGGAAGTGGTATATTCAGAATAGATTGATAGCAGGCAAAAATGGAGTTTCTGCTCTGCATGAATCTGTGGCAAATATTGACACTGAGGGGAATGAAAAATCCCCTGAACCAAAGCAACAGTTGGTACAATCCTTATAAAATGGAATGATGGATATGATGGCCTAACTGAGGAACAGAAGAAACATGCTTGCTTAACTGATGGTACAGCAAAATATTTGGGACACAAGAGACATTGGAAAGCAATAGCCTATAACCCATGTACTAGACGAATTTTGGAAAGTATTGGAATAAGTGGAAGTAGTCAACATGCTGAACTGATGGCAGTACATCAAGCCATCAAAACAGAGAAAGGAGGACAGTGTCACATATTTACTGATTCACGGGTGGTAGCTAAAGGGTTAGCTACATGGATGCCTATGTGGAAAAATCATAATTGGGAGATTCATGGCAAACAAGTTTGGGGTAAAGAATTATGGAAAGATATATGAGACATATCTCTGTTTACGAATTTGTCAGGTTTTCACGTTGATGCTCAAATGACCCTCACCACACCAGAATGTGAGTACAATACACATGCCAATAAGGTAGCAGAGATTTCTATTGAATGTACTTTCCCTACTCCGACCCCAACTGATGATCCAGTGTTAGCAAAATGGGTCCACCAGTTAGCCAGCCATTTAGGGATCCAGGCCACACATCAGTGGGCACAGGTTCGAAGTATTAGTATCTCTCATGCATTGTTAAATAACAGAGGAGGGTTGTATATGCCAATTAGAAAAAGAACGAACTGTTCCTGGGATAGTAACTGGAGAAATAGCAAGGGGAAAAGTTCTAGCCCAAATCTGGCAGATAGGTTATATTGGACCACTACCCCAAGATAAAGGACCTAAATATATGTATATGTGTTGACACCTACTTAGGTCTGCTAGTGGTTTGTCGCCATAAGAATGCAATTCAGAAAAACACCCTTAAAATCCTAGATATTGTAATTCTTTATTAAGGAACTCCAATGCAGTTTCAGAGTGACAATGGGTCACATGTCAAGAGTAATTAAATGAAGAGATATTGTGTACTGAATAATATAGAGTGGATATATCATATTCCATATTACCTACAAGCATCTGGGTTAATTGAAGGAATGAATAGATTGTTGAAATAACAGTTGAGAAAGCTAAGCTCTAATAATTCATACCAACATCAGAAGGATAATTCGTTTACTGCCCTACATAACTTGAATAATATGCTCTTAGGAAGAAGTACAACTCTAGCCAGAATGACAGCCCCAAATCTGCAGAATAGAAAACAGCAAACACGTGAGATCCAAACTATTGAATTTTGGACTGTGAGAGAAGATGTCCCACCACCATGTCCAGGAATACCTGATTTGGCAGGATATAATGTACCTTGTATAGAGAACTTTAGGTTGAATAGAAAAGAGATTAGAAATACCTCTACTGGGATATGTATGAGAATCCCTAAAAAATCACTTTGAAGGGATATTACCTAAACCAGGATTAGCTCTTCAAGGAATACATGTATTGGCTGGAGTGATAGGTTCTAATTATCAAAGAGAAATTGTTGTGACACTCCAGAATTTGGGTGTAGAACCTGTACAGTTTTGCAGAAATGATAGAATAGTTCAAGTGATCATTATTCCTTGTAAAAAAACTAATCAGTGTGAAAACTGACTCTTCTTCCAAAATACCCAGTAGAAGAAAAGAAGGGTTTGGGTCTATTGATAGAATAAAATTGGGAGCTAAGGTATGGGTAAAATGGAAGCCAGATAATGTTCCAAAGGCTGCAGAAATCATACCCCATGGGAAGAACGATACTGTAACAGTTGTTTATTTAGGAGAAGATAATTACCAAATTGTGCCCTTGACTCATATATTTTACCATGAATATGATAATGATAGTGGGCTCACGGACTCCAGAAGCATGGCAAATACCAATAAATGCCACAAGCCACTCAGAGGGAATGTGATCTTGTACTCTTAACAAGTGGAAGTTTGTATCTTGGGGAGAAAAGATGTAAGGACAATCTTAGTTTCTATCTATGATGGGATCCTCCTGGCTTAACTTTCCCATGTGGTCCCTTCTACATCAGGGGAAAGGCTGTGCAGACAATTTTAGTCTCTATCTATGATGGGATCCTCCTGGCTTAATTTTCCCATGTGTTCCCTTCTACATCTGTGAGGACAATCTTAGTCTCTACCTACGATGGGATCCTCCTAACTTAGTTTCCTCATTGTGTTACTTTTGAAAAGAAACATTTCCCACCTGATTTTGGCTATGAGGTTGAATTGACATTGCATAGTTGGAGTCTCAAGAAAAAGGGAAATGACCTTATTTGAAGGATAATAGCCCATATTTGCCTACTCTTTTTGGCCTTTGTTTTGTTTAACCTTTTTTGCTAGTTCTGTCTCCTCCAGGATTAAGTACCCTATGCCTGTGGAGGGCTGATTGCTTAAGCTGGATGTCACCCACTGTCCATGACTATGCTGTGTCATCCCTGGATCTGGCATCAATCGAGTTCTGGCTGATAGCTTGTTTAAGAACTGATGTCCCAACTCTTGACCTCTTGAGGCAGGGACAGCTCTACATCCAATTTCAGCAGGAAGAAGCTATGGAAGGAAAGACCTTTGTCCCTTACCCCAAGATCCTGAGCTCCATTCAATCGAGGAGAGAATGATGATATTGTTCTGTATACTTATTTTTGTACTATGCTTGTTGTATTGTCATACTGTTATGGTATTTTGGCGCCAGTTTCCCATTGACTTATGGAATGGATACAAAGATCTAGGGGCCAATAGTGAGCCATGTGGCCACTCTGGTGATGAGACATTACGTTCAGTGTTTAGCAAATGGGATGTGTTTAATTTGAGGAAATTTGGTTGTACTTAAGAAATGTTAATGCTTATTCAGACATAAGTTGCCTATTTACTGGATGTGAAAGATCTTGGGACCAAAGTGGTGATAATATGAGTGAAAATGTTTCCCACCCATTCAATAGGCCTCAGGTAGGGCCAGTTAAGAGAGGCTGGCCCATTCATTTGTGATGTCAATCAGTGATTAAAGATCATTCCCACATTCTTTGGACTGTTGAGAGTGTAGCCCTCAGACCCTAAAAATAACATATACACCCAGAAAGTAGCTATTGGGATCCAAGAATTCAGAAGTCTGAAGAGAAGCCAGACTTCAGAATGCAGCCCAACAAGAAGTAAGAACTCCAAGTCCACAGAGCTGCAGAAGAGAGTGATGAAGGGAGAGTGGAGATCAGAGAGCTGCAGACTAGAGAACTGAGTGGAGAGAGGACACAGGCAAGGAAAACAGCTAGGATTCGTGAGTGATTGTTTATGGGAAGGCCCTAGCAGGGAGGAAGGTTATAGGATGACTTGGCTCTTTGCAGTGATACTGTGTTTTAATCTCCTTGTTGCTACATTGGCATGTGCTTTCTGGTTTTAGAATACAATTATTGCTACATCAAATTGGAATTACTGGTTCTGGGATCAGATTCCTTGGTGCCTAAATGAATGTTATACTTCCTCTGCCTTCTACCTAGAGAGTTTTTCATATTTTGTGATTCTGAACCATACAGGCATGTTCATGGTCATTGTCCAGGTCATGAATCTTGCCTTACTGATATAAATGTATGTGAGAAAAAAGCAGAAATGTAAGTCAGTGTCTCACTTTTCTTAATGATTAACTTGTATGTTGTTTCTTGAAGACCCTTCATAGAAGGAATAGTCAATTATGGACAGGCAAAAAAAATCATTTTTTTTTACAGAAAGACATTTATATTAATAAACAAAGGTAGTAACACACTGTTGTTATAGATTCATATTTTAATACCTGAATATAAATAGCAGTAGAACAACTTTGTTTTTAAATTAATCAAGTAAAATATGGAGATCAAGTATCTGTTTTGCGATGACCTTTGGACAGTTTTGGAGTGAAATGATCCATGCTGGACTTTGAAGACTCTTCTTTTAAAAGAAGATTCTAACTCCTTTTCATCATAGAGTACTGCTCTGGAAAAGGGCCTTCAAGAGATAGTGTACCTGAATGGGCTTCTAAGTGGAAATTTGGGAGAATGCAGATAGAAAAGCTGCATCTGCTATGAAAGCTCATAATCTGCTCAGATGGGCAATGGGAATGAATAGCTAGGATGCATATTTGATGCCGACTTTAACATTTATTGACTCTTCATTTCTTTCCTTGGTCCTAATTTCTTTGATTACAGTTGGAAGGGCAGGCAATGAAACAGTCTATTAAGTCAGAAATTGAGAAGAAGCACAAATTCTTCTCACAGCAAAAACAGCTCCATCTACAAAGACTGGACCAGCAAGTAAAAAACAACTTGGCAAAATTTGAGAAGAGCAAGGAAAAAATAACCCAATGGATCCAAAATCTACAAATGGCAATGTCATAAATAGAGAAAAGTTTTGAGAAGCTTCCCATTGAAGTGCTCCTGGTGAGTGAAAAAAAAAAACCTGAGAATGATGAGAGCAAGAGAAGTTGAGGCGTAGGGGCATGACGTCTCTGTTCAAGAACTTGACTGTCTAGGCCCATGGAGATTACACTTGTTTTTCAGAGGAGAGAACACCAGCTAATGCAGTGAATAATAATAGTCATGTTTACTCTAATTAGTTTGGTGTCTTAAGAATTCTTTTTTGATTATTTGTTTGTTTTTATTTATTCAATATGCTTACTTTTCAGTATTGATTTCCACAAGAGTTTGAATCACAAATTTTCTACCTATTTCCACCCTCCCCCCACTCCCATATGGCATATATTCTGATTGGGCTGTTCCCCAGTCAGCACTCCCTTCTGTCACCCCACTCCCCATCCCATCCCCTTTTACCTTACTTTCTTGTAGGGCAAGGTAGATTTCTATGCCCCATTGCCTGTATATCTTATTTCCTAGTTGCATGCAAAAAAAATTTTTGAACATCTGCTTTTAAAACATTGAGTTCCAAATTCTCTCCCCTCTTCCCATCCCCCCCACCCTCCCTAAGAAGGCAAGAAATTTAACATAGGTTACATGTGTATCATTATGTAAAACCCTTCCATAATGCTCATATTGTGAAAGAATAACTATATTTTGCTCCTTCCTATCCTATCCTCCTTTATCCAGTTTTCTCCCTTGACCTTGTCCCTTTTTGAAAGTGTTTGCTTTTGATTACCTCCTCCCCCCATCTGTGCTCCCTTCTATAATCCTCCCTTTTTTATCTCCTTCCTCCTTCTTTCCCGTGGGGTAAGATACCCAAATTAGTGTGTATGTTATTTCCTCCTCAGGTCAAATTTGATGAGATTAAGATGCACTCATTCCCCCTCACCTATGCCCTCTTACTTTCCTACAGAACTGCTTTTTCTTACCACTTTTATGTGAGATAATTTACCATATTCTATCTCTCCCCTTCTCCTTCACTCAGTATATTCTTCTCTCATCCCTTAATTTGATTTCATTTTTTTCATCCCTTCATATTCAACTCACCCTGTCCCCTCTGTCTCTCTGTCTTTCTGTCTTTCTCTATCTGTCTCTCTCTGTCTCTGTCTCTCTCTATAAATATATATATATATACATATATGTATATATATACATATATGTATATATATATATATATGTATATGTATATGTATGTATTTTCCCTTCACCTACCCTAATACTGAGGTCTCATGAATTATACACATCATCTTCCCACGTAGGAATGTAAACAAAACAGTTCCATTTTGGTAAATCCCTTATGATTTCTCTTTTTTTTTTTACCTTTTCATGCTTCTCTTGATTCTTGTGTTTGAAAGTCAAATTTTCTATCCAGGTCTTGTCTTTTCACTGAGAAAGCTTGGAAGTCCTCTATTTTATTGAAAATCCATATTTTGCCTTGGAGCATTACATTCAGTTTTGCTGGGTAGGTGATTCTTGGTTTTAATCCTAGCTCCATTGACGTCTGGAATATTATATTCCAAGCCCTTCGATCCCTTAATGTAGAAGCTCTTAGATCTTATGTTATCCTGATTGTGTTTCCACAGTACTCAAATTGTTCCTTTCTGGCTGCTTGCAATATTTTCTCCTTGATCTGAGAGCTCTGGAATTTGGTGACAATGTTCCTAATAGTCTTCTTTTTTGGATCTTTTTCAGGAGGTGATCAGTAGATCAATTTCTATTTTACCCTCTGGTTCTACAATATCATGGCAGTTCTCCTTGATAATTTCTTGAAAGATGATATCTAGGTTCTAATTTTTAAATTCTCTCTCCTGGATCTATTTTCCAGGTCAGTGGTTTTTCCAATGAGATATTTCACATTGCCTTCCATTTTTCCATTCCTTTGGTTCTGTTGGTTTCTCATAAAGTCACTAGCTTCCACTTGCTCCAATCTAATTTTTAAGGTACTATTTACTTCAGTGGTCTTTTGGACCTCCTTTTCCATTTGTCTAATTCTGCCTTTCAAGGCGTTCTCCTCATTGGCTTTTTGGAGCTCTTTTGCCATTTGAGTTAGTCTATTTTTTAAGGTATTATTTTCTTCAGTATTTTTTGGGTCTCCTTTAGCTAGTCATTGACTTGTTTTTCATGGTTTTCTCACATCACTCTCATTTCTCTTCCCAATTTTTCCTCTACTTCTCTAATTTGCTTTTCCAAATCATTTTTTTGAGCTCTTCCATGGCCTGAGAGCAGTTCATATTTTTCTTGGAGGCTTTTGATGTAGGCTCTTTGACTTTATTTGACTTTTGCTGGCTGTATGTTTTGGTCTTCTTTGTCACCACAAAAAGATTCCAGAGTCTTAGTCTGAATCTGAGTTTGTTTTCGCGTCCTGGCCATTTTCTGAGCCAACTACTTGATCCTTGAGTTTTTCATCAGAGTATGACTGCTTGTAGAGAATAGAGTACTTTGTGTCAAGCTTGAGGGGCTGTGCTATTGTTTTCACAGCTTTTCTACACAGCAAGCTCTGCCACACCAATACTCCTCCTTCTCCAAGACCTGCCAACCCTGGACCGTGACTCAGATCTGAGTAGGCTCCACCCTCCTGCTCCGATCTGCTACTTAATTCCTCCCACCAGGCGGTACTAGGGCCAGGAAGTAACTGAAGGTATAATTGTCTAGCTGCACCACCTCTGCTGCCCCTGGGGCAGGTGGACAAACCACAAACTCCTTTCACTCTGTCCCCTCAGTTTTTTCCCACTAACCTTCTCTGTTGTCTTTGGTGTTTGTGGGTTGAGAAGTCTGGTAACTGCCACAGCTCCCTGATTCAGGGCACTGGGGCCTGTTCTGCCCAGCTCCTGGTCCTATATGTCCTGGCACAGCCCTTGCTGGACTCTGCTCTGTTCTGCTCTCAGCTCTATACGATAGAACTACCCAGTGACCATGCAGGATGTACTGGGCTGGAGCCCTGCTTTCCTCTGGTATTTTGTGGGTTCTGCAGTTCTAGAATTTGTTCTGAGCCATTTTTATAGGTTTCTGGATGGTCCTGGTGGAGAGCTTTGGGCACATCCCTGCTTTCTAGCCTCTATCTTGGCTCCGCCCCAGTGCCTTAAAAATTCAAAGTGACCCACATCCGTTATCTTAATTTTGAGACACAATTCTTTGAGGTTGGTGAGACAGTTATTTTATCTGTAATCTAGAGAAGAAGGACCATGTATTTCAGAGCTTCTGAAGGGGCTTGGTTGGTGTCACATAACTCTTGAGTGTCAGAGACAGTATTGGAGCTCACACCATGATGCCTCCAAGTCCCCTAATCTATGTACCAAGGTATGATCCCACTGTGCAGAGATGTTATTCAAAAAGATTTGGTCTCCCAATGAACATAATGATTTCCCTAACAGAGGAAGATTTCAAATGGAGTCTGAGGGTTTTTTTCTGAAATTCTCTGGCCATCCTTCATGAATTATGGATAGGCCTAGGTAAGATTTGAGATCCCTACTCATTCTAATATTCTATTCTTTCCACAATAAGCAATCAGTACAACACCACTTCTCTAGTATTGGATGAGGAAGGGCTTATGTTTTCTTTGATTCTTTGGACTTTGGAGACATGGTAGTTGAGTAGAGATTATGACCCTGGAATGCAACCTTACTTCAAGCTTTGGGGCTCTACTCAAATTCCATCTGTGGCAGATAAGACAATTTCTCTTTAATCTCAATACCTATATTGGCCACCCATACCCACTTTAACAAACAATTTGCTACTTTCTCTTTTTCCAATTTCCCCATCTGTTGTCCTCTTATTCCATTAAAATAATAGGCAGACTCTATCAGATGAATTTTCTGGAGAGAGAGAGACAGAAAAAGAGAGAGAGAGAGAGAGAGAGAGAGAGAGAGAGAGAGAGAGAGAGAGAAGAGAGATGGACAAGAATAGCACTTCTTTAACAATGGAATGTCTTCCTCATTTTACAAGGGGGCCAGATGGCAACAAGCCAATGAAAAAGTGGCCAAAGGGTGATTCTTAGCAAGTCTAGAGTTCCTTTTTTGTGATAATCATATTTTTCCTGGAAAATAGCTGGCATGGAGAAATGCTACTGTGGGGAAGTGTATATGCACTCTGAAAAAGACTGTCATAAGAATTGACTAAGGAATAGAAGATTAAATCTCTCACTCTTTTTCTTTCCTATAGGATGTGAAAGGCATATTGGAAAGGCAGGTGTCCATTCTATGGCAAATGGAGTCAGACATGCACAGTCCGTGAGGGAGTCTGGCTGGAAGAAGGGGCTCATTGGGATCCATAGTACTGGAACTCATTGAGATTTTTTTTCAGGATAGGTCCCTCAGATCTCTATACAACTTTTGTCACTGAATGGGTTTTGTTTGTTGGAATGATGACCTACTTCTTCAAAATCCTGTTGCTGCTTCACCCAGATGGCCCATCTACCCCATCCCTGGCATGGCAGAAATGCTGCTGACTTTCCACAGTAAGTTACCCATAATGACCACAACTGATAATTCAGAATCCCCAGGAGATACATATTGTTTACAATGTGCTCTAAATTAGCACTTTATTTCTTATCAAGCTGAGCATGTCTCAAGTTGTCTCAGACTTTACAAACTTTTTGAAGACAGCATTCTCTGGAAGAATTGGAAAGAATGAATCCCTCTGTTGGTCAGCCTTTCTATAAAAAATGCATTAAAACTGATTCTTCCAGCATGAAAATGTTTATCACCTCTGTCTTTTAAATTATATTTTGAAAAAAAAATTATGCCAATATTATCACTTCTTTCAGGTACATACTACCTATGTGACTATTCTCTCATATCTTTCACTGCCTGGCATACTGCTTGGCCAGAGTTGGTACTTTAATAAAGTCTGCTAAATATTTAATGAATGCCTTAGACCAATGAAGACCTAAGATGAAGTTAAAACTCTGAGGATCCTAAAGATTGAGTCCACACCCTATTATCCTCATTTTTAAGGAAAGTGAGTTACTAGACAACTAAGTCACTCATCCAAATGAGTGTCAGAAATAGGACAACCCACAGTGAGTGGAGATTGTGACTAGTATCCTACAATGTGAGGTTCTCCAAAGATTAGGAAATCCTTTTCTTAGATTTTAAACTCTAGGCTCTGGAACCCAAGATGAATGATGCCTTTTCTTTTTTTTTTTTACTACAGGGGAGATAACTCTGGATCCTGAAATAGCCAATCCTCATCTCATCCTGTTTGATGATATGAAGAGTATCAAATATGTTTCTGTCCCATGGGATGTGCCTGACAACCTAAAAAGGTTTGAACTGGCTCTCTGTGTCTTGGCTACCCAGAGCTTCCCCTCAGGAAAACAATATTGGGAAATAGAAGTGGGGGGATACAAAAGAAAGGGAAGTGGGAATATGTAAAGAATCAATCAGCAGGAAGAGAAATGGCTTCAAGTTACCTTGGGATAAAAGTACCCTTGTATCTGTCCAGTTGGGAAATGGCCTTCTCCTCTTTTGTTCAAATCATGATGTTCTTATAAGCCAACCTATTTATAAGGTGGATGTTTTCCTTGATTATGAAAGAAGGCATAAATCATTTTATAATGCTACAGATAGAACTCTATTTTCTTGTCCCCCAAATGGTATTTTTCAAGGGCCTCTTCACCCTTGCTTTTCTCCTTGCTTTCTAACCAGGAAAACACCTCTGGAATTCTATGTGTCTGTCCTAGGGGCAACTAGCAGAATGCTGAGAAAGATGATAATGACTAAAATGATATTTTCAAATTCAAGAAACTAAAAAGAATCCCTAAAATGACTTCCCATCCATTAGAAGAGTATATCAATAAAGTTGTATATCACTATTAAAACAATAAAAAACAACAACTTCAGTCATATTCGTACTGGTTATCAAAACTAGTTGCTTCACTTTGTACCAACACCTGATATCACACAGCTAGTAACTCGACAACTCAACAAAGTGCCTAGCACATAGTAGCTGCTTAATAAAGGTTTGTTGATTGATTGTTTGAATTCAAGCCTTTGTGATTCTAGGCCTAGTGCTCTATTCCCTGTGCCACATAGCTGCCCAGTCAAACAACGTTCACAAAATCAGTTCACTAAATTCATGGATCCTTATCATATGCAAGATTTTTCGAAACAGAGTTGAAGACATAAATCAGTAAGAAGCACTTTGCATTTATAATGGCTCTGTGAAGTACACAAGGCAGCAAGATTTCACAGTGGACAGAGTGCCAGGTTTAAAGTTGATGAGACCCAACTTCCTGAGTTCAAATCTGGCCTTAGACATTTACCAGCTGTGTGACGCTGGGAGAGTCACTTAACCCTATTTGCCTGAGTTTCCTTATATATTAAATGAGCTGGAGAAGGAAACACAAAAACACTCCAGTATTTTTGCCAAGAAAGCCCCAAATAAGGTCACAAAAAGTCAGACACAACTGAAATGACTGAACAGGAACAAATTAAATATATTGGATGGGGAGAATGAAAAAAAATAATCAAGGAGGAAAAGAATTGTAAAAAGGGGATTTATAAAGCTCGGGACAAGGGAAAACATCCTTGAGGAAATGAAAATATTTCTAAAATGAGCAAGTAAACATAAGATAAAAGGTGAAAAATTTCTTTGTTAAAACAGGAAAAACAGCTCACAACTTAAAAAACAAACATTAAAGAAAAAAAATCCAGACTAACTTTCCTGGGAAAGAGAAAATAGGAAATTGGAGTATATTTTCTGAATATAATTAAGAAAGAGATTGGAGGATTACTGATTTATTAACTTTAATAATCACTAAACTGTGAAATTGAGATTAGCCTTTCTTTGGAGAAATGCAGATGCACATGAACACAGCTATGGAAGTGAAAGATAAAATCAGTGTCCATTTATGTTTTGAGTTTTAAAATCAGAGGATCTACTATTGTCTTGGCCAAGATACCACAGCAGAAATTGGGAATACAGAAGGTAATTGTTAGTAAGTTTTTACAAAGCCAGAGAAAGAGCTTGTCTGTGTACTCCCTGCTTTATTTTTCTCATTGAAGAGCATCTGTGCTATAAGAATATGTAATTTGTGACCAGCAATTATCACTATGTTTATGTTTCAAAATTTTCACATATACATACAATGGTTTTTACAATGAACTTTCCCAGTGAAAATATGATCTTTTGTTTTCAGTAATCCTTCCATCACTAACTGAGAAATCTGAATTACATAGTTCACTTTTTTCCCTTAGTGTGTATTTATCATTGTCAAGGTACAAACCTGCCCTTTGGAAAGATAATTAAAGACATTTTTCCATTCTGGGAATCAGTGAATTCAAAGTATCTCCTTGTAAGAAAAAAAAATCACTTCCAGATCAAATGTTTGAAAGATAGATATACCTGATTTTATCAATACTTAGCTTTAGTTTTCAAATTGAAAGGAACTCCCTATCTAACCATTTGACCATCTGAGTATCCTTCCCCTCTCTAGATTTATTTTATTCCATAGTGGAATTTCATGTTCACACCATTAAGATAATTTGATAAATGATGTGTCAGCATTTTTTTTTTGAAAATGGCTTCTCTTGTTATCAAGTCTGGCAAACACTAAACAAATGAAGTCGCAGAATAATTGAACAGACAACACTGCTAAGAAGCTAGTCAGTCTCCCAGTAGGAAAACCACCTGTGCAAACAAAGCTTTTAACTTCCATTTCAATTTCTGGCTCCTGAACAGTCAGTTATTTAGGACTTTTACGAAATTTCACTAGTGAAGGGGGGGAAATCTGCCAGCCCTGGTTTTCACAACTTATTTTCTGCCATTTCAGGTTGGATTGTAACTATAAAGAATTGTTCTCATCTTTTTCTGGTCAAATGCATATGTCTACCCACATTACACAATCTCCTCCCTCCCTTTTAACTCCATAAAATTAATTTATTTTTTGTTTGAAAAGATCTCGTAAAATATTTAGAGGATTTACCACTAGGCTTCCAGATATGAAAAAAAAAATTGTTAGCTTAAAAAAAGCATGAAAGGCAAAAAATTGAGATCAAGGCCTTTCCACATACCAAGGAAGTCACTGTATTTATGAATAGATAGACTGCTATAGTCTTGACAGCTCTGTCTTAGGAGGATTTGCTTTAGGGGTGAAGTTTCTGTGTACTTATTTTCCTTCCATCATTTCTTATTGATCAATGATGTAATACTATTCATAATATTCTAACATACTGCACTGTACCATTTTGCAAATGAACTTATTTCCGAAATTGGTGCCATTAGCTATCATATATCTCCTTTTGAAATAAAGGCAAATATATGGTTAATGATACCATGTATTAATGTATAGATTTGTATAGTCTGATGTCTGTTACACTTTGTAGATATTTTTGGTGTCTTTTTGGTACCAACTGTTTTGTATCAAGGAAACATCATAGGAGATTTTAAGGATTTAGGTTGATGTCTGTTCCTTTATCTTGTTCCCATTTTTTTTACACAAGTACCTTGCTTAAATATGTTCACTCAAGCTGTGTTAATTGTATACAATATCCTCTGATTTTAATTCATGTATATATATGTGTGTGTATGTATGTATGTACATGTATACACACACATATATATACACACATACATTTATACACAGAACTGCATTTGCGTGTATATCTGTATATATGTATATGTGTTTAGGTATAGGTATGTATGCATATATAAACACATATACTCACATATATGTGTACATATGTGTATATGTTTGTATATGTTGTTGTGTATTCATAAAACTTCTCTGTAGTCTACAATTTTTTGCTGGTTGATACTGAGCCATCTTTTCCAACGTATTTTTGGTATCCATCCCTATACACACCTTGGTATTTAAGTCATTGAATATTAACAAAAGTATACATGTTTTGTTTCATGTAAATATCACTCTTTTTCCATAGGATTCCCTTAACTCATATTCTATCACAAAAGATACCTAAGAAGAGAGATTCAGAGTATTTCCTCCAAATTCTTTGTTTACCTCTACAAATAATCATTTCCAGATTTGCTTATGAAACATCATTTCACTTAGCTATGACTTCCTCAAAAATTCCAATATCATCTAGGAGAAAGATGCCATTGTTTCATACTCAGTTTATTCAGCAATATCATAACTTCTTAGATATTACTAGATGGTCAAATTTGGATTATCAGCAAATAAGCTAATGTTTACAGGGCGGACAGGGATAGAGCCTTTAATTTATTTGGATGAGGTAAATATCTCCACCAATGAATATTGATAATTTTTGACAATTTCTAGTCCTATAGATTTCCCTAATGAAAAATTAAATGATACATCCAGGGTTACACAGCCCATATGTGTCAGAGGTAGGACTTCAATGATGGTCTTCCTAGTTCACAGGCCAGTTCTCTATCCTTTACACAACTCTCACTCTGATATTTACAGATGGTTTAAAAAATGGCTGATTCTTAGGATACATTGCCCTCTCTTTTCTTTTTCTTTTTCCCTCTCTTTTCTACCACTCTGCCATGGCCACTCGAAAAGTACCAAGTGCTCCATAGGATTTTTATATTTGATCTATGAGTTTCAGTGGCTATAGAATTCATCAACTGGTAGCCAAAGTATTAACAATAATCCAAACCACATTGAGATAGTTTGGTCCTTGGAAACAAGGTCTGTTGTTGGGACTCAACTCAAAGTTTTTTCTAACATAAAAGATGCTGGCATATTTTATTCTCCAATGACCCTCTCAGAGAAAATAAGGTCATAATTCTGTAAATGGTGCACAGCACTTCTATGGAATTAAAAACCATTTTACTATGCCTTAAAATTAAATGTTAGACATTTATTACAGGAACATATAAGGATGTTTATATAACTAAGTTAATATAAGCATTGAATAGCAAAAATATCCCAAATATCCAATAAGTGAAGGATTTTAATGATAAAAATGTCGTTGCCTTGTGCTTTGAGTGTTGTGTAAAATAGACAGCCATAGATAAAGATATAGACACATACATACACCTACACACACACACACACACACACATTGTCTTCCGTTAGCTTTGTGAGCTATTTTGTTGTTGTTTAACCATTTCAGTCATGTCTTACTCTCTGTGACACCATGTGGGGTTTTCTTGCCTAAGATACTGGGGTGGTTTACCATTTCCTTCTCCAGCTCATTTGACAGACAAGGAATTGAAGCAAACATGGTTAAGTGACACAGTTAATGCTCCCCCCCCCTTCTCTGTCTCTCTCTCCCAGTGCTGAAGAATACCTGGCAAGAGAAGATACTGGACACTGATGTACTTTCTCAAGCTTAACTCTCAAGCATTCAAATGCTACTGCAGAGTGCAACTCTGATGAGATGGCCGCATTGTTTGAATGCCAAATTTGCTTTTGCCTAAAAGACTCTTTCATGAAGAATTAACCAAAGTAATCACTCACATGGATGTCAGAATAAGTGATACAAAGACACAATCAATGTCTCTCTTAAAAAAAAAAAAAACTTTGAAATCAGTTGCATGATATGAGGGACACTGCCATTCGACATTTCTTCAGTTGGAGGTTTGGCAAGACATGAATTGACTACAACCAGAGGCACATTATCAATGACTTCGGTATTGATTGATGACAATCTGTTAAAAACATTATGGATGTGTTCAACCCATTTCTCTAGGATAAAGAGCTTATCAATGATCAATGTGGCTCCATTACCACTGAGTAGTTGAGATGCTCCAGAGGTCTTTGTCCTATATGTAGTCTCCAGGGTATTGTAGAAGTACTTTGGATTGCAGATGTCAGTGGAAAAATGAATCTCATTTGTCTTCTTACTAAGTAAAGAATCCTGCATATCTCTAAGCGTTGTTTATGCTTTACTTTTTATTAAGCTAAATGCTGCCTTCTTGGAAATAAATGAGCTGTCATGCTTGTAAAATCCATGGAGTTCTCATTTCTCATTTAGCAGCTTATGAATTTCTTCTTCAGTTTAATCAAACCAATCTTTATGTTTGCTAGTGTTCTGGCCAAATTGAACAAATGAAGTACTGTACACCAAGTTCCTGAAAGCAACCCACTCCTTTTCTGCTCCACTGTTACTACGTGCTATCTCAGTTTTCTCACCAGATCATCAACGAACTGTTCAAACTTGGAGAAGCACCATAATCTGTTGACTTTGACCCTCCTAATGGTTATTTTGCCCAGGGTTTGACACTTTTGCTAAATGTGAATGTTTAGCTTAGAGAAGATGAGTCTGTGATCAGTCCAGCACTCTGCACCATACATTACGTTCATCACCCTTACATCCTGCCTTTCTCTTCTCCTTATAACGATATATTGTATTAAATGCCAGTGCTTGTTTAGAGGGTGTAACCAAAGTGTTTTGTTGCCATTCGGTAAGCAGAAGACAGCGTTTGTAAAGAGGAGGTCCTGAGACTGAAAACGTGAAAACAAGTTTTCAGCATTAAGTAATCATTATTATTGCTGTTTCCAATTCCATTCCTACCAAGGACTCTCTCCCATGTCTGATAGTCTATGTCAACTCTTGTGTTAAAGTCATACAGAATTATAAGCTTCTCCTCTTTCAGCACATTGGTGATGAGGGTGTCTGAATCTTCATAGATTTTTTTTTTTACCTCATCAGGGTTCATCATGCATACACACTGATGATGGTAGCATGGAACCTTCCTAAAAATGGCAGTCACATCTTCATAAGCCTGTCATTCACTCCTTTTGGGAGGTATACAAGTTTGCTGGCTCTCTAATTGCAAAACCTACTCCAGCATCATAGCACTCCTTATCACAGTGGCCACTCCAGAAGAATGTGTATCCAGCTCTAACTTCAGTAAGCTGGCCTTCAATAGCCAGACGTGTTGCACTCAGGGCTGCTATTTGGATGTAGTTCCTGCTGAGTTCTCTTACAAAAAGAGCTGTTTCTCTCTCAGATCAGTGTTATTTTTGTGTTTTCCATGAGCATGCACATATTCAATATATATATATGATGAATGAAATCATCTTTGAAAAATCAAACAAGCAAAAAATCTTTGTGTGTGTGTTTTGATTGTCAGGTAGGATCTGTGCCTGCTGAGGTAAGAAGGCCAGGATCAGATGAAGCAGAAAATTTTTAGGTCACTTTTTCTAGCCTTTTCATCATGTCAGGAGGTGAAAAATGTGGTCCTTTAAAGATGACTTTGCACAGACCTACCTCACTTAAATCCAATTCACTTGCAAATCATGACATAATTTTCCTAAAGTCATAGTCCTCTTTGAGAATTGTAACAACAATGTTATTTGCCTCTACTGTGACTGTGAAAGGCCAATAACAGCAGCACACAGGGGGCTGCTAGCACAGGTTCTTTGATCTGCTTTTCTAAGGAAAGCAACTTTAAGGGGTTTACGATATTGCTTTAATTAAATATATTTATATATAATTATATATATAATTAATATTATATATTATATAATATATATTATATATAATTATATATAGTATAATAATATAATATATTTATACATAATTAAATATATATATATATATATATGCATTCACTTAGTTCAGGGAAAAAATTCAGCACCATGAACTTCAGAGAAAACACAAACAAAAATTACAAGCAGAAACTATATAAACAGAGCAAATAACATAAACCAGCAGCAGCATATACATAGTTACTAGAGAGAGAATCACCAACATCAGGGTTTTCAAAGCCTAGGGGGTCCTTAACATCTGCCCAGAGTCTCGTCCGGCCACATGACAGGAATGCTCTTCCAATGAGTGAGACCAGAGAAAAATGCTAACCTCAGAGTGTACATACATTTCTTCAGGGTCAGAGGGCATCACAACCACATGACACAAATCCTTGTGACCTAGGCCTTCCCATGACTTAAGCAAGTTATCAAAGCCTCTCAATTCAAAGACTCTTGATTGAAACAAAGACAAGACTCAAAGTCACTTGATTGCCTTAGTGCTGAGAAGCACTCCAAAACAAACAAACAAACAAAATAGCAATACATTCGACCCTGGTTGCCATTACAAGAACAAAGGACAAACAACAACAACAAAAGCTCAGACACCCAGGGGGCTGCCAAATCCTACTGCTACTTCAGTCCAGTGAGAAGAAAACCCAGTGCCCTGGGCTGTCTATGTGCAGGGTTGTAGCTACAGCTGTAAGCATATCTGTACCTACTGCATCTACACTCTCCTGTGGCCACAGGACTTCAGGGTAGGTAATAAGATAATGAAAGAGTAAAATAGTGGAAGATATGTGATGTTTTACGCTTTAATTTAATTTAAGTGAGGCAGAGTTGCTCAAAGTCTTCCATCTCACTCTCTCCTCTCGAGTCATCAAAGTCCAGTGGCAGGACAAAAGTCATGATCATTGCTGATGACCTGGAAAGAATGAAAACCCTTGGCATATTTGATGTCTGAATCAAGCTCTATGTGCTCCATACTGCCTGCTTGAGTAACTTGGTGGCCATTGGAGCAAATTGTTCTCATCCACCCATTCCACCAGGGGACATCTTCACATTCTTGACCAAGATATTCCCCTAACTCCCTAATGGGTTTGAGCCTCATTGGTTAGCCTCAACCTGGGTTATCCTGTCTATTGGAACTGTTTTTACCAGTTTGTGGCTGCTATGTATGCAATGGATAGATCACTGGCCCTGGAGTCAGATAATTCCTAACTGTGTGGCAATGGCAAGTCACTTAACCCCAATTTGCTCTTCAAAAAAAGATAGTGTGCCTAAATTTGAGAGGAATATGATGCCAACTACTGTTTGTTTTTCTATATGTTCTTAGAATAAAGGGATAAGGACTTGACCTATGACTTATTGGCATAAAGAATAAGCAGATCAGAAAGCTTTCTCTAGTAATGCAAATTGGCACCTTCTCTGAAAATTTTAGTCTTAGAGAATTGGTTAGAGCACTAAAATGTGCTTATTGATTTGGCTGAGAAGCTGAGTAACTTGTCCACATAGCCTTCTCTGGTAGGGTGGTGGGGAGGAGAGGGAGGGAAGAAAAAAAGGGGGGTTTACTTGATAACTTTATTATACATTTAGAAGGAAAAGAAAGTTGTACATAATAGACTTGCAGTTTCATATGCAGTCATCTTTTTCATAGTCATAACCATATTATGGAAATACTAATTCCACAAATTAATTAATTAATTTTACAAATTCTATCATGTTTATGAAGGCTGATTTGAATTCAGGTCTTCCCATCTCTGAATTCAACTCTCTATGCACTAAACCATTCTGTGCCTCTTCTTATTTAACAGCTTTCCTAAAGGCTAATTTTCTGACTGGTCACTTATGAATAAAAAGAATACCTGTGGGAACACATAAATGACAGTGCTAGAAACTGATCCCCTCAAGGGTAGCCCTAGAATCTTGAATACTAATAGTCAAGGCAGCCCTTTGGAGATTCAGTCCACCAGTATAAGTGGGAAGAAGCCAGGAAGTGGGTGCTACAGATACGGATAGGCAGATATAGAGATATAAAAATAGAAATAAATTAGCTTTGAATTGATACATATTCAGAGATGAGTATGTATATCTAGTATCTATCTAGACAGATTATAGTGAAAATGAAAGAAGCTGGCAATTCTATGAGAGGGAGATAAAATAATAGCCAGCATTTGAATACCTCAAGATTTGAAAAGCAGTATCATACATCTACATGTAAAAGCATACATGTTTAATCTCAATTGATTCTCCTAACAACTCTTCAAGGTACACATTACTATTATTCCCATTCTACAGATGAGGGAACTGAGGCTTAGAGAGGTTATGTGGCTTGCCCAGGGTCACATACCTATAGATAGACCTGTCACCTGTCTAGCTATCAATCTTGATCTCTATCTATTGATAGGAAAAACAAGGTATCCGAATATATGATATGAATTGTTCCAATAGTTTTGATGGATCGTGCTGCCTCATCCACACTCAGACAAAAAACTCATGTAACCAAAGGGATATATTGATAAGACAACTGGTCAAATATTTGACCAAATAACAGAGAAAATGTTGCATATTAAATGTTACCTACACAAGCCTCTGAAAAAAAAAAAATCATGTAAGTAATTATCGAAAAACCTCGACATTGCATCTGTTACTTCTAAAACATGCCTTTTGGCTCATGAGGCAACCCCTTTAAGGAAACATCTTAGTGAAACAAAGTTAGAAAGCTGAATTGCTAGTATCAGACATCTTTTCACAGGACAATAATGTTATATATTTATATACCGTAATCTCTTTAGTAGTACCCAAATCAATGGGCATCGGTTTTGTTTCTAGTTCTCTGCTTCATCATGGGCCCTTTCCCTTTGTCTTTATTCTCTTGGGGGTGGAGTTCTATGATGATATTGCTGAGTTAAAGTGTCTGTACAGTTTAGTGACCTTCACAATACCACAAGTGGTCCATTAGTGTTTCTGTCTTGTCACAGACTCTTAAATTACCTGTTCCCATTTTTGTTGTTGGAAATAATCAGAGATGTTGAAGTGGTACCTTAGTACTTTTTTTTTATTTCAAGAGCTTTGGTTAAGGTTTTTTAGTAAGTCCTATGTTTGCCGATAGCTTGCAATTCTTCTGACTCTCTCATTTTGAATATGGCTTTTAAAATAAAGATAAAGTATCTTTCCCAAGTAGCTAAGAGCATGTAAATATTCGTTCAAATTCCATTAGTTTTTAACAGACTCTTCTTTTCAAAAAGTACATTTCCTTTTTTTTTTACATAAACTGACACTTCTCAGACATCTAGACATTACTAGTGTTTCTTTTCTAGCTAACAATCAACAATACAATCTGGAAAGGTATTTCAAGACACTATTGAGATCACTGGGCTGTAAGTCAGAAGAGGAGTGAGTAGGCCTGGCTTGCCAACTGGGTAATTGTGGAATATGGGAGAAGTGACAGTGTCTCAACCCAGCTTTCCTGATTTACAAATTGAGGGGATTGGACTAATTCGCCTATTAGATGCCTTGAAGGTCTCACTAACTAATTAACATATTTCTAAGATTTGAACATGTATATTTTTGATATTCTGTTTCCCATGGTAACTAGCAGAAATTGGCTTCAGTTGAAATGATGCTTCATAGCCTCCCAGTGTATCTAATAATTTTTTTATGCATTGACACGTCTCTCATTTAAAGCCCTTCACAATATGCCTCTAAAGTATCTTTCCAGAATTATTTCAAATTGTTCTCTCTATCATCTTATTTCCAACCAAAATGGAATATTTATTGTTTCCCGTGTTTAATGTTCTATCTGTATACGCCTATCACTATGTTAGATAATGGATAAGACATTGTATTTGAAGTCAGGAAGACATAGATTCAAATTCCCCACACAGATACTTGCCAGCTGACTGGCCCTGAGAAAACCATTTAATACCTCTATGTCTCACTTTACTCATCTGTAAAATTGAGGGTGTTAGATGACTTTTAAACTTCCTTAAAGCTTAAATGTATGATTCTATTATTTTTTTTCTGTGACTTTGTGAAGACTGTCTCTATGCTTGGAATGTTCTACCTTCTTGTCTCTAACTCCTGGCATTCTTAGTTCTTTTCAAAGATCAATTCCACCCTCAACAATAGGCTAAACAAAAATAACTAACTCTCATCATTGTTTGCATTCCATTCTCCTAAACTGTTTCACATATATAGTTTTGGGTTTGCAAAAGACACGTTCACAGACTTTGGAAGACCTTCAAAGAATTATGGAGAATATTGCAATTGGAGTGCTCAGAAACATTTAGTGGAACTAAATTTGTTTGGTGTTCCCATGACTTTAAAAAGGGGGCTTTCTCTCACTTCAGATTTTCAGAAAGGGAGGCGGAAGTGTGAAGGAAAATGTCAGCGGAATAGCACATAGATGAGAAAGTGAGAGGAGAAAAGCCCTGCATGGGAGAGTCAAACTGGCAATTGGTGACATTGAAGTCCATTCAATAACTGCTTTTTTTCTCCTTATTTTTTTGAGAATATAATACTTGGAAAATTTCCACCTGGAGGTTAAATCTTAATTTGTTTCGTCAGCCAAAGAAAATAGGAAAAAAAAAAGAGTGATGGAGGAGAAATAAATGAACTTAGCTATGAGCCCCACCATAGCCTTTGGTAATTTATCTGAATGTTTATCTGCATTTTTATGTGGATAGTACCATAAATTCACAGTTCAAGCTTGAGAGAGGGAAAATTATGTCACATGAGAAGATATTTCCCTCACATTACCCTAGGGTGAGGGTTGAGACAGTTAAAGCGAGTGATTCTGAAAGATTGTCAGTTTCTGAGACTTTCCCAAAATATGTCTATGAAACTACCTTTGAACGTGGATTGCCTTTTTTTTTCTTTCTAACATGCTGAGAATTTTGGATTCGTTTGTTCATGAAAATAAATTAACTCTAATAATACATGATTAGGGATAACTGAAAAAGCTTTGTGGATTCCCATTGCTTTCCAAGCAGTAGGTTTGGCTTTCATCTTTTTTTTTTTTTTTTGGAAGTGAACATTGTTCATAATAGACCTCTGGGACTACACCTACACCAACATTTATGGAAAACACTTTTCAAATTTTTATTTGCCATATGAATAGCCATTATCATTACTATTGGTGGTGGTGGAAGTGTTTGTAATATTGATCCCCCTGTCTTCTCACTATAGAGAATGACTATAAAGCACCCTGGCATATATTAACCACAAAAGCAATATATGGGACTCTGTGTTTGTGCATCTGTTTCCACCCGTAGCACAAGTGCATCTTCCATTTTAAAAATTAAAACATCTCACAGCTATCAGGCTATATTTGTTGATTTGAGATTTACACATCCCAAGTCATATTACTCCAAGTCATAGAGAATCTCTGATCTATAGATGATGAAGACTTGAAGTTTGAGGTCATCCCAAGGGCAATAGTGGGTATAAACAGTCCAAAACACATTATAAATAAGGAATTATTCAAAAAAAGAGTAAGAAATGTTATCAAAGAAATGCGTGACTGGCAAATGGTGTTAATGTGGGATACCGGATCACGAAATGACGATTAAAACATTCTATTGTAATCCATGTATTGTGTAAAGAATGATAATAGCATCTGGTGTTTATAAGGCATGTCTAGGTTTGCAAAGCACTTCTATATATATTATTTCCTTTGATCCTCACAACAACACTATGAGAAAGATATTAATATTGTGTCTATTTTATAGATAAGAAAAGGGAAGGAAGTATTTTTAAGTACATGTTATATGGTACGCACAAAATTATCTTATTTGAAATAAAAGTGGAGCATGAAAGATCATGGATCTGAGGGAGGATTTAAATTGAGTACTTCCTAATCCTAAGTCCAGTTCCCTATCCCCTCTATTACTGCTCTGCACATAGTGCATAGGAGGAAGTTAGTGAGCATTGCAGTGAATTCAAAACTCGTTGCATAGAAATAAAAAAAATAGAGGACTAGACATGTAGAGCTTATTTCTCAAAGATGCTATTAATCTATTCATTTTTATTCATTCATTTGATTCTTCATTCATCTGTTCATCATTTATTCATCATCTACCCATTGTCTATCTATATATGTATCTATATTTCTCTCTATGGATCTATCATCTGTTTAATTCTGTACCAATCTATTTATTGCCAATGAGGAAACACTAATAGGGTAAGTTTCCATTCAGATTCCTCTAGGACAACTGGGCATATGCTCTCAATAATCCCCAAGTCTGCTTTCCATCCTATTTCTCTAAAATTAACGAGTATAACTGATATGTACCATGTCAGCTCTTTTGGCAAGCTGTTGGATCAATGAGGGTAGTGCCTCTGACTGCACCATTGAGATGATGCCAAGCCTGCTTCTCTTCTGCTCTGTTCCGTCCTATATTTTGAGGAAGGATTATGACTTTTTGTGTATAGATACAGTCTGAAAACAAACAAACAAACAAACAAATGCAGAGAGATTTCAATCAGGTCAACACCACCCCAACTGCCTGATCAGAAAGAGCCTCTCTCATTAGGTTTAGGGGAACTCAAAAAAAAAAAAAACACCAGCGGGGGGAGGCAGGATGTTGAAGAGAATCTTGATTGTGGAGACCAGACCCTGATTAACTAGCGGGTTAACTCACTGACTCTCAGATCTGCGTAGTTTCTGACGACGGACTTCCTTCTGGCCCCGTGCCTTGGAGTGAAGGCCATCGCGGCCTGATCACCGGAAAAGCGACAGCGGGAGCAGGGGTGGCCCAGGCCCGGGAGAGAGAGGATGCACAGAAGGGTGAATCTGAACCAACCCCACCAGCCATCTAGACCACCGTCCCAGCGGGCCTGAGAGACCCACCAAGCTCACAGCAACCGTGGCTTCAGGGGGCAGTAGTGACACTAGGCAGTTCACTCTGAAGACCCTCCAGCTACAGACCTTCAAGATCGACATCAACCCTGAGAAGATGGTTAAGGCACTGAAAGAGAAGATTGAAGCTGAAAAGGGAAAGGATGCCTTTCCAGTAGTGGCCAAATATCAATTTATGAAAGCAAAATCCTCAATGATGATACTGCTCTCAAAGAATACAAGATTGATGAGAACTTTGTGGTGATTATGGTGACAAAATCCAAAACAGCAGCTATTTCTACACCATCACCAACTACAACTCAATAATCTTCTCCCTATTTCCACAGGGAAAGCGACTTCAGATTAAGCCATTTTCTTAACTAGCTTTTGTACATTGCCAACATAAACGGCTTCTCTCAACATTCCATTTGAACTCTCAAAGATATAGCAACAGTACCTACGGTCTCTGTGAGACAGCATTTGAAATAAGCTTTGTATCTCAGTGGTAGAAAGACTTATTTTTAAAGTAGTACTTATCTACAGGATATTACTGAATTCTACACTGATTGGCCAAATTAAAAACAAACAAAAAATAATAGAAATCAGAATGTCTTTATGAGACAGAAATAGACATTATGCCAGAATTGAAATAATAAAATATACATTTTTTTTTTACTATAAGGCTCATGTTGAAGTAATTAATACTGGTTTTTGGATTAATGTTAAATATTTACTTTGTATTCCTAAGCAGTTTTTTCAATTCTCTCATAATTCAGGAGTGTGATTTTTTTTTTCAATTGCTCTGACCAAGTGTTTATTAACAATCTTCCTTATTTCTATAGGGGAAACACCATCCTTTTAAGTTGTCCAGGTTGACAACTACTCATTTATTTCCATCCCTCTCTCTGCCCATCCCTATACAATCAGTTGTCAAGTTTTGTTCATGCTAATTTCCAACATCTCTGGCTACTACACTCTCCTCTTCACTTATGTGGGCACCATTTCTAGTTCAAGCCTTAAGCACTACCTATCTGGCCCGTTATCATATCCTCATAATTGTTCTTCCTGACTCTAATTTAACTCTTCTCCATTCCATCCTACACATCATTGATAAACTATTATCCCTAAAGCAAAGGCATTCCATAAAGCTAAGTCATTCCCTTGCTAAAAAAAAAAATTGGCTCTCCATTGCTTTTCAGATAAAAACAGAAGCTCTAGATTTTTTCCAGACTGATTTCCTATCACCTACTCACACATTCTGCATTCCAGCTATATTTATCTGCTTGTTTCTCAGACACAACTTTCCATTCCTCTACTCTGTGCCATGACAGAGGATGTTGTTGGTGCCTGAAGTGTTTCATTTTTTAATTCTACCTCTTGGACCCTGTAAGACTGCTCAGCACCCACCTTTTACAAAAAGCCTAAGCTTAAGCTCCTCCAAGTGGTTAACAGTTAATGATTCCCCCAAAATTATTTATTTATTTTACATATTTCTTTGTCTACATATGAGTATCATTCACCTAAATGAACATAAGCTTGTCAAGGGAGGAGGGGGAAAGACAAAGATTTCTGTTGCATCATTAGCCCCTAGCATAATGCCTTACATAGAGGAGGTTTGTAATGACTTATTATTAAATAGAATTATATGAAAATAAGAATAATGATAGCTAGTATTTGTTTAGCCATTTAAGGTTTGCAAATGATAAGCACTCCCTTAATTTCCATTTCTCTTTTGCCATCATAAAAAGCCAGCTATAACTCTTAAATAAAATATCACTAATTCATGGAATTTGAGTTGTCAATTTGATAATCAGCCCAGGATTGATATGAATAAAAACAATGAGTTGTACCTCTTATCCTTCATGTGTTTCATAAAGAAATTGAGTCATGAATCTGAGTCCTATCTGGGATTCCTCTGAAATCAAGCCACTTGACTTGACAGCTCCTTCACTCACTACAGTCACAGCAAGGAAATGTATCACCTCTGCAAAGAAGGCATTGAATGAAGTGGGCTGAAATTTATGAAATGTGACTACCTTCACTTTTCTAGCCTAGAGAATAAAAAGGCAGTGTATGGAATCATTTAAAGAAATAGGAGCAATCCAACAAAAAATAATGTTGCTAGAGCTAAGAAGGGAATCAACCAAGGAGCATCTATTAAGTGATTACTATGTTCTAGGCACTATGTAAGGAATAAAGGATACAAAGACAAAATTCAAATAGCTTTTGCTTTCAAGGAGTTTTCTGTCTATCTATCAGGGGATATATTAGAAAGCAAGACAGGATGGGGAGGAGGAAAAGAAGAAAGGAAGGAAACAGGGTGAGAAGAAAGGAAGGAAAGAAGGAAGGAAGCAAGGAAGGAAGGAAGGAAGGAAGGAAGGAAGGAAGGAAGGAAGGAAGGAAGGAAGAGAAGGAAGGAGAGAGGAAGAGAGAAAGGAAAGGAGAAAACAAGCATTTTTATAATGTCTACCATGTACCAGGCACTGTGCTAAGCACTTTGAAAATATGATATACTCATAAGAGCCCTGGGAGATAGGTAGCATTATTATTCCCATTTTATAGTTGATGAAATGGAAGGAGACAGAAATGAAGTGACTTACCAGAATCTCATGGCTAGCGAGTATCTGAAGACAGATTTAAACTCTGGTCTTCCTGAATCTAGGTCCAGAGCCTTTTCCAAAGCTACCACCTAGCTGTCTTTTAAAATCACTGCAAGGTGACTGAGAGGGGAGGAACTAGAATTTGGGAAGATCAGAAAAGGAATCATATAGAATGTGGTGTTTTCCCTGTGCTTTGATGGAAGTTACAGATGCAAGGAACAGCCATTGCAAAAGCAGGGAGTTGGAAGATAGGGTTTCATGTCTGAAGAACAGTAAGAAGACTTGTGTGGCTGGACTGCAGTGTGCTTGGAAGTGAGGAATGTTTGATATGGCTGAAAAAAGTGAGATGAAAGGAACATAAGTGGCAAGTGTTTGTTGCTCAGTCATTTCCTACTCTTCATGGCCCCATTTGGGGTTTTCTTGGCAAAGATATTGGACTACTTTGGCATTTCCTTCTCCAGACCATTTTACAGATGAGGAAACTGAGACAGACAGTATTAAGTGACTTCTCTAGGGTCACATAGCTAGGAAGTGTCTGGGGCCAGATTTAAACTCAGGAAGATACTCTGACTCAAGGCTTTGCACTTTATAGCACAACCTAGCTACTCAAATGCCAAACAGAGGAATTTATTTGCCCCTATGGGGTTTAGGGAGCCATTAGAGTTTATTGATTAATTGACTGACAGGTTCTGACCTGTACATTAGGAAAATCACTTTGGCAACCATATGGAGAGTTCGTTGTAATGGGGAGAGACTTGAGGCAGATAGCCCAATTAGGATGCTAATGCAATAATCTCGAAAAGAAATGATAACTAGAATATATGTATGAATGTATAACATAAAAATATATTTACATATACATATATACAGATATGTATTATGAATATATTTATATTTAAAAGGACACATATTTTACAGGAGGTAGAAACAAGATTTAGCTTTTAAATGGAATTAGCAAGAATGAAGAGTTGAATTTGTGAACTTCAGTGAATGGATGGATGGTGGCACTCTTGAGAAAATAGGGACATTGGAAGGAAGGAAGGATAGATGGGGGAGATTTTTATTGTAAAAGTATCATTTACGCAGCTCTTTGGCACAGAATTTCACAAAGTTGTTAATGCTATTCTTCAGGAAAAGTTGTAAAGACTCTGGCCTGATAACTCTTTTTCAGAAGCTATGCAGTCTTGGTATATGTTAAATTTGAGATGCCTATAGAGCATTTACTATGAAATACTCAAAAGACAGTTGGTGTCATGGGACTGTAGCCCAGGGGAGAGGCTAGGGTTCATCTATAGAACTGGGGGTCATATGCACATGTATAATAATGAGATCTGATGGAGTGGACAGAGAAACAGATACAAAGACTCACAGGCAGAGAGAGAGACAGACAGACAGACACAGAGAGACAGAGACAGAGAGACAGAGAGAGAGAGAGAGAGAGAGAGAGAGAGAGAGAGAGAGAGAGAGAGAGAAGCAAAGAGAAGAGTAGGATAAAAAACTTGGAGATATACTTAGGATTAATAGGAATGATATAGAGACATGGATGATGATTCCACAAAGGAGACTGAGAAAATACAGTCCAACAGGGTAAGAGGAGAATCAACAAAGAACAGTGTCACAGAAACCCAAATTAGAGGAAATATTCAGTAGGAAGGGGTGGACCACAGTCATCAAACACCGCAGAGATATCAACATGATGACTATGAGAAAAAGTCTCAGATTCCCAGTCACAGGGGTTATAAGTTTGGACTGACACCATCAACCTGTCCCCATTTACCTACATTTTACAAGCACTTTTATTATAACAATAATTGCCTGAATGAATTAAATATGTGCCTCTTCCTCTTTTGCCAAGCCTTGTTCAAGCTTTTGATGGTACTGGATTTTCGTGTCCCTAGTTATTTCTTCCAAGGGATTCCAGGAACCCCCCTTCCACTCCAAGTCAAGTAGCTTGTGAAAGCCATGTTACCTTCTTAAAGTTTCTTTTTTTCTTCCACTTGAGTCCATTTCCCTAAAAATGACCAGACAGCTACAGCAGGAATTGTTCACCCAGAAGTGCCCAGAAGCCCTGGTAACACTTTTCAACATCAACTCCCCTTTCCTTTTCTAAAGAACAATGAAGCCAATGACTCATCACAGGAAGGGAGAGAAACAGCTTGGGTCAAGGCATTAGGAAGATCTGCCCCATCCATTAGTGCTGAATGGAAGCATCCCTGGGTCTGTCAGAGTCATTTGTAAGTGAGACAGTGCCATCTGAAATTTCTCCTCACTATTTTTTTTTTCCATGGGGCTGGGAAATCCCCAGGTGCAGGCTTCAGTTTGGAAGTGCTGATGGAATTATACTTAAAGTAGACAGAGTCAAGGGTTCTCCCTTTAGGTGTGAGGTTTGGCGGCTCCCCTACTTGGAAAACCCAGATGACTAGGGAGATCTGAACTCAAATAGGAAGGATGGTTCTCTGCCAATCGATCGTTCCCCATCTATGACAGCAAAGGTTAGGTGAGTGTCTTACTTTCTGTTGATATTGTATGACTGTGGAAAACAGGGCTTCTCTTAAAGGTGGTTAAATCATTTATTTGACACCCAAACAGGTTGAAGAATATCCCATAAGTTACCTTGCATGGCATCCAATACCTTTGTTTTGCAAGCTGTTTAGTGGGCTCAGACAAGGCAACAGATCCTTCTTCCTTAATTCTATTCATCTCTGGAAATGAACTGTTTCTCAGCATGAGGTGACTTTTGAGGTTGCCTTGTACAAAATTACAAAAGTATCACTATCCAAAGAGCTCCAGAGCATGCATTTCACAAACCTCATTGCTTGACACGCTGGCTTTTTATGACCTATGCTGTTGGACAGCATGGTTTTTATAAGCTGTTGCTCACAAGCAATAATATTACCCCATTTCTGTGGGTTTAAAGATTGAGGCACCATAGGTTAAGAGACATTCCTGAACTAACCTAGCGAATCAACAAGAAAACTAACATTCATTCATTCATCTGTTGTCATTCATCTATCTGTTTTTGTCTTTTTTATTGATCTACTTCTCTCTCTCTCTCTCTCTCTCTCTCTCTCTCTCTCTCTCTCCCTTGTGTGTTTCTCTTTCTGTTTTCATATTTCCTTTTTGTTCAATGATTCATTTCTTCATTCATTCATTTATTCCTTTGCTGATTTGTTTATATATTCATCTATTCACACATTTACATATTCATTTGAAGTTTCATGTATGCCTTTGTTTTTTTCACTTTGTTGGCATTTCCCAATGAATCTTGCATTATAATGAAGAAAAAAAAATCATCAAAGCCAATGCATAGAGCAACCACCTCTGATGACATACTGCACTTAGAGCCCTATACACCCCTCCCAAGAGGAAGAAAGTGTGTTACATTCTGAATAAATTAAAAAAAAAATACTAAGCCCTTATTTTGTGTTAAGCATTCTTCTAAGTTCTAGGGATACAAATAGAAAAATAAGACAATTCCTGTCCTCAAGGAGCTCACTTTCTAATACGGAAACAATACAGAATATTACCTCTTCTTTGAGACCAAGACTGGCCATTTGCAATTAATTTTAATACAACTGTTTTTCAATTGTTTTCTATTATATTATATGGTCATTTATATACATACACATATGCATATATATATGTAATTCTGTTTTCTTCATCCCATGTTAAATAATACAAATCTTTCCTTTTCTTCTCTCAATTTTTCATATTCATCATTTGTTATAATGCAATAATACTCCATGATATTTACCAGTCATAATCTGTTCGATTCCTCTCCAAATCATGGGCACACATTTGCTTATTTTTTTAAAAAAAATTGATATTGTTTCTTTTTTCTTCCTTCTTTCCTTCCTTCCTCCCTCCCTCTCTCCCTTCCTTCCTTCCACTAGTTCAAGAAATTCTGGAGCTCTAACTTGAATTACAAAACTTTGAAATTTTGTTTTAAAAATAAGGATTTTACAATTTTATGAAAAATAGTGTGAATATCAGATGCTAAATAAATAGATAAGAATTCTTACCCAATTAGACATGGAATAGAAGTACTCTAAAGGGTTAAATGAAGAGGTAACATCTTTATAAACTACATTGTGAGAATGGGAAGGCAAAAGACACAAACATGTCTGAATTGCCCTCGGTGTGTTAGACACTGGGCTAAGCAGTGTAATAATAACAACAACAACATTTCTGAGGCATTCACAATGTTTCATGGACTTTGCTAAGTGCTTTACAGTTATTTGATCCTCAAAATAACTCTGTAGTATAGGTGCTAATGTTATCCCCATTTTGCAATTGAGGACACTGAGACAGACAGAGGTTAAGCGACTTGCCTGAGGTCACACAGCTGGGGTTGAATTTGAACTCAGATTTTCCTGATTCCAGGTCCAGGACTCTATCCACCAAACTACTTAGCTACTTTCACATTCATTTTATAGATATATTTCTGAATAGCATCTTGAATGTTAATGCCAATTTCTCTGAGGCCCAGTTTTCACATTTGTAAAAGAAGGTATTAGAATAGATGATTACCAAAATCCCTTTCGCATCTGAAATCAGTATATTTTAACTACTGTTAAATATATGAATATTAAATATCTGAGGAAGACTAAAAGAAGCATTATTTTAAAAGAAGAGTGATTTTAAATATTTAGGATAGCCTCAAGGTGTAGAGAATGGAGGAAGGATGGTGTAATGGATGGATCTAGGAAGACGTGGAGCTGCTTGTGAGAAAAACTAGCCTCTTGTACTTCTGAGTTCCAACAGCCACATTTTTGTGAGATGTGGGACGAGGCCACCCCTTATGAGCTCACAAAGACAGAGAGGCCAGACGACCAGAACCAAATGCAATTATCACCAACATCACCCAGGCAGTGTGCAAACAACTTCAAAATAGATGGGGAATGAATGGAAGTTGATCAGTTACAGAAAGGATTGAATTGTACCTCTGTGTGTCCCCTTTGAAAGAAATGATAGAATCATTTGGGCATGACCAGAAAGGGAAGAAGAAAGCTTCAGATGGAAAGCAGCATAAAAACAAAAAGAATAGTCCTGAGAAGCAAGACCAAATTCTGGAAAAGGGCAGGGAGCAATACTCCAGAGTAAGGCCCAGAGTCCCTCAGCATTGAAACATATTGTTTGAAACAAAGAGACAGTGTGATGCCAAGAGGAGACTGCCCTGTGATATATACAGGAGCAAGAAGGTAAGACTGTTTCCTCAATTAATCCAAGAAAGAGAGACGAACAAAGAACAGGGAAATAAGAAGCACAACCCTAATTGTACAACTCCAGCAAGAGGCTTAAAAGGGGGAGGGAACAACTGCCCATCTTCCATGTTAATTCGCTTTGGCATATTTGCAACTTGGGTGAATGGGGCTGTACCCAACAAGCTGGTTTACACCAGTCAATACATGTGTAGCTTGTGTTTGATTGTATACAGCTCACTCAGTGAATGATGAAGATACTACGGATTTGATGCAGCAACCAGAAAGTTTAGGGAGAAGACTGAGGTATTTGTCAGCCTATGTGAAAGTAACTTGGTGAAAGAAACAAGTTTCTGCTTCCACTGGCTTGTCACTGTGCAATTATGCTCCCTTTGCTAAGTTTGGGACTTGAGGTCTTGGACACTATTTGCCTGCTTTGTGTCTGTTTTCAAGCTTGCCCTGTACTATGTTATTAGTGGAATGCTAGGTTTCCTATAAAGTACTCATTTTCATTCCAAAATTTTATTCCCCTTCCCCAGAGCAAACAAAAGTTGACAAAACAGTCTTTCAAGTGTTCATAATTATTTTGTTATATTTTAAAATTTATTTTCTTAAATATTTCCCAATCACATTGTAAAATTTTATTTTTTTAATTTCAAGTTCCAAATAATCACTTTCCCTCCCTCTCAACTTCCACATATTGGAAAAGCAAGCAAAATGACATCATATAATTATTTTTTTAATTATTATTTTTGCATTTTAATATGTGTTTTCTTTTTAAACTTTGTTTTAAATTCTCTCCTTCCCTCCCATACCTTTGTTGACTTCTGAGAAGTTATACAAAAAGATATTAATTAGCTATACCATGTGGAATCATGCAAAACATATTTAATATTTGCCATGTCACATAAAGCATATATGTAGATATACATATATACATACATGTATGTGTATGTGTACATATATGTGCATGTATGTGTATACATATATATGTGTGTATCTGCACTTCACTATGCACTCAGAGTTCATCGCTTCTTTCTCTGAAGGTGAATAGCAGTTTTTGATCATGAGTCATTTGGAATAGCCTTGTATTATTGTATTGATCAGAGTAGCCAAATCTTTCACAGTTGATGATTGTCCTTCATTCTTGAAGAGGACCATGAAATCATGGAGATGGTGATATGACTTACAATTGAATTTGTTTTGATTGAAAGAGCAAAGTCACTAGCCTCACTTTCTCCTCCAGATCCATCTGGGTCCAGTGACCAGATATTCATCAGGATGACTGGAGATGGCCCAGGATGCAGTGGGACACTTTGGTCCTTTTAAGCTAAAGTCTTATCAGGTTCTCACTTTGAACTGAGTAGCTACTTGAGTAGTAATCAAGCTTCTTGGCTCTTTTGCTTGTTGACATTGCCCATAAATAAGATTCTACTGCAAGAATCACTTCTTCTTCTTCTTCTTCTTCTTCTTCTTCTTCTTCTTCTTCTTCTTCTTCTCCTCTTCCTCCTCCTCCTCCTCTCTGTCTCTCTGTCTCTGTCTCTCTCTCTCCCTCTCTCTTTCTCTCTTATGTGTGTTTGTGTGTAAGAGAGAGAGAAAGAGATAGGAGACAGACAGACAGACAGACAGACACAGACAGAAGAATCTTGGTGTATATGACTACCATGAATCTGCCAACATCACAAATGTCTCTTGTTGAGCTATTAGGTTTAGTTATTAGGCTACTCCATAAGATTTTTTTTTTATATTTCATTTGGTTCCTGAATTATTCATTAATGTAAAATATAAATATCTCTTGTAAAGTATGTCAAGTATGTCTTATCAAGGATTAACTATTAACCTTCTCCATTAGGATGTTTTGATATTTCAGTTGGTCACTGTAGCAGAAGTAAATCCAAGATGGTAGTAATTAGTGATTTTCTGAGTGTACATGTATCAACTTAGCCCTGGGAATAACCTGGTACTTGACCAGGTTGAGAATTTTGGTGGGTAAATACCACTTAGATTCAGCTGAGCTTGAAATGAGACCCTCTTTACCTGTTCTTCTCTGTCTGCTGATAGCTTTTTGAAAGAATTTAGCATGAAGGGGAAGAGACATAAATGATGATAACTGTTGGGCATGTCTAAGATCCAGCAGATTAACAGCATTTCCAAACTGTTTCAAATGTCCATTCAAAATCAATTGCCATTTTTCCTATGCGCAGGATTGGGGGAGAGTAATAGCTATAAGGAGTAGCTCTGACCACTTAGAATCATCTAGAAACTGACATTTTCCTCTATCTCTTTGTAACCTTTAAAAAGCTTATTAAAACACTATAAAAACTATGAATACAGTATGCCCCAGGACAAGAGCTCAAACAAATATAGTCTCTTAGAGAATAAAAATGTATAGGGACTTTTGGAGTAGTAACAATTTCCTTATCTTCATCTCTAAGATTACATACACAAAATAATATTATATTAAATTGTGGGTGCCTATATATACATACATGCATACACGCGTATACATATACACACATATGTGCATATGCACACACATATATACACACATGCATAAATACAATGTGTGTATGTGTGTATTTATGTGTGTGTATGTATGTATGTATGTATGTATGTATGTATGTATGCCTGTGAGTGTTCAGAAGAAGAAAACAAAACCAATGAAGGGATCTCAAATTATGTCATCTTGGACTCAAAGGATCTGAGAATGTTTAGATTAGGGAACTTAATGTGGATGTGACACAATATCTAAATATTTTAGGACTTCCATGTGGAAGATTTGTTATACTTATTTTACTTATTAGCAGATTTTGGTTTACCAATCAGACATAGACACAGCAGTTGGAAGATGAAGAAAAGTACATCTGAAATCAATATAACCAAATTAATAACTTTTTAACAATGAGAGCTATTCAAAGGAGAATGGAGCACTGTGGGAAGAAGTTGTTTCTTCTCCTTCACTGGAGTTCTTCAAGCAAAGGAGGGAGAATAACTTCTTGGGTGCGGTATAGGGGAATCCCCATTCAGATACAGCTTAGGATATATAGCTTGCCTTGGATAGGGGTCTGTGAATCACAAGATCATAGAATCTCAAAACTGGGAGGGGCCCTAGGATTCATTAAAACTAAGCTGAGGGGGTGGAACCAAGATGGCAGCTGGAAAGCAGGGATCAGTGTGAGCTCCCTGCCAAGACCCTCCAAAATCCTATAAAAAATGGCTTTGAACCAATTCTAGAACTGCAGAACCCAAAAGATAGCAGAGAGAAGCAGGGCTCCAGCCCAGAACAGCCTGCATGGTCTCTGGGTAAGGTCTATCCCCCACGGAGCTGGGAGCGTAGCGGAGTAGAGCCCAGCATGGGCGGCGAGGACCAACCAGACCAGAAGCAGGGTAGAGCGTGCCCTAGCGCCCTGAATCACTGAGTTGTGGCAGTTACCAGATTTCTCAACCCACAAACACCAAAGCCAACAGAGAAGGTTAGTGGGAAAAGCTGCTGGGGAGAGGGAGTTTGCAGTTTGGCCACCAAAAATAGATCCAGGAGAGATAATTTAAAAAGTATTGGACTACCTGAAAGCCATGATCAAAAAAACAGCCTAGATATCATCTTTCAAGAAATTATCAAGGAGAACTGCCCTGATATTCTAGAGCCACAGGGCAAAATAGAAATTGAAAGAATCTACCATTCGCCTCCTCAAATACATCCCAAAAAGAAATCTCCTAGGAATATTGTCGCCAAATTTCAGAGCTCCCAGGTCAAGGAGAAAACACCGCAGGCAGCCAGAAAGAAACAATTTGAGTACTGTGGAAACACAATCAGAATAACCCAAGATCTAGCAGCTTCTATATTAAGAGATAGAAGGGCTTAGAATATGATATTCAGGAAGTCAATGGAGCTAGGATTAAAACCAAGAATCACCTACTCAGCAAAACTAAGTATCATGCACCAAGGCAAAATATGGAATTTCAATAAAATAGAGGACTTTCAAGGTTTCTCAGTGAAAAGACCAGGGCTGAATAGAAAATTTGACTTTCAAACACAAGAATCAAGAGAAGCATGAAAAGATAATCAAGAAAAAGAACAAGAAAAAGAAATTGCAAGTGACTTACTAAAGTTGAACTGTTTACCTTCCTACATGGAAAGATGATGTGTATGATTGATGAGACCTCAGTATTAGGGTAGCTGAAGGGAATATATATATATACGTATGTATATATATACATGTTTATATATATACATATACATGTTTATATATATGTATATGTGAGTGTGCATGTATGTATATATGTATGTGTATACATATATGTATATATATATAGAGAGAGAGTGGGCACAGGGTGAGTTGAAGACGAAGGGAAGATAGCTAAAAGAAATAAAATCAAATTAAGGGATGAGAGAGGAATATATTGAGAGAGGGAGATAGAGAGAGAGAGAATAGGGTAAATTAT
>CM053623.1:351936320-351953834 GCA_028646595.1 Phalanger gymnotis
TGAAAATCAATGCTGAAAACTAAATATATTGAATAATAATAAAAACTAAGCTCAGTATTAGTCTATAAAGAAAAAAAAATCACAACTTCTGCTGTCACAGATAGGCTTTACATAAATGATGCCTTCTTCTGTCCACTTATATGACCAGTACCACAAAAAATAAAGTGTAAAGAAATTTTCACGTAACCGTATTCAATGAAATTGGACTTGGATCATCAATCTTGAGCTAAAAAGGACCTCAATAGAAATGTTATCCAGCCATCTCATTTTATGAAGGAAGAAAGCAAGACCAAGAGAAGTTAAATAAGTTATTTAAGTTCACAAAGACAGTGATTTGGCTCAACTGGGATTAGGACTTTGGATCTCTGACTCAATCCCTAAAGTTGTCCTCTACTTTATTTGAAAACACTTAATTCCCCAAGAAAGATGAAAATATCAGAATCAATTACCTGTAATCATTAGGAATTCCAAACCTAACTCCTTAGACTTATTTTTCTACCATGCTCCAATAGCCTTCCTCCTTCTTACACTGAGAAATGTTTTTGCCACTGTGGTTCAGCAGCCTTCTCACACTGGAAGATCACTCAACCCCTGTAGTCCCTTCCTCTGATTTGTAGTTCCTCCTATAACCTCCATTTGAAGAAAGTCTAAAACTAGCCATTTTTCCTCTTTCATTCCTCTTTGGGCACAGCTTCTGATACTCCAGAGGTCTTTCTTTTCCTTTTCCTTTTCTGTACTGTCTTCCCCCACTAGAATATAATCTTCTTGAGTTCAAAAAGGACTGTCTTCCTTTTTCATTCTGTTTGTAATCTGAGCATTTAATATAGTTCCTAGAACATAGTAAATGCTTACTAATGCTTACTGAGTTGACTTGAGCATAACTTCTACCTTACTTTATAAACTGTGTCCTGTGTTATCACAAAAGAATAAAAGTGACTCCATTTTCCCCAGACTTGATGCTGTCCATAGATATGAGAAAGTATAAAATATCTAAGAGTGAACACAAAGAGAAAAAAAAACTGCCAAGGGCAACAGAAAGTTCCGTTTACTAAAATAAAATTTTCTCTATCAAGTTTGTAGTCTGGTGCTAACTTGATTTTTTACACTTTAACACTAACTGCTATGATCTTTCCCACTGAAATAATTTACACTAAACATTGCTTTTAGAAATCCCTACCACCCTACAATAAGAAAGTTTCATTTTCTCTGAAATAGATTTAATTTTTCCTAATACCTTTTTTAGAATCCCAAAGCATAGAGGATATAGAAACAGCCTCCTGGCAAGGTAGATAAATATAGATATAGTTATATATGCCTCCCCTCCTCTAGCACTCCCAGACATACATCCTTAATATCATAGCACAACTTAGTACATATAGGGAGAGATGAAATAGGAATCCATGCTTTGATTAACACTTTAAAAACAGATAAAAAAGAACAACTCATTTTCACCTAACCATTTCCTTCCCAAACAAAATACAGAATGACTGATTGAATAGAGTGAAACTGTATTTAACCAGATCTCAAAAAATGGTGTCTGAAATGTCATAACTTTTCTAACCTGAACTCTATGTTCAGAAAAATAAAACTAAAGGTCAATGATGAAACAAAATGATTTATTAAATGCATATCAATAAATATGCATTAATCACCCAGGAACTGTGGAACATGGAAACAAACAAGCTTTAAAAAAGAAAAAGAAAGGAAGGAAACATGCAGCTTATACAGATAAATGTCCATATAAACATTTACAAAGGAAATACTAAATACTTTCACAGAGACTAGGAAGAACCAGAACAAAACTAATGCGGAGCAGGAAGGGCTTTTCCTGGGTAGCTAGATAATGAGAACAATCTCATTTGAGTTATCTCAGATTTGCCCACCCAGGTTCTAGTTGACCACCTGGAAGAATTGACAGCTGCCTCTGGTCCTATGTGATTCTGGCCAAAGGTCTTATACATTCACTTGACTCAGAGTCCCCTTATTTGAACAGCTGCTAACTCACTGAATATTTTAGAACAAGTAACACCACCTTCAGTTCTCTCTTTCTTTCTGGCTGCAAATCATGTCAGGATTATTTCATACTTTCCCAAGAGGAAGGTTCAGTTACAGACAGCTTTCTCTGTCTCCAATTCTGATCTCCATGTGGCTGTGAACACATGACCTCTAAAGCACGGTGCACTGAACCAGAGATCAGGAAGATCTGAGTTCAAATTCTGCTTCAGATACTTATTAGCTATATGGTGACTGAGTCATTTGATCTATATGTGCCTCAGTTTGTGCAACTGTAAAATGAGTATAATAATAACATCTACCTCGCATGGTTATAGTGATGGTAAGAAATAGTGTTCATAAAACACTGTGGTTTTAAAGTGTTATATAAATGCTAGCTGATAATATTGGTAAAACACTTCACAAAGTGCCTGGTATATAATAGGCACTTAATAAATATTGTTTTCTTTATTGCATTATTATTAAAACCAGTTATGGGGTGATTGATTAAATGTTTTACATTTCGTCTCTGCTCAAGAAATTGTTTCAATGGACAGTGTGATTTCCCAACCCCATCCCACCACTAAACTTCTCTTGGAGAGAGAAAGGTGAATGTTAGCATTTGAAAAAGAGATGGAAGGAATTACAAAGTGCATTTCATACATGGGCAATGCAAAGACCTAGAAGACAAAATATTGTTTAATAGGAAAAGCAAATAAGATAGTTCATATGAGAAAGTGTGAGTGAAATCAGTAAAGAGAGAGGGAGGGTGGAGGGAGCCAGGTTATGAATGACATTAGTGCCAAATGGAGAGCTAGATTATCCTTGAGTCAGAAAGGGGACACCTGAAGCTGGGCTCAAACAAACAAAAAAAAGCCCTTCCAAAAACCAACAATAAAACCCAACCTTTAAATTTCCCTGGAGTCAGGCAATATTTAGCCTAATCTCTGTCACCTTTAGTGTAGTGTAGTGTTCGTGTAATAATTGATCTTCAGAATGAGATATTACAATATCTCGAATGGTCACAAAGTTATAATCATGCTCAGTTTGCTATATTGACTAAATACTACAGTAGCTCACTAATTGGTATCTCAGTCTCTCATCTCTTCCCTTTCCAATCCATCCAACACAACTCTCAAACTGATATGTGTATACAATGTCCTGTATGTGTATATACACACTATATATGCATTGTACATGTAGATAAATATATACATACATATATTCACAGATATCTATTGATACATATGTGTGTATTTTTATATAAATATTGTTTCTCCTAGACATGATTCTTTCATGTGAGCGGAGAACAGTTTCCATTTTGTTCTTGTATGCTTGTTGCTTAGAAGGCATGCCTAGATAACTAACATTCGTAAAGCTATTTAAGTTTTATTGAGAACTTTACATACTTATTTGATCCTCACAATGACCCTGTAAGGTAGGTGGTATTATTATCACCATTTTATGGATGAGAAAACTGAGATTGTGACAAGTTGAAAAAATGTTACCCTGGACATATCTAGCCTAGTGCTTGGTAAAATACAGGTGTTTAAAAAACACTTGTTGAGTAATGAATGTGTAAAATATACAGATTTTAGGTAGATTTCCAAATATAAAGGTTGAATTTTATACAGAAATATCAAAATTGTGGCCCACCAATAACGAGGTTGCTGAACTATATTAAAATGTAATTTGCAAATGTTTAACAAAAAAGATACAACACGACATAGATGATGCATTTTTTGAGTGTTCTTTCTTACCTGTGAATAAGTAAACTTTTTTTTTAACTGTCAGATGGTCAGCGAGGTTCTCGTTAGGTTCCGATTACAATTCTAAACCACCAACGTGGTTTGAATTTGACTCAATTTGCTGCTTTCCCTCACCCCAATTTTTCCTTTGAATTCTTTCCCCTTGCATAAAGCAGAACTTAATTCCTCCTGAAGGACAACACTTTAGATACTTGAAAGTGAAGGAGAAGGGATCAAGTGCGCATTTAGGGTTAGGGTTAGGAATTAAACGCCTACTCTGTGCCATTTGTAAAGTGCCAAACATTTTACAAATATTATCTCATTTAATCCTCACAACAAATCTTTGAGGCAAGTGCTATTATGATGCCCATTTTATGGTTGGGGAAACTGAAGCAGACAGATATTCAGTGATTTGCCAGGCTCATGTAGTTAGCAAGAGTCTGAGGCAGGATTTAAATTCTGGTCTTCTTGACTCCAAGCAGAATACTCTTATCCATCATGCCTCCTAGACACTTCAAGCCCTCACCACTCCAGTCTTGTCTTCTTCAATCTAGACATCCCCATTTCCTCAAGTTAAGATTTATTCAGGTTGATACCATTAATCCTAATCCTGACAATGATCCTTCCTTAGCCTGACTGCATTCTTCTGGATAGTCTCCAGATTAACTCACTCTTTCTTAAAATATAGCACACACTATTGAATGTATTTCTCTGGATGTGGTCTAGGGCAAATTATAGTGAAACTATAACCTCCTTCTTGATCTCTTGGATGTCAAATCATACCGTTGACTCATTGAAGCCCATTAAAACCAAGAAGACTTTTATTTCCTGTGGATAAACCACTGCCTAACTCTGACGCCCAACCCCTGTCTTCACTTTGCAAATCTGACTTTTTATTATTAACACAAAGGTAGTGCCTTACGTTTATGCCTATGTTCCCTAAATAGTATAGGCAAAATTCAGTTCTCCCCTTTCCCTTTGGATGTACCGTGGAACAAAAATAGCTGGTGTCATATAAATGCAACTGTAATAGACAAAATACATCTAATGATTTACAAATCTATTTTTAGTGTCTGGCATTATTAATACATATTTCTTCTCTATGTATCCTTAATTCTTATATTGAAAATAGAAATAGCCAGAACATTGAAAACTGGATCTAGAAAGTAAAACTGTGTGTCCCAAATCTTCCATCTTCTCTTCACTATGTTGCTGATGTATACTTCTGTGTTCTGTCAACAGCTAGAATTATATTTTTGAAAAGAAAAGGAAAAAAAAAGAATTCCTTTAGAGAAAATACCCCTTAGGAGAAATGTCAGAGCACCCACAAGTCCAAATGCTGGCTAGAACCCTCAACTTTTTAATGAGAAAAGAGTAGTTTGATTTATTTTTGTTTCCAAATGGGTGGTCTAATTATTATTAAGCTTCAGGGAAAGCTTACTGGTTTCTTTTGGAACCCAGGTAAACACACAATATCAGCTTCATGTTCTTTGCATGAATGTCAAATCAGCCTGAGTGAAGAATAAAAAAAAAAACCAAGCAAGCCCCTCTGTCTATTTTCTGTTTCTATAGGGATAGAAGGAGGCCAAGCGGCTGCTTGCCAAGGGCACCTAACAACCATAATCCCCTATTCAAGTAGCATTTTGGAATTAGGGTTTTCATTAAAGTGGAGCCCACTCAATGAACATTCCCAGTGCCAAGGAAGCCCTGAACAGTAGTCTCTCAGGGAAAGTGCCTAGAGGAACTGGGCTCACACTCATTAATGGAGGATTTGCCATCAAAAATCAGACAACTCTAGCTAGGGTGGCCGTTTCAGCTGCCCTTATTTGGTTCTTGCTGATAAGATCTTTCTACGCTGCAGTATGTTGGAATCACTTAAATCTCATCAGTGATATTCCCATGAGGAAAACTCATACATTTATGGATTCTGGATTTTGACTAATATTGCCCCTCATGGCAAGATATATAATAGAGAATGGGCTAAGGAAAGGGAAGGAGGGAAGGAATTACACATAGTAAATTCTGACAGTCCATAGCTTTTTTATTTTAATATCCTTATTAATAGCACCAGACACAGAATGCAAGCTCCTTGAGGGCAAGACTGATTCATTTTTGTCTTTGTGTCTTACGATCTTACTTTAGAACCAGAAGGTTAGACATCATTGAGCTCATCTCCCTTATTTTGTGGACAAAGAAATTGAAGCTGAAAGTGGCTTGTTGACATAGCCAGAGTTCTACTACTAAGTTTAAGTGTGTGAGGTGGAATTCGAATCCAGGTGTTTTTGCATGCAAGTCCATTGTTTGCCACCGCACACCATCCTGAACCCAGTGCAGCGCCTGGCATTTTGTGCTTTAAAAATTCTTGATAATCCAGATGAACAGAAATAACACCCCTTCTCTATACCATGAGCCCCAATTTACCTTCCCACCTGACCCCATGGTTTCATCACCCAGACTCTCAGCCTTCCCTTTTCCAATCCCCCTTTAACTGTCTCTGTCCATCAGGTTTTTGGATGATACCAGAGATCAAAGACATGACTTCTTTACACAATCCGTATGTCCAGAATGCTGCTCAACATGAATGCTGGTATGGTCAAAGGGAGATTAAACATCAGTCTCACTATCTGGCTACTTATTTATGGTTAGAAAGTTCAAATCATTATTAGAAAAATAAAAAAGAGAGAGAGACCATGTTTAGAAGATGGGTAAAGAGAGTAATGTGCATATCAACACCTCAAAAAGGAATTATGGAGGGGGCGGAGCCAAGATGGCAGCTGGAAAGCAGGGACTTGCCTTGGGCTCTCCCCCATGACTCTCCAAACACCGATAAAAAATGACTCTGAACAAACTCTAGAACTACAGAACCCACAAAATAGCAGAGGGAAGTAGGGCTCCAGTCGAGGACAGTGTGGATGGTCCCTGGGTAAGGTCTATCCCACATGGAACTGGGAGCAGAGTGGAACAGAGCCCAGCATGGGCAGCACCAGGAACAACCAGACTGGGAACCGGGTGGAAGAGGCCCTAGCACCCTAAATCAGTGAGCTGTAGCAGTTACCAGACTTCTCAACTCACAAACACCAAAGACAATAGAGAAGGTTAGTGGGGAAAGCTGTGGGTACAGAGTGAAAGGAGGTCATGGTTCTGCCGCAGCCCCAGGGTCAGCAGAAGTGATGCAGCTACAGAACTACAGCTGCAGTTGCTTCTGGCTCCAGGCCCACCTGGTGGGAGGAATTAAGTGGCAGATCAGAGTAAGAGTGCAGAGCCTGCTTAAGATCTGAGTCAGGTCTGGGTTGCTGGTTCTTGCAGGAGGAGGAGCACTAATGTGGCAGGGCTTCCTGTGAGAAATAGCTCTGAAAACAGCAGTCCATCCCCTCGAGCTTGGAACAAAGTACTCTAGAAGCAGTCATACCATGATGAAAAACTCAAGGGTCAAGTAGTTGGCTGGGAACATGGCCAGGCAGCAAAAAAGGATGCTGACTCAGACTCAGACTTTGTTATTTTTCTTAGATAACAAAGAAGACCAAATGATGCAAGGAAACCATGAAAAACAAGTCAACGACATGCTAAAGGAGACCCAAAAATACTAAGAAAACAACAACTTAAAAATAGACTAACTCAAATGGCAAAAGAGCTCCAAAAAGCCAATGAGAAGAGCAATGCCTTGAAGGCCGAATTAGCCAAATGGAAAAGGAGGTCCAAAAGACCACTGAAGAAAATATGACCTTAAAAATTATATTGGAGCAGGTTGAAGCTACTGACTTTATGAGAAATCAAGATATAATAAAACAGAAACAAATGAATGCAAAAATGGAAGACAATGTGAAATATCTCACTGGAAAAACCACTGACCTGGAAAATAGATCCAGGAGAGATAATTTAAAAATTATTGGACTACCTGAAAGCCATGATCTAAAAAAGAGCCTAGATATCATCTTTCAAGAAATTATCAAGGGGAACTGCCCTGATATTATAGAGCCACAGGGCAAAATAGAAATTGAAAGAATCCAATGAATATCTTTTGAAAAAGACCCCAAAAAGAAAACTCCTAGGAATATTGTTGCCAAATTCCAGAGCTCCCAGATCAAGGTGGAAATACTGCAAGCAGCCAGAAAGAATCAATTTGAGTATTATAGAAACACAATCAGAATAAACCAAGATCTAGAAGCTTCTATATTAAGGGATCAAAGAGCTTGGAATATGATATTCCAGAGGTCAATGGAGCTAGGATTAAAAGCAAGAATCACCTACCCAGCAAAACTGAGTATCATGCTCCAAGGCAAAATATGGATTTTCAATAAAATAGAGGACTTTCAATGTTTCTCGTGAAAAGACCAGAGCTGAATAGAAAATTTGACTTTCAAACACACGAATCAAGAGAAAGATGAAAAGGTAAACAAGAAAGAGAAATCACAGGGGACTTAGTAAAATTGAACTGTTTTGTTTACATTTCTACTTGGAAAGTTGATGTGTATAATTCATGAGGCCTCAGTATCAGGGTAGCTATCGGATATATATATATATATATATATATATATATATATATGTGTGTGTGTGTGTGTGTGTGTGTGTGTGTGTGTATGTATATGTATATATATATATATAGAGAGAGAGAGAGAGAGAGACAGATAGAGAGACAGAGAGACAGAGACAGAGAGACAGAGGGCACAGGGTGAGTTGAGTATGAAGGGATGATATCTAAAAAAATCAAATGAAGGGATGAGAGAGGAATATATTGATAGAGCAAGAAAGGGAGAGATAGAACGAGGTAAATTTTCTCATGTGAAAGTGGCAAGAAATAGCAGTTCTGTTGGGAGGGAAGAGGGGGCAGGTGAGGGGCAATGAGAGAATCTTGCTCTCATCAGATTTGACCTGAGGAGGGAATAACATACACACTCAATTGGGTATCTCTCCCCACAGGAAAGAAAGAGGAAGGAGATTAAAAAGGGGGGACAATAGAAGGTAGGGCAGATAGGGGGATGTGGCAATCAAAAACAAACACTTTCAAAAAGGGACAAGGTCAAGGGAGAAAACTGGATAAAGGGGGATAGGATAGGAAGGAGCAAAATATAGTTAGTCTTTCACAACATGAGTATTGTGGAAGGGTTTTACATAATGGCATGTGGCCTATGTGGAATTGCTTGTCTTCTTAGGGAAGGTAGGTTGGGAGGGAAGAGAGAAGAGAATTTAGAACTCAAATTTTTAAAAACAGATGTTCAAAAAAGTTTTTGCATGCAACTAGGAAATAAGACATACAGGCAATGGAGCATAAAAGTCTATCTTGCCCTATAAGAAAATAATGGAAAAGGGGATGTGGGGGGAGTGGGAGAGGAGGGCTGACTGGGGAATGGGGCAATCAGAATATATGCCATCTTGGAGTGGGTGGGAGGGTAGAAATAGGGAGAAAATTTGTAATTCAGATTCTTGTGAAAATTAATGCTGAAAACTAAAAATATTAAATAAATAAATAATGATTTACACTTCTTAAAAAAGTAATTATGGGAGAATAATCGATGACTGGATTCACCAATTCCCACCTTAAAGACTTTTCCATAATCATTAAAACACTGAGATAGGACAAGAGAACTTCTATGATGGATTGTACTGTCACCAACATTCTCTCAGTAACCCCGATGCTTATGACCTTTGTTAACCAATGGCATATTCTCATTAGAAAATGAAGATGGAATATCCAAGGAAATGAGAGTATAGGGGCTTAATTTCAGGTGTATGAGGACATGCTACCAAGCTCAACTGTGTAGGCTATCACTTTCACTGGCATCTTACTATTCAGCATTGAGTGTATCAAATAGATTTGTGTGGTCACAATAGTCTCCCCTTACGGTTTTGGCTCATATTGGTCAAAGCTTTCCAGCTCTCCAGTCATCTGGGTGCTCTAGACATTTTGGAAAGCCTTTAGCCACACTCCTTTGTCCTTGTGCCTCAACAAAGACCTCGAACGATCCGAGATGGCAAATCTGTACCAGCTGGCAATTAAACACAGTCAATTTCCTATGATGTACAGGAACAAAATACTCAGTTATTTAGATGTATCTTCAAAGAAACGAACTGAACATTCGAAATGACTTAATGACCTCATGACGTGACCATTCCAAATAATTTAATTGCTTGAAAATTGAATATCAAAGCAACAAAAACAGTTATTTAATATCAAATTCTGAGGCTAAAATCAAAATTGACATCCAGCAGAAGAACCTACTCATAGGAAAGTTATTACCAGAGGATCTGCTTCCAGCATTTGGCTGGCCCAGTAGCTAACTAATGCTATGCTTTCCTCAGACACATGTAGCATGGTAAGCAGCTGGTACAATTCAGATTTACCCATGACTTCCTTCTGGTATTCAGCAACCATGTTGTTGTTGCTGTTCTTGAGTTGTTTCAGTCATGTCTAACTCTTTGTGACTGCATTTGGGTGGGTTTGCCATTTCCTTCACTGGCTCATTTTACAGATGGTGAAACTTTTTGAAAAGAAGTTAAATGACTTACCCAGGGTCACATAGCTTTTAAGTGTCTAAAGCCAGATATGAACTTATCTTCCTGACTTCAGACCCAGAACTCTATCCATTGTACCACCTAGCTGCCCTTCTTCTTATTCTAGGTGCGTTAATTTTTGCTATGCAGCAGCTTTTCAGTTTCAAGGGCTCAAAGTTACTACATGTATGCATGTATATGTGAATATGTATATGTATATGTAGATATGTGTATACATATTAATTGCTTCTGTCTCTGGTCAAGAATATACATCTATGACAACTCACGCTGACCATGGGAATCTCCCGGGACAACTGGCACAAGCGCTGCAATAAACCCTAACTTGGATTGCTAAAAACAAAACAAAAAAAAAAGAATATACATCTGTGTAGTTTTTAAGTTAATTATTCCAGTATTAAGTAGTTAGAAAAAATTCAGTTATCATCCATTCATAATTTTTAAAAGAAATGCAATTTCAATCATTTACTCTGATCAGACATTGCACCAATATGCTGTTATTCTGTGGGCCTCTTGGGCCTAGGCTATCCCTTTGGATGTCATAGAGGAGGCAATTGTTGAGGTGATGAAGATGGTTGCGATTTGTCCCCACAAGGACTCCTAAAAAAACTTTATTATTCTAGCTAAGCTTTTTTGACTTCCAATTTGTCACCTAAATGTTCAGGATGGGTCCCTATCTTCACAATCATTACTCATTAGGCAACTCCTATTGGAGCAGCCTGGAAAAAGAGTTAGCTTTTGGAAAGATGCAGGGCTCTTGAACACCAGATCCTAGGCTTCCTCACCCTACATCTTGGGGGAGAAGGCCATTTAAGGAGGCAACGTATATGGAAACACACATACTTATATTGTGATGTTGGTATTAATCATAAATGTGTGACACTGTGCATACATACACACATGTGGGCATATTTGTGCACATGCATATGCACATTTACATACACATGTACTACATATACATACAAGTTACAAAACTATTCACTACAAAATTAATACAGGATAATTTTGGAAAGTGGAATATGAGTAATTGCAGGCTAGAATGAGCAAAGGTTTCATACAAAAGGTGGTCCTTGACTTCAATCTTGAAGGAACCAGGAGTTCCAAAAAGTGGAAGCAAAGAGGGTTTGCCTTCAAGTGATGGAGATGGTGAAAGAACAGAGAAAAGACAATGTAGGTGTAACAGCAAAGAGGGTCATATGACTGAGTCGTAATAAAAATAGCTAACATTTATACAGCACCTAGTTTTTGCCAAGTCATATGTTAAGTGTTTTAAAAATATCTTGTTTTATCCTTACCACAACCCTAAATGGTATGTTATTATTATCTGCATTTTACAGATGAGGAAACTGAGGCAGAAGTTAAATGACTTTCTCCAGGTCACACAGCCAATAATTAACTAGTCATATGTGAACTCAAGTATTCCTGACTCCAGAGTTAATGATCTATCCAGTTTATCACCTAGCTGTCCCTATAATATCCTTCTAACAACATGCTTGCCTCAAGTTTAAACAAATTCCTCCCTGTCCTCCATATATAGAGTGCATGTAAGGAAATAACATGTAAGAAAATAGTTGCTGCTGGAAGAAGCTAGGAAGTAGTATGTTTTAAATATTAACATTTGATCCTAGGGGTAAGACAGAGCTAATGAAATTTATTGAGTAGGGGAATGACAAAGTCAGACCTTCACTTTAGGAAATTACTTGCAAGGATGGATCGAAGTGAAGAGAAGCATGAGAAAGGAAGACCAAAAAGGAGACTCTTGCAATAATCCAGGTAAAAGATGACATGGACCTAACCTATGATAGCAGCAGTGTCAGGGGAGTTGAAAAGATGTATGTGAGAGATGGTGTAAAGGTATGAACAGATTTGATTATTATAAAGGTGGAGTGAACCTAGGTTGACAACAATGTCAAAAATGTGGGTATCTAGAAGGATGATAGTGCCAATGACAATAATAAAATATGTATATATATATATATATATGTTATCTTTGTCTTCTATTTCTTACATCATCAGTTATCCCAAGCATCCTTCTCTTCCAGAAAGCTATCCCATGTAACAAATAGTGTTTTTAGTTAGAAAAAAATCACCACAACAGATCAATACACTGAATGTGTGCAAAGTGTAGCATTTGAGACATCTTTTCTCCACAAAGGGATGGATTGAGATTGTCCTTTCAAATACCTTCAATCAAGTCCTGATGAATATTTGCAATTTTGTTACATTAACTTTTGATGTTCTAACATGTCACTTTTTCTATTTATATTGTTGTAGTTATTGTATATTTTCTTGACACTGCTTGCTTCATTCTGAATCAGTTCATAAGATCTTTCTATGTGTCTGTGTTCTTCACAGACATCATTTCATATAGTCCACTAGTATTCCATTATATTAATGTACCACCAATTTGTTTAGTCATTCCCCAGCTGATGGATACATTCTTTGTTTTCAATTCTTAACTATCACTAATAGTGTTGCTACAAATATTTCCTTGTATATGAGAACTTTCTTCTTAGTGATAATAGTTTCCCTTTGGTAAAAGTCCAGTAAAGAATACTATAATTTAAAGGGTATGAAAATTTTAGTCTTGCCATTATTGTTGTTGTGACATTTTTACTGGTTTCAGATGATTCATGATTCCCTTTGTAGGTTGGTTGGCATAAATACTGGAGTGGTTTACCATTTCTTTGTCCAGTTCATTTTACAGATGAGGAACCTGAAGAAAACAAGATTAAGTGACTTGATGAGACTCACATAGTAAATGGCTGATGTCAACTTTGAACTTATACAGTTATAATGTTATTATTCTAGCTAACATTTCTAGTACATTGCTGAAAATAGTGGTGATAATGGGCATCCTTGCTTCACCACTGATCATATTGAAAAGAATTCAAACATCCAAATTACAGGTAATAATTACCGATGATTTTAGAAAATACTATTTATTATTTTAAGGAAACATCCATTTATTAATTTGCTTTTTGTTGTTTTTAATAGAGATGGTTATTATATTTTGGAAAAAAGATTTTATACCTCTATCGAGATAATTATATGATTTTTGTTGATTTTCTTGTTGATATGCTCAATAATTGCACGGATAATTTCCTTGATATTGAACTAGACCTTGCATTCCTGGTATAAATCCTACCTGGTTAAAACATATGATCTCTGTGATATAGTGCTGTAATCTCTTTGGTAGTATATTCATGTATATGTATATATACATTAATTTTTGAATTAATATTCATTAGGAAAATTGGAATTTAAGTTTTCTCTGTGCTTACTCTTCCTGGTTTAGTAATCAGCACCATATTTGTGTCATAAAAGGAATTTGGTAGGATTCCTTCATTGCCTATTGTTCCAAATAGTTTTTATAGTATTGGAATCATTTTTTTAATGTTTTGTGGAATGCAGTTGTGAAGCCATCTGGTACTAATTATTTTGCTTAGGGATTTCATTGATGACTCCTTTTTTTCTAAGATCAGGTTATTTAAGTATTCTATTCCCTCTACTTTTAGTCTGAGTGGTTTATATTTGTTTTTTTTTTTGCAAATATTCATCCATTTTACTTGTTTTCAGTTATTCTTTATTTCTTTACAGAGCACTTTGCAATTTAATCTGTTTGTTTTATGTGTGCTTTGATAGGTCAATCCTCAGATATCTTATGCATTTTGTAGTTATGTGAAATGGAATTTCCCTTTCTCTTATTGCTTCTTGTTATTTATTTTTTATTATTTTGAAATACTGTTGATTTTTGAGAATCTATTTTATAGGCTGCAACTTTTCTGTAGCAATTTTCGCAGTTAGTATGTCAGCTGATTCCCTAGGATTTTTACTTTAAGTGATTCAGTCATCAGCAATTATGAAAAAAAATCACCTTTTTACCTATTTTTATGCCTTTAATTTTCATTCTTTTGTGTTATTGCTATTGCTAGGATTTTCAGATCTATAGCATACAATATTTGAGAGAGTGGGCATCTTTCTCTCATTCCCATATTTTTAGAAAAGTTTCTAGTGTATCCTCTTTGCATATGATGCCCTATTTTTGGTTGTAGATAGATACTTTTTGGGATATTAACACTCTATGCTTATATTTTACAGAAGCTCCAACCTAAAAGATTATGTTTGAGAGGTGTATTTTGTCAAAGGTTTTTTTCTACGTCTATTGAGATTATCATGTGACTTTGGATATTTTGGTTATTAATATAAATAATTATGTTGATTGTTTTTCTAATACATCAATAGCCATATGAAAAAATATTTGAAATCACAAATAATTAGAGAAATTCAAATTCAAATGACCCTGATGTACTTCTTACCCATTATATTGGCTAACATGACAGAGAAAGAAATTGACAAATGCTGAGGGAAAATAAGTACACTAATGCACTTTTGGTAGTACTGTCAACTAGTCCAGATATTGTGGCTTACAATTTGGAATTGTGCACTTTCCTGCAGGCTTAATAGAGTGCTGCACAGTCCCCTTCTAACAAAATGTCTTGTCACCATCCCTTTGTTCCTAAGTTGTCTGGCCTGGCATTGGCAGTTCAGGGAGTTGCCACACTACTGAAGATTGTTGTGCTGTTGCTACAGGGTCATCTGCCCTGGCACCAGAAGTTCTGTGCTTTGCACTACTGGTGCTACAGGGTTGCTCCCTCCAGCACACATCTGTTCCTGAAGAGCAACAACCTGCCTGTCTATCACTGCACAAGGAAAGTTCTGGAGCCTAAATGCAGGGTCTTCAAGGTAGTAAAAAGGGAGAGTTTGGATAAGGTGTGGAATTGGATTTTGTTACAAACCTGTGCTTTAGGTCTTTGGGTCTGCTAGTTCAAACTCAGGGCCAATAGCATGGTAGGTGAAGAGAGGGTGCTGAAAAACCTCAAGGTCAGTAAATGTCAGTTATTTTTTTAACATTCTTTTGGATTCTGGATATTCTAGACCAAGGGGAAAGTAAAATTGCTTTAACTCAGAGAGAGTTTTGAGATATCATGCATATCAGAGTAAACATTGTTCATGTGATTCAGAAGAACCACCCTCAAAAATAATACTGAATTGTGGGAAAGGGGCAGGTTTAGCAAGAATAATGATTAGTTTTACTTTGGACACATTGAGTTTGCTATCCCTATAGGATGTAAATTTCAAAATGCTCAAAAAGTAGTTCATGGTATGAGACTGGAACTCAAGAGAGAGCAATCTTACATATTCAATCAGCTGTAAATCATTGAATTTTTGCCTTCATATCTCACTTATATAACTGTGTTCTCTACTCATACAGCTATCACCCAAGTTCAGACCTTCATCACCTCTTGCCTGGACTATTGAAACAGTCTTCTAACAGGCGTTTCTACCTCCAGTTCCTTTTCATTTCAGTCCATCCTCCATACAGCTACGGATGGAATTTTCTTAAAGGTCTTTTCATGTCACCCTTATTTCCACCTCTCATGTCCTTCAATGCAATAATGATTATTAAAGTCCTTTGAAAAAACTTTGAAACATTGTATCCATACAAAAGATAATTGTCTTTTCAATGATCATTATATAGAAATCAATTAAATATTTGCTGACAGTGTTTTGAAATTGTACTGTGGGTTTACCTTTCACCATTAGTTCATTATCTGACACACTTGTACTCTCAAAAAGTTAAATAAAATCCTTCTGTACTGTTCCTCCCATATTAATGGTGTTTCCAAATAGGTTGAAATTTCAACATTAAAAAAAGCCTTAATGCTGAGAGACCTGGCCCCAAATCCATAGATTCTTTTCAGATTAAGCTAAAAGTATCCCCTCCCCCCACAGAAAAAATTTTCACACCTAAATTTTTCTCACCTTTTTCCCCTTATTTTTATTAGTAGAGAGAAGTATAGTGGATAGATTGATCTACCATTTTTAGGTTGTTGGTTGCCTGTTTGTTAAACTGTATATGCCAGAAATTTCAGAGAATCACCAGAAATGTCCATGTCAGCAGCTGGCAGCCAGCCATTCCTAGTTTTGAGGGATCATTTTTCTCATAAAATTTCCTTCATCTTTTCCTTTCTCCCTCCTACTCTTCTCTCCCATCTTTTCTTTTCTCTTTTCTTTTCTTTGTTATTGAAAGGCTAATATTTAACCATATTGACTTACATATTTGAAGCTTGCTTCAAATCTCATGCTGCCATCTCTCAGAAGCTATCTCAAACTCATTATCTCTGCCTTTGTCTCTATCTATCTATTTATATTTAATATGTCCCTTTTGCTCCTCAATCAATCAATATTCATTTAATAATGATCTATTGTGTCAAAGACACTGCCCTGGGCACTGGGAAAATCAATAGTCTCTATTCTTAAAATGATTACATTCTATCTGGGAGATAAGATGTAAATGACAAAAGCATGTGTGCATATACATGTGTGCACATATATGTAGTATATCTATATATAACATACTTTTGTGTGTACATATTTTGATTTAAATTTGGGATATAATGAGTTTGAGATAGCTTCTGTGGAACATCTAGCCTGAAATATCCAACAGACAGTTATAGATCCTTACCTGGATCTCAAGAATGAGAAAGTCCTGGCTATATAGACTTGGGAGTCATTTGCATGGAGAAGATAATTAAAACAATGGGAGCTGATGAGGTCACCATGTGACTAATAACACTGGTTGGCCAATAAATTTTTGTTGTTTTTTTTTTCTGCAAGATTTATTAAATTTTTGAATCATATGAGCTAGGACCGATCTATCAAAAGTACACAAACATAATTTGGAGAACTTACTGGTCTCATTTTTTGATAATGTGATGTTGGCTGCTATTAAGATAGATGAGATCAGATTAACATCAGAAGGAGAGCTGGTAAAGTACTTTTCTAGTAATTCATGTGCTATTGTAAAGCTTTTAAGACAAAATTTATCCTCGCCCCATACCCCTTTTTCAAGATTTTTGGGCAAGGTAGAGTTTCAGTCCCTTCTCTTGATTTAACCATTCTATTGCTCACTATATTAAAGGTACTCAAGTTTTCTGTTTTGTACGTGATCCAACTGGTTTTCTTTGCATTGTATATCTTTCAACCATATAAATGATCAAAAATTTTCTGCATTCTCCTCCCCCATCTTCTCTCTCTCTCTCTCTCTCTCTCTCTCTCTCTCTCTCTCTCTCTCTCTCCCCCTCTCCCTCCCTCCCTCCCTCCTCTGTTTTCTTTGATTCTCAGGTCCTAAGAGTATGGTATTCAATTGACAAAAACTTGCTTGGTTTGTTCTATGTACTGCTTTGAGTTCCTGAATAGCACA
>CM053623.1:351954334-351969916 GCA_028646595.1 Phalanger gymnotis
CTCTTTCTTGTTTACCTTTTCATGCTTCTCTTGATTCTTGCATTTGAAAGTCAAATTTTCTATTCAGCTCTAGTCTTTTCACTGAGAAAGCTCGGAAGTCCTCTATTTTGTTGAAAATCCATATTTTGCCCTGGAGCATGATACTCAGTTTTGCTGGGTAGGTGATTCTTGGTTTTAATCCTAGCTTCTTTGACCTCTGGAATATCATATTCCAAGCCTTTCAATCCCTTGATGTAGAAGCTGCTAGATCTTGGGTTATCCTGATTGTGTTTCCACAATACTCAATTTTTTTCTTTCTGGCTGCTTGCAGTATTTTCTTCTTGACCTAGGAACTCTGGAATTTGGAGACAATAATCCTAGGAGTTTTCTTTTTGGGATAATTTTCAAGAGAAGATCAGTGGATTCTTTCAATTTCTATATTACCCTCTGGCTATAGAATATCAGGGCTGTTTTCCTTGATAATTTCTTGAAAGATGATGTCTATGCTGTTATTTTTTATTATAGTTTTCAGGTAGTAAAATAATTCTTAAATTATCTCTCCTGGACCTATTTTCCAGGTCAGTGGTTTTTCCAATGAGACATTTCACATTGTCTTTCATTTTTTTTCATTCCTTTAGTTATGTTATATAATATCTTGATTTCTCCTAAAGTCACTAGCTTCCACTTGCTCCAATCTAGATTTTAAGTTGGTATTTTCTTCAGTCTTCTTTTAGACCTCCTTTTCCATTTGGTTAATTCTACCTTTCAAATTATTCTTCTCCTTATTGGCTTTTTGGAGCTCTTTTGCCACTTGGGTTAGTCTGTTTTTTAAGTTGTTATTTTCTTCAGTATTTTTTGGGTCTCCTTTAGCAAGTCATTGATTTGTTTTTCATGGTTTTCTCGCATCACTCTCATTTCTCTTCCCAATTTTTCCTCTCCTTCTCTAACTTGCTTTTCCAAATCCTTTCTGAGCTCTTCCATGGCCTGAGACCAGTTCATGTTTTTCTTGGAGGCTTTTGATGTAGGCTCTTTGACTTTGTTGACTTATTGGTCATCTTTGTCATCAAAAAACATTGTAGTGTCTGATTCTGAATCTCTGTCCGTTTTCGCCGTCTTTTCATTTCCCCAGCCAACTACTTGACCTTTGAGTTTTTTGTCAGGGTATAACTGCTTCTAAAGTAGAGAGTCTTTTGTCCCAAACTTTAGGAACTGCACTGCTGTTTTCAGAGCTACTTCTAATTCACTCTCACAGCAAGCTCTACCACAACAGTGCTTCTCCTCTCCAAAGAACCACCAACCAAGACTGCACCCCATATCCTAGCAGGGGAAAACAAGCCCTACACTGCCTCTCTGGTCTGCTGCTTGATTCCTCCCAAAGTGTGAGCCAGGGACTCTGGAAGCAACTTATGCTAGAGCTCTGGAAGAAGCTGAAAGAGCTTCCTGCTATAGCTATCAACACCTCCACACCACCTCCACTACATCCCGGGCTGCTGCCAGATTGCTTTCTAACCCAATCTAGCAGTTTTCCCACTAACCTGTTCCATGGTCTTTGGCATTTGTGGGTTGAGAAGTCTGGAAACTGCCACAGCTCAACAATTCATGACCCTGAGGCCTGCTCCAGGCCGACTCCCAGTCTGGTCTGTCATGGTGCTGCCCACACTGGGCTGAGCTCTTCTCCCACGCCTTGTGATAGAGCCTTCCTATCAACCATCCAGGCCATCCTGGTCTGGAAACCTCCTTCTGTCTGCTATTTTTGGGTTCTGCAGCTCTAGAATTTGTTCAGAGCCATTTTTCCAAGTGTTTGGAGCGATTTGGGGGAGACCTTAAGCAAGTCCCTGCTTTCTAGACACCATCTTGGTTCTGCCCATGGATTCTGACATCTTACGCATGTCCTTTATACTGAAGTTCCAGCTTATTCTCTCTACTAATCTCAGAAAAGGAAATTGATCTTTATCATCTGTAGCATCAGTTCACATTACTCTTATTAGAATTTTCCCCCCTTTACTTAAGGTCAAAACAATTCTGTAAAAATAAAAAGGTATGTTCTATTTTTGAATTAATGCTTAAAAGAGGTAATAGGGAGGTACTAGAGTTGAGGAGGATAAAGACGTGAACAAGAGTGGTGGCTGTGTGAGTGTAAGAAGACAAAGTATCTGTAAGATTATGTGAAATGAACTGTTGGCTATGTGCCTTCAACACAGCTACTGATTCAAATGGAAAGTCTTTTTTATACATTTTTATATGTATACATATGTGTTTATACATACGTGTGTATAAATAGATAGATAGATAGATAGATAGATAGATAGATAGATAGATAGATAGATAGATAGGCATATGTTTAAAAAAAAGAATCTCAGGAGATTTCTGCCTATACAATAGAAGTAGCTATCTTTGGATCACTGGTCCTACAGAATTTATGCAAATGCTAACTGCAAATTGGCCCTCAAATTTATCTAAATTTTGAATTAAATCAAGTCCCAGAATGCTTCTGTCCTAAAGGGAATATCTCTTTATAATCACCCTAATTGAATATGGCATAACCCAACTAATAAGTAGAAAGTGTCAAATCTCCTATTTGGGTGCCATTATGCAACATAAAGATTTATTTAAATTCAGGTTTGTAAAATTAAGTGAGATAAAATTAACAACAACAAAATCAGTTTGTCAAATCAAATTAATTAAAGTTTTCTAGAATTTTCTTTTGTCTTAATTAGGATAAATTTTAATCCGAGTGAATTATTCTGTATCTTTTACCAAACTAGTTGAGTAGGGTCTTAAACTACTGAAGTGTAACCATTGTAAAGTCAATTCATCAAGCATTTGTAAAGCAGTTACTATGTACCAGGTGCTGGAATTATATATATATATATATATATATATATATATATATATATATATATATATATATATATATATATATATATACACATATATTGAGCAGTCATTTCCATGGAGCTACTTGAGTTCAGAAGAGATTCTTTGAGGGAAAACTATTATTTAAATTGTTTTGAACTGAACTGAAATATAAAATTGTTCAAAGTGATTTGGCTGGAAAAATTAGTAAGCAAACAAACTTGGGGCATAATTTAAAAGAAAAGTTACTTAAGAAAAAGCTGGGCCATTCTTTCTATGGAAATTTCATGATGATGGTGAATTCAAGAAACAAAAGTTTGAGGCAGATAAAGCAGTTCAGATACACCCTTCAGTTTCTCAACTGTCACATACTCTTTACAAGACAAAATTCAGTCATAGACATCTTATCCCCACTGGGGTCTTATTTAGTTGGACATTTCAGGAGATTCCATTCAAGGATATCTAGGCTGAAAATTTTTGAGAAACTATGGGTCTCATTTAGTAGGTTCAGGGAAGTTGCAGAACTTCATAAAATTAGAACCATGATATCTACAAAGAACATCTGTAGGACCATACCATCAATACGAAATGTTTCATTTTTACTATACATTAGATGATCTATATGATGCTTTTAGATACAATAAGGCAAAAACAAGAGATTAAAAAGATAATCAATGGTAATGAAGAAATTATTTTTATTTCTAAATGGAAGTGCTTTATTAGCATTTTTATTTTCAAATGATGCCATTTTATATCTATGTAATGGGCACTTTGTATATTTTCTACTTGCAGAAAATAGGGCTAGGCCTAAAGCTTCTAAAGGGATGAAGACTTCAATCAAGAAATGCAGCTTAACAGATGAATAAGATTCCCACTGAGAGGAAATATCTTAAATACACGTCCAAGTCAAACTCATGAGCTTTCCCTCAAACCTTCTTACCTTCTTACTCATGAATCCCCATTTACTTTTTAGGGCAACACCATCCTCCCAGTCCCTCAGACTTGCAAACTAGAAGTTGTCTTTGACTTCTAGCTCTCTCTTCTTCCTCATCCCCATGTCCAATCTTTGCTAAAACCCATAAAGTCCTGCTTCACAATATTTCTTAAATATACCCTCTTCTCCTCTGACACTGTCATCACACTATTTCAAATCCTCATCAACCTCACATCTGGACTATAGCAATAGCCACTGGTGAATCTGTCTGCCTTACATCTCTCCCCATTCCAATCCATCCTCCCTCCAGCCACCAAAGTGCTTTTCCTAAAGCTCAGATTCACCTGGTCATCCCCCACTCAATACGCTCCATAGGTTCCCTGTCACCTCTAGGATCAAATACAAAGCTTTATATTTGGCATTTGAAGCCAATAACCTTGGTCCCTCCAACCTTTCCAGTTACTTTACTCATCATCAATACAATGACACTTCCTTCTTTGCTGTTCCATTAGCAAGATATCCCTATCTCTTGGTTCTGGGTACTTTCCCATGCTATCCCCAGTGCTAGAATGCTCTCCTTCCTCAACTCTCTTCAATGATTTCCCTGGCTTCCTTTAAGTCTGAACTAAAATTCCATCATATTGAGGAAGGCTTTCTCAATCCCTCTTTTAACTTTTTTTTAATATTCAATTTATTTTCAGTTTTCAACATTAATTTCCTTAAGTTTTGAATTTTCTCTCCCTCCCTCTCCCAAATGGCATGCAATCCTATATGTGCTCTACACATAAATTCCTATTAAACACATTTTCACCCATGTCATGGTTGCGTAGCAGAATCATAACAAATGGGAAAACCATGGAAAAGAAAACAAAACAAAAGAAAAAAAGAGTTGCTTCACTCTGCATTCAGACTCCATAATTCTTTCTCTGGATGTGGATGACATTTTCCATCATGAGTCCTTTGGGAAAGTTTTAGGTCCTTGAATTGTTGAGAAGGGCTAAGTCTATCAAAAATCAGTCCTTGAACAATGTTGATGTTACTGTGTACAATGCTCTTTTTGTTGTGCTCAGTTCACTTGGCATCAGTTCATATAAGTCTTTCCAGGTTTTCCCAAAGTCCACTTGCTCATCATTTCTTACAGCACAATAGTATTCCATTACATTCATATACCACAACTTGTTCAGCCATTCCCCAATTGATGGGCATCCCCTCAATTTCCAGTTCTTAGCCACCACAAAAAGAGCTGCTATAAATGTTTTTGTACATATGGGTCCTTTTCCCATTTTTATTAATTCATCGAGATGCAGCCCTAAAAGGGGTATTGCTGGGACAAATGGTATGCACATTTTAATAGCATAGTTCCAAATTGCTCTTCAGATTGGATGAATCAGCTCACAGCTCCACCAACAATGAATTAGTATTCAAACTTTCCTGTATCTTTTCCAGTATTTATAATTTTACTGTTTTGTCATGTTAGCCAATCTGATAGGTGTGATATGGTACTTCAGAATTATTTTAATTTGCATTTCCCTAATCAATAGTGATTTAGAGCATTTTCTCACATGACTATAGATAGATTTGATTTCTTCCTCTGAAAACTGCCTATTCATATCCTTCCCTTGTAATTCTTTTTCTTCCCATCTATTATTTATTTCCTATTTATCCTGCATAAAATTTACTTTGTGTGCATTTGTTTGTTTGTTGTTTTCATTATCAGACTGTGAACTCCTTGAGGGCAGGAACTGTCTTTTTCCTCTTTTCTTATCACCAGGTCTTAATGTATCACTTGGCAAATAGAAGGTGCTCAATAAATGTTTATTTATTGATTGACTGACTTTGTGCTTAAAAGGAAGCACCGTGGCCCTGAGGGCCACAATGCCAGCTGGCTTGACTGATATAGGAAATAGTTGGCCCAACATTAAGAACTGAGATCCTGAGTTTATGAGTTCTTGTCATCTGAAACATGAACACAATGTTTCAGCATCAGAGCTGTAACCCTTATGGCAGTTATGAGTAACATGAATCAACTCAAGAAAGAGGCAGCCCCTGGGAGGACAGCAGATCAGCCTGTCTAGCAGAAATTATGCACCTGAGGGGGATATAATAAGGAATCTGCCACCAGAACAAAAAATTCGAGCACTCACAGCATCAAAAGGTTTGAGTTAACCTTTAACCAAGGTTACTGACAGAATTTATTCTATTTAAGTAATATAGAAATAACTTAGCAGCATAAAAAAGATTTAATTAGTTCAAATAATTAGTTGAGGAAGAATACTATCAAATGACCTTCTCCCTCGCCCTTGTGGCTTTTGCCCAAGTGAACTCCTACCTAACATAGCCTTGAACACACTGCTCCTCACAGTTGGTGGTAGCCTCTACAGCTTCTGTCCAATGGTTCTTCAGGGTATTTGTTTCTATTTCTTACTCTCTCTTCTCTCCTTTTCTCTTTCCCCTCTCTTCTCTCCGTAACTGCTATCTCCATCATTATTATTTTCTCTTTCATACTTTTACACACACACACACACACACACACACACACACACACACACACACGCATTTTAAAAGACTCCTTGATCCATGTTGGTAGGAGAGGGTAATGTCAGAGTAAAATGAGGCTGGGTGGGGGGAATGTTAAGGAAAAGTGAAGTGCGTTTTTTCATCTTGTTTGGGGAAATGAGAGAGTTTAGAATGCTTATGAAAGAGGCAATGATACCATATAGGGGAGAGGGGAAAGGCAGACATATCAAAGAAATATGTCTGGGGAGTTTATGCCCATGACCAGTGAGTAAATACAGAAGATATCATTAAGGAGATATCAGAAACATCTCAAACCTATGTCAAAAAGATATTTTATTTTAGTTTTATCAATACCTACTTTTGTTTGAGAGGGGAAGGCAGGGCAGTTGGGGTTAAATGACTTGCCCAAGGTCACACAGATAGTCAAATGTCTGAGGTCAAATTTGAACTCAGGTCCTCTTGACACCAGGGCTGGTTCTGTACTCACTGTGCCACCTAGTAGACACCAGGGCTGGTTCTGTACTCACTGTGCCCCTCAATATCTATATTTTTTTTAAAAATCTTCCCATTTCTGCCAAAGGAAACACCATTCTTCTGGTCTCCCAGGTTCATAACCCCACTATTATTGTTGATTCTTTCTCACCTTCCTTATATGACTAATCGTCCCACTACTTCTTACACATTTCCCACATTTGACCCCTTTTCACTGTTTGCAGTGACCACATTAGATCTGGCCATCATCACCACTGAATTCCTATTATAATAGCATTCTAATTGTCCCCCCTGACTCCAGTCTCTCCCCAACCTATCCATCCTCCACGCAGCTGTCAAAGTGATTGTCCTCAAGTGTCAAACTGACCATGTCACTTCTTTACTCACTAATATCTAGTAGCTTCCCGTTGTCTCTAGAATCAAATATAAATTCTTTCATTTAGCTTATAAAGTCCTTCATGATCCTTCCCCAAGCTGTACTTCTAGGCTCCTTGGATATTACTTCCTTTTTCCCATGAGGGAATGCAGGAGAATTTGTCCTTTCCTTTTTTCTCTTAGATGACAATTTATCTCCCATATTTGCAATATGGGACTTTGCAATGGCCATCTCTCATGCCTGTTATATACTTCCACCCTAGATTATCTTTCTTCATTAAAGATGAAACTCAAGCACTATTTTCTATGTGAAAACTTTCCTGGAGCTCTGTTGTTACTGCATTCCTTCCCTAAACATCTTGTATTTCTGGTATTTATCTACATATACATACACACATATGCACAAATATATACACACATACACATATATTTTGTACGTGTATATATATATATATGTATGCATGTATACACATGCACACACATATATACATACACGAATACATATCTATATATATTCAGTATACACTTATATATGTATTTGTTGTCTACCCCATTAGAATGTAAGCTCATTCAGAATAGGGAATTTTTATGTTTGTATTTTTATCCCTATTGCCTAACCCAATACCAGCCACAGAGCAGGCACTTAATAAATGATCACTCTTGGAAGAAATAATTGATTGAGATAAGCAATCAGATGCCACTGATTAAGTAAAGTCACCAGATGCGTATGTCCTAGGCTTCTAAAAGACCTGGAAGGAGTCATTGTGAGGTTGTTCATCATTACAATTATTCAAAAGATTTTGGAGAATGGAAGAAGTTCCTCAATACTGAAGAAGGTCAAATATTAAAACAATATTTGTTAATAATTTCTTGTATTATTGTAGCTAGATTATTTCTTAATCATGGCCTTCACATAGTCCAACAATTCTTTTTTTTAAATTTTAAAATGTATTCATTTATTTTTAGATTACAACATTCAGTTCCACAAGCTTTTGAGTTTTTAAATTCCCCCCCTTCTTCTCCTCCTTTCTCCCCAAGATGATGTGCAATCTGATACAGATTCTAAGTATACGTTCATAGTAAACATATTTTCACATTAGTCATGTTGTAAAGAAGAATTATAACTAATGGAATGAACCATGAAAAAGAAGAAATAAAACAAAAAAGAGAGAAAGCAAATGTCTTGCTTTGATCTGCATTCAGACTCTTTCTTCAGATGTGGATAGCATTTTCCATCGTGAGACTTTTAGAGTTGTCTTGGAACCTTGCATTGCTGAGAAGAGCCAAGTCTTTCAAAGTTAGTCATCACACAATGCGGCTGCTACTGTGTATAATGTTCTCATGGTTCAGCTCCCCTCATTCAGCATCAGTTCATATAAGTCTTTCCAGATTTTTCTGTACACTTACTCATCATTTCTTATAGTACAATAGTATTCCATTATATTCATATACCACAACTTGTTCAGCCATTACCAAATTGGTAGGCATCCCATCAATTTCCAATTCTTTGCCATCACAAAATAACTCCTATAAATATTTTTGTACATATGGGTCTTTTTCCCATTTGCATTATCTCTTTGGGGTGAGCCCTAGAAAGTGGTATTGCTGGGTCAAAAGACAACACTATATTGCCTTCCAGAGATCTCTTCTCCGGATCAATTGTTTTTTTTTTTTTTTCTAATGAGAGGTTTTAGATTTCTTTCTATTTGTTTTCTGTTTGATTATTTCTCAGTGTTTTATAATGTCATTCAATTCCTCTTGCCCACCTTTAGGTTTCAAGGAGTTATTTTCTTCATTTAGATTTTGGACTTCTTTTTCCAGGTGGTTAACTTTCTTTTCTTACTTGTCTTGGATTGCTTCTTTTCCCTAAATTTTCCTTGATTTCTATTATTTTATTTTTTAATTCCTTTTTACATTCCTCTAAGAACTCTTTTGGGACTTTTAACCATTTGATGTTACTCTTTGGTGTAAGAGTGGCTTTTTTACCTCACTATCTTCTTCTGAATATAAACCCAGATATTCTTTTATATGAAACTAGAAAGCAGTATTCTTTTATAGGAAACTAGAAACAGTAATGGCAATATTGTTTTTTTTAATTTTAATTTATTTTTGACATGTTTGGTTTTCAGCATTGATTTTCACAGGCATTTGAATTACAGATTTTCTCCCCATTTCCTCCCCCCCCACACTCCAAGATGGCATACACTCTGGTTGCCCTGTTCCCCAGTCTGCCCTCCCCTCCGTTGCCCCATTCCCCTCCCATCCCCCGGCAATATTGTTTTAAGAATGACTTTGAGCAACTAAGTCATTTTGACTAGAATAAATGTAAAACTTAAAAATAAATGACATATGAAGACTCTGCATCCAGAAAAAAAAAACTAATAAATAGAAGTATGTATAATTTTACATACATACACACACAGAGAAAAAAAGGAAAAAAGTATATACTATAACTACGTTGTATATTTGGAGGGAATAGCAAGTTATACATGGTAGATTTTCAGCTTCTTATTCAATCATCTTTTTTTTAAATTATACTGCATTATGGAAATATTGTTTTTCTCTGAAATTAAAAATAAAACAAATTTAAAAATATTTGTAAATATGAAAGAATATTCAGTATGAAAGTTATAGGCGAACAAGGCTAATTTTTGTTCCTGGCAAACTCTTACCAAAAGGATGGTAAGCACACAGCTAGAGAAGGAGCTATTTATTGTTCCTTTTTGTAAAGGGAGTGCATGACTTTGTTTAGACATGAGTGTTTCCAGACTACCTTCACTTCCTTTTTTTGACAAGCTGGTTGTACTGTTAGAACAGGAAAATAGTATAGATAAAAGACTTCCACAAGTCTTTTGACAAAGACTCTTACACTGTCCCTGTGGACAAGATGGGGATATGGGTAGATGGTGGTTAACAACAATATAGTTGGGCAGATTCCAGAGCTAATTGAAAGACCAGATCCAAAAAGTAGTCAAATAGCTCAATTTCAATATGAAACAATAGCTCTAGAAAAGCAGCCCAAGTCCTCCAGCCTTGCTGTCTGACTGTCTGATATCTGTCAGTGATTTCAATCATGGTATATATGGCATGTTTCTCCAACTTACAGATGAAACAATGCTGGAACAAAATCCTGACATACTGAATGACAGGGTCTTAATCAAAAGCAATAGCTTTTAATTAAGGGCAGACAAAATATTGTGGTGCTTTGGCATCAATTGATGAGTATTACTTTAACAAATCAGTGGTTTTTAGCCTGAAGGAAAAAAGAGGTGGAAATTTAGGATCAAGAAAATACATTATAACTACCTTCAGGCTCATGAAAGGTTGTCATTTGAAATGATTAGATTTATTCTTCTTGGTTCCAGATGACAGAATTACAAGCAATGGGAAGGAATTTCAAAGAAACACATTCAAGTTCCATGTAAGAAGGGATTCTTAATCTGAGATCTGTGGATACCCAACGAACCTTATTCTGAACTGTCCACAGATTTCACCAGATTTCTGAAACAGTTCATTATACAAAAAACGTTCAAAAGCCCTAGTGTAAAAAAAACTTTCTAACATTAGATCTATCAAAAATGCAATAAATTTATATATATGCATATATATGTGTGTGTGTATAGTATATATGTGTATGTGTGTGTGTGTGTGCGTGTGCGTGTGTGCGTCTGTGTGTGTGTATACTTGCTTTGGCTAAACTTAAAAAAAAAATTAGGACTGAGATTCCTGGGGCCAGAACCATACCACTGCTGTTTGCTTTTAAACTTGCTCCTTTCTCAGTACACAGCCTCAGCCCCATGATTTCTCTTCACCCTACAATACCACTCCTGTGGGCAGGGTCCCTCTCCTCTTTGTCCCACATTTGTGGTTTTCTATCAAGGGCTAGATGATTACTTATACTGAATGGTATATAAGGGGCTCCCTTTCTGTATGGCTTGAACCATATTCTACTTGAAGTCCATCTCTAACTACTATATTCTGTTAAGAGACATACCATAAACCATATAATGATAACTTCAGAATTATTATGATGAAAAGCAAAGAAAAATGGACAATATAGTAATAAGGCACAATCACATCAAAGTAATGGAATATAGTCAAAATGTCAAATTAATTTACTGAATGAATACAATGCCAAATGAATTCCAATGGACTTGTTCATAAAACTAGGTATGATATTATCAACAAAAAATCAAAATAATAAAATTATTAGGGAAAAGTAGATAGGAACAAATATAAAGAATGACGTTATCAAAGAGTCCTTATAAAAAATTTGACCTGCCTGATTACACAGTACATTGGCAAGAAATGTTACCTGGAGACAAAAACAATAGAAGATTAATGGAATATGATGGGAAAACAATACATAAAACATTGTATCTAAAACATAAACCAATTTTAATAGGGGAAAATGTCCAATAGTTAGAAGGCCTTGAGGGGAAATAAGAAGAATCTAAGTAAGGCAATAGCATAGAATCAAGAAGACTTTGCAGTGAAACTGGAGATTTGATGCAAAAGATGAAATTACATCTTTTTTTTCTTATTTCATGAGACATCTCTTGGAAGAGTAGTATGCATTATGGGGACTGTGATTTCCATGGTGGGGCATGCACCTGAAGGAAGAGTTTCTCTTGATAAATCGCTTTGCTATTTCCACGCCCTTTGAATCTGAGTGCTTACAAGGAAAACTACTGGTTTATTTCAAAGAATGACAAATTCTCAGGATCCACCTGATTGAGGTTAATGCTAGTGAGACACCTCCAAAAGCTTCTCTTGTCCTTTGCATGTAAAGGAAGCTCCTGATTCAAGGGTTACCTATCATTGGTGAAAAGGTAGGTGGCACAGTAGTTAGGGTACAAGAGTTGTAATCAGAAAGACCTGAGTTTAAATTTTAAATCTTGTTTCAGACACTTTTCATCTTTGCCACCATGTGCAAACCATTTAACCTCTTTCAGCCTCAGTTTTCTCATCTGTAAAGTGGAGACAATTACAGCATCTATCTCACTGAGTTGTTATGAAGATCAGATGACATAACACTCACGAAGTGCTTTGCAAATCTTAAAGTACTCATATAAATTCTGCCTATTATTTGTTGTGATCTCCCAAATTATACCCACCTTCTTTTCCTCTTCTTGGGAAAAGAGAAGGAGGGAGAATTAAAAAAAAAAAGAAAGATGGTGCTAACATTCCTTTTTCTACAAAAAGAAAATTCAACTCCATGCGAGTGTATATTAGAGACACTTTGTTTGCAATAACAGCGGCTTGGATGTGAGTGGCTACTTGTGTCCTAAACACTGAATCTGCCTTCTTAAGGGCCTAACCTTTTGCCAGGGAATGAATTAGGGGCTGAGAAAAGAGGGGTCATTGTTTTGTATAACACTCATGCGACCTGATTATTATCGCTAAAGGCTAAGTGAATGACAGATATGTTTTGGTTTGGTTTGTTTTAATCAAAGGCAATGTCTAGTTCAATGAAACTTTTCATCACACAGCTTTCTTCAGCCTTTTTACTTTTCTGTGAAAATGGCGAATACCAATAATGACTGATGTGGAGATATTTTCTAGGCAATTACTAGCCAGCTGGCAAAGGTCACCTGGCTTTAACTCAGCAATTCTAACCAGACACTAATTGCCAGGAAATATACTCTCTGTTAGATGCTGCTGCTTAATTATATTCCTTCCACCTGTGAAAAAGTGTCCAGGGTACAATTTAAGGCATTGCAAAAGTTCAGTGGTGGCTTTTAGAACCTTATTTGCTCCTTGTAATGGGGGCACGTGTCATTGACATGGGTACAACTGAGAACATGTCAACCTTTCCATTATCTAATTCCCTATTTTTAAGGTTTATAACTGTGCAGTAAAAATTGACTTGAGGCTGAAACTTGGAAACAAAGGCTTAGCACAGCAAAAAAAAAAATGAGTGGCTAAGGGATTTTAAGACACTTTTAAAAACTCCAAAATCAAGCTTTTGTTTCAATAATGCTACAAGCAAAGAGAAATGTTTTTTTTTTTTTTAAATATAATTATACCCTATGCTCATCACTCTGACATGGGTTAATTGTCCAAACCAAATGTTCCCTAGTGCTGTCTGAGAGGGTCAGAGGCTTTTTCCCATTAATATGTGCTTTAAACACTGACCCATTTTAGCATTTCATTATGTTGTTCATCGTAAATTATTTCTTCTTTCCCTTTGTCCTCACAATGGGATTTGTTATTAACTTGCATCCCAAGTAAATGTCCTCCAAAAGAGAATCTTACTTTCTCCTATATGAACTCCTCTCAGAGGTACAGCTGGATAGAGTCTGGCTCCTTAGTCAATAAGTCAATAATTACTTTGGCACTTTGGGGGGGGGGGCGGGGGGGGGGAATGTCATCATTTTGACCATACCTTTTAATACTGTAAAATTGTTCCATCCTGGTCCCCATGTCCTTAAGAAACACTATTCTGTTGATCCTTAATTATTGGCATGGCTGAATGAAGGCTAAACTTCCCCAAACAGCATTGGCATCATGTCCTTCTTCTGCTCAGAAAATATATCATATTTCTAAGAAAATGCCTCGATTTATTCAGAAATATTTTATAGCAATTTTTCTTTCTCTACCATCATAATAAATGTCTTTGCTGCATAATAATTGTTTCTATTGATGATTATTAATTAAAGTACACCAGTAGGGGCTCTTGAGTTATAGTAATAGGGGTATCCACCCGTGAGATTTATCCTTAACACCTGCTATGGCAGCCAAGTTCTGAAGAGCCATTTTCTGGGTGCATGTAAAAATTAGGGGCAATAACAGCTTTTCTCTACAGATAGCATGTGTGTCTGTGTGTGTGTGTGTGTGTGTGTGTGTATGAAAGGAAACAGATATATGGAAAGAAACAAGAGAGAGAATCAGAAAGAGAAGACTCACCCAAACATAGCTTAAAAATAAACATTCACCTATGAAGTAAAAGTGGCTTGTCCCTAAATATCACAGACAATAAATAGCAAAGAAGGAATTTGAATGCAGGTCTTCTGACTAAAATACACATTCCTCTGCACCTCAAAGCATATCCAATATTGGACTAGAAACCATTTGCGAATCAGTTGAAGAAATTAGGAATGTTTATCATTCAGAAGGTAAGGCTTAATCAGGCACATATGGTAACTACCTTCAAATATATGAAAGATTGTTAGGGGAAAGAGTGATTGGCCTTCATCTTTCTGATTCCAAAAGAAGAAAAATTGTTAAAAAAAAAAAACAAAACAGGTTATGCTCAAGTATCTTAATTGGTCATTTCATCAAGGTATTGAATTACTAGAGATCTTAAGATGTCCTGAGTAACTACTTATCCTGGTTGCTTTAGAAAAGATCTGTGTTCCAGTAGAAGATGGTCTAGGCAACTGTGGTGTTGATGTGATTAAATATCTTTCCTGCCCATTAATCCCATTATCAGGTCTCAAGTGGAGCTAGTTAAGGGAAGGTTTATTAGGTGAAGCTTGTTCATAGGAAGGCCCATACTCTTTTGCTAATTAGGTCACAAGGGTTGTGAAACCCTTGGGCTCAAAGAAGGGAATATGTCCTTTGAGGGTAGCCATTAAGCTCTGTCTCAGAATTTTGAGATAAAAGGACACAGGCAGGAAGATGGCTAGGAATTGTGAGTGAGTGTTTATGGGAAGGGTAAGGGATGGCTTGGCTCCCTGCTGTGTTATTGTGTTTTAAGTTCTTTCCTATTATAATAAAATGGACTTACTGGTTTTGAGATATAATTGCTACTATGTTGAATTGGAGTTATTGGTTTTGGGATTTCATCTTCTGGTATCTGAATAAGTGTTTTACTTCTTCTGCCTTATATATGGCGAACCTCTTATATTCTTTAGTACAGAACTATACAGGCATATTCATGGCCACGGTCAATATTGTGACACTTACCTTACTGATATAGAGACATAAAAGTACAGTGGAACATTCCATCTCTTAGCTATGGCCATTTTCCCTGACTTGCCCCCAGCCTGTAATGTCCTCCCTCATCTTCTATAACTACTGACTTCCCTGCCTTCCTTTCTACCTAAACTAAAACCCAAGCTTCTACAAGAAGACTCTACTTAAAAAGGCTTTCAAACCCCATATTCATAGTTACTATGTGGATTCCAGCAAACAAATTTTCCCTCTTCTCTATTTCCTCCACTCTTTTTTTATTTTATTTAGATCTGACTTTATTCGTGTGGACAGTGTTTCATAATTATGTTCATATAGGAACCTGGGTTTGTCTTGGCAGATAAACTCCCAAATATTTTATAGTGTCTACAGAACCTTTGAATGGAATTTCTCTTTCTATCTCTTCCTGTTGGCCTTTGTTAGTAATATATAGGAATGCTGAGGATTTATGTGGGTTTATTTTATATCCTGCAACTTTGCTAAAGTTGTTTATTATTTCACAAAGTTTTTTA
>CM053623.1:351970416-351986952 GCA_028646595.1 Phalanger gymnotis
TAGCTCTTCCAGTAATGCTTTTTGGGCTTGAGACCAGTTCACACTACCTTTTGAGGTATGAGATGTGGGTATAGTGTCATTACTATCCTCTTCCAAATTGGTGTTTTGATCATGCCTGTCTCCATAAAAAGAATCAATGGTCCTCGGTTTTTTGTTCTCTTCATGTTGGTTAGCCTTCTCCTGGATTTACAATAAATTTCTGCTTTTGCGGCTCAGGGCTGTGCATCCCAGCTTTCTTATTCTGGGGCTTGTGAGTCCAGTTGTTGGCTTCGTGAATTATAGCCTTCAGTTTCCTGAGGTGTGGGGGAGGGAGTCTGGCTGTCTGAAATCTCCTCTTCCCCTGGGGTTGCCCTCTAGTACTGTTGCTCTTCGGCAATGGTCTCAGCTCTTTCTTGTTCAAGCTGGGTGTTTCACACTTCCCCTGGGTGAGCAAAAGTATGTCTGGGCTCCTGGTGTTGACCCCTGCTGGCTCTGCCCCTCTGGACTCAAGTACTCCCTTGGCCACTGAAGCCCCACTTCTGTCTCTTCTATTCCAGTGCTGTTTTTTTTTCCCCGAGGAATTCTCTGGGTGAGGGGGGGAGGGATTAGAGCTGTTTACCTGGCCACTATGTCTGTCAGAAGTTCAAGAAGCTGCATTTCATACCTTTGGACTGCAAGCCTCAGGAGTTGATTTTTCATGTCCCGTGACATTGCGCTGCCTCTCGTTGCTTCCACAGACTGCCGTCCTGTATTAGGAGGCCTAGGGATCTCCCCTGGTTTTCGAATGCCCAGCTTTCTCCCAGCCTGTCTCCGAGCCTGTCTCCCACGTCCGGCCAGCCGCTTCAGCTTTAGTGCAATCTGTAGCAGCTCAGCACGCCGAGCACTCTCCTGGCCTACAGATTCGTTCCTTCGGCCTTTCAGATTCTCCTGGCTGGGAAATTTGCCCCACTCGGACTGCTCGCAATTTCTAACCCTCTCAAATCTGCTCAAATTCACTTTTTTATTGGAATCTGGCAGAACTTTCAAGAGAGCTCTAGTAAGATGCTGTTTTCATGCGGCCATCTTCCATTTCCTCAACTCTTAAAAAAATGAGGATATTAAGGATAATACGTGAAAACTTTTTTTTAAAGTACATATAAGTATGATAAGAAATATTAGCTATTATTATGACCTCTGAGGTACTTTCTTCCCTGAAAATCTGGATTTCTGTTTGAAATTATTTAAAATAAATAGATTTATCATTTCAGAAGGAAAGATTTTATCTATAGAGATGTTACAGCAGTCTTTTAGGTAGAGTAGGTGAGGCTTAATCAGTCAGAATTTATTAAGCGCCTTCTTTGTTCTAGCTAATCTGCTATGGACTTGACATACAATGACCAAGAATAGAGTCATCTCTACCCGCAAAGAGCTTATTTTCTATTTTTTTCCTTCACATGACCAAAGGCAGGAGTTGATTTCTAAACAGTGTTCATTGAGAAAAATCTAGTAGAGAAATCACAAGTATGACATAGCTAGAAATTTCATTCAGCTCTAAAATTCTCCAAGAGATCTTCACTCCTCACTGGCTACTTGCAATGAGCCTTTTGTAGCATGTTGCCAATTTCCAGTCAAAAGTAGTTGAACAAATTATTGTCACCTCAGGAGAAAAAAATGGGCAAAGTGTGAACACTCACCTCACAGTAACATGAAATGATATGCCAAAGGCAGTCTTTCACAGTAACTCCCAAGACACTTTGTAAAAGTGATTATCAATGGGAATGGCAAAGGATTAAAGACTGAGGATCTCACTTCCAGCAAATAAGTATGTAGGTTAAGAGAGAGTTAGTCAGTGATCTCCTAAGAGTACCCAACATTTGTTGTTTTGCTTTGTTTTTCTCAGTGTCAAGTAACAATTTTCTATGTACAAGGTATAATACAGGCTTTCCTTTCATATACTTCCGCCACTCCCATAATCACCACTCTTCTGGAGGCTCTCAACACCTCTGATCTTGACTGTAGCAATAGCCTTCTAGTTGGTCTTTGACTGAGTGACCCTGGCCTCCTGGCTGTTATATCAACAAAACACACCGTCTCTTGGCTATGACTGTTTCCCTAGCTCTCCTCTCTCCCACCGCCTCCCCTCCTTGCCGTGCCTAGAATGCTCTCCCTCATCTATTATAACAGTGACTTCCCTAGCTTCCTTAAGTCTAAACTAAAACCCAGACTTCTACAAACAGACATCCCTAAGACCTCTTAATTTGATTGCTTTTGTTGTTATTCAGTCATTTTCAGTTGCATCCAACTCTTTGTAGTCCTATTTGGGGTTTTCTTGGCAAAAATACTGGAGTATTTGTCATTTAATTCTTGAGCTCATTTTATAAATATATTTATAAACTGAGGCAAACACAGCTAAGTGACTTGCCCAGAGTCACATAGCTAGCAAGTGCCTGAAGCCAGATTTGAACTCCAGAAGATGAGTCTTCTTGACTCCAGGTTTGGGAATCTAACCACTCTACATCTAGCTACTTAATTCTAATGTTTTTAATTATTTCCTCTTTATCTTGTATATAGCTTACTTTGAATATATACGTTTACATTTTCTCTCCTCAATTAGATTGCAGAGAGATTGGGAGGGGGGTTTTAAAGAAAGCCATGCCACAGAAAAGGAGAGATTTGCTAAAGAAATTCTGTCCATTGAGAAGGAGAGGGGAATATGTTCCCTAAATATATGTAGTCAGGGCCCCAGGCTTAGAGGTGATTAACAGTTCTGTCTTTCTTGCCATCACCACCTGGTGGTTATATTGGCATGAGGAACTGATGAATGTTTCTGGACTTCAAGCCATTTGGCTTCTATTGATTGAGAAAGACTCAGTTATTAATCCAAAGATCTTCTGCGGCTTGGGAATAGTTTTGACACATGTTCTAAAAGATATGCATTAAGGAATTCAATCTCTCTCCCAACCTTGTGGCTCTGCAATTACAATCTTCTACATTTATACTCCCCCCAACCCCTCTCTTACTTTGTAATAGCCTCCTTTTTTTTATATCCACTGGCAACCATCAATTGTATGGATGCCAGCTGAATAGAAGTTCACCTTCTATGAACTTTACATGGCATCTGTTGTGGTACATGGTATATTATATAAAAATTATGATGTTTTACATCACTTGTCAAAAATGGATTCCTTTGGGAATTCAAGGATTAATTTACTTAGACAAAGGATATAAGGTTCATTAAAAAAGACTTTGTCTTCACTGAGATCTTCCTCACTGAGACTTTCAACCTCACCTCAGTGAATTTACCCAGACTCACCCATCTCAACAGCGCAAAAAAATGCATCTAAGACAAGGATAAAATAACAACATAAATGTAAACCAACCTACTGATAGTCTAAGTATGAGGACAATCCTGTATACTTAGGAATTTTTCTTCCATTTGGCTCAACAATACCCTTGGGACTAGATTAATAGTAAGAGGACATGGATCATCCATTTATATCCGCAGGCATACAGACAGAAAGACAAAGAAATACACAGAGGCAATATCAGCAGAGTCAGATGACTATTTTAAAGCTATGAAGTGTAGTGTCATACAGAGGTCCCAGGCTAAGAGATCTCCTTTGATACTGTTTGACATTCTACCATCTTCTTTCCAATCCTTTGGGTCAGAAAAGTATTTCTTCTTTTGTCGTAAAGTTCTTTGCTAAAATTTTACTTTTATGAAAAGGGACTTAAAAGAGTGGGCATAAATGAAAGGAAGAACAAAGAAACAAATTAGAATCTAAGTAGTTGGCTTCGGTTGCCTTTTAGACAAGTGCATACATAAATGTAAACAGATATTATTGTGCTCTAAGAAATGATGAAAAGTTGATTTCAAAGAATCCTAGGTAGTATCATCTAGATACAAAATAAAGAGATCAGAACCAGGAGAATAATATATACAAAAGCAAAAAAAATTAAAAAAAAAGAACTGTGAATTCTGATTAAACAATAATGAATCATTTCTCCAGAGGACACGTGATAAAACAAGTTACAGACCAATCCATAAACCTACCACATGCCCGGCACTATACTAAGCACTTAGGATACTATAAGAGGCAAAACTACCCTCAATGGCCTTCTGACAGAGAAGTAATAGACTCAGATGTACAGATGTGCATTTGTTGGACATGTCAATTCTATGGATTCATCTTGATTTTCCATGTTTGCTACAAGGGTCATTTTTAAAGGGAAGTTTATTTATTTGTTTGTTTTAGCGTAAATCTATCTAGGGGGTATAGTACCTTAAGATTTTCTCAGAGGAAGTAGAATGCTAGTGGAATTCCAAATAATTCTGAGCTAAGAATGAGTCTTTTATTTTTTTCAAGGAAAGAAGAAAATAGGCAATCAGTGTAGTCCCCAAAGGCAACAAGTTACCAAGTTAGTGGCCAATCAGCAAAGGAGACATCCTTGAGGCTAATTGTTGAGGACTTGGGATTCGTGCTCAGGAAAACCGGAACCAAGGGTGCTCAGAAGCAAGGCAGAAAGCCTATCATGGGGGAACTGAGTTGCTGGGAATGAAAACAATTTATGGGCAACTCGACAAGGAATTATTTAGGGGAGATTAAGTCTAGGTAAAAAGCAGAGATGCAGTGTGCTACAGAAGGAGCCTGGAGTCAGGTGAGACCTAGGTTTAAATACTGAATTTGATACTCTCCAGTTGTGTGACCATTGAGAGGTCCAACAATTTCTCTGAACATCATGTTCTTGAAAATATATTACAATTCCTATCAGGATTATTGTGCTAATCAGAATAATAATGTAGGCAAAGTGTTTTGTAAATTTTAATCTAGAGATGCCATGAATCATTGCAATAGGACCTTCAACTAAGGACAAATTTGATGCTAATTTGGAAGTTAACTTTTGGTTAAAGTGGCCTCAGTTCTCTTGTTTAGGAACAGACAAATCATTTCAGGTATTTCAGTCAGAGATCCCTACTTTTTGCTTTTCTTCTTTATCATAAGGTTAATGAATAAAGCTTGATTTCTGTGTGTTAACTCAAGGAACCCATAAATGCAATTATAATACAGCACTTCATACAAAATCCAATAGGTGCCTTAAGGCAGATCTCACCCTTTGAAGGACAACACAGATAATGTGAAGAACCCTGGGGCTGGAATCAAAGTCTGAGCATTCAAATTCTGACATTCTACCACTGTCTTCCTATCTGAGTAACCTTGGTGAAGACCCTTCGACAACTGGCTTCTCCAGTCAAATATGGTTCAAATTGACCTTTGACATTATTCTGGTATGTGACCTTGGGAAAGTCACAGGTTCCCTGAGCTTGAGTTTTCTCCTCTGTAAAGTGAAGAAGTAGGGCTAAATGGTCTCAGCAAGAAGTAGCGACATCTCAAAATTTGTGTAGCATGTTAGAGTTCGCAAATGTATAAACATGTTTTTATGGAATGTCTTTTTCAAAGCAGATAGATAGATAGATAGATAGATAGATAGATAGATAGATAGATAGATAGATGATAGAGATATATGTATTATATTACAATAAAGGTGCTTAATAAAAACAAGTGAAAAAAAAGTAAATTAAGATATCTCTTGTCTTCCTAAAAGAATCTTTATATCACAAAATGCCTAAAAGTTAAATGACATCTGGGTCATTCCAGAACATTTGGCTAAACAAGATGAGATTGAGATGTCAGCCGCATTATCAGTAACTCCCTCCTTCCTTAGAGACTTGCCAATATTGATACATAGGAATTTTCAAACATGCAGTCAGTCAAGTAGCAACTTGTTCTGCTTCTGTCACATCCCTGTCAGAAGAATTGTTTCCTTGTGCCATCTGGGTGCTCTCTTTCGCTATGTCCAGTGGATTTGTGGTGATAATGTCTTTGCAAGAAATCCCAAGGAGACCATTTTTTAAAGGAAAGATAAACATTTCTGTTAACATCCTGAAAACATCTCAGAGTCTGTCTTTTGTACCCCATTAGAAACTTCATCATCTTTGTGAGTAGAAAGAATTTTTGTGTTCCGAGAATTCTAAATACTTAGGTTCTAGGGCTTGCCAGATGAAGAACAGACTGATGAGGACTAATTTTGTTTCGTTTGTTTGTTTTTTGCTGGTTTGTTTGATTTTACCAAGAGTATGGCAGCATCAACATGGTTAGCACTGTATAGTGTATATCAAAGTGTCATGAGCTAGAGACTAGTAACTTTGGCTTATTAGGAAGTAGATATTTTCCTTTTCTTAATTTGTGAAAAAAAACCAGAGCTAGGAAAAAGTACACATTCTTGTTCAAATATCAATAAAAATGAATAATTAAAAAGAAATTAAATTATTTTCCTGGCAACATATAAAAGATTTCCTAATAAATATTCATCCTCTCTCTGTCTCCCATTGCCTCTCTTGTTCTCTGTTTCTATATGTCTCTTTATCTTTTTCTGTGTTTCTATCTTTCTTTCTCTGACTCTGCCTCTCTGTCTCTGTATTTTGGATTTTCTTTGTTTCTGTCTCTTATTTACTCCGACTTCCTTCTCTACTGTCTTCTGTCTTCCTTTCCCCTGCCTATGGGTTTGCATTTCAGCTTTTGAGTTCAGCACATTATTACGGGCCCAGAAGGATATAGAAAACACTAAACTCAATACTTTTCAGCTCGTGAATCCCTCCCTGATCTTAATGGAGGTTCTGAGGGAAACTCATGAACTTATTTAGACTCCTGTTTGACCATTGGGACAACTGAACAAGATTTATCATCTACAGAAAGACTCAAGACATTTGAATCAGTGACTACAATGGCCCAGTACAACTTGTGACTGGAAGAAAAGTTAATCAAGTAAGATACCCAAGGGGGAAAATTAGTGCTTTAACGCTTCCATGGGAAGAGTATGAAAGCCAGCTAAGAAGAAATTAAAAAAAATTACCTGCCTATTATCAATCGTGGTGCAATTGAACTTTGACATTGAATTCAAGATCCTATTATTTTTTTTCAGATGCACTCTAATAGTAACACATGAAATGGCCTCAGAGGAACTTCAAGGAATGAGGGCACCTCCCTCAGCCCCTAACAAACTACCACTTCTGATTTTAGAAGATCCTGCATGTTTGGTGTACCCTGAGCATTGACTATCATGTGGAATCCCTAGGGTGCCCATCTGATAAATCAGGCCTCAGATTCACATCTGACTGACCCAAGAAGAAAAAGAGTGGATGCATGTAGGTGGATTGACATCGTTATTAGACTAGAAAGTAAATAAATCTACACATTTATTTATTTATTTAAGCTAGATTATTCAGGTCAAGTACAAACACATAAATAATGGGCCTGAGGAATTTTACAAATTTTACTCTAAATTATTCAAGCCAAAAATATATTATAATAGATGTATGTATATATGTATATGTATGTACACATCAGTCAATATTATATGTTGTGCATACATATGTATATGTATGAATTTATAAATGTGTGCATGTATGTGTGTCTGTTTATAAGCATGTATACATATGCACATATATAAATATAGTAGATCATTCAAGCCAAATATGTGTGTCTAGTGTATCTATAGCATTATTTTAAATTTTAACCTACACCATTCAAGCCAAATAAATATTTTAAAGCCCTCTACATTCTGATTCCTAGCTTCCAAACTACCTTTTCTGGCTCAGTTCACATGACTACACTTTCTTTGCCCATTATCGGCTTTAGTCAATTTGGCACATTAGATGTTCCTGGTACATGGAAATTCAGAAGTTTCTGCCAAACCTTTGCCCTGGCTGTGCCCTGGGCCTGCAATGTGGTCCTTTCTCAACTCCACTTTTCCTTCAAAGGAACACTCAGGTACCTACTCTGATGGAAAACCTTTCCCAATCCTCGTAGTTACAAGCTTGCTCTCCTTAAAATTGGATTTCTTTCTGTATCCTTTGTTTTTATTTCTTTCTATAGAAGTTGTATCCCTTAGTAGAAGGTATACTCCTTGAGAAGAGACCATCTCATTTGTGTCTTTATATGCCAGCACCTGGCACAATTCTTTGCACTTTGTGATAAACAAATGTTTATTAAATTACTCTGGGTTGAATTTAATCCCTCCACTACTGGACCCCACTGATTATTATTACACTTTTGTTTTATATTCAAGTTCTGGGTCTCCTCCTTCCCCAACAAAATGCAAACATGATCCCAGAAAAATTCCAGAACATTAAGAAAGTGAATCAAAATTTATCTGAGAATGAAAGTAAATAAAGTCTGGGAAAATTGCTCAGAGGATAGGTAATAGCATTAATAAGAAATTAGAGAACAAAGGAGAATCACTCAAAACCTGAATTGAACCATGAAAAATATGAAGAACTCAAAGTATCAATTTCTTAAAAACTCATTCTGGAATCTAAAATAGAATTTTCCAATGAAGAAGTGGCCCAGCTAATATGAGAAACATGAGAAGAGTGATATGTGGAAAGTTGATGTACTGCAAAATATTGAATTCCCTGTATATATCAGGAGAATTCAATTTAGGGGCCAGCCAGAAGACAGTCACAGCATCCAATGGTGAAAAAAAGAAGAAAAATCTGGAATTTGGGGGATCGGTGCTATTCAGGATTATGACTTTTGGTCAAATGGATTCAGTAGCAACATTATGCAAGATCAGATCCTAGAATAAAGCAAATTGGAATGAGTGATAGCCCCACATGTTGACTTTCTGAGAACATTTTTTTTCAGTACGGTAGAAAGATAAACATGATGTGAATGAATAGCAATTGTTGAGTCATTTTCTTCCCCATAATAAAAAGAGAATTGTGCCATGTGGGATCTCATCAGAGCCAGTTTAGAGATCCTCAGTTTCTGAAATTATAACCAGAAGCAAGAAGCTGAAGACTACAACCTAAGAGGTATCTACAGAATAGACTAAAAAGCTCCAAATATTGAATCAGGATCCCTGGATTCCCAGGATCAAAGTTTGGAACTAGAAAGGACTGAGAAATTATCTAGTAACAGAATCCAAGAGTTTGAGGGTTAGAAAGTATATTAAAATGCCATTGAGTCAAACTCACACTGAACAGCTTTAGTTGTAGTGCATTGGATGAGAACACTGTGCTTGTAATCAGGAAGTTGCATCTTCATGAGTTCAAATCTGGTCTCAGGTACTTTCTAGCTGGGTGACTCTGGGAAAGTCATTTAACTCTGTTTGCCTCGGTACCTCAACTGTAAAACAAGTTGGAGAAGGAAATGACAAACTATTCTAATATCTCTATGAAGAAAACCCCAAATGGGATCACAAAGAGTGAGACACAACTGAAATGACTCAGCAATAGCAATTGTTGGAAAGTTTTTTCTAACTCCAAGTCTCTACACAATTTTCATTCACTGCTCCTTGTTCTACTTTCTGGAGTGTAAAAGAACCAGGCTCATATCTCCTCTATGTGATAACACTTCAAATACTTAAAGACAGCTATCATACACTTCTCTCCCCCATCCCCTCCACCTGCCCCACATCACCAACATTACCCAAGTCTTTTCCTCTGCAGGACATTCATAGTTCCTCTAACTGACCATTCTCTGGATAGTGTTTAGCTTATCAATGTCTTCCTTGAACCATGATGCCCATGACTGAATATAGTACTCTAGATGAGTCTGCTGATGGTAAAATAAAGAGTGAACATCACCTCCATATTCTTAGAAGCTCCACCTCTTTTAATAAAGCCTGTGATTATATCAGGTTTTATGATTGCCACATCACACTTCTAATTCATGTTTAGTCTCCTGTCCACTGTAATTCTCCAGATCTCCCCACCCCCAACCTTGAGCAAGTATTGTCTAACTACGCCTCCCCATCATCTCAACATTGATTTTTGTTTTCGTACCAAGAAGAAGCCGTTAGGTTTATCCTCCTTTTATTTCATTTCCTTAGGTCCAGGCTAATTCTCCAACCTGTCAAGATAGTTCTGGATCTTAATGCTGTCAAATGATATATTAACTATCTCTCCCACTGTGTGCCACCCGAAAATTTGATGAGCAAAATCTTTGCTTTCATCCCAACTACCAATTAAAATTTTAAATAGTATTTGGTGAAGCACAGATTATTGGAATATTTCTCATGCTATGTTCACATTGAACCATTAAAATCTACTCTTTGAGTCCTACTGTCCAATTAATTTAGAGTCCATCTAAGCCATAGCTCTCCATTTTTATAAGGAAAGAATAGGAACTTTTCAAAAAAAGTTTGGCTAAAATCTAGGTAAAAGCCATCACCAGCGTATCTTTCATCTATTTCAGTAATGAAACAGAAAGCATATTAATCTGTCATAACCTATTATTTAAGAAGATATATAAACTTCAGTCTCCCAATTTTACAGATAAAGAGACTAAAGTTAAAAGAAATTAAATACTTTCCTAAAGTCTAACAGATTTTTTTAAAGGCTGAGGGAATTGGAACTCAGATTTTCTGACTTCAAATTCAACACTTTTTCTAAACATAATGCCAAAATGTCTCTTCCATCTGCTATATCCTATGTCCCTGGGTCTCAGTTTCCTTATCTGAAAAGGGTTTGGGGGTGGACTAGATGATTTCTAAGGTTTCCACCAACTGTAAAGCTCAATGACTCTGAGACAATTGTAGCTATCTTTTGGATGCTCTTAGCGAGGTTATTCTTGCACTGAAAGCAGCATCTCAGTAGCACAGCTGGGCCTGGCATTCCTTACCAGCAGAGGTTCCCTCAATCTTCCCCTGCTTAGATGCCTAACCCCTCATACTGTCCTGGAGGTGAAAATTCCTATGGCAAAGGCCAAGGCCACCTCTCAAACCAGATGCCCCCAGGGCTCCCCTCTTGCTGTTTTAGTGGAGCTAGCCTGGACATATTTACACTTTTCTAGGCAGAACCTCCATTCTGGGATTTTTCTTCAAATCTTTTCCAGTTGTGCTAGAAGGACTAGTGTTCTGCCCTAAGTTTAGTTTATTTTTACCACTCTATATTCACCCTGAGGTGTAATTTTGTCTTGTTTGTGGAGGAAAACTAGAGAGCTTGGAATTTTCTACTCTGCCATCTTCCCAGAATCCTCTCCAGTCCAAATTCTTAGAAAGACCACTTAGGTAATTTTATGAAGGATAACTTAGAGAAAAGAGAGTTTGGTGTAAGGAGTTCAATTAGGAACCACATCCAAGAAAGAGTTACTAAGGGCTTGAACTATGAAACTGGTCAAATTAGTGGAGAGATGATGACAGATGGTAAACATGGAATTTTGAAGTGTTGGCAACTGAGAGGATATGAAAGCAGAATCATGGAATCAATCATGTGTGACTCTGGTTGCAAACCTGAGTGACTGGGAATGCCTTTAATAGCAATAGGCATGTCTATAAGAAGGGCAAGTTAAGAAGCGAATTCAGTGAATCCTAGACTTTATAATATCTTTGAGATCTAACTGGACATGTTTAGAAGGCAGATAACAACACAAGTCTCAAGGTTAGGGAAAGTAATCAATCTAAATATGTCAATCCAAGAGTCATCTGCACAATATTGAACATATGGGAATGTATAGAATAACTAAGGAAGGCAATGGGAGGGAGGGGAAGAGATAGAGACAGAGAGAGACAGAGAGAGAGTCATTATGGAGTATTGGTGGAAACCCACACTTAAAGGCAAGGATAGATGATGATACCACAAAGGAGAAAGAGTATTCACACTGGCAGAAGGCAAACCATGAAGGAAGAGTAGGATCTTAAATCTAGATCTCTTGATTCAAGTCAACTACTCTTTTCCCTACACCTTGCTGCCTTCCAAAAGGTGGTCTCTGAAAAGAAATGAGCCCTTGAGCCAGTCATTCATCAGATTGATGTCAAGCAAATAGACATCACCACCTACACATACTTTTTCTCTCTCTGTCCATCTCTCTGTCTTTCTCTGTCTCTGTCTCTCTCTCTTTCTGTCTCTGTCTCTGTCTGTCTCTCTGTCTGTCTCTCTCTGTTTTTCTGTCTCTCTCTCTCTCTCTCTCTCTCTCTCTCTCTCTCTCTCTCTCTCTCTCTCTCCCCATATTACAGATGAGGAAACTAAAGCAGGCAGAAGTAAAATGACTTACCCAGCATCATTCAGCTAGCAACTGAATGAGGCCAGTGTTGAACTCAGGGCTTCCTCATACCAGGCCCAATGCTCTAACCACTGAACAATGGCTCTTCTTCTTACAGTCTTAGGAATCTTTCAGTTTCTTTATCTTACAACATTTACTCACCCTGTTGGAACCTTTTATGTGAGATGAGTAGAAAGTTGGGAGGATTTGGGGGAAGGGAGATTATTTTTTAACTTCTCCCATTTTTTCCTTGCTAAGTTAAAAAAAAGCAACTAGGTGTCTTTGTCATCTCTACCTCCAATTTGTCACTTTTAAAAATGAACAATTTTCCTTTTTGAATGAAAAAAAAATCACCTTTCATTTGTAAGAGTTCTCTTAATGTATCAGACAAAGAATGCAAACTATTTCCATGCCCCCTTTTCAACTCCTCTCAATAATACATTAACTATGATTTTTTCTTTGAAAGTCTATCATTCCAACTGTCATTTAATGAGCTCTTCATTTCTGCAAGTGATTGTGACTTAGAAACCCTGAAGATCAGAAAGTTACCTTTTTTCGCAAAAAAAAATTCTCTTTTCTCAAATTTAACATTAGCAAAGCAGTGCTCATTAGATGCATTTAATGTCCTTTAAATGTAAGATTTCTATCAAGTCCCTTGATCAATGTTTGATTGTAGAGCCCCCCAGATAATTGAAACAGAATGATTGTTAGCAAGGATTGCTTTTGCTTTGAAACTCAGGTAAGTTTGGGTTCTAAAATCATTATTTGTTTATTTGGGATTGGGGGGCGGGATTTGAGAGGGAACAAAACCCAAATTATAATTTCTTCTATAGGGTTTTGAGTTGACACTGTAGTTTAGCCAGAAACATTTCTGCTTTAAACATTCAAGAGTATAGGCCTGGTTTTAATATGGGTTGAAACTTTGGGGAAAACTGTTTGGACTTACACAGGACTGTGCGGTGCTTCTTGCCAGAAACTCCAAACAGCTGCAAAACTTACTAAAGCAAAAGAGGGTGATTCTCACCAGCGGTTTTAATCAAATCACTCTCCCAATAAAGATCTGAAGTTGAGCCAAATTCATTGGACCTGCTCGAAAATCTGTTGCATTTTCTTGGGAGTAAATGATTTCCATCTTCCCATCTAAAATGGCAAGCAGGAGGTGAGCTAATTTTGCACCTTCTATGCTCTCTGTGTGGCAGGCCTTTGTCAATGTTTTCGCAGCTCTCTCTGACTTAAACCCACCCCAACTCAGCTCTGGCAAAATCTTGATGAGAATCGCAGTTTTAGGATTTCCAAAACTGAGGAAGTCATTTTCAATCTGGGATTTTTTTTGTAGTTGATCAAAGACTGGGAAATTATGTTGCACAGCACCCATGTGCATTGAGGCTAGTAAAAGGGCCTGAGGTGAATGTTTATTTCATCTCCCACCCATATATTTGTCTACCCCTGTGACGGCAAAAATGTTTTAATGGAGAATAATCCAAATATTTCATCCTTTTGGATAGATCAGGAAGGGAGGGAACTAAGACAGCAATATAAACTGATGAAAGAGAAAATTATGTATTGATCTCCTTCCATGTCAACCATGAGAAGACTTTATTGTAACAGCTGACAGAAATCATTTTTGAGGGATAACAGACTGGATTTGGTAGGACTGTTTTCTGCTCGAGACTGAATATCCTTTGCAAATGTGAACTAATCAGACTCTACTGTGGTATGTGAAGGTATGAATTCTTTAGAGACATCATCAAAATCTCTCTCTGACCTTGGAAGTGATCTGGTGCAAACAATCCATTTTGCAGATTACAGAACTGAGCCCCAGACATGTGTTACTCAAGATCACAAAGGGAGTACTAAGGGGACAATCTGGAGTTTGAACCCAGCATTTTTTTCCACTGTATCACGTCACTGAAATCTAATTGAGCCTATGTCTCCCTTTTCCCTTATGTAGATGAGTAAGTGAAGACTAGAAGGAACTAGGGATATTTCCAACAATCTAGAACACGGTAATGGAACAACTGAGAACAGATTCCCAGGCTTTGAAAACCCAGGAAAAAAACTGATGTACCTAGACCCGTAGAAAATGAAGACTTTTGACCGACAGTGTACATTTCAAAATCTGAACCATAAGCAAAGAATTTTAAACAGCCTAACTCTACCTATTTCCACCTCAACTGTGTTCCACTCCCTTGCCTTCAATGCTTTTCTATAACTACCATCTTTGCAAGACTTGCCCTGGGGTTGACAAAGAAAATAAGAGATAATAGAAAAAAGACATTGCTGCTTGTTTCTAAAGAATTGTGTAAAAATGACCTTTATTAAGCAGGCTAATTGAAAAAAGTTGAACCTGAATCCTCTAACACTTTGCTTCTTTCTTTGACTATTTCTCAGCACAAAAGATGATAGTTTCTTCTCATAAAATTCTCCTGAGGATGCCCAGAAGCTGCTTCATCCTTCTATGTACTTTCCCAGAAACTGTTTCTTTAATTGGTCTTTTTGCACTGTTGGGAGTCACTGGGCAAAAGTTGTCCTGCAGTCCTGTAGCCTGAGAAATGAGCTTGGGGTTTTGGTCTCATTTGTTTGTCATTTTCAGTTTTAGCTAAAGAGAGAAGAGTCCCAGGCCCAGTAGCTCCAGCCAGGGGAGCTTGGTGATTCCAGGCCAAATATTGCAACCAGTCCAACTGGGAAGATGAGAAATTAAGTCTTGAATTTGAATTTATAAGTTTATGGAACTAATGCTATATAAAAACTGAAGTAAACTGCCCAAAGAACAAAGAGATATGGGGGTGCTAGAGATATGCCCAGAAATATTGGTTATAATGTTGATATGCTTAGCCTGACTATAGCTTTGAAGTAAAATTATTATTTTGTAAAAGCTAATGACAAACACAATTGCAAAGGATTCATTACTAAAAATGTTATTCACCTCTTGCTGATAGCTTTAAAGTACAAATTGAAGAAAACTTTCTTATTTTTATTTCTCTTTAATGGAGATGATGATGATGATGATGATGATGATTATAATGGTGATGGTGAATTTTGGGCATGACTAATGCAAGAATTTGTTTTATATGACTAAACATTTTTGTCATAGGTTTTGTTTTTCTTGCCTCCTCAATGAATGAGAGAGTGGGAAAATTCAGACTTAAAATAAAATAAAATTGATTTTAAAATACTATCTGATTGTTAAATTCTTAAATGGACCAAGGGTACTTAGATACCTATAATCAGAAGGGAGGTTGAGCCAGTGACAGAAACAAGAAAACCCCCAAACTCCCAACAAATTTAAAGATACCAGAGAAGCCTGTGGGAGATATTAATGTAATATATCTGGAATTCAGGCAATGATGGCCAGAGTAATCAAGGTTTCAAAAGGAAAGAATTCTTGCTTATAGTCACAAGAGGAGGAAGTTTTTGAGCTATTATTCAAATAGTAAGGCAGAGGTTTTCCTTCCTGCTACCTAAGAGAGTGGAAGGAGGGTGTTACTGAATCATCAGATGACAGACTTAGAAGAGGCCCAGAACTGGCCTACAAAGTATTTTCTGAACTGTATATTCAGTCTCCCAGCTCCAGGCATTTTCTTCACCTCTCAGAAAGACCTCTCAGCTCAGCTACCACCATCTCTGTGAAGCCTTCCCTCTTGTTTTTTAAATCTCTTTATAACCTCTCTGCTTCCTATTTTTCCAGCTTTCTCCCACTTTACTCCCCTCCATGGACTTTGTGATTCAGTGAAAGAGGCCTCCTCAGTGCTTATTACACAAGACACTCCATCTCAACTCTGGGCATTGATATTGGTTGCCGCCCGCCCTGTCTGCAACTCTCTCCTCCCTCCTTTCTGCCTTTTGACTTTCTTCAAGTCTCAGCTCAAGTCTTCTATTCTGCAACCAGCATTTTCTAGTCCTTCCTAATCTTAGTGCTTTCCCTCTGGGACTTTTCCCAGTTCATCCTCTTTATGGCTATAAAGTTTGTACATAATGACTTTCATGTTGCCTTCACCCTTAGATTGTAATGTAATTAGATTGAGAGCAGGGACTCTTTCTGACCTTTCTTTATATATCCACTGCTTATCACAGTGCCTAGCACATAGTAAACAATTAATAGGTACTTTTTGATTCACTGACACTGAAATACATACTTTTGTCTCGAGAGGCTACACCAGATAGTGGGTACATCACTACAGCTGGAATCAGGAAGACCTGGGTTTGAATCCAGTCTCAACAATTACTAGCTATGAGACCCTAGAAATGCCATCTGACTTTTCTATCCTTAAACTTACTCATCAATAAAATGGACATAATAGTGTCTACTTCAGATATTTGATGTGAAGATCAAATCAGCCCAGCATTATATTTGATTGGGAAACAGAAGATACTTTTGTAATGCATATGGAGTAAAAACAAAGCTGCCCCTTCTTCTGTTTGTTTTAATCTAGACATGTTAGTAATTGGAGACTGAATTGGCCTTTAGAAACCATTCTCTAGAAAATACTTAGAGTAGTCCTTCCTAGTTCATCCACTTAGGAGCTGGGGGTGG
>CM053623.1:351987452-352003589 GCA_028646595.1 Phalanger gymnotis
TGGTTCTGTTTTATAATTTCTTGATTTCTCATCAAGTCACTGGCTTCCATTTGCTCCAATCTCATTTTTAAGGTAGTATTTTTCTTTAGTGGTCTTTTGGACCTCCTTTTCCATTTGGCTAATTCTGCCTTTCAAGACATTCTTCTCCTCATTGGCTTTTTGGAGCTCTTTTGCCATTTGAGTTAGTCTATTTTTTAAGGCATTGTTTTCTTCAGTTTATTTTTCAGTATATTTTTGGGTCTCCTTTAGCAAGTCATTGACATGTTTTTCATGGTTTTCTAGTATCCTTCTCATTTCTCTTCCCAATTTTTTCTCTGCTTCTCTAACTTGCTTTTCCAAATTCTTTTTGAGCGCTTCCATGGCCTGAGACCAGTTCATGTTTTTCTTGGTGGCTTTTGTTGTAAGTTCTTTGACTTTGTTGATTTCTTCTGGCTGTATGTTTTGGTCTTCTTTGTCACCAAAGAATGATTCCAGAGTCTGAGACTGAATGTGGGTGCATTTTCACTGCCTGGCCATGTTCCCAGCCAACTCACTTGATCCTTGAGTTTTTCAGTGGGATATGACTGCTTGTAGACTAAAGAGTTCTGTGGTCCAAGCCTGGGGGGATGAGCCAGCTCTGCCACACCAGCACTCCTCCTTCCCCAAGAACCCCCAACCAGGACTGGACTTAGATCTTCAGCAGGCTCTTCACTCGTGCTCTGATCCACCACTTAATTCCTCTCACCAGATGGGCCTGGGACAGAAGCAACTGCAGGTGTAGTTCTAAAGCTGCCCCACCTCTGCTGCCCCCGGGGCAGTTGCCAAATCTCAAACTCTATCCCAGTCTCCTCCAGCTTCTCCCACTAACCTACTCTGTTGTCCTTGGTGTTTGTGGGTTGAGAAGTCTGGTACCTGCCACAGCTCGCTAATTCAGGGCTCTAGGGCATGCTCTGCCCAGCTCCCGGTCTGGTCGGTCCACGCTGCCCATGCTGGGCTCTGCTCTGCTCAGCTCCGCTCCCCTCCGCTCCCAGGTCAGTGTGGGACAGACCTTACCCAGAGACTATCCAGGCTGTCCTGGACTAGAGCCCTGCTTCCCTATGCTATTTTGTGGGTTCTGCAGTTCTAAAATTGGTTCAAAGCCATTTTTATAGGCTTTTGGAGGGACTTGGCGAGGAGCTCACACTAGTCCCTGCTTTCCAGCCATCATCTTGGCTCCGCCACCCCCCCCCACATTTCTAATTACCAAAATCTCTATAGCTGGGCCTCAATTTCTTCTCCACTAACATATCTCTGATCCCTTTTCAATTTGGCTTCCGATCTCATCACTCAACTGCAACTACTCTCACCAAAGTTACCAATGACCTCTTAATTGCCTAAGCTGATGGTCTCTTCTTATTCTTGATCTACCTGCTACATATAGTTCTGTTGAACACTCTTCCTGGATACTCTTCAAGTTTTTTTTTTTATGTTTTGAATGCGACTACTCTTTCCAGATTCACCTCCTACTATTCTGAATTCAACTGAATATTTGCTGCTGCTTTTTCATCTGTATCACTCTCCCTAGCTATAAGCATACTCCAGAGCTTAATCCTGGAGCCTCTTCTCTTCTCCCTACTTGCTCTCACACATGGTAACCTCATCAGCTCCCATAAGTTTATGTGCATATCTATCTATTTATTTATCTATCTATCTATCTATCTATCTATCTATCTATCTATCTATATACATACATATGTATATACATACATATACACACAAACACATATATATGTACATATATACCCACGTATATGTGTACATATATATATATACATATACATGCATATATATATTTCAGACAGACAACTCCCAGATCTAGATATCCAGTTCCAGTTTAACCTTCCCTCTAATTGAACCAATTACTTCAACATTTCCAGCTATATGGCTGGATTTTATACTCAACATGTCTAAAATTGAATGAATTAACTTTTCTTCTAAATTTTCCCCTTTTGAAGCATCACTATTTCTGTCAAAGATCCCACTGTCTTTCTAGTATCTTGGTCATATAATTGTGGTCTTTTCCTAGAGTCCTCCATCTCCCTTAAGCCAACATATCCAATCAGTTGATAAATTTTGATATTTCTACCTTCACAGTATCCTATATGTCTGATCCCTTCTTTATACCCATATAGCCATCATTTTCATTCAAGCCTTCATCCCCTCTCCCCTAGATCAAGGGTGGGGAACCTGCATCCTCAAAGTCAAATGTGGCCTGCTGAATCCTTGGGTGTGGCCTTTTGACTGAGTCCAAGTTTTACAGAACAAATCCTTTTAAGTGGATTTGTTCTGTGATGTTTGGATTCAGTCAAAAGACCTCACTTGAGCACCTAGAGGTCTCAGGTTCTCCACCTCTGCCCTAGATTATTCCAAAAGTCTCTTAACTGACTTCTGTGCCTTAAGGAACTCAACCCAGTTGTTATACTATACAATGCTGCCAAATAAATTTTCCTGGCCATGTGACTTCTCTATTCAACCTATGGCTTCCAAATGTCTTGAGGATCACATATAAACTGCTAGATAGCTCAAGAGATAAAATATTTGGCCTGGAGTCAGGAAAACCTGTGTTCGAATCCAACCTTAGACACTTACTAGCTCTGTGACCATGAACAAGTTGCCTAACCACCCTCAATATCAGCTTCTAACTTTGACAATGGGGATAATAATAGCACCTGCCTCACAAAGTTGTTGTGAGGATCAATTTAGATAATATTGGCAAAGCTTGTATCATGGTGCCTACATAGGATAAGTGATCAATAAATGATTGTCCTCTTCCCCTTCTGGTAAAGCCTTCTACAATCTAGCTCTGACTTATGTTTCAAGCCACATTTTATATTAGTCCCTTACCACAATCTGCAGTCTAGCAAAACTGGCCCTTTTTCTTTTCTTCACCCAAACCGTTCATTTCCTACCATCATGTCTTTGAACTGACCACCTCAAAACGCTGGCATGCATTTTCTCCTTATCTCTGATTCATAGTCTCTTGTTAGAAGAAATAGCTCATGGCACAAACTTACCTAAAGCCTTTCCTGATCATCCTTCTCCTCCTCCTCTTCCTTCTCTCTCTCTCTCTCTCTCTCTCTCTCTCTCTCTCTCTCTCTCTCTCTCTCTCTCTCTCTCTCTCATATGTAACTACTTTGTATATATTAATGTGCTTGCAATGCCCAAAGACATAGAGCAAGGACTCCCAATATGTAGAGTGGAGAAGCATCATACAAGTCATCATAGATCGGTTTGTGTGCTGTATAAATTCATGAATCTCGAATGTGTTATCATCAACAACATCATCACCATCACCACCACCACCACCACCACCATCATCATCATCATCATCTCCATCATTTTAATTCTTCCGTTTGGGATAGGGTTAAGATATAAATGGTCCTAGTTCAAGTTAACGAGTGGACCAAATAAATACCTTCTCTACTAGATAGAAGCTCATCTAACAGAGTCTCGCTGAAAACATTTCCCCATTAATCTGCCGTATTAATCAGGACCACAGGCTCAACATACGTATCTTTCTGTTGTTACATTATTTTCATGTGACATGCTAGGTCTCAACTATATATTATATTTGTAATTTATTGTTTTAACCCTTTTGGGGAAAAGAAGAACTTGAGTTCCAAATTCTTTTCCTTTCTTTAGCCCCTGCCCCAACCACTGAGAAGGCAAAGCAATATTTTATCAATTATATGTGGGAAATTATTCAAATCATATTCTGCATTAGCTATGTCACAAATAAAACCAAGAGAACTAAAGACAGTAACAAAAGTATGCTTCAATTTGTAGTCAAAGTTCATCTGAAGGTGGATAGAATTTTTCATCATGAATCTTTCAGAATTGTCTTAGATGATTGTAGTGATTACAGCAGCTAAGTCTTTCATGGCTGATCATTATAGTATTGTTTTTATTGTATACAATGTTCTCCTCATTCTGTTCATATCAGTTTGCATCAGTTCGTATAACTCTTCTATGGTATTTTTTTCCTGAAATAACCCCTCATATTTTTTTTGTAAATAGTATTTTTCCAATTACATGCAAAGATAGTAATCAACATTCATTTTCAAAACATTTTGAGTTCCAAACTTTTCCCTCTCCCTCCTTGCTCCCTCCTGAACACAGCAAGAAATATTTTATAGGTTATATGTCTGCAGTCATATTAAACATATCTCCACTTAGTCTTGTGAAAGAAGAATCAGGAAAAAGAGGAAAACACAAAAAAGAAAATAAAAAGTACAAATAGTATGCTTCAATTTCCATTCAGACCCCATAATTCTTTCTCTACATGTGGATAGCATTTTCTGTCTTTTAGATTGGTCTTTTAGAATTGTTTTGTATCATTCTATTGCTAAGAACTGATTTTGTCACAGTTGAGCATCATACTATGTACAATTTTCTCCTGGTTCTGCTTATTTTACTCAACATCAGTTTGTGTAAGTCTTTCCAGGGTTTTTTTTTCTGATATCTGCTTGTTCATCATTTCTTAAGCACAGAAGTATTCTATCACAATCACATACCACAACTTGTTCAGTCATCCCCTAATTGTTGGGTATTCCCTCAATTTTCCATTTTTGCCACCATAAAAATAACCGCTATAAATAATTTTGTACATATAGGTCATTTTCTTTTCTTTTTTCTTTGATTTCTTTAGTATATAGACATAGTAATAGTATTGCTAGGTCAGTTTCAAAGACGTTTGGGAATAGTCCCAAATTGTTCTCCAGAACAGTTGGGACAGCACACAACTTCACCAACAGTTTATTAGCATATTTATTTTCCCACAATCCCTCTGGCATTTGTGATTCTGATAGGTGTGAGAGATACCTCAGAGTTGTTTTAATTTGCATTTCTCTACTTAAAAGTAATATAGGGTTTTTTTTCTTTTTCATATTTTTGTTATTTAATATTTCAGTTTTCAACACCAATTTCCACAAGATTTTGAGTTAAAAATTTTCTCCCCATTTCTGTACTCCCCAATCCAAGATGGCATATGTTCTGATTATCTTTTTCCCCAGTCTGCCCTCCCTTCTGTTGCCCCATTTCTCCCCCCCCCCACCTTTTCCCCTTTCCCCTTATTTTCTTATAGGTCATGATAGATTTCTATGCCCCATTTCCTGTATATCTTATTTCCCAGTTGCATGTAAAAAAACAACTTCTTTTGAGCATTTGTTTTAGAACTTTAAGTTCCAAATTCTCTCTCTTCTTCCCTCCCCACCCACTCTCCCTAAGAAGGCAAGCAATTCAACATAGGCCACAATGTATCATTATGAAAACACTTCCATAATAGTCATGTCGTGAAAGGCTAACTATATTTTGCTCCTTCCTATCCTATCCCCCTTTATCCAATTTTCTCCCTTGACCCTGTCCCTTTTCAAAAGTGTCTGCTTTTGATTGCCTCCATCCCCTACCTGCCATCCCTTCTATCATGATCCCTTTTTTATCTCCTTCCTCCTTCTTTCCTGTGGGGTAAGATACCCAATTGAGTGTGTATGTTATCCCCTCCTCAGGTCAAATTCAATGAGGGCAAGATTCACACATTCCCCCTCACCTGCCCCCTCTTCCCTTTCAATAGAAATACTTTTTCTTGGCACCTTTAAGTGAGATAATTCTATTTCTCTCTTTCTCCATCTCCCAAAATATTCCTATCTCATCCTTTGATTTTATTTTATTTTTTTAGATATCATCCCTTCATATTCAACTCGCCTTGGGCCCTCTGTCTATATTTATGTATATTCCTTTCAACTACCCTAATACTGAAAAAGGACTGAATAGTTACAAATATCATCTTTCCATGTATGAATGTAAACAAAACAGTTCCATTTTTGTAAGTCCCTTATGATTTCTCTTTCCTGTTTACCTTTTCATGCTTATCTTGATTCTTTTATTTGAATTTTCTATTGAGCTCTGGTCGTTTCATCGAGAAAGCTTGAAAGTTCTCTATTGTATTAAAAATCCATATTTTGCCTTGGAGCATGATACTCAGTTTTGCTGGGTAGGTGATTCTTGGTTGTAATCCTAGCTCATTTGACCTCTAGAATATCATATTCCAAGCTCTCCGATCCCTTAAAGTATAAGCTTCTAGATCTTGTGTTATCTTGATTGTGTTTCCACAATACTAGAATTGTTTCTTTCTGGCTGCTTGCAATATTTTCTCCTTGATGTGGGAGCTCTGGAATTTGGCTACAATATTCCTGAGATTTTTTGGGGGGGATCTTTTGCAAGATGTGATAAATGGATTCTTTCAATTTCTATTTTACCCTCTGGTTCTAGGATATGAGAGCACTTTGGTAATTTCTTGAAAGATGATGCCTAGGCTCTTTTTTATCAGGGCTTTCTGGTAGTTCACTAATTTTTAAATTACCTCTCCTGGATCTATTTTCCAGGTCAGTGGTTTTTCCAATGAGATATTTCACATTGTCTTCCATTTTTCGTTCTTTTGGTTTTGTTTTATAGTTTCATTATTTCTCATAAAGTCAATAGCTTCCACTTGCTCCAATCTAATTTTTAAGGTGGTATTTTCTTCAGTGTTTTTGGGACCTCCTTTTCCATTTGGCTTATTCTGCCTTTTAAAGCATTCTTCTTCTCAGTGGCTTTTTGGAGCCCTTTTGCCATTTGGGTTACTTGTTGGCACGTTTTTCAAGAGTTTTTGCATCACTCTCATTTCTGTTCCCAATTTTTCCTCTATTTCTCTTACTTGCTTTTCCAAATCCTTTTTGAACTTTTCCATGGCTTGAGAACAAATCATATTTTTCTTGGAGGCTTTTGATGTAGGCTCTTTCACTTTGTTGACTTCTTCTATCTATATTCTTTGATCTTCTTAGTCACCAAAAAAAGATTCTATAGTCTGTGTCTGAGTCTTTTTATGCTGCCTGATTATGTTCCCAGACAATTACATGACCCTTGAGCTTTTTGTCAGGGAATGACTCCTGTTAGAGTAGACAGTACTTTGTCCCAAACTTTAAAGGCCTTGTGCTGCTGTTTTCAGAGCTACTTCTACTCCACAGTCACCACAAGCTCTGCCATACCAGCACTCCTCCACCCCCAAGAACTGCTAACCAGGACTGCAACACAGATCCAAGCAGGGCAAAGCAAGAGAATCCTGCCTCTGTGCCAGCAAAGCAATACCTGCAGTCCCATTCTGATCTGCCACTTGATTCCCCTCACCATGTGGGCCTGGGGCTGGAAACAGCACTGGAGCTTCCTGCTGCTGGCCCCATGTCACCCCTGCCCCTGGAGTTGGGAGCTGGACCATGCACTCTTCTCACCCACATACAGCACTTTTCCCACTAATGTGCTCCATTTACTTCAATGTTTGTGGGTTGAGAAATCTAGTAAGTGATACAGCTCAGTAATTCAAGTCCCTAAGGCCTGCTCCACCTGAGTCCTGGTCTGATTGGTCCTGGCTAGGCCCATGCTTGTTCTACTCCCAGCATGGTGTGATAGACCCTTCCAAGCTACCATCCAGGCTGTCTTGGGCTGCAGACTTGTTTCCTTCTGTTATTTCATGGGTTCTGTAGCTCTAGAATTTATCCAGAGCTATTTTTACACATGTTTGGAGGGATTTGGAGTAGGGCTTAAGCTAGTCCATGTTTTCCAGCCACCATCTTGGCTCCATCCCAATATAGAGCTTTTTCTGTATGGCTATTGATAATTTTGATTTCTTCTTCTGAAAACTGCCTGTTCATGTCCTTTGTGGGTCTCTTAATTTAAAAAAAATTCCATTCCTTATGTGTGTATGTGTGTTTATTTTTTTAAGGGTCAGTGTTATGTCCAAGTTGTGAAAAACAATTCAACTTGTGATAATGGTCACTTCCAGGCTCATGGAGGATATTTTGAGATGTTTTTATATTGACATGTACAGTATAGGGATTTGTCATCTCATAGTCAAAAAGAATACTAAAGACTTTTTATATTTTTTTCTTTTTGTTATAAATTTTTAAAACATCAGTAAAAAGAAATATTTTGCTAAACAAAGGAATAACTGGGGTGGGGGGGGGAAGATTGAATATGAAGACATGGATCTCTTCTATGTACGGGTAGTGGCTTGTTTACTTTTTTTTTTCCTTTTAATAATTAAATTTAACATGACATCTAAAGCTCATATATGTCCCCTTCTGAACTTTTTTCTTCTCACTTCTGTTGATTTTAGGATGATTCATGAAGCATTTTTTTCTCTTTTTTCATAACTTTCTCTAACTCTGCATCCCTTCCAAAAAAATTAAAACCCTTCCTTTCATAACAAATAACCATAGTCATAAAAGGCAAATTATCACTTAACCTAAAAATTCCTATTTTCTTCATCTGTTTTCCATTACTTCTCCCTGGGAAGCAGAGGTAGAACACACTTCCTCCACTTTCTCACTGTTTTTCAATTTACCTTTATGTGTAATCTTCTCCATTAAAATGTGAACTCCTTGAAGATAAAGGCTGTCTTTTTCCTTCTATTTGGATTCCCAATATAGCAGTAAGGCAAGATTCATGACCTCAAGGGTGACCATAGACATGCCTGAATGGTTCAGAATCAAGAAGTATAAGAAATTCTCTATGTAGAAGGCAGACGAAGTATAACATTTACTTAGACATGAGAGAATCCGATCCCAGGACAAGTAATTCCAATTCCATTGCATAACAATTAAATTCCAAACCCAGTAATCCCACTGCAATGTAGCAACAAGGAAATTATAACAAAATATTGTAGCAAGGAGCCAAGCTATCTTGTAACACCACCCACAACAATCACTCATGAATCTTAACTCTCTACTCAGCACTCTCTCCTTCAGCCCTGCCAACTCTGAGTTCCTTGATCTTTGCAACTCTCTCTTTTTCTGCACTCTATGCTCTGCATTCTCTGGCCAGCATCTGATTGAGTAGAACTCATTGCACATACTATTGCCTCTGGCCTAAGCAACTGCCTTTAGGGCTCTGAGGGCTTAAAACTAACATCAGTTTAACTAGTTAAAGGGTGTGGGCCTGGGACCTTACACTTAGGTGGTGAAAGGGTGTGAGCCTGTCTCTAATCAGGAATCCCTTTGTTGGCCCCACCTGAGCCTTATTCAATGGGCAAGAAAGATCTTTCACTTACTGATTGCTCTTACAGGGAGCATTTAGGACAATGCCACACATATAGTAATTGCTAAATATACTTATTGATGTCTTAACTCGAAGCACATTTCATCATCAGGCTTCTGACATCAGATTGGTCATGGAATTGATTAGCATTTTGGGACTTTCATAGTTGTTTATATTCAATGTTGAAGTTTCTAAATTGTTCTGCTTTTGCTCCCTTCACTTTGCATCAGTTCATAAAAGTCCTCTCAGGTTTTTCTGATTCCATCCCTTTTGTCAATTCTTATGATGCAATAATATTACATTATTATGATGTACCATAATTGGTTGAGCCATTTCCTAAATCATCACTACCACTTGAGTTTCCAATTCTTGACTACCATAAAACCTGCTGTTTTTAACTTTTTTGTAGATATAGGCCCTTCTCATATTTTTTAGTCATTTTATGGTATAAAATTCTATAAGTGAACTAGTAAATGTTGAGGTATAGCGACAAATTGTTTTACCAAACTGTTAGACCACATCAGATCTCCACAAGCAGGGTCTCCGTACTTCCATAGATTCCAAACAATGGTAATGTTCCCTTTGAGGGTAGAGCATCATAGTCAAACTTACAGGTGTGAGATGCAATCTCACTTTTTTAAACGTACATTTGCCACTGTTAGCAATCATTTGTTACATATTTTAATATAATTGTCAAAATATAGCCATTTTTCTTCTGAAAATTACATGTCAATATGCTTAGAAAAATTATTCATAGGAGAATGACTCTTGTTCTAACAAATTTATATCAGTTCCCTACTTATCTTAGGTATCCTACCTTTATCTCAGAGTCTGTCCGCGAGGATTTTTCTCTTAACTACTTTTTTTTCTTTAACAATTGAAAATTTGTTCATGTTGTTTGTAACAAAAAAAAAATCAATTTTACAATTATTCATTTTTAGCATCTGTGATTGACTTAATATGAGTTGGTCAACAATTCTTCTTCTATCCATAGTGACATTCCCTGAAGTAAATAATGTTATTTTCCATCACCTTACTTTAACTATTCATAAATGTTTATATTTTAAGAGTGTTTCTTGGAAGGAGAATGTTGTTGGAATATGCTTTCTAATCCATTCTTCTCTCCTCCTCCTGTGTATGGGAGTGTGGGGGCGGGGGTGGTGATTAGCTCATTCCCATTGACTCTTTTGACTGTGTGTTTTTCTCCATTGTAGACTTCTTAATTCTGCATTCAACAACACCAGAGAAAATTAGTATTACCATACAAAGTAGGGCATGTAATGAGGATTGTACATAAACCACAATTTTTTCTTGTGGATAGTATCATTTCACTTTTTAAGTTTTTTTTTTCCTCTTTTCTCCTTACCTCTCAGCTTTCTTTTCTCAAAGAAGTAGATGGAGAAAGAGGAAGAATCCAATCAATACTAATAATCTAAAATTACATTGGTTGATTCTCTTTTCATATGATCATCTCTCCTCACCAAGTCCAGTCCTCTAAAGTCTACTTCCTATCTGATTTTAATCTCTCTACTCATTCTTAAAAAAAAGACATCAAATGGAGATGTTTATTTTGCTTGTGACCATCCTCTCCCAACCTGTAGTCCAACTCATATCCAACTCTCCTTTTTCCATGTTTTCCTATTTCCCTATGGAACTTAAAATATTTCTCCAGCAAACACTATGGTATATATGCAATTCTTTTATTGAGTTCAGATAATAATGTAATCCTTCCATATTTTTCTCCCTGTTTACATACTCTCTTGCACTCTCTTTTGTGAAATACTAAATTATTTTATTTTTATTTTTGTCCCCACCCCCTGACACAGTTCTGGTAACTGTTCTGAGCTCTCTTTAGGAATAGCCTAATTATCATCTCTTAGGAGCATATCTATTATTTTTAAATCTTTTTTTTAATTAACAAAAATCTAGATTCTCTTCTTTCCACCTTCTTCATTCATTTTAAAAAAGAAAGGAGGGAAAAAAAAGCAAATCATGTTACAAATAAGCATAGTCAAACATGACAAATTCATGTTTTCGTTATATCCAAATCACATATTTCAATAAACATTCTAAATCCATCCCCTCACTCTCAGAAAGTGGGTAACATATTTAGGAGCACACTTAAAGTCTCTGTACAAAGAATCCTTTAAAAAATATTTGATCTTAATTCTGGTATGTGTGCATTTAATGAATGATTTAAAATCTTGATTTGACTCCAGTCTGAGTTTTCCCATATGTTGTCGGAACCCATCTTCCCTTGTATCAGAAAGTAGATGGATAGAGGAAGACATCATCAATGTATATTCAAACAAGATAATTCCAGGAATCACTTCCTAATTTATTTTTCATTTCTCTCAATTAGAGCCAGTTACAGTGCTTAGTATCAGTTAGAGCTCTCAGTAAAGAAATTGAAGAGTTGTCAAATGAAAAGACTCCTTTTTATTCAAGATTTTCAAGGTATATTTTAGGACACTGTCAAGAAGATTGAATTCATTAATAAGGGGAAAATGAGCTGCAGGATGGAATAACTTTGTAATTTGCATAAAGGCATCAGCCAGAGAGGAAACCATTACTAAAATAGACTCCTTCTCCCCTCACCACCAAACTGGACTCAGATTTAAGGAAATGGCCCATTTTTATTATCCATTTTTGGCTTCTGTACCTGCTATAATGGTGGCTATAAACTGTACACAGCCATGACAACTTGGCTGGAGTCCGAGCCACTAGTCATTATTCAATAATCCATCTATTTCTTTGAGGCTATGAATTTCTGGTTTTTTTTTCTCTTCTATTGTTGAGAGAAACCTGTGTGAGATATTGAAGTTGTCTTTCTCTCTTAACCCTCCTTTCCTTCCCTACCCCATGCATATACAAAGCTTCTTGTGCAATTTCTTCTTATTTTTTTTTCCATTTCCCTACCCTCCCAGTGACTTTTTACCTTGTCAAAAAAGGCCTGATTTTCACATTTAGAAACCGTCATCTTCAGTAGAATCCAAAACGGAAAAGAGGTAAATGGAGTAATATAAGAATAAATGGAATAATTTGCCAGAGATCTTTTAATTTGCTTCTACTCATTTCCAGAAACTCCCACTTAAAGCTTCTCTACCTAGATGTATCCTTTATTATGATATTCTCTCAGAATGAGAAAGTGAGGCATTTTAGAGTGAATTTGCATTTCTTCCTTAAAGTTTCATGCCAATAACTTCTCTGAAAGTTTGACATTAGCATTTATGTTTCTTTAAGATATTGAAATTACCACTACATCCCCACATCAGAATTATGACATGTGAAGCAGCTTTAGGCTTGATGTGAAAGGGAAAAAAAGTTCCTAAAAGCTACTCATACAAAAGTGAGAAGGTCTGCCTTGTCAGGGGTTGGATTCCTTTCACTAGCAGGTTTTCCATTCATTTTTATTGAATTCAACAAGCATTTCTTAGGTACCTATTATGTGTCAGGCACTAAAGGGATATAAGATAAAAAAAGAAACAATTCTTCCCTCAATGATCTTAAATACTACTAGAAAAAAAGTTCCACAATATTATGTATATAGAAATGCACATACAAAAAGAAAAAAAGAATAGAAATTAGATAGGCAGATAGGTGACACAGTATATAGAATGCTGGTACTGGGAGTCAGGAAGACTTATCTTTCTGAGTTCAATTTTGGCCTCAGACACTTATTATCTGTGTGACACTGGGGAAATCACTTCATCCTATTTGCCTCAGTTTCCTTATCTGTAAAGTGATTTGGAAGAAGGAAATGAGAAAACACTTCAGCATTTTTTTCCAAGAAAACACCAAATGGTGTCATGAAGAATTGGAAACAATTAAAAAAAGATTGAACAGCAACAACAATGAATTGGACCTATTATTTCATTGGTATAAGGCAATTCCAAATGTGAAAATTATTTGGTCCAAAACTCCATTGCAATTTAAAGTCTTAGAGATCTGCCTAGAATAATGGTTCTCAGAATCTGATCAAACTCTTAAATATTATTGAGGCTTCCCCACCTACAAAAAAAGAGTTTTTGCTATTGGAGAGAAATTATTTTTCTTTCATATTAGTAACTGATCATTAAATTAAGATCCAGGTTTTTTTCCCACTTTTTTTTGAGGCTCAGCTCCTTTGGAAGGCCAGCCTCTGAAGGACATGGCTTATTGAGATTAGCCCTATAGTTTAAAATGTTGTGGGGTGATTATAAAAATAATTTGGATCTAACAGGCTCTCTTGAAGTGTTTCAAGGATGCCCAAAGATCTCTAGACTATACTTCAAGAGCCTCTGCCCTCAGGGATTGAGAGACAAAATGACTTGCTTAAGGATATACAGCCAGTATATGTCAGAAGTATGGCTAGATCTCAAGATTGGCTTGGTTCAAGGCCAGCACCCATGTATGAATATCTTCACATAATGCAAATTCATAGAATGGCACCTAATAACAGCATTAATATATTAAATGATTTTGAAAGAGATGACAACTCCTTAAAACTTTTAATAACCTTCTGTGTATGTGTGTGTGTATGTGTGTGTGTTTGATTTCATGAATTCAAGTAGCAGACCAATTGAATCAGAAGGGTAAAATTTTAAAATATGGTATTTTGTACTACCTTCATGAATAAATGCATTCTCCCACAGTCCTTGTTTGATACTATTAAAAAAACATTTCAGCAGCTGTGCGATGCAGTAGTAATTTTTATTCATATTTTATATATTAATATTTGTAAACTTGTTATTAATGCTATGAATATTTTTATATCTAATTGATGTTTCTCTCATGAATATATAAGCAACATTAGAACTGAAATGATTCCATTCTTTGTACTTTTATCCCTAGTACTTAGCAGGTGACCTGCCATATAGGAGGGACTTCATAAATACTTGGTAATTGATTGATTGGTGATAAGTATAATAGGAAGCAAAATGAAGCTATCAGGGAACATCTCATGGAAAAAGCAACTTGAGAAAGCTGGTAAAGCTCTTCATAAAGACATCAGAAATCAAGATAAATGTTTATTTGGCGCATGCAATAGAAAACTCCACAATGTAATGCAAAGAAAAAAAGAAACACACAGAAAGGCATCTGGCAAATAGAATCAAACTAGAAATTCCAGATGCCATTAATCAACAATTGAAATAAAAAGTTCAAAAGTTAAGTAGATACAATGATACCACAGCAGCACAGAGCATAAAATGAGCAATGCAACAACAGTCAATACTAATGAAGAACACATCATGGGGGATGGAAGAGTGAAGGAATGGAGAATCTTTGAGAAAAGGAAAGATATGCAAACAGGGTAACCCAACAAAACTGTAAGTAAGATCAAATGAGAAACTTAAAACATATGTATGGTAATGTAATGAACATCAGAGTAGTTATATCATGGAGGTGGGTGGAACTCTAGCTTTTCTGGAAAATTGGAAAGGAGCACTGAGAGACAAGAACCATTAATATTGGTGCCAATGCTACATATTAATTCAACAATTGCTCGTGTAATTCTCAAAGTCACAACTAACATTTGAGTCAAGGCGCATTAAAAAAAAAAAAACCTCAATTTTTTTTGTGATGATATTTCCTTCAATTGTAGTCATACTCAGGGATGCATGAGGTATTTAAGGAAGACTAACATCTCTGGTATGAAGTTTTCTGAGCCTATTTCAGAGCTGCTCGTCTACCTTTGGTGTCTAACTGGAACTCAATTCTCTCTTGTGCCTCCAAGAAACTATAGTATGTGCAATGGCCACACCCCAGTTTCATCTCAGCAGACAGGCTGAACTAGAATGAGAGTAACTAACAGGCCTCAAATCCCTAGATGAGTTAGGAGATGGTCTATACCAAACTTGTGAAGAATTCCCCTTGGGGGGGGGGGAATGGGTGGTTGACAACACTTTGTTCCAGTGGCCACAAAGGTGCTCTAGAGCGCTTAGAACTTGGTCAGACATAGAATAAGAATTGGAAAACAGTCTGAGTGCATGGATCTTCACCAGTCATCTTGACTTTTTTCTCGGCACTTAGAGTCGGATGACTCTAGAAGACAGTGGCTCTAATGAATTTGTGCAGCTCTGCCCCACTTAAATTTAATTCACTCATCAGATATCCCTCTGGGAGGTTTTTGTTTCTCTGAAAAGACAAAGAACAAACAACAACAACATCAAACACAAAAAAATTCTAGTGATTATATACACAAATAAAGATGAAATAATTTTTCATAATGGGTTGCAGGGTTAAGATTTGAATCGTTGGGGAGCAGAGCCAAGATGGTGGCTGAAAAGCAAGGACTTCCATAAAACTCTCCCACACGACCATCCATAAAAATGGCTCTGAACAAATTCTAAAACTCTAGAACCCATGAAATATCAGAGGGAGGCATGGCTCCAGCCCATGACAGCCAGGATGGTCACCGGGTAAGGTCTATCACACCATGCTGGGAGCAGAGTGGAGCAGAGCCCAATATGAGCCATGCCCAGACCAGCCAGGCCAGGAACCAGACCAACTAGGCCAGGAGGCAGGTGGAACAGGCCATAGCGCAGTGAGCTGTGATAGTTACTAGACTTCTCAACCCCAAAACACCAAAGATGACAGAGAATGCTAGTGGGAAAAACTGCAGGGGATAGAGTGAAAGGAGTTTGTGATTGGCCACCACCCCAAGGGCAGTGGAGGTGGTGCAGCTCTAAAGCTGCTTACAGAACTACAGTTGCAGTTGCTTCAGGCCTCAGGCCCACCTGGTGGGAAGAATTAAGTGGAAGATATGAACAGGAGTGTAGAGCCTTGTTTCCACAATCTGGCTAGCAGCTTCTGTGGGTGGGTGGGTGGGGGGATCCACCAACAGCCAGCACCCAGAAAGCTGCCAGCATGCCACAAAAACACAGGTTTTTTTGATCTGCCTTAATAAGGAGAGCAAGGTGAAGGGGTTGGCAAGCTTACTTTAATTCAGCACACAAGTATCATTCACTTAGTTCAGGGGAAAAAGCCAGCACCCAAACAAATTACAAACATCAACAGACAGACCTTGTCTGATTCAAATCCCAATACACAGTTACCAGAGTTCAACAAAGT
>CM053623.1:352004089-352023627 GCA_028646595.1 Phalanger gymnotis
TTCCACCCAGGTTGGGATTCTTGGGGGAGGAAGAGAGCTGGTGTGGAACAGCTTGCTGTGTAGAAATAGCTCTGAAAACAACAGTGCAGGCATTGAAACTTGGAACAAAGTACTCTCTACTCTACAAGCAGTCATACCCTGATGAAAAACTCAAGGGTCAAGTAGTTGGCTGGGAACATGGCCAGGCAGCAGAAATGGACTCAGGTTTGGACTCGGACTTTGGAATCCTTTTCTGTTGACAAAGAAGATCAAAATATACAGCCAGCAAAAGTCAACGAAGTCAAAGAGCCTACATCAAAAGATTCTAAAAAAAAAACATGAACTGGTCACAGGTCATGGAAGAGCTCGAAAAAGATTTGGAAAAGCAATAAAGAGAAGTAGAGGGAAAATGGAGAAGAGAAATGAGAGTGAAGCAAGAAAACCATGAAAAACAAGTCAATGACTTGCTAAAGGACACCCAAAAATTATACTGAAGAAAATAACACCTTAAAAAAATAGACTAATTCAAATTGCAAAAGATCTCCAAAAAGCCAATGAGGAGAAGAATGCCTTGAAAGGCAGAATTACCCAAATGGAAAAGGAGGTCCAAAAGACCACTGAAGAAAAAAAATATATACCTTAAAAATTAGATTGGAGCAAGTGGAAGCTAGCGAGCTTATGAGAAATCAAGATATTGTAAAACAGAAACAAAGGAATGAAAAAATGCAATACAATGTAAAACATCTCATTGGAAAAACAACTGATCTGGAAAATAGATCCAGGAGAGATAATCTAAAAATTATTGGACTACTTGGAAGCCAGGATCAAAAAAAGAGCCTAGATATCATCTTTCATGTAATTATCAAGGAAAATTTTCCTGATGTTCTAGAGCCAGAGGGTAAAAGAGAAATTGAAAGAATCCACTGATCTTCTCTTGAAAAAATATCCCAAAAAGAAAACTCCTAAGAATATTGTCTCCAAATTCCAGATTTCCCAGATCAAGTAGAAAATTCTTCAAGCAGCCAGAATGAAACAATTTGAGTATTGTGGAAACATAATCAGGATAACATAAGATCTAGCAGCTTCTACATTAAGGGATCGAAGGACTTGGAATATGATATTCAGGAGGTCAATGGAACTAGGATTAAAAGCAAGAATCACCTACCTAGCAAAGCTGAGTATCATGATCCAAGGCAAAATATGGACTTTCAGTGAAAACACAAGAGCTGAACAGAAAATTTGACTTTCAAACACAAGAATCAAGAGAATCATGAAAAAGTAAACAAGAAGGAGAAATCATAAGGGACTTACTAAAATTGAACTGTTTTGTTTGCATTCCTACATACAAAGATGATTTGTATAATTCATGAGACCTCAGTACTAGGATAGCTGAGGGGAATATACATACATACATACATACATACATACATACATACATACATACATACATATATACATATATATGTACATATATATGTGTGTGTATATATATATGTATATATATACATATAGACAGAGGGCACAGGGTGAGTTGAATATGAAGGGATGATATCTAAAAAATAAAATTAAGGGATGAGAGAGGAATATTTTGAGAGAGGGAGAAATGGAGAGATAGAATGGGGTAAATTATCTCCCATAAAAGTGGAAAGAAAAAGTAGTTCATTGGAAGGGAAAAGGGGCAGGTGAGAATCTTGCTTTCATTGGATTTGACCTGAGGAGGGAATAACATACCCAGTCAATTGGGTATCTTACCCCACAGGAAAGAAGGAGGAAGGAGACAAAAAAAGGGGGAATGATAGAAAGGAGGGCAGACTGGAGAGAAGGTAATCAAAAGCAAACACTTTCAAAAAGGGACAGGGTCAAGAGAGAAAATTGAATAAAGGGGGATAGGATAGGAAGGAGCAAAATATAGTTAGTCTTTCACAACATGAATATTGTGGAAGGGTTTTGTATAATGATACACATGTGGCCTGTGTTGAATTGCTTGCCTTCTTAGGGAAGGTAGATGCAGAGGGAAGAGGCTAGAGAATTTGGAACTCAAAGTTTTAAAAGGAGATGTTCAAAAAAAAGGTCTTACATGCAACTAGGAAATAAGATATACAGGGAAGGGTCATAGAAATCTATCTTGCCCTCAAGAAAGTAAGGGAAAAGGAGCTGTTGGGGAGTGGGGTGACAAAAGTGAGGGCTGACTGCAGAACAGGGCAATTAGAATATATGACATCTTGGAGTGGGGTGGGGGTAGAAATGGGGAGAAAATTTGTAATTCAAAATGTTGTGGAAATCAATGCTGAAGGGGCAGCTAGGTGGCGCAGTGAGTAGAGCACCATCCCTGGAGTCAGGAGGACCTGAGTTCAAATCTGGCCTCAGACACTTGACACACTTACTAGCTGTGCGACCTTGGGCAAGTCACTTAACCCCAATTGCCCTGTCAAAAACCAAAAAAAAAAAGAAAAAAAGAAAGAAATCAATGCTGAAAACTAAAAATATTGAATTAAAATAAAAAGACTGACAATGCTTAAGATTTTGATGAGCAGGGAACCACTGAAGTGCGCCTGAGTTATTTTCTCCAGGGAAGTTTAGCTGGGATTAGGAGAAGGAAGCCCAAATTCCAGACCTTTAGAAGAGAAATAATTCTACTATGGAGAGTGATGAGAAAATGGTCCTTTTTCCACAAGTATATTTTCTACAAGCAATTTAAAACAGTGAAAGACTATTAAGTAAACTACGCTATGCTTTTCCCAAGCCTATTATTTTAAGAACGAGTAAATTAAATACAAAGATCCCCTAGTCAAATAATAATGATAACACTTTTGTAATAATACAAATCATGCTGATAAAATTAAAAAAAAAGAAAGTTGGAAAAAAAAATTCCAATGGTCATTCTGATGGGTGTGGTTTGGAGAGCTGTCTCATCCCCAAGCCACTAACAAACAACATAAGGAAATGCAAAGCAAAGAATCAACTATGGGTGTTTATGAGAAATGGGATTGTTACACCCAAATGAAGCCCACCAGTAGAAGCTTACTATTAATCCCCTTTGAGCCCACCATTAGTCCCCTTCATATTCTTGTCTTTGTCTCTCTCCACACCCTGAAATGTCTTGAAACACCTTAAGGCATAGTCCTGGGTAGATTGCCCAAGGTTAGTCCCCTGACCCCCCCCCCTTCCTCATGATTCAGCATTCTGTATATTCTCTGTACATCAGCATTATGTTTAAGCATCAGTTGCTAGGGTAAGGTATAAGTTTATTTTAAGGACAAACCCCCTGGTTACCAAATACCCCACCCCCTGTGTTATGGTGCAGCTATTCTGATGACCAAGCTAGGTCTCTCCACTCAGACCATAGCTGATCAAGTAGAGGTTACTTTCTGGGAAATTCCACCCTGAACCCTCCACCCAGTTGAAGGAAACCTATTACAACCTAAGAGGGCCACCCATTCTATGAAGCTGACCACCCTGTGTCACAAGATGGTCGCACTCCCGAATCTTGCCATATTCCCAAATTAGCTCTGAGCTGATGAATTCAACCAATGGCTGATCTTTGCTTCTGTACATCATTGCTTCTGCTAGAGACCCTCCCTAATTGTATAATTGTGGTTTTTGCCTTTATAAGCATTGTAGTCCCTCAGTTCTGGACTGCCTGATTTGGGTATACTTTGGGTATGTACTTCAGGTAGTCATGTGTTTGGCCAATAAATCCACACTTAAATTTACCTTGAACCCAGGTCTAGTCTTGCTGTTATTTTCTACACAGCAGGATTAGTGGGTACAATCTTTAAAGGAATTAAACACTTGATTTAAAACTGGCTACTAGTCACATCCTCTGAAGGAAGGCAGGAAGTGAAGGTAAGAGACACTAGCTACTCTAAGTCACTCCCCCGCACCCCCAGCAGTGCAGCTACTTGTTTAAGTACCTATCATTAAGAACAATCACAAAAACAAATGGAGAAAAACAGACACACATCTCCCCCCCCCACCACACACACACACACACACACACACACACACACACACACACACACACACACACACACACACACAAACAGATTTATGCCTGGGAGCTTATCCCTTTCACTATCTATTGAGTAAGGTTGGAGGTGTGAAAACCTCTACCCTCTAGTCTTAATGTCTCATTAACTTCCCTTCTTCCATTCAACTCCCAGGATTACTTAGAGCAAGGTACTCCAAGCTTTGCTTGGCTATTTATACTGGCAAAGCACTTTAAATAATCCTTTCAACTGCAAATTAGATTCCACCATTTTAAACTGAACAACTGTCTGCAAAGGCTAGAGCAATAGTGTCCTTCCTATTTGTAAAACGATTACAGGTTTATCCCCTTTACACGAAACATTTATATAGTCTCTATCACTAAATTAATCTATGAACAATTAGAGTAAAGCAACTTATTGGCTGGGGCATGTAGAGAATGTCACAAAGCATACAGGGGTGTAAAGACCATTTTAAATTTAGTAGTTATTGGCAAGCTGTCCAAAAGCACCATTAAATTATTTTTACATGTTCTTATTATCCCAAAGTCTTTGACTGCTTTCCATTCTAAAGACTTATTCACATACTGAAAATGAAGCAGACCAAAACGTAGTGAAAATTCTGCAGGACTGGAGTGTTTGATACACTAGGTGGCACAATGTATAGTTGTCTAATTGACCTAGAGTCAGGAAGGCCTGAGTTTAAAACATACCTCAGATACTTATCTGTGTGACTCTGAGCAAGTCACTTACTGTTTTCCTCAGTTTCTTCAACTGTAAAATGGGCATAATGATGATAGCACCTACCTCCCAGAGTTGTGAAGATCAAAGGAGATGTTTCTAAAATACTTTATAAATCATAAAGCTCTATATCAATGCTAATTATTGTTATTGAGTCTTACTATTTAACATGCACTAATGTCAAGCATGAATGTCAAGAGAAACTCATAAGTCAGGGAATTTTTCAGTGAAGCAATTTAAATTGATTATATTTCTACATCAACTTGAACCCATGATCATCATTCCTATATAACATGCAAAGCCTGGATTCTAAATTGAAAAAAAGTAGGCGAACCAAAACACCTTAATAATCAACTGATATGTATACATGACATCAATCTGTATAATTCAATTGCTATTTACATTAAACTATTCCTTCATACTATGGAATCTGTCCAAAGTTAATAAAATGCCATCTATGCTAGAAAAGCTATTTTTTTTTATAATTATGCCAATGAAAGGTAGAATCTGAAGGCTTCAAGCTCGAATCTGAAGGTCATTTGGGCCCAAAAGATGATGCCAATATCTACAACTATTTGGATTTTCTCCAGCAAAGATGCTTTGAGATGAAGATATATCATAGAAAAGGTTTTGACTAAACATGTAAAGAAACTTATTGTCTTTCTGAAATCAAAACTGACCAAAAAGGACACTTTTAAAGCCATTAACACCTATGCACTAGCAATTCTAATTAATACTTTCACAACTATAGGTATATCATAAAAGATTTGGAAAGTAACCTCGCAAAACCCATGAAATATTAATTAAACAGAGGTCTATCATACTAAGGAAGGCACAGAAAGATTAATACTCATTCACCACAAAAGAGGAAATGGTTTGATAGATATCATTTCAGAATACGATAATCATGTCAAAAGCCTTCAGAAATGTGTCTTAAACAAGCAGAACTCCTTTCATTGAACAATACTAAAACCTGATAACCAGCACAGGCTATTGTATTTGTCACACATGAGTGAAATTGGTTATGTCTGCAGAATACCTAAAGCATAGCCAAGATCCAGTTATGGAATCAAAAGAACACAGAGATGCAAATGCAATTTCATGCAAATGAATTCAGACAACAATATTTTGACAAAGAAGCATTGAACGAATAGCTGAGTCATGCTGATTTGTTTGTGGGAATGGTGAAGCTATGAGGAAAATCCATGATCATATATTTATCATGAGAAATTTTAGAATGTTTATGCTTAAGAAGCTTAAATTTAGGGATCAATTTAAATTATTTTAAAAAAGAACAGTCAATATCATACATCACATCACTCCAACATATACAAGTTTGGCACTTTCCAAACACTTAGAAAGAAATGACCTGGTGGATTTTTATTTGGCCTTTGTCTTTCATTCTTTTTTTATTTTATTTTATTTCATTTCATTTATTTATGTGTTTGTTTGTTTGGAAAATGGTAGGGTAGAAACTGGGCATGGTCCAATATCTTACACTGTATACCAAAATAAAGTCAAAATGGGTTCATGGTTTAGGAATAATATCTGATACTATAAGTCATTTGAAAGTGCAAGGAATAGTTTACCTATCAAATTTATGGGAAAGGAAAGAATTTATGACACAACAAGAGATAGAGAGCATTACAAAATGCAAAATGAATAATTTTGATTATGTTAGATTGAAAAGTTTTTTTTTTAATAAACAATGCCAATGAAACCAACATGAGGAGGCAAGCAGAAAATTGGGAGAAAATATTTACAACTAGTGTCCCTGACAAAGGCCTCTTCTCTAAAATATTTATGGAACTGAGCCAAAGTTATAGGAATACAAACCATTCCCCAATTGAGAAATGGTCAAAGGATATGAACAGGCAGGTTGAAGAGGAAGAAATTAAAGCTGTCTATAGGCCTATGAAAAAATGCTCTGAATCATTACTCATTAGAGAAATGCATATCAAAACAATTCTTAGGTACCTCATCTCTCCTGTCGGATTGGCTAACATCACAAAATAGGAAAATAGTAAATGCTGGAGAAGATGTGGAAAAATTGGAACAATTTACATTGCTGGAGGAGGTGTGAACTGATCCAGCCATTCGGCAGAGCAATTTGGAACAATGACCAAAAGGCTCTAAAAATGTGCATATCCTTTGACCCAGAAATACCACTTCTAGGGCTGTATTCCAAAGACATCACAAAAATGGAAAAGGGGCCTGTATATACAAAAATACCTATAGCAGCTCTATTTTTTGGTAGAAAAGAATTCAAATCAAGGGAATATCCATCAATTGGAGAAAGGCTGAAAAACTTGTGGTATATGAATGGAATGGAATACTATTGTGCCATAAAAGATGGGAAGACATGGACTTCATAATAACCTGGAAAACCTACATGATATAATGTTGAGTGAGCGGACCAGAATGAGGAGGACTAGCCTTGATAGACTTGGCTCTTCTAAGCAACACAAGGTTTAAAGACAACTCCAAAGGACTCATGATGGAGAGAACTATCTATATCCAGAGGAAGAACTATGGAGTCTGAATGTAGATTGAGGCAAATTATTTGCTCTCCTCTTTCTTATTTTTTTGTTTTTGTTTCTTCTGTTGCATGATTTATTCCATTGGTCATAATTCTTATTTACAACTTGACTATTGTGTAAATAAGTTTCAAACAAAGTTATATATATATATATGTATATATATATGTATATATGTACATATGTATATATACATATATGTATATATGTACATATGTATATATACATATATGTATATATGTATACATGTATATATACATATATGTATATATACATATATGTATTTATATGTATATGTGTATATATATATATATGACATATCAGATTCCATGCTTTCTTGGCAAGGCAGGGGGGAGAGGGGAAAGAAAATCTGCAACTCAAAATCATATGGAACTGAGTGTTGTAAACTAAAATTAAAAAAAAAATCATAATAAAAAAAGATTGAAAAAAGAATGTAGAAAAAAAACAACAGTACACAAGTATGGAAGAAAATATGGAAGAATCCCATCTTTATCTGAACTTGGCAAAGGAATTGGTGGCGAAATACTTTAAGCTCCATTGGAAAACAAAAACTCATACAGTTGGCTGGGAATATGGCCAGGCAGCAAAAATGGACTCAGATTCAGACTCAGATTTTGGGATATTGCTTTGGTGACAAAGAAGACCATGACATACATCCAGAAGAAGTCAACAAAGTCAAAAGCCTCCAAGAAAAACATGAACTCTTCTCAGGCCATGGAAAAGGATTTGGAAAAGCAAGTTAGAGAAGTAGAGGAAAAAAGAGGAAGAGAAATGAGAGTAATGCGAGAAAACCATGAAAAAATAAGTGAACAACTGGCTAAAGGAAACCCCAAAAATACTGAAGAAAATAACTCCTTAAAAATAGACTAACTCAAATGGCAAAAGATCTCCAAAAAGCCAATGAGGAGAAGAATGCCTTGAAAGGCAGAATTAGCCAAATGGAAAAAGAGCTTTCTCAGTGAAAAGACCGGAGCTGAATAGAAAATTTACTTTCAAAAACAAGAATCAAGAGAAGCACAAAAAAAGGTAATCAAGAAAGAGAAATCATAAGGGACTTACTATAGTTCAGCTGTTTTGTTTACATTCATACATGGAAAGATGATGTGTATAATTCATGACATCTCATGAATTAGGGTAGCTGAATGGGAATATACAGGGCACAGGGTAAGTTGAATTTGAAGGGATGATATGTAAAATAATCAAATTAAGGGACGAGAGAGTAATATATTGAGAGTGGGAGAAAGGGAGAGATAGAATGGGGTAAATTATCTCACATAAAAGTGGCAAGAAAAAGCAGTTCTGAAGGGAAGAGAGGGCAGGTGAGGGGAAATGAGTGAATCTTGCTCTCATCGGATTTGACCTGAGGAGGGAATACCATACACATTCAATTGGGTATCTTACCCCACAGAAAATAAGGAGGAAGGAGATAAAAAGGGGGCATGATAGAAGGGATGGCAGGTAGTGGATGGAGGTAATCAAAAGCAGACACTTTTGAAATGGGACAGGGTCAAGGGAGAAAATTGGACAAAAGAGAATAGGATAGGAAGTAGCACCCGCCTCTACCTGGAACCACATGTAAAAACACCACTCACATACATGCACTAGCCTGCACACACACCAACCTGCTGCAGGAGTGCTGCTGAAAGGGACAGAAAAGGGGAAGGGCAGGATTCCACCCAAGGGCTGAGCACTACTGGGGCTCCTTGAGGCCCCCCATTAAGGGGTACTGGTCAGGAAAAATGTTGTGTCAAATGACACATCAGTTGTCTCAGTCATAAATAGAAGAACCATTGTGGGACATAAGTTGTCTACTGGTGAGAAAAAGTGACCAGGAGGCCTGGTAGAGCATGGGATACAAACCAACCACTACTTCTGGAGGCCACCTCAATAGCAAAGGGAATAAGAATGTTCCTTGAACCTGCTTCTAGAAGAAGCAGAGGAGAGTCATATAGTGGGTCATAAGAGGGGCCACTTGAAGCAGCCATCACAGAAAGAGAAGGCAGCCAGTAGGCTGCACTGGTCTGGAGGAGGGAGCATCGGGCCAGGAGAAGTGTGATGGTAGATGTAGAAGAACTGTCAGTGGGCTGACACTATGAAGGAATAGGTGATGGCCCCAGCTGGCTAGGGCATCCAGGGATAAGGACCACAAGGCTGATGGGAGAGAGAGAAGGCAGGTGACATGTGGAAGCTGGCTTGGGGAGACTCCGGAGTCAGGTGTCAGGATGACCTTTTGAAGCGGTAGGTAACGCACAGCAGCAATTTGCTCCTCTCGAGAGCCTGTACCTTCTTCAGCTTCTCCTCCTCCAGCGCCAGGAAGCAACGGTGGGAGTATACAAGCAGCCTCTCCCTGGACTGGTCAAATGCGCCCACCTGGGCTAGCTTCTCGGGCGCCAGGGTGAGCAGATCGGCCATAGACCTGGTCAAGGCCGAGGTGTTCTGGCACACCCGGTGGTCCTCAAAGAATGATCGTCAGCTTCCGACAGGTGCCAAAAGCTTCCTGCAGACGGCATAGCACCCAGTCAGCCTCCTTCACCCTCTGCATCTCCGGGGCCTTGGGCTTCACGAATCTCCTCTGGCCGGCCGCGCCTTCTGTTTCTGGCACTTCCTCTCAGCAGAAGCGCCCTCCTCCGAGCCACTGCTAAGGGATGAGGCCGCCGACTCAGGGTCAGTCCTCCCCTCTACCCGCCGGTGCTGGGTTACGCCGACAGTGGTCCTCTGGGTCAATGCGGGCTGACGCGATGAACTTATCCAGCTAACAAGAAAGGAGATTGAGCTCTTCCTCTAGCTCCTCTTTCCTCATCTGAAGCCAAGGGTTCCTCTCCAGGGCCATGTGAAGCTAAGTTTCCAGGCTATTCCTCAGCGCCGGGGGGCGGGGGGTGGGGAGGGCGCTGAGCTCCGTGGACTCAGGCTGTAAAAAATCTGGGGTGACTCTAGAGGAGGGGTCGCATTGAATGGGATTGAGATCTCAAAGCTCTACTCATTCTCCTTCATTATCTCCTTCCTGCTGATTCTCTCAGTCCTGCTGCAGCCCGGGCCTGACCCAGTCCTCCAGGCGCCTCAAGGGCAACCACCCTTGCATCCCGGTAAGCAACGGCGGCTCCCTTGCCCATCTCCAGGCAGAGGCTGCACAGTGCCACTGTCGCGCGGTGCGGGGCGGGGTGGGGTGGGGGGGCGCGGAGGCAAGCTCTTCTCTTAAAAAAATAAAATAAATAGGGAAAATATTATGAGATTGTTCTCTAATTGCTCAAGACAATTTCAGAGAGAAAAATAAAAAAAAAAACTTTAAAAAAAGAATCAGTGATAGATGTATGACCTTGGCTGAGTCTTTGAAACTACTTGAGACATAAATGGCTTCCAATGTAAAAATTCCCTCCATTATCCTTGCTGCAATAGCAGTTCTGTCCAGAATTGTCCAGGTGGGAAGGTCATTGTGAACCCTTAAACCAATTACTAGGTTGACTGCAAATGTGAGAACTCACATACTTGAGAACTCCCCCAAACAGAGGCCAGAAGAATTATCAGGCCATAGGAGTTCACAGTTTGGTGACAGAATGAGGGGAGGGGCTAAACAAGAGAAGCCCTATAAAAGAACCCAAACATTCAGTCCTGCAATCTTGTCTGCAGCCAGAGCTCAGAGGAGAGATCTACATTTGCCCTTCCTGAGTTGACTATCTTTGAAGAAAGAACTAGAAGGTAAGCTTCTCTTGGGAAGATTTTTCTTCTCTCTACATTTAGAAAGATGGAGATTTCTCAGTTCAGTAAATGAATTTTAACTGTGGGAGGTGACAAAATATATATCTGAATTTAATTAAAGAGTAGGAAGCTTGGTTGAAAGACAGAATGATTTCAAATTTTATCTACTCCATCTGTTACTATCATATATAATTAACACTGTAACTGTGCTGACCCTTAAAAATGAGATCAGTTATCCTAAAACTATTCTGTAAGCAAAGGTAAGCTAGTGGCCATTGGAAGGACTTAGAAGAAACTAAGCAGACTTATTTTTGAGAACATGGTAGTTCTGATTTGGCAGGTAAGAGAAAGAGAAGGTAAGAGTAATAAATAGTAGCAGAAAGGCCAAAGTCCTTGTAGTTGAGAGCTCAGGTTCACTTCTCAGTCTAGACAGTTACATGGTACTCTTGATCAGCATGTATGAATATAGAACAACAGCATTTTATCTTCTTTAGGATAACTAGAGATGGGGCTTCAGGACAGACCCTGGGCTTCCTCAGTTATGCTCTATGCTAGATGGAAGGGCACAATGTTGTTTCCTAAATCAGAACTTGGCCTTTATCATATGGTGGCTTCTTGGTTAAAAGTTACAGTACTGAGAGCCTGGCCTGAGTGTGTGTAGTGAGGGATAGGGTGGGTGGGAATGGAGCTGAACCTAGAAAAAGCAACCATCAACTCAGAAAGAAAAACTATATACACATACATACATATATAGATATATAGATATATACGTATCTATCTACATATATATATATGGAGAGAGAAAAAGAAACGGAGAGAGAGAAAGAGACGGACAGACAGACAGACAGACAGACATCAGGCACATGTATAAGGGAGAATCATACCTCAGCCAATCATCTCTGGGGTCCAGGACCCTCATTTCTCTCATTACATCGGTAGGATGGCTTGAGATTGGTATCTCTGGTCCAACTGCTTAGGATGTGGGGAGGATATGACCCATTTCCGCTGCTGGAAATGCACTACTTCTTGATCCCTTCAAATAAATCTGCCCATACGTCTGAGATGTGTTTATAAAACACAAATGTCCTCGTCCAAATTTTCACTGACTTTTTCTCCCCAGGCCTAGGAACATGGAGACCAAAAACTTGATTGAAAGCTTCAAAGTGGATCTTACCTGTTTCATATGCTCAGGCTATTTGACTGACCCAGTGATTGTCAAATGTGGCCACACCTTCTGCAAAGAATGTCTTCTCAGCTTCTGGGAAGAAAACCACCCACCAACCTGCCCAAGTTGCAAGGCAATCATTGCATTTGGAGACTTTTCCTATGATAGGAAACTGAAGAATCTGGCAGTCATTGGCAAGATGCTTAGACCATACTTACTTCAGAGTATCAGAAACCTGACTACCTGTGAGAAACATGGGAAAGAAGAGACCTTGTTCTGTGAGGAGGACCACAGACCCTTGTGTGGGCCTTGCTTTTTAAGCAGAGAGCACAAGGAGCACACAGTCCTGCCCTTGGAAAAGGCTGCTGGTCAGTGCATGGTAAGATGATCTACTCCCTTTCAATCCTGGAATAGAGTATCTGCTCATTCAAATGTCTGCACTTGTGGTCATTCTTAGTATAAAACTTGGGTTGGACTAAGATTGGTTTTGTTCTTGCAGGAGAAGCTCCAGGCAAAGTGGAATATTCTAAAGAGTAAGAGAGAGGAATTTCAATCAAAATTGAAATGGGAGAAAGAGAAAAATATACTGTGGAGTGTAAGTATCTGACTTTTTTTTGGTGATAAAAGTGGAAAGTTCTATATCTCCTGAAAGCCCTTTTCAGCCAGAATTGTAACTGATGAAAAGATGCAGAAGAAGCAATTGCTATAAAGGAACTGACTGAGATTATAAATAGAAGATCTTGACACTATTAATCATAAGCATTTTGGTCCTCAAATAGCAATAGCCTTTTAAAAATATGGTCAACAAACATATGAATATGAAGAAAAACTTCTTGGGTTTAGACAGTTTTGGAAATAATCCGTGTCTAGGATACATTCAAAGACTCTTCATTTATCCCTTTTTGCAAAGCGCTCTTTCTGGTCATTCCATCATCACCTACTCCTTAGGAAAAGAGTCTTCAAGACAGGCTCAAACTTACTGGGCCTAGAAATGAAAAGAATTGAATAAAGTAGAGAGTGAAGCTATGTCTCTCAACATAGTCCATGAATATGCTTAGATAGACAAAAACAAGTAATAACCAGCACAGATATTTATTGCTGACATGGACCCTGACACTCATTGACATTTCTTTCATTTTTTTATTTCAACTGCTTGGGTGACAGGTGGAGCGCACGAATTTCAAAGACATGGTTTTATGTGAATATGAGAAAATGCACCAATTCTTCTTGGAAGAGGAACAGTTACAGTTGCAAAGACTGGACAAGGAAGGAGGAGAGAACTTGGCAGCTGAGAAGAGCAAGGTCAGCCATTCCCCAGAGAACCTCAATCTGCCAATGAAGCCAGAGCAGCAGGCTATGGAAATGCTCAAGGTGAGTGTTTGACCTAAAAACATAGCACTGCTTCAGACCTGAGCTGTAGGATGTATCTGTACTATAACCTCCAGAGTGTTACAGGAATGGTCACTTCCATTTTGATAATGTGACTCTGGCAAATGCATTTGTATTTTTCTGAGCAGGGCTTAGTGGGGATGGAGAATAGCCAACAGTAGTAGAGTGGGGATCTTCAAAGGGTGAGCTATGAAAACCTGAGGGGCCTATGACCTTGCTTCCATGTGGCTCAGAACTTGCACTCTGGTCATTTTTAAGCCCCTTAGTCTCCAGTAGTGGGCCATGATTCTTCAGAACAAAGCATAGTATTGTGTGCCGAGCAAAAAGAAAAAAAAGATAAAAATTGATCAACCAATTAAACATTTTTAAAAGACCTACTTAATACTAGGTGCTTGGCTAGTCTCTGGGAATAAAAGTCTAAGAAATTAAAGATTGCTCTCAGCTCAATAGCTTTTCCTTTATTCTGAAAGAGGATAAGGATAATTGTAAAGAAATGCAGAAGGAATAAAAGAACAATCACCGGAAGTTAACATGGAAGGTGAGGATAGGGAAAAGATGTAGAGGATGGAATTAAACAAAGTCTTGAAAAAAGAGAATAACCCACTGAGGCAGAATTGAGGAGAAATTGCATTCTAGGAGTAGAGAATGGCCAGGCCAAAGGCTCAGGATCTTTGAGAACTTTCTAAAACATTGGAGGTCACTTTGTTTTAAAAGAGAGGTTTTAGTAAGACTTGTTTTTTTCTGATAGAGAAGCCCCAGAGAATAGGGATAGAATAGTGCAAGATAAAGTCAGTGTCTCTGTCTTTTCTTAGGATAAACTTTGTAAGTATGTTGTTTCTTGAAGGAATTCCTAGAAGGAATAGTCAGTGATGGAGAGGCGAGATAAAGTCCAATTGTTTACTAGAAGAGACTTGTATCGATGAACAAAGCTAGTAATATGTTGTTGTTATGGATTCATATTTTCATGCATAAATGGCTGGAGAAGAACTTTTTATTATTAAATTAATAATAATTTTATATGTATATCATATATAATAATAAAAATATAATAAAATAATAAATACAAATAAATATAATATATTATTATATATTACATATAATAATATATAATAATATAAATTAATCTATAAATTATGGACATGAAGAATAAGTTGTCTGATGAGCTTTGGACAGTTTTGGAGGGAAACTATCCATGCTGCACATTTGAGGACTCTTCCATTAAAAGAAAACTCTTCCTCTCTGCTTTCCATCATTGAGTACTTTCCAGGAAAAGGATCTTCAAGGGACAATGCCACAAAATGAGCTTCTAAGTGGAAAGTTTGGGGAATTCAGATAGAAAAGCTGTGCCTGGTTACATAGTCCCAAAATCTGCTCATATGGGCAATGTGAGTAATAGCTAGCACACAAGTTTGATGCTGGCCTGACATTTATTTACTCTTCATTTCTTGCCTTTATCCTCATTTCTTTGATTACAGTTGGAAAGCCAGGCTATGAAACTGTCCATCAAGTCTGAATTTGAGAAAAAGCACCAGTCCTTGTCAGAGCAAAAACACCTGCATCTGAAAAGACTGGATCAGCAAGTAAAAGACAACTTGGCGAAGTTTGAGGATAACAAAGCAAAAATCACCCAACACATCCATAACCTGCAAATGTTGATGTCTGAAATAGAGAAAAATTTTGAGAAGCTTCCCATTGAAATGCTCCTGGTGAGTGACTGAAACCGAAAATTTGGAAACAAGAGAAGAGAAGGTGGAGGGAGGGAGACATATTTTTATTCAAGTGCTTGACTGTCTAGGCCAATTGAGATTAAACTTGTGCTTTAGAGGACAGAATAAGAACCAATGGAATGAATAATAATAGTGACAGTTACTCTAATTAGTTTTATGCTTTAAAAATCCAAACTGATCCACATCCCTGATCTTAAATCTTAGACACAACAATTCTTTGAGGTTGCTAAGAGTTATCATTGAGAGGCTTGCTTAGTGTCACGTAGCTCTTGGGTGTCAGAGACCGTATTTGGGCTCAATCCTTGATGCCCCCAAGTCCCAATGGATGTTCCCACTCTGCAAATATGTGGTCCAAAATTATTTGGTTTCCCCCTGGAGGTGGTGGTTACCCTACTGGAGGAAGACTTCAAATGGATGCTGAGTGGCTAGTGTTTTGCAGTTCTATAGACAGCATTCATGCATGAGGGTTAGACCTCAGTGAGATTTGAGATCTCTACTTTAATATTTTACTTTTCCCCAATAAACAGTTAATACGATGCCATCTCTCTACTGTGGGATGAGTTATTGTAGATGTTTTCTTTGCTTCTTTGTGCTTTCAGATGAGAGTAGTTGAGCAAGTAGAACTTTGTTAACATTAAAATCCTGGAGTGCGACCTAACTTCAAGATTCTGGGCTTTGGGAGATCAGACAATGTCTCTTTAATCTCAACACTCACATTAAACACCCATATCCACTTTGACAATCGATATGTTCCAGTCTACCAGACTCCTAACATTTTTTTTCCAGTTTCCTCATCTGTTTTCCCCTTACTCCATGAAACAATGTGTGGACTCTATCAGAGGAATTTTCTGTACAAACACAGGGAGAGGAGAGATGCCCGAGAATGGCACTCTTTTCATAATGAAATTATTTCTCCATTTTGCAAGGGGACTAGATAGCATCAAACCAATGAAAGAGGCCATAGAGAAGTTCTTTCTCAATTCCAGATTTTTTTCAATAATTGTTGTTTTCCTGCAAATGATTGTCAGGGAGAAAAGATACTGGGGAAAATGTTTACATACTCTCTGAAAAAGACAATGTCATAGGAATTGAGTATGGAATAGAAGATTCAAACTCTCTTTTTTTCTTTCTTCTAGGATGCAAAAGACATATTGGAAAGGTAGGTTTCCATTCTATGGCAAAGTGATGTGACACATGGCAAGTCTGTGAAGCAGTCTGGGTGGATGAAGGGGCTCACTGGGATGCATAGGACTGGAGCCCACTGACATTTTTTTTATTAAGATAGGTTTTATTAAGATAGATATTAAGATATTAAGATCCCTATATGAACCTTATCACTGAGAGTGTTTTGTTTGTAGGAATGATGAGCCACTTCTTCATAATCCAGTGGTTGCTTCACCCAGATGGACCATGTACCCCATCTCTGGCATGGCAGAAATGCTGCTGACTTTCCACAGTAAGTTACACATGGTGACTTCAAGTGACACCTCAGTATTCCCAGGAGCTCCTAAACTCATTACAATGTGCTCTATATTGGCTCTCTATTTCTTACTGATTTGAATATATGTCAAGTTGCCTCTGAGAGATTACAAACTCCTTAAAGACCACATTCTCTGGAAGTATAGAAAAAAGTGAATCCCTCTTTGGGTCAGCCATTTTAGAAATACCAATGTTGGAATGTTTATCATCTCTGCTTTTTTAATTTTTTAATTAATTTATTTATTTTTAGTTTACTACATTTAGTTCCATCATCTCCACCTTTTTACTTATGTATTTCAAATTAATTGTGTTAATAGTATCATTTCTTTTGGGTACATACTACATATGTAACTATTTCCCTCTATCTTTCACTGCCTAGCACACTGCTTGACCAGAGTTTGTGCTTAATCAAAGTTCTCTAAACATTGAATGAATGCCGTAAAACATAAGATTCAAATGAAACTAATACTGGGAGAGTCCTAAAGATAATCCAAACCTATCATCCTCATTTTTAATGAGAAAGAACAGCTAGTAAACTAAGTCACTCATTCAACTGAATGTCAGAAATAGTACAACCTAGTGAGTTCTGGTATATTTCCAGTGTATGAACAGTGTGACTGGAATCCCACAGTGTGGGATTCTAGGAAGTAGGGAATCTTTCTCTTAAATAGTAAGCTCCAGGTTGTGGAAGCCAAGGTGAATGATACCTTTTCTTTTTTTCTACAGGGGAGATAACTCTGGATCCTGAAACAGCAAATGCTCACCTCATCGTGTCTGATGATTTGAAGAGCGTCGAATATGTTTCTGTCCCACGGGATGTGCCTGACAACCCAGAAAGGTTTAATTTTGCTGTCTGTGTCTTGGCTACTCAGAGCTTCACCTCAGGGAAACACTATTGGGAAGTAGAAGTAGGGAATACATCCGGGTGGGAAGTGGGGATCTTTAAAGAAACATTCAGAAGGAAGGGCAATGTCTCCAACTTTTCTAAGGATAAATGTACCCTTGTAGCCTGGGGATTTGAAAATTATTTTCTTTTCTGGTATTCACTGCATAAATTTATTTTACCAGACAATCTTATTCATAAGGTAGGCATTTTCCTTGATTATGAAAGAGGGCATGTGGCATTTTACAATGCCACAGATGGAACTCTGATCTACAATCCGCCAAATGATGCTTTTCATGGGCCTCTTTACCCTTTCTTCTCTATTTTCCCTACAAATGGGAAAAGCCCTTCTGGACCTTTAAAAATCTGCCACAGGAGCAACTAGTAGAACGCTGAAAATAAATGATAATGACTAAAATGAGATTTTCAGATACAAGCAACTAAAAGCAATCCGCCAAATCATTTTGCATCCATTGGAGCTCATGTGAAGTATATCAAAGTTATGTCTCATTATGTACACAAATGGCAATAAAATTATCTTATTTATACTGCGAAGATAAACTAGTGTGCCTCATTTTATATCAACACCTAGTGTTGAACACCTCCTTGATAAGTCATGGAAAGAACTGATTATGCTCAAACTAATCAAACCACACATGTAAAAGGACTTTCTTGTAGCCCAAGCTACTGTATGTCACATACATTCCATCTTTCCAAGATATTAACCTGTAACTTTACGTGGATATTCAAACATATGTATAGAGATATGAAACATGTGTGCATACGATATGTGTGTCTATGTATGTGTGTGTCTATATGTAACTATATCTATATATTATAGTATATACACATAGATATGTAACTCTAAACCTTTTCCAAGGAATATTTATTTGAGAAGTTATAACAGATATCAAATTTACTACTTGAAAAACATGGGAACAGTTTTAACCTCTTCATTTCTACCATCTCAAGATATAGGGAACGATACGGATTAGGTTCACATCTTATTTCATTTTACAGAAAACCACAGTTGCAATGGCAAATGTAAAACCTCCCTCAAATTGGAGTCTCAGCACCAATCTATCTCAGGACTTAGGACAGTTTCTTGACCAAAGTAAGTGCATAGTAAATGTTGATTGAATGAGCTACATTCATATGCTCATGTACCCAATTATATTACCAATATAAATACACACATTATAGATATGCATATGTATACATGTACACACTTATATTCATATATATACATATATACACACATATACAATATCTTCATATATATTCACATGTATATACATATATATACAATACACAAAAATACATACATACATGTGTATATACTGCATATAGCATACACTGTAGTATATATATATATATATACTATATATTTACAATATATATATATACCTATATATGTATACACTATACTCTGAGTGACCATGGTAAAATAAAATTGCATAGATCTTTGCACAAGACATTGTATGCTCATACAAAACTTCTGATAATTCTGGGAATTTCCCAGTCTCTAAAGGTCATAGGCCCCTTGTTTGCCACAATTGATTTGAATGCAATGTCATTTCATTGCTTAAAGAACTCACCACAACATAGTTCTTTACATTTGCTATTTGATGTTTCACTGGAACAAGCTTTCCCTACAAATTTAGATGGCAACCCATCTATATCTGACCATTGTACATATTTATTGTGGCCGGGCCCTGAAAAGAAAAATTTGTTGCCATGACCATCCTGGAAAGCATTCCAACAATATCTTAGCACCTAGAGCTTTCATTTAAGTAAAAAGGTGATCCAAGGTCACATCCTGTACATGAATAAACATCAGAGGATGATTTTTATTCCATTTCTATAAAGAGGAAGAAGAGGTTTATTGTATCAGCTCTTCTTTTTTTTTTCTTTATTTTTGACATGTTTGGTTTTCAG